>CM060961.1:141775537-142975537 GCA_030765045.1 Tenodera sinensis | reverse complement strand
ATTTCCTGTGTAGTTTTTCATAACTGAAAGATACCTGGAGAAATAATCAATGGTAATTAATATCTTTTATTTGATGTGAAAGTTGAAGGTTTCTGAAGCCATTTTGGTCACTAAGTTTTAATTTTAATTAAAGTATTACGCAGAAGTTGAGAAATATTCTAATTGCTTATGAAAATCATATTTTGCTGTTATACATGGTATGGTGTACAAAAGAAGATTCAAGTAGTACCTTTTTTTTTTAGATGGCGAGGAGAGAATGTGGCTACATCAGAGGTTGAAGCTGTAATCAGCAATGTAGCTGGTTTAAAAGACTGTGTTGTATACGGAGTTGAGGTAAGACTTACAAATCATAATTCAGAAGTCTAAGTATTGCAAAACTCACACAAATAACAAGGAATCTCTCCAAAATTGTTCACTCCACAATAAAATGCTTTTAGACATAACTTGTGTAATCTACATTTTTTTGTATAGTAAGATTTTATCTATCTCTTACACTTTACCAGTTATGCAAACGTCATCAAGAGTAAACAGGACTACATAGGCTATAGTCAAAAAATTCAAAACATACATTACATTTGCCATAAAAATATCTTAAACATATGGCATTTCAATCAAAATCGTTTGAGCCATTTTTGACAAAATCAAAATTTTCAAAAATGTTTGGATGTAAAGGGTAGTTTAAACCCTGTGCCACAACAACCCATCCGGACTAAGGTCTATTGTCAAACCACTGTGTCCTCCACCTTGGCCCACCACAGGCATCATGAGTTGGGTGCAGTACTGGAGGGGAGATGTAGTCAGTGCCGCAGTCCCACCTGGCCTGTTGTGCAGTCTTCTTGACCAGGGTCCACTACTTTTCAGCCAAGTAATTCCTCAATTGGCCCCTCAGGGACATAACAAGGCTGAGTGCACCCTGATCCAGGTCTCTCAGCTGAAGAAAATCCCCCACGTCGGTACCAGGAAAAAGGGTCATTTAAGGTGGAGGAATTTTCTTCAAAATCTTTGTCGCATCCTTAAAAGATATTAAACTGGTATACCAACTTTGGCTTTTAACTGACTTCTTGTTTTTGAAGTATGCTGTTCACACACATACACACACATATGAACCTTTTTCTAAAAATGCTTCTTTTGGATTCAGGAGCCTCAAAACATATTTCCAGTGAAATCTCTACATAAAAATTTTGCGTTGAATGCAATACTTCTGCTACTTCCTATATATTTCAGAGAAAGTGAAAGGAAAAACACACACAGGCACATTAATACTAATAGTTGCTAAACAGTGTGCTTGTACCAGTACATAACAAACTACACATAGTTAACAAATCCTGTATTTTCAGTGACGTTAGTTTGAGATGCTGAGATGAGTTAGTTTGGTTTGAGATGCTGGTGGTGATCTGTATGTCAGGCACATGAACTAATTTGAAATGAACATGCTTCTGTATAATAGTGAGCTCTCTTGACTGTACTCCTCTTGGTCCAGATGCTAACTGTAGTTGAGTCATACATTTCTGAAAATTATTCTTTTATTTTAACTGCAACATTATCATCTTAGTATAATTCAGTGTAACATAAAGTTTTGATTTTATACATTGAAAGAAACATTTCTCTGTGTTTTTATTATTTAATTGAATATACCTTCACTTACAGATACCAAATGTGGAAGGCCGTGCTGGCATGGCTGCACTGGTTGATGTGGATAACACACTTGATCTCTCCCATTTGATAAGGGGTGTACAAGAAAATCTCCCTGCATATGCCAGACCTCTGTTCGTTCGTGTGCTTTCACATCTACCAATGACTGGTGAGAATAATTTCATATACACATAACTAGGGGCACTCTTTTTTCGCAGTAATGATAAAAGCAACAAACATATTAAAGCAATTTCCCATTATTTTTCCAAATTATGTGATCATTGAGAAATTAATATTATTATTTTAGCAAAATTTAACAACTAGTGTACATTGAAGCAAAATTGCCTTATTTTGTGAAAAAGCGAAATTCCAGCAATTTTTAATATAAAAATTAGTTCTAACTTTCTTTTAAGTTCAGTCCTGTGAATTGTTAAATTACAAAAAAGAATAACTTAAAACTCTCAATTATAAAATTAGTGAAGTAATGGCTGATTCTCTGTAATTTTTTTAACAGCTTGCCAAAAACATCTGCTTCTGTAGCAAATTGGTTGAAAGAAATGGAAAATTTAAGATGTCTAACATAGTAAAATCCCAGGCAGCATTCATTTTTGAGAATATGAGTTTATTTCTGACATAGTGTTGCAGCGAGAGAGGAGCATGTGTTGATTTCAAAGATTGGTGAATTGAAGAGTAGCATGTGGAAGTCACAGCTTCTGGTCACATTGGGGAATTAGTTGACCAGGTTATTGAAGAGTTTGATGAGTCACTGTAAAGAGATATCAGACAGCTGCTGTGAAATGTAGGCAGGATGGTTTTACAGACAACTCAAAAATATACTTCCCCAATTTGATGCTTACAATTTATTTTCACTGTTGGCTGAATTATTTCATCCAAGTAATGTTGTGCAAATAAGTACTCAAAATGTTTTAACCATTAGCAGAAAAGTGCAACAACTTCCTCACTTCAAAATGCTTAAAGAATGCAACATTATTGTAGGGCATGTAGCTTTGAAAGATTTAATTGTACACCATATCAATGATAATTCTAACTAACAAATTGTTATTATGTACCCATTATAGACGCTGAAATTCGTGCATTTTAATTTTGCAAATGCTGTATTAAAATCTATTTGGATTCCCTGTTCATCAGTCGATGCGGAAAGGTATTTCTCAAGATACAATTTAACTGTTAACGACCAAAGGCGATTGATGAAAGAAAGCAATATTGTAACATGTGCTATGTGTCTTTCAAAAAATAAAAGTGTGTAATGATTCTGTAATGCATATGTTCAGTGTATCAGAGTACCATGGTACCGATAAGAAATAAAATTAAAGTAATATTACTGTTTTGTAGTTATTGCAGTTTCCATAGTGTGCAACATTCAAAACTGTAATAGATTAAAATGTATATTAAATGCATTTAATAAAAAACATAAAACTACCAAAAAATAAACATAGCAAGGTATATATATATATAAAATGCAAACCATATAGTGTAAAAAAAAAAAAAAAAAAAACTCATTTCACAAAATTCAAAAAATGAATGTGTTATTTACTATGAATTAAAAAAATATAGCAAAATTAAAGCAAGAATACAAGACATATAGAGCGAAAAACCATAAAAATTAGAACTCATTTTGAGAAATTAAAACAAAATTAATGTGAAAAAAGAGTGCATCTATACATAACATGTCATTTTTGTCCTAAATAATTCATTGAAATAGGAACAAACGGTATCAGTAAAAGTGAACTTGCAAACAAGCCATTTTAAAGTAGCTGTAAATGAGTATTTATAAGTGGAGCGAGGACATACATCTACTGAAGAAGAAATCAGGTTGACTGCATGGCACATTGCTTGCTTGATGTCATCACTGTGACCTCGGACTGAGGGGTGAACAGCATGCTCTGTTTCAGTATGACAGCTGTACCGTACAGATAAGGTAGTGTTATTTTCTGTGCAATCCCTGCTTACATAATAGGAGAATGTCTTCAGCTTCAGGTAATGGTAAATTAAATCAATTATTGGAAGAATTTGTTAGACCTAATTTCGTATTGAATGGTGATACAGTACAATGTAAGTTATGTTATTCACAAATCAGAGATTCCAAGGAGAAATGGGAATTGTTGAAGCAACATTGCAATATCAAAAAACATAAAGCACTTTTTGCAGTATCAAAGAATAAAGAAGACAACCATTTATCACTTCAATCAGAGTTTTTTGAAGACATGTGCAAAATGTTGGTATGTAGCAACATACCATTTCACAAAGTAGAACATGCTTAGTTTAAAATCTTCATAAAAAAATACACTAAGCGGGAGCCTCCCAGTGCAACAACCCTACATAAATACTATGCATAAAAATGTTATGATAAAGTTATGGCTCAAATTTGGCAATCTGTGGGTGACAATAAAATTTGGATTTCCATAGACGAAACTCAGGATTCTGTGGGGAGGTTTGTTGCAAATGTAATTGTGGGAGTACTTTCACCAGACAGACCTACTAAATCATTTCTATTGACGTCTGAAGTTAATGATAAAGTTAACCACAAAATTATTGTTGAAATGTTTCAAAAGAGTCTAATTTTACTGTTGTCAGGGGATCAAAACTGATAAATGTACTACTTTTTCTGACAGATGGTGCAAGCTACATGCTAAAAGCAGCTAAAGAAATTAAAACTACACATCCCAACATGGTATATTTAACTTGCATTGCACATGGCGTACATTGTATAGCCAAAATGAGCTAAAAGCAGCTAAAGAAATTAAAATTACACATTATCCCAACTTGGTACATTTAATGTGCATCGCTCATGGCCTTCATCGTGTAGCCGAAATGATACACTTCTGGTACAGTGATGTGGACAGCTTCATTGCTAATGTGAAAAAAATATTTCTGAAAGCTCCAAGCAGGCCACTGATTTTCAAAGAAACGGCCCCTGGGGTCCCTTTAACTCCCCAGCCCATTGTAACTCGATGGGGTAGCTGGCTAAATGCTGCTGTATATTATCAAGATTATTATGATAAAATAGTTAAAGTAATCAATGTTTTGGATAGTAAAGACAGCTGTGCCATTAAATCTGCTCAGTCACTGATTTCAGGCAATTTATGTAAACATTTGTTATTTATTAAAAAGAATTTTGCAGATGTCACCAAAACATTCTGCTTTTAGAATCAAGAAATCATGAATTTTCAGATGCTTTACAATTTATAGAAGAGCTTTATATGAAAATTGAAAATGCAGATCTTGTGTCTGTCACCGAAGTAGTGCAAAATAAATTGAAAACCATGTTGGAGAAAAATCCTGGTTACGTTACAATGGATCAAATAAAAATTGGTTTACAACAGCTAGACAAAATGTCATCTATGTATGGCGAACACAATGTAAAATATTTTATGTTTGCTCCCGTTACATCATGTGACGAGAGAAGTTTCTCGCTGTATAAACATTGTTTGGATGATAGAAAAACAAGTTTTACTTTTGAACAATTTAAAAAATGTATTGTTCACTGCAATGTTTTTGAGGAATGAATAGATGATGATATGAACTGATGTAAATGGACTAGAGCTTCTTACATAGCCCTGCCCGTTTGTTTACATGTTCTGAACACCTGTGCTATGCCGTCTGCCAGTCACCATGGAGAGTGGTGTAGTACAAGCATGCAAACATTGTAGGCTATGGGATATTTATCCTCGCTCTATTTATAAGCCACCACTGTCTTGACTATTTGCACACATGGACAATTGTGCTTATTGTTTACTTTTGCAATCTTGTTCCATTTTGACTATAGAATAGTCAACTGATACTCCTTGGACAAGTGAGGTGTGTGTCGGAGTGTGCGCTCCATTTGTCCTCTTATGATAGATACAGTTTGATTGCAACTCATCTTTTTAAAAGTGAATGAAAATCAAACCTCACCCTATTTCTGGTGCATTAGGAAAGAAACATACAGTGTTTACAGACAAATGTGATAACCAGGCATAGGAATTTCCAAGCATTAAAGCCAGGACAAAAGGAAATTATGAACTGTTTGGTGTTTTTTTTTAATAATACATATTTAAATATTTAGACATCTTATCTCGCCACACACTGCGAAGCCATTTGATGCTGTCTTTATGTATTTCTTGACAATCAGTGGTGAGCAATGAGAACTCTTTTCTTATCTCAGGTTGTTGTTACAGAATAAAGTAGACTCTGAACTCCAGTTAAATTTGTGATGTTATTTATTTGCACATTTATAAAATATCACAATTCTTAAGTTGTTACATTACTGCAATACTTTCTTAAATGCTTTGCACTATTTGGCATGTCTGAAATTATATAGGGTCATAGAGGAGTTGCTCTGCAGCTCTCGTGTAACCAAGATTCCCCTAGAGATGCAAATTCCGGTGGCAGCACTGGCTGCTGTGAGTGTATGGTTATAAAGTTCCCCGAAATAAATAATCTGATAGATTCACTTATGTAATTCATGAAAAGTAATGTAGATAAACAGGATACCAACGTTATCTTGAGTGGTAGGCACTGGTACCGTGTGCAGGAACTTATTGATAACCTGTTATAATTTATATTTTTTCAGAGTATTGCCAAAATATGGCCTCTATCTTGCATGAACACGTCAAAACAAGAGTATTTGGAAAATTACCGTATACATTACCATACCAATACCACTCAGGTATTGTGTCCTTTACAATACCTTCTTATGATGATGTCATACATCGTGTATAATACTTGATTTTATAATTATTTTGGATATTCCAGGAAAATAATGTCAATTTATATTATAAAACACTTAACATGATATGACACAAAATAATCATAAGAATAACCTTCTGTCTCTGCCATGTTAAATGTCCTATTTTCAATGCTCCTTTTCTTAAGAATGAATAGTAAAGCAATGATTGTTTTATCACATGTACTTACTATTTGCCAATAAAATGACATTTTTATAAGTGTGTAGTATTAAAAATGCAACTGCAACAATTTTTCCCATGATAATAAAAAATTATCAGTGGCCTTGATCAAAACATCCAAGTGTTGAAAAAATATCAATTTATATGTAGATATATATGAAAGAAACAGTCTATGAAGATTTCATTGCTCTAGGATAAGTAATTTCCAAAAAAAGGCAAAAAACAAAAGTTAGGGGAAAAGTTACACATTTTTCCTGGTAAACCACACAAGGAGATTTCAATTGTGAGTGAGTTGAAGAATTTTATATCTTGTCGGCATGTTGGCCATGATAGCTTAATGGTTAGAGCAGCTGAACGGTAACCGGTAGATCCATGGTTCAAATCCCAGTCATGGCATTGAGTTTTTCAGTCTTGCTGTACCCTTTCCAAGTTCATCTTCTATTTCTTTTGCCTGCACTGATGACTTACCAATTTGCAGGTAAGTTCCATGAAGAATAAAACTAACATGTTAATGTTATGCCTCCATTTTGTAGATGAATGAATATGAATTAATTCAATACCAAAGCATATACATCTTGGGCTGCCCATGAACTAGGGCCAGCCCTCTGAAATTCCCTACTTATGATTTTTTGAGATATGCTCTTTCGATTGACTTTTCTCACCAACTTCCCTTATACTTTCCATTTCCCTAAATTTTTTATCATTTTAAATTGGCTTCTGCTCAAAATAACAAATTTTGTTATTTTGCATGTGTTGAGTGCAGTTGAGATCTTGTTTTGTAAATTGAAAAATATGTCAATATTTATAAACACATTTTGCTCCAACTTACTCATAATAATATTAATCACAGGACTAGTTTTGGAGAGGGTCCTCTCCATCATTCAGCTGTTGGTTGACTCAGTGAATGATGGAGTGGACCCTCTCTGAAACTAGCCCTGTGATTAATATTATTACAAGTAAGTTGGAGCAAACTGGTTTGTTGTTGTTAGCTAATGCTGGATTTCTGACAATGAAGTCATTAATCCTCTTGCTCTCCAATATTTTTCACTGATGGATGGGGCATTAGAAGTGGCCGGGCATATTTGAACGTGGTCTCGATCCATTTCCTCTTGCAGATCACATAGAGGACAGAGTGGTGAAGAATATATCCCAATTCTGTTTAAATGTTTTGCCAGACAATCATGTCCTGTAATCAACCTGAAGGTTGCAACTGCTGTTTTTCAAGGATACTCAGGAATCACAGTTTGGATGTTTGGTAGTTCCCATCTTTTATTCTTTGATTTTTCATAGTAATATAAATACAATTTTATTCAGTTCTACTTTTTTTGTTTGTGTGAGACCACCCGCATTCCATTGTAGAAGTCTGATGTTAGTATAATGTTTTGGTTCTCGAGAAGTAGTCCCCGCCCGGAGATCCGAATGGGGGACTATTTTAACTCCGGAACATTTTACCCCTCGAGTCATATTTCATAAAAAAAGAGAGCAATAGCAGTAATAGTAACCGTTTTTTAGAGAGCACCATATTTTTATGTTTTGGCGGTCACATCGCTCTCTCACAACCCCCAGAATGTCTGGGGGACCACACCTGTCGTTGGTTTACGGGTCTCACCGACCTGACCGGGAGAGTTATCAAAATAAATTCACCGACCATATCCTCTGATTACCAATCAGAGGACGTATTACATGCCATGACAGGTCAGCATGTTAGGGGTTAAGGTTTTATAGAAAAATTAGAGAAATGGAGAGGTTGGAAAAATAAAGACTCCCTAGCCCTCAGAAACCCTAATAGCATCGGGTTCGGAAGAGAACAAGAGATGACCAAGGTAAGGTCAGATAGGAAAGTTACAGTGAGGAGCAAAACACCAGTAAGTGGAAGTAATGTTCTGCTCAGCTTGGGTACCTTGTGGTTGCCATTCACATATCCCCTAGACGGAGACCCCTGAGGGGTCGTTTTAAATATAGACACATTTAAGCACTTGTTTCTTAATCCCACATTTTAAGAGGGATAGGAAATGATCCTAATTAATGAAGAAGTTCATTCTCAGTCATGTATTGAACTTGCGACCTTTGAATTTAGACTTTAGTATTCAAAGAGTTGTACTAAAAGCTAAGTTTTGAGAACACCATGACTTCCCCCTTAAATGTCAAGGTTATTCAGTAGTGTCTTTTCAATGACTGCAGACTTTATTATCTCTAATTCATAATAAGGTACACTACTAAATATTTAGCAACTTAAGAAAATTCAGATCGTCTTAAAAAATTGTAACACTAGAGACAGTTTTGAAAACAGTCTTATCAAAATCCCAGACATGGAACTAAATTGGAGCACATTAAGCTTGCCCACTTTTTAATAGCTGCTAATGGGCATTAGAAATGACTAGAGTGGTACTATTCAATAATATGAAGATAGATTCAAAAAAATCATCTGGTAAAACTGCTGGACACATGTTTGCTAATCAAAACTAGAAATAACACCAAGGATTTGCACTGAAAGATGAAAACAAATCTGTCACATTTGCTGAATTTAAAGAGAGAGCCGAAAATTGTACTTACTAACTATATATGTTTGTTAATTCCAATGATTTCGACAAACTCTGAAATACTAATAATTACAATATTAAATAGCCATCTGTTCAAACTTGTAAAATTGTATTCTGACAACCACATTATGTAACTGATTTATGTTTAGCATGTAGTATTACTATGGTAATGAAACAGGCCTCATTAATAAAAATAAAATAAATATATGAGGTTTAAGAGGTAGAACTGGAACCCAAAAATTCAATGCCACAACTGGGATTTGAACCACAGACCTTCCGCTAAATCCCAGTTGTGGCATTGAACTTCCAAGCTCCAGCTCTACCTCTTAAACTTTGCCCACACACGGCTTGTGTGTTTAAAAACACCAACAGTAAGTTTATTGGCATAAATAAATAATAAATATATGAGGATTAAAAACAGAAAGCTGAAACTAACTTTTCCTATATTTCCCTGCAAACCTTCAGACAAACTCTAACTAGGGGACTTCCAAGATGTTTCAATTATCTGCTTATGAATTAATTAATCAATCTGCTTATTTGTAGTGCCTTTTATTATAACAGTATTTTTTATCACAGTATTTATGTGGACTCTATGAATGATTTCTGAACATTGCTGAGTGTGTTTCAGTTTGCATAATTAATATTCATTCTTCCAGGAAATAGTTTTGAATTTAAAGCAAAAGACTTAAAAGATAATCAAAATTATAAAAAGAAGATTTCAGATGTACAACACTATTAAACTGATTATATCTAATCCTGAGATATGGCCACACTAAGATAAGATAAAATTAAGACAGACTTCTGAAATGTTAACATCCCAAAAATAATTTTCCTCTTCTAGTTGTTTAGGGCTTCACACAAGACAATCAAAAATTGTCAATACCTTAAGTTGCAGATTCTCTAGCCTCAGAGAGCTCTGTTCTTCCCTCATAAGCTTCACTTCCCTAGCTGCCTTCAAAAGTTCCACATCTGCTGCAGCTGTCATGAGATCTCCTTCCATTGTATTAGATGGCTATAATAATATATTGGAGTAAAAACAAATTACCAACCAAGTGCCTGTAAAGGTATCAAAGTTTCATGCGCATATTGTTCCCCTTCACATGCTGACAAGAGGAAACTGTGACAACCTGCTTAGGAGATCTACTTCTTACTGCAGTGGCATATCCTCACCTCTAAGGCATGCAACATTCATGCACATAATAAACTACAATCATAATTTTTATGTTTTATACCACTTCTGTATCTTAGGTAGGTCAAGTATTACATTGATTACAAAAATCTATGTTAAGATTTCATCAGAGCAATCCAGTTTCATAGTATTCAACGAAATACTGAAACATTGTAACTAAACTACAAGAGATTATAATGCATGCACTGCATTTGAAGTAGCATATGCCACTGTTTTACTGTCTGTACTGGTTTGTAAGTATCAACATATTTTTCAGTTTTTTAACATGCTCCACTGTTTTAAGCACTTCATTTTCATTAGTTTTATACCTTGTTTTGTGCTTGCCATACTACGAGTTAGTGTAGAAGCAATTGCAAAATAATTTAGTGGTTACTGCTCCAGTTTTGAATTGGTAAGAAGAAAATCATTTTAATGTAAGCAAACACAAGGCATTTTTAGCAAAGATAAATATTTATTCTCACAAACATAATGGTTAGAGTGTTAAGCAGTGCTAGTTTGTTGTAACAGAAACTTGTGTGCTTCAGAGGAACGGTTGCTGTGTACTCTAGAGGACAGTGCAGACTGTCTCTCATCTTTCTGCTTTAAAGGTGTGTAATTTTAAAACAATGCATTCAGGGCTATTCTCCTCAGTAGTTTGGGGGCAGTCGCACTCATTTTTTCTGTATTATTTATCGTAATTGTTCATATTTTTGCACAATATGAGGAAAGCCTATATGTATTTCAGATGGTTCAAACTTATAAAAGTAAAGGCCAGGTAAACAATGGAGGGATGAAGATTTGGATCAGACTATCTCAAATGTTTTTCAAGAGGACCTCAGCCTAATAGGAGCAGCAGGTATTTCCAGTGTGCCTTATTCTACACTTAAAGACTGTGTAAGAGATGAAAAGAAGAAATACATTAGGAGATGAAGCTAAATTTTGATCATTTGGGCATCCTACTGTTTTAACTGAGAATGAGAAAAAAGGTCTGCCTGAAAGACTCAAATATTTAGCTGGTCATGGTTTTGACCGCACATCAGAGCAAATTAAAAGTGCAGCATTTGCATATGTTCAGAAAAACCATATGGATCAGCCGTAGAATGAACAAGAACATGTGTGAGGAAAAGACTGGAGAGAAATAAATGCAGACTTTCTTTGAGAAAACCATGGCTTGTCCAAGGCAAGAGCAGCCCGTATTAACAAGGATGCAGTAGAAGCCTTTTTTTCTTTATTGAAAGAGGTGTATGCGGAAATAAATCCTATTTCAAAGTGCACATCGTATTGAGACAGAATATTAGACCCCAATAGAAAATCGTTCATATAAATGTTTGTTAAAAGTGTATAAATTTCTAGTTCTTGTTTGGGTGTATCAGGAACTTATTTTTTCAGGATAGCCAATGTTTTCTTGTTACTAGATAGTCTGTTGTGTTCAATAATAAAAACTATTTGCGCGGATGAATACAAAAATGGCGGTGTTGCGTCAGAAGGACGCCGAGAACTAGTTCAGTAGCGTCTGTATGCTCAAGGTGATAAGACGTGTTTTGGTAACGTGTGGACATGGAACTTTCACCAAACTTTTATCCAGCGTAAACTCTATCAAATCATTTAAGTGTGAAGGTTTTTGAGTATTTAATATGGTGCTGAGAGTGTAAAATAACGAAGTGTTAATGAATAAATATGTTGTGATAAAGGAACATTGATTTATGCATTCCATCCGTTAACCTCGACCCTGGAGATAGGAATCGCGTCTGCTATCACAGTATTTCATCTTTCTGAGAAGAACATTATTCTTGCTGCTATGTGTTAATAATCATTTTAAAAACGGCACCAGTATTTAACATGGATGAGACTGGAGTCCTCCTTAATAACATACCCTCAAAAATAGCTACTAAAGCAGCAAGAGAAGTTGTCCAGTGTAGAGAGGGATGAAAATGTGACTGAGTGCAACTGGAGTTCTTATTCCACCATTTGTGGTTTTCAAAGGGTCAGATTTAGAGATGTTTACAAGAATGATTTACCCATGAGATCTGAGGTTGCTATTACAGATTCTGGATACATCAACGAGATGTCTTTCTGCAGTGGTTACATCAGTTTCAGAAGAATCAACCTCAAAGAAGATATTTGTTGGTACTGGATGGTCACACTTCACATTGCAGTCTGGAGAGTCTAGACTTCTGCAGAGAGAATGAAATTGAAATGCTAAGCCCACCACCTCACACAACTCATGCCCTTCAGCGTCTCGGTAGCACAGTGTTCTTCTTCTTCTGATTACCTTCCCCATACAGGGTGCTTACACCTCCTAGGCCTCAGATGTCTGTCGGGAAGCAGACAAATCTATGGATTGAACAGAATGAAGACATGGAAGCAGGTGGTCAGCCAAGCACCAGGTATGAAAGTGAGGAAGAGGATATGAAATGCAGGCAAAATGGATGAATGGAAAAGTGATGATGGAGCAATTGGTGGAATGAGTGACAGGGGAGAAAGGAGAACCTGGAGAAAATCTGCCTAGATGCTGCTTCATCCACCACGAATACCACATATGGGTCCCTGGGATCGAACCCGGCTGCCTTGGTGGTAGGCGAACAGTCTAACCACTTAGCCATAGTGCCACCCAGAACAGTGTTCAAGGCCCTAAAATAATTTTATCACCCTGAGGATGTAATAAAATGATCCAAAATAATCCAAATTCATCTATGTCCAAATTTAATTTTGGAAATTTGTTCTCTGAAATCAGCTATAATTGGTAACACAGTGAAAGAGTTAAATTGTGCCAGTACCTACCCATTCAACCCTTCAGCAATACCAGAACACAAATATCTGCCTCGTAACTACTTTTAATATCTGGAAGATGCTCCTGGCACATCCACTGGATGAGTGTTTTGCTTCTAGCGGTCAATTTCATCGTCACAACCATCTCCAGGGTAACACTCAAGGAAGTGAAGGGGCCATGAAGTCATCCCGTTTCAATACTATAATACTCTCATCTACAAAAGAATGTGCCGAGAAAACTCAAAAGAGGTCAGCAACAAAGCATCTCATCTTGGTTGAAGATTATGTAGTGATTAAATGGAGGTTGAAAAGGGAGAAAGGATCCAATAGGCTTGCCAAAGGGATAAAAATCAGTGAACTTACAAATGATGAAGATGTTTACCCTGTTGCTGTGGAAAATGAAGAAAATATTGTAAGATTTAAAGCTTTCACGGCGCACGTTATTTATTAAAGTTTCACGGGCGATCAGCCGTGTGAGGTTTGAAAATATTGAGCTTTCGGCCATTCTAAACTCCATGGCCTTCGTCAGAATGAAATGACCGTTATTTTCCCGCTCCCCCTATATATACAATGTTAGATGAGAGGGGGTTGCGTTGCCCTGGCCAATGAGCGGGTGACGATTTGTGATTGGGCCTGCTGTTTCGGGCTATGTTTGTCACCGGCCACAGTGTTTTCTTGAGGGTCAGTACTTGGACCAGAATCACTATAGTTGCTGTTGTGAATGTGTTTCATGGCTATTGTCCAGGCAGGGCTTAGCTGAAGACCGCGGTCCCTGTTGTAATTGTTTGGATGTAGTTTGATTTGAATGGCTTCCTTAATGACTCTGTCCCAGTAGTACCGCGGTCTTCAGCTAAGCCCTGCCTGGACAATAGCCATGAAACACATTCACAACAGCAACTATAGTGATTCTGGTCCAAGTACTGACCCTCAAGAAAACACTGTGGCCGGTGACAAACATAGCCCGAAACAGCAGGCCCAATCACAAATCGTCACCCGCTCATTGGCCAGGGCAACGCAACCCCCTCTCATCTAACATTGTATATATAGGGGGAGCGGGAAAATAACGGTCATTTCATTCTGACGAAGGCCATGGAGTTTAGAATGGCCGAAAGCTCAATATTTTCAAACCTCACACGGCTGATCGCCCGTGAAACTTTAATGAAGAAAATATTTCTTATGAGTTTTGTAACCTGAGGTACTTTCGTCAAATCGCACAAAATGTGGTAAAAATTGACCTTAATGTCTCAGATTTTCTTGAAAAGTTTTTGTTGTTGTTTTGGAGCAAAATACATTTGACCCGTGTTTCTTCGTTTTATAAAAAAAAATTATTTTGGCAGATATTAATTTTTGAAATGTCCCAAAAATCGCGCACTCCGCACCCTTCGATCAATCATACCTCCTACTGTAATCAACCAAATTACTTGATCTTTGGCTCAAATTAAAGATAAATTGCAGTATTTCGTGAGGTATTTATTAGAACATTTTATTAATTATAATTAATATTATATTTTATACAATTAATGTTTTAAAGTTAGATAATAAAACAGACTCGACCATTTAAAAATCTGGAAAAAAAAAAAAAAAAAGAAAACTAAAAATACACAGAAGTTTATTCAATATTCTCAGAAAAAAAATCAGAATGGAGTCTCTAATAGTTCAGTTGTAATTAACTTACTAGTGTGGCAGCGGTGATGGCTACCGTAATCTTGCACAATTGCCACCTTCCTTTAAGGCAACTGTTCACTGCTTGAGGTTCCATGAACGTTACAACAGTACAGTAAGGAGAACACTGCTAGCTGACGCTATTAGCATCTTCAAACTCTTTTTAAAATATGCATTTTAAACTAATGTTTCCATACAACACAAAACTAAATTTCTACTCGTCTACCTCCTTCGAAAGAAAATTGCTTCACTTAAGCTTCAGTTTTTGACAAAGGAATGAAGGAGTGTAATTTTAAAGCACTGCTGGACCCATCGTTCTTGGCCCCTGACCTTGACTGGAAGTCCTGTAGGCGAATCCATAGCTTTTGTCTGTTTCATCAGCTCATATTGTATAATTCTGTGAATGAAACCATGCACAACATGGTGAGGGAGGGGGAAGGTAGTGATGTCTGCATGATCTGAGACAGTTCTTGCTAATTCACAGGTGCTTTTTAGTGCAGAGTGCAGTTGAAGGCATAGATCTTTGCGATAAAGAGTGAATATAGTGAATTTGTGAGACATTGATCATAACGTAAATCAATTATGCCACCTGTACATTCTAAATTTTTTTTTTTTTTTTATTTATTTTTTTTTTTATTAAAGGAAACTCTTCTGTACAATTAGGTACAATATGGTTGAGCTAAACTATACACAGAACAACATGAAACGTGTAATTGGGGTGCCATCCAGCGATAGTCCCAACAATATAACACAGAAATAGGGAAAAACAGTTACAGAAAAAGCATTTGTATAGAACTAGATGTTCATTCGCAAATCAGAATGCCAACGGCGCTTCAGTCTTCGTCGTAGAGGTTCAGGAGGAAGATAAATATGGCGGAGCAGAGGATTGTCATGGCGCAGACAGGATTGATGCAGTCTTCTGTAGCAGATTCGGAGGATACACATCACCTCCGGTAGACCTAAATCAGCATGCAGCGTAGAGTTGCGCACGTACCAGGGAGCGCCTGTCATGAGGCGTAGAAAACGATTCTGCGTACGCTGGATCCTCAGGATCTGCGATGGAGCTGCAGAACCCCAAATGGCACAGCTATACTGCCACATGGGTCGAATTAGGGAAGTATATACCAGGCGCTTGTACCGCAAAGGCAAGGGCGAGGAACCAGACACAAGATGATGGACTTCGCGGATACGGTGACGAATCCTCTGCACTAGACTACAGAGATGGGGACCCCATGTTAGCCGGCTGTCCAAGATAAGGCCAAGGTATCTTATGGAAGTCGCTGTGGGTATCTCCGTCCCATTCAGGTAAAGGGGATGATGGGTCACGTTCTTTTTGTAAGTGAACTTCACAACTCTGGACTTATGAGCGTTCATAGTCACCCTCCAACGTTGACACCAGGATTGAATTTGATTACAGAAGTCCTGAAGGTGGCTAGCAGTCACAGCACAAGTGCCCACACTCAGGGCTGCCACGTCATCGGCAAAGTGAGCGATGGTGAGTTGAGGATGACGAGGAAAATCGGAGGTATATACTAGATATAATAAAGGGCCTAGTACGCTTCCTTGCGGCACACCAGATGATATAGGAAGGGCCTTGGAGAAGGCATGGTCATATTTTACGGAAAAGGTGCGATTATGCAAATAGGACTGTAGGAGGCGGAAATAGGTGTCCGAGAGATGCGGTTTGAGCTTGAATAACAAACCATTGTGCCAAACCTTATCAAAAGCTTTCTCCGTATCCAGAAACAATCCTAAGCACACAGATAGACGTTCATATGTATCAAGAATAGTGTCAACGATGCGGTGTAGCTGTTGAGAGCAGGAGTGAAGAGGGCGAAATCCAAACTGAGCATCAGGGATAAATTGTACGAGCTGAGATAAGAGGCGAGGCAGAAGGAGACGTTCGAAGATTTTGGAGAGTAGGGAGAGTAAACTAATAGGACGATAATTGTGGGGATCATTCTTAGCTTTGTCAGGTTTAGGAAGAAGGATAACAGTAGCATGCTTCCATTGGTGAGGGATATGAGCAGTGCGGAGAATAGCGTTGTAGATCTGTGTTAGCAGGACTAGCGCATTCCGGGGAAAATGAAGTAATAAGGGTTGCACAATAAGATCAGGACCTGGAGATTTGTGAGCTGAGGAGCGGACGATGGTATTTTTAACTTCAGCAGGGGTAAAGTAGTGTCGCAAAGGAGTGAGTAATAAAGGTTGCGTGAGTTCTTCCTCCACTCGATGATTAAATTCCACGTCGAGCACAGGATTGGGTGAAAACTGTCGTACCAGGAGTTCAGAAAACAGGTTGACCTTTTCAAGTGGCGTAGAAAACCAAGTATTGCCAACCTTAAGAGGCGGTATGGCAGCAGAATGGCGTGTCAAAGTTCTAGTCTTCTGCCATAAGGATCCATCGCGGGTGTTTAAGACTCGAAGTTTGCTTTCAGCAGCATTACTGCGTGCAGCACGTAGGGCAGCCTTCAGCTCCCGAGTAGCGCGGTTAAAATTAGTTTTATGAAGTGGGCAATGTGTACGTTCCCAGAGTTTCCTACAGTCCTTCTTGATGGAATGTAGAAGACGAATCTCTGGAGAGTAGAAAGTCACAGACCGAGGATGGAGATCGTGGATATTGCTGCTGGCAAGGTTGGCGGCACACTGTATATTACGAGTCAGGGTAGAAACAGCCACATCAACATCACGGGGTGACTTAAGCGGCACTGTCGTAACAGTGAGACCAGCAAGCAAAGAGGTGTACAAAGGCCAATCAAAAGGATATCGTACCAGGGACGGAAAGAGGTCTTTATACTTCACACCGTCAGAGAGAGTAAGCAGGACTGGTAAATGATCGGAGCTCAGATCGTGAATAACGGAAAGAAGGGAACAGTGACGGGAAATATTACGTCCAATGAAGAAATCCAGCACGTCTGGAGTCCCACCATTGTGCGGGTAGAACGTGGGTTCAGTTGGAGAGATTACATCTAGGTGTAACTGATGAATTGCAGTGTGTAGGAGTTTACCTCTAGGATTTGAGAGATTCGAACCCCAAAGAGGATGTTTGGAATTAAAGTCGCCTCCGACTAGAAAGGGGGCCTTGAAGGCATGAGTGATACCCCAGAAATCAGCGAGAGTAACAGGATTCTGAGGAGCAGAATAAAAAGATCCGACTTGAATGTTTGCGGAAGTAGTAGAAAGTTGAATCCGAGCAACCTGAAAGGAGTCCTCCAAAATGGGTGGAAGGGCGTGGTGAGCCAAACAGGTTTTGATAAGCACCGCAGAACCACCCATTCTAGTCAAGTTAGGCTGATCTGCGCGATAGATATCATAGCCAGGAATGTGGAAATGTATGTGAGGAGCCAATTTGGTTTCTGTGTCCAACAGGAGGTCTACTTCATAAACCGTAAGGAAGTGTAGTAATTCATGAAACTTATTGGTGATACTCTGACAATTCCAAGTGCAGATACGAATTGAAGTGGGGACAAAATTAGCCATGGATACGAAGCAGAACAGGAATCAATTGTTGTAAGGTAGTAAGGAGAGGCTGAAGAATAGCAAAGACAGAATCCAGACGTGCCATCAAGCAATCCAATTGAGAACGGTTTGGTTCACCCTGATGCTGCATAGGACTGTGAAGCACCGGCAGGTGAGCCCTGAGAATCTGGAGACGACGATGGAGGCCGGACATTAGATACAGGAGGACGAGGATAGGCAGCTCCAGTAGAAGTAGGTACGGTAGACTCCAGTCGAGGGAAAGTATGAAGTGAAGGAACAGTAGCAGAGGGTACACCAGAAACGGTACGTTGGGGATTAATGTGAGACCGCTGAGTAGCTTGGAGCCGTCGATGAACAGGGCAACCCTTATAATTCGCTGTATGTGGACCTTTACAATTCACACACAGAGGGGGCATGTGAGGAGCCTTAGAGCACTGCGCAGTAGGATGGTTGCCATCACATTTGACACAACGTGGTTGCTTGTGGCAATAATTACGGCTGTGTCCAAATTCCTGGCAGTTCAGGCACTGAATAACACCCCTTTTGGGTTTCGGTGGCTCCACTTTTATCGTCGTGTAATATAAACGATCAAGTTTATATATGTCGTCATTGAGAGGATTTGGTTTTAGATCCAAGAAAAAGAGGGGCAGTTGCACTTTTGTCACGGGATGGTAAACAGGAGTCATTTGGGCAGGGGAATACCCAAGAGACGTTAATTCTTGCATTACCATAGAAGTGTCAATAGTGGGGTGAAGCCCACGAATAACCACCCGAAGATTACGATCCTGACGCATTTGGTAGGTGTGAAATTCTGCCTTCTGTGACTCAAAATAATGTATGGCTGCACGATAACCGTCTATACTCTCGAAAGAGAACTTGACCTTGTTGCTGTCCAGTGTAACAAGCTTGTAGGCGCCTACATTGGACGTTTGTAAGTGTTTTATAACAGTATTCATGTTGAGTATATTAGACACATAAATGGGAGGTGGTTTCTGGGATGAGGAAGTAGAAGTAGTAGGCGCAGGTTCACTACGATCTCCTTCTTCGTAATCCATGTTAGCCAAGGCTGCAAAACGGTTGGCTGTAGCGAAAGGAGAAACAGGAACAACAGAACCCAGTTTCTTCCTGTTTGAGTCACGTGGACAATCATCCTGGCTGTGTGGTTTAAAGGCGGCGGAAGGCAAGCTGCAGTCGATAGGCTGCATTTGACCAGAGCAGTGTGAAGAAACGGGCATGGGCTGTCTTTGCTGGTGGTGTGATGAAGTGGAGGCTTCTCTCTGGGAGCAACTAGATGTGGTTTGAGGAGCTGGGGGCGGTGCTGGTAGAGAAGATACCTGATCCTCAGATTGGTAACACATCTGCATCGCAGAATAAATTAGCTGCCCCGTATCAGTGGGAACAGCCATGGTGTGTAAGGAAAGCGCGTATTATAGAATACTACGCAGTGAACTAAAGTATCACAATTACACACGATTAATAGAGTACCTAGAACACTCACTAAAGTAATTCAAATTTAGTGCAGAAGGTAACTTTCGGTGTTTAACGAACAAGGAATAAAGTCAAACATTCACTGGTTTAAAACGATAAATAAAGTCAAACTTGTCGTCCTTAACCAACAAAAAGTAGTCACTATTCAGATGATCCAAAAACCGAAAATCCTCAAGTAAATCACGCTACCATCATTCTCGTTGATAGATCACGTATTAACTGTAAATTATATCACTACACACATATAAATACATACGAATTATGTCACCTTTGGATGAAATTTGATTCGTATAACACAAGCTATATTAGCCAAATCCAAAGCCTCCTGTGTTTTTTTTTTTATTTTTATTTTTTATTCTAAATTAGGGACCGAAAATTACACAGTCAGAGCAGAGAAACTGTTTCAAATCTGTTGTTGTTAGCTAATGCTGGATTTCTGACAATGAAGTCATTGATCCTCTTGCTGTCCAGTATTTTTCACTGATGGATGGGGCACTAGAAGTGGTCGGGCATATTTGAAGGTGGTCTCGATCCATTTCCTCTTGCAGATCACATAGAGGACAGAGTGGTGAAGAATATATCTATGGGCGTACATTAAGAAAGAAGCTAAACGCAAAGAACTGCTTGCATCAGATTTTTTCAAAAAAATTCAAAAAGTTCCAAAGCGTGTATCAGATGCCACAGGAGTATCAGAAAGAAGGTGCATTGTGGAGACATTTTTCTGCATGGACTGTACTGCCTCAGTAAGAAGAGCGTTATTTGAGTAGCATATGAAGCTGATGCACCAATTCGCATGCTGTCTGCAGTCACCTGGCTTGGTACTCGCTTTCAAGCTTTACATCTCGTACTTCCTCCAAGAGCCAAGAATGGCGAATCCAGCTGTACAAACGGATCCCTACTTCATGTTGTCCATGAACACTTGCTGGCCTCCAGAAAAAAAATTGTAGCAAATGCACCTGCATTCTCTCCATAGTTTTTAATGTCTTATTTTATAGATAAAATGTCAGGGAATACATGTATATTTTTTTTAGATTTTTAACACATTGATTTCAATTCTATTTTTGGTTTTACAAAATATAGCATAAAAAAAAAAAACAGTCCAAAATTTGCGTGTAGTAATGATTGATCGAAAGTTGTTAAAAGTGTTGTATTTACTCTTTCCAGTGTGCCAAAACCCAACTCTCAACTCTATATGGCCTTAGAGTAACAAGTGATTTTATATTACGGTGCGTGCAGAAATTGCTTAATTTCTAATAGCCATAAGTAAGCAAATAATTTAAAAATACAGAAATAAAAAAATACGGGTCTCCTTATTTGATGCCTATTATTCATAAAAAAAATTTGAACCTCCTATGAAAAAGTCGTGTTTTACGGGTGTGCGATTTGATGTGGATTGACCTATATCAGAAGAAATCTTTAATGAAATAGCCCCTATAGTAAGCTGTTTTGTGATTTTCTTATTTATGCATGTTTGAATTCAATATTTTTCTGTAGATTATTTCTGTAAAAAGCCGATTTAGTTATTACTGAAATACACACCCTAACAATCATAAAACAAATTGAGCTTTTAATATTACATTATTTACGCTTCCTTCATTGCCTAATTTTAATCTGGACTCAATGAGCTACTACTATATTACCATATATTATTACATTATCTGATACCCATTTTTATGAACTGTCATCTTTCCAAGTAAGCACACGTGTTTTTCTGTTCACCCTTCTTCCATCCCGTTCTACCCGCATACATAATGCCTGTATTCCTATCCAGCCATTCTACTTCGTCATACACCATATCTTCGTGTTTACTTGGTTTATTTCCACTTATCTTTCAAATTGCCCCTTGCTGGTTGAGAAATTTCCACTAATGCCGTTGCCTTCAAGACCACTCACTGTTTCCTTATCATTTGCTTTCTTATGCTGTTTCCCACCACTATCTTCATTTTCTGATGAATTACTGTGACCTGCCTTCCCCTCCTTTTCTCCTGTCCATACACCAGCTATAGTTTCTTTCTTTTCTGTCTTCTCTGTCATCTAGTCACATGCTGCCTTCTGTTTTCTTTCTTGCGGTTATCCTTGAGTTAAAAGTCATGCCTTTCCCATCTCAGCATTTCTTTGAAATCCAATACGGTTGACATATTAATTTTTTGTCTTTTCCTCTGCAATTTGTTCATCTGTCCATAGTTTTAAACCTCGGCTGCATGCCTGTTTCCCCTTACTTTTGCTTTGTCTTCTCTGATTATTAATTTTTTAATTTGCTGTCTTTGGTCATATGACAGGTTGTTATTGATAAATATATTTATTCCTTTCAGGTTTTTTGTCTATTTTGGTATGTTGTAAGTTATATATGTACTTGGAATTTTGCTGATATGTTTCTTCTTCCCTTCTTCTAAATTTAAGTGCTTCATGTGTGTTATGATTATCCATAACCTCTTCTCCAGAACTTCCTTTACCTCTTGTCTTGTCTTGGATGGATTCCTGTCCTATCTTCTATTCCTACAATCACCAAGTTATATGTTCTACTTCTGTCCTTCTATTTTTGCATTTTTTCTTTAATATTTTGTAGTTCTTCCTTTATCATCTGTATATGTATTTCCTCTTCATTATCGATTAGTTCTCTTCTTTTACGAGGGAGTGTCAAAAAATAACTGGAATTACTTTTTTGCATTTTAAAGTGCCCGTGCATGAGATGAGTGTTAGTAGTACTGGAGAGATCTGACCTTGAGTGACAAAATGGCATACACATCATTGGCCTGGAGGTGCTCAGTTGGAGGGTAGCAGGAGAAGAGTGAGGCTGTGTTTACTGTACACAACATGTATCTCAAGTTGTAGCAGCGTGCATCAATTAGATTTTGCATTCTTCTTGGCAAAACTGCATCACAAACATTGGAAATGTTGCAGCAAGTCTACAAAGAGCAAGCAATGGGGAAAACTGAAGTGTTTGAATGGTATAAACGATTTCGGGTGGGTAAAAATGATCTTTAGGATGCTCCACATCCCGGAAGACCGTCAACTTCGAAAACAGACATCAATGTCAACACAATTGATGTCATGTTGCAGGAAAATCGTCGTTTATCGTTGACAAAGATTGCCGAGATTATGAATATATCCTGTGGATCAGCTGAAGACATTGTACAAAATGTTCTGGGGTATAGAAAAGTTGCAGCAAAGTGGGTGCCTCATGTGATCAGTGATGAACAGAAGGCTCACCGTGTGATGGCATGTCAACAACGGAAGGGAAGGCTTCAGCGAGAACCAGATTTTTTAGACAAAGTCATCACATGTGACGAATCCTGATTTCATCATTTTGACCCAGAGACAAAGCAGGAAAGTGCCCAATGGAAACATCCTTCAAGTCCGAGACCCAAAAAGGTGAAAGTTCAACCAAGTGCAGGAAAAGTGATGCATCTTGTATTTTTCGATAAGCAAAGCATTGTTTACGATCATGTGGTGAATAAGCAGCATACTGTTACTGCGAATTACTACTGTGAGGTACAGAAGGGGCCTTTAAGGAGGAAAATTGGAACAAATGACCAAATCTTACTCAAATGGGATGGATCCTTCATCAGGATAATGCCCTGCTCATGCACCATTAAGACTCAGGAAACAATCACTGAATTAGGCATTGAGGTGATGCCACATCCACCTCATTCACCGGACCTAGCCCCATGTGACTTCCACCTATTTCCTGCAGTAAAAAAAAGAGTTTCGGGGTCATCATTTTCAGAGTGATCGAGAGCTAAACAATACAATTTTGGGTGTACTCAACAGACTCAAAAAGGGGCTTCAGGGAGTGTTTTGAACATTGGACGGAACGTTGGAATCATTGTATTGTGTCCAAAGGGAGAATACTTTGAAGGTGTGTAATGGAATTTGAATACAGGTAAGCAGCATTTTCCATTAAAAAAACAATTCCGGTTATTTTTTGACACCCCCTCGTATTTCTCTCTGTCCTATCTTCCTTGCTAGTATCTTTCCTATTTCCCACAGCTCAGCTATAGTTCTTCTGTAGCATCTTTCCTTGCTACACCCTTTGCATCCTTTTTCTTCCTCTTACTCCTAGGAATGTTCCCGACAGGGCCAGACACAGGTTTTCTTTTCGAGAGTGGGTGGAGGGGATCTGATGAAGTGCTACAATCACAAAATCTGGAAATGTCATTGTATCTAATATATGTATATCAGATAATTGTCTTACAGAGTTGAGTCATTCCATGTCAAATCGAACAAAATTTGACCTTCATGTCTCCGATTTCATTAATATTAAATTTACATGTTCTATGAATGAAAAAATGATACCTCTATTTTTTTGTTTGTCTGTAAATTAATTATTTTCGTAAATATAAAGCATTAAATTTTTGGATATTTTGCGCACACCATTCTACATAAACATCTCTGGTATTATTTATCAGATAAATATGATCTGTAGCTCATTTTGAACATTGAAATGTGTACTTTATTTATACATTAAACAAATAACAATTAATGTAAGATTTGAAGCTCAAATAACAATTAGTTTGATATTTCCTATTTTTACAAGGCCATTAACATTACAAACATCATTAACAATACTTACTTTTAACTAAAAATTTCCGGGAAAATTTTTAAAACATAGCTTGATGATGCCGTGTAATCCTAGAAAAAGTTCAGAATGGGATTCTAAATACATGCAGAGAAATTAAATAACTTACCAAGCCGTGGAGACTGGAGTAACACGGCTTTCACGGTCAGAAGGTATACACACCGCGTGCAGCTGATTGCGCCTCATGCGTTGCATTTCCATCAAGGTCAAACTGTTAGCATAAACACTGAAATGGGTCACTTCACGTCAAATTGAACACTTCCGAAACTATTTTCCCCAATTTTCTACATCTTATCAATAGATGAGATTAAATAATCTGTATGTTTTCTTTTTGGTGTGACATGCTTATTTTGCGCTTTATTAATGTTATTTTTACGGTATATTCACATACTGTATTATATAAAAATCATTATACCGAATATTATTTGAATTTTAGAATTTTCATGGTTGCAGCAGTCTAAAGTTAAAAGATTGCAGTTTTGCATGCCATTGTTTTAGGATCACTCAAAATATAAAATAAGCCCCTTTTAGGGGGTAGTATTTTTCAAATATATTTTAATTACTAAATGCTTATTTTTAAAAAACTGAAAAAATATTATAGTCAGAAGTATTGTGCATTGAACTACGCTTGTTTCAGAATGGGATTCGAATAAGATGTGATACACTTTACTGATGATGTGTGCGTGGTGTGTCACTTGGATCGACTGAAGAAAGTGCTGTGAACACGTGGTCGAGGTGTCATTGCACATCCAGTGTTTATTGTTTGCAAAATATACTTTTATCGCTAGTTGACCTTTAGTATGAGCTATGGTGTTGATTGTGCTTGTGTATAATCTTGCCTGATTTGGTGCAACGGAGTTATGGCTACTGTTTTAACCCATTCAAATTAGTTAATCACAGAGTTCGTGGCGGCGCCGTGGCCGAGCGGTTAGCACACTTGCCTACCACCTAGGCGGCCCGGGTTCGATCCCAGGGACCCGCATGTGGTATTCGTGGTGGACGAAGCGGCGTCAGGGCGGGTTTTCTCCGGGAACTCCAGTTTCCCCCGCCACCTCATTCCACCGGTGCTCCATCTTCATGTATCATCAGTGTCACCGCCTGCGGTGCCGTAGTAGTAAAAGCGGGCGTTAAACACTACAACAACAGAGTTCGTAATAAAAAGCTGAGACCAGTGATGTCAGCAATGCTAATTAAACTTAAATTAGAAGACTTAAGCTTATCTCGCAATTTGAAAGTTTGTGATAATTACCGCATAAAATTTCAAAACTTCCAAAGGAACAAACCACCACCGAGTTATGTGTGCCTAGTGCTAGTGAAAGTTTGGTAGAAGAACATGATAGTGATAGCTCCTCATCCTCTAGTGACACATTAAGTATGGGGTAAATTGAACGACAGTTTGGCTGCAATAGGAGAATCTCCAATAAAGAAAAGAAAACTGTCGCAAAAGCACAAGCCTAGAGAGAAGTTGCAGAAAGTACCACAGGCAATGAAGCAGAAAATATTTCATACTACAGATTCTGCTTCATATGAAACCTCAAATAATTGTGAAATAATACAAAAATTAACAGATTCTTTCCGTGAAATGGATGACAAAAATCTTAAAATACAAATACTGACTATTTTTGGCAGCTGGTCGTACAATAAAATAAAACATTTTGCTGTCTGAACTCACATGATACGAATATCCAAACAGGTGGCCAAAGAAAGGGAAATTTTAGCAGCCTCGGACTCCAAGTTCGGAAAACGTTTAGACCGTACAAAAGGTTTCTGAATTTTATTCAGCATTTAGTAATTAAAATATATTTGAAAAATACTACCCCCTAAAAGGGGCTTATTTTATATTTCGAGTGATCCTAAAACAATGGCATGCAAAACTGCAATTTTTTAACTTTAGACTGCTGCAACCATGAAAATTCTAAAATTCAAATAATATTCGGTATAATGATTTTTATATAATACAGTATGTGAATATACCGTAAAAATAACATTAATAAAGCGCAAAATAAGCATGTCACACCAAAAAGAAAACATACAGATTATTTAATCTCATCTATTGATAAGATGTAGAAAATTGGGGAAAATAGTTTCGGAAGTGTTCAATTTGACGTGAAGTGACCCATTTCAGTGTTTATGCTAACAGTTTGACCTTGATGGAAATGCAACGCATGAGGCGCAATCAGCTGCACGCGGTGTGTATACCTTCTGACCGTGAAAGCCGTGTTACTCCAGTCTCCACGGCTTGGTAAGTTATTTAATTTCTCTGCATGTATTTAGAATCCCATTCTGAACTTTTTCTAGGATTACACGGCATCATCAAGCTATGTTTTAAAAATTTTCCCGGAAATTTTTAGTTAAAAGTAAGTATTGTTAATGATGTTTGTAATGTTAATGGCCTTGTAAAAATAGGAAATATCAAACTAATTGTTATTTGAGCTTCAAATCTTACATTAATTGTTATTTGTTTAATGTATAAATAAAGTACACATTTCAATGTTCAAAATGAGCTACAGATCATATTTATCTGATAAATAATACCAGAGATGTTTATGTAGAATGGTGTGTGCAAAATATCCAAAAATTTAATGCTTTATATTTACAAAAATAATTAATTTACAGACAAACAAAAAATAGGAGTATCATTTTTTCATTCATAGAACACGTAAATTTAATATTAATGAAATCAGAGACATGAAGGTCAAATTTTGTGCGATTTGGCATGGTACTTCTTGAGTTTTAATCATAGGTGTAATGAAAATGATTTCATTATTCAAAGATGATAGTATAAGCGTCTCCATAGTTACTACTGAAACAAACTAGGAGATTCGTGAAATTGTACAGTGATTTGTGTTATCATAATGCTGTAGATGTTCATACAATTTGGAATGAGATTATGCAAAGCATATTTTATCTTTAACCTCTCTAAATTTCTCTGCCCCAAATTATGATGGCAGGACATTATTATAATATATTTAGATATTTCATTACAGTGCTATTCAAATGGGAAGAGTTCTGATCTGCAGCCATTAAGATACATTTACATGCACAGCGTTGCAAGCTCATTACACCCATTCTTCATATTTCTTGACGCGTGTCAAGTCCCACTTAAGAGGAAAGCAGTATGACAATACAGCAGGACTCCGATTGGTTATCAGC
This sequence comes from Tenodera sinensis, assembly GCA_030765045.1. Taxonomy (NCBI): domain Eukaryota; kingdom Metazoa; phylum Arthropoda; class Insecta; order Mantodea; family Mantidae; genus Tenodera; species Tenodera sinensis. The sequence continues at coordinate 142,948,159 of CM060961.1, read as the reverse complement.
CTGGAGACGCTCAAGGACAAACTCTTTCCCATTTGAAAAGCACAGTAGAAGCACATTTATTTTAATGAAAACAATTAAGGTAGAAAACACTTAAGATTCTTTGAATATATTTGTGAATTAATGTGAATGCCTTTTTCTTTAGTTATGTCCTTAATAGTTTCCAAATTTTTTGGGGGGGATACAACCTCCCTTCCCCCCCCCCCCCCCCCCCCCCCCCCGCCTGCCCTTCCTGGATGTGTCCTTGGTTCCTGACACATGTCTACACTCTCTCGCTGCATGCTCAGTACTCCCATGTTGTAGATAATGTAATGTCCTGAATAATGACAGCCATAGTTGCAGGTGAAGAAGTGTAATGCAACTGACACATAACTGCCTGACTGCATGGCTGGGTGAATGATTAGACACTGCTCTACTGGACAAATTACTACAAACTGCAATTATGCCGTGAGACATGCGTTTTTATGCATGGGCCAATGCCCATGCTTTGTCACCTTGGCTTTTCTGCTCACAGCCTTCTGGCTGTTCCATAGACTGCTTGCTGTCGCATATTCATACAACTCATGTCCCTTTTACCAATGTAAAACAAAGCTACAACACAATATTGCCACAGGTTGTGAATAATTACTAGTAAAACAAGAACTTTCCATTTTAATCACATCAATCAGTGCCATGTTAGCCTGATAAAATAAAGAATCCAGTTAAGCAGTTAATGCAGCATAAATCAATGGCAACTTAAAAACCTGTAATATCCTCAAAGATCCCATCCACCTATTGTTATCAGTAACGAATCAAGCGGAATAAGTTAAGGCAATGATACATTTATGGTATTTTTACCTCATTTTCACCAAATTTATACATAAAAAATTAGGTCAGGGAGTATTAGCATTTTAAATGCAATAATTGTGGAAGTACAAACAATAAAAGCAGCTGGGTGTGTCATGAATAGCCAAGGATTAAGTATTCCACTAGAGAAATGTTGAAGACTGTTGTCAATGTATTTGCATGTGCTGTGATATTAATGACTTCAAGAGTTGCAATGAGGTGTTGATACTACTGACATTCTTTCAATCATAAATTCTTAACATTAATAGTATTATTAGCAGAGACCTTTTGGCAATCACATGAAATAGCAATTATAGAAAAGGCACGCTGTGGCTGGGTAGTTCTGTCTTTTCATCCATGGAGCTTATTCATAGGGTCCCTGGTTCAATTCCCAAATATAGGGTGGCAACCTTAGGTCTCATTCCAGGCCTTCACTGCTCTGACATTGAGGTACCACCAGTCCCCAGTGTGGTTCAAAGTCCACAGTAAAAGTGCAGGTCTCTTCTTCCATTGCTATCTTTCCATTGTTGGTAATAGAAACCACTTACAAGAGCCCCCAGCTAATAAATGGATCCATTGTTTGTAGGGATAAGGATTCCTCAAAGACACAAAACCATATAGGAAGCATCGCAAACAGCAGGAAAAGTACATTAATTGCTTAATAAACTCAGTTGTATAAGGAATTAAATTTTGGAACACATCTAACTCAAACATTGTTTGCAGTTTCTGTGTTTGTTTTAACCTATTAAATAAAGGTTAAAAATACTGGCAAATTAAGATATCTTTTTTCTCTTCCCCCCTAAAGTTAATGTATGGTTTAATCTGTTTTAAAATTCATGGGTTTTGAAAGATTAAAATCCATAAACCAGTAGCTCACGATTGTCCTCCATCTTGAAATTTTCAAGTAGCAGCGTGTCTGAATTATTTTCATAATAGATTTGGTGCTCAATATGTAAACCTGTCTGATGAATGAGTGCAGATGGCAGGAGGAGGAAACTAGTGTAGAAACATAACAGGTAAGGCATATTACGTCACTATTCCTGTAGTGTAGCATGGACAAGTCCCATATTTACAGAAGTGCCCTTGCTTGAAAACTGCACTCTTTTGTCAGACAGGTAGCACATATGGTAGATGTGTGATTTATATACATTATATTATTATTATTATTATTATTATTATTATTATTATTATTATTATTATTATTATTATTATTATTATTATTATTATTATTATTATTATTATTATTATTATTATTATTATTATTAACATTATTATTAACATTATTATTATTATTATTATCATCATCATTATTATTATTATTATCATCATCATTATTATTATTATTATTATTATTATTATCATCATTATTATAATTATTATTATCACCACCCCCGGCCCCGCCGCCACCACCACCACCAATCATCATCACAAGGGAAATCCAGAAACTAACCTCTGTTGTAAAGCAGTGTGGGAATTAGTAGAGATAGCATCACTGTTTTCACATTGCAGTGCAGCATGATTCAGGGTTTCCAGTCATGCTAGTGAAAGTGTTGAAGTGCTACATGTTTAAAAATGAAGAAACTGAAACTATTAACATTAAAGCAACATAAATCTATAAACATAATATTTTAGAAACTACGAGCTTCACTTGTCTTAATATCTGTTGCAAGTTCTTGAGATCAAATGCCTTCCAATGAAATCAAATAAGCAAAGCTTGTAGTCTCTAAGTTGTTATTATATTTATAGTGCTGCATGTTTGCTTACCACAACTTTATATAATGAGTGCAGCACTAGAAAATCCCCACTAAATGTGAGGTGTGTGGTGTTGCAAGTTTTCTTTAAAAAGCTTAGGTGAATCATTCAAAACTATCACTGCATTTATGTTCAGTGGCTCTTTGCATGACTGAATTTCTTTTAATTACGAGGGGCGTCTCAAAAGTAACTTGCACTATTTTTTTAAAAAATAAGAAAACGTTTAAATATCTTAAAAAGGGTATATTTTGAAAGCTACATTCAGTACCTATTTTTCCACATAATTTCCTTGAACCTAAATACATTTTTCATACTGTAGTAACAGTTTTTTTTAACCCAATGTCAAACTACTCTCCCGCCAAACTGGATAGCCATCTTTCCACTTCTTGTTTCAGTTCCTTGTCATTTACGAAGCGCCTTCCCCCAAGATGTTGCTGCAGCTCCGGAAAAAGATGGTAATCACTCGGTGCAAGGTCAGGTGCACTAGATGGATGACCGAAAACATCCCATCGAAACTGTTCAAAAGGGCTTGAGTTTCACGAGCAGCGTGCAGGAGAGTGTTATCATGGACCAGAAAAACTGTTTTGCTCAACTTTCCATTCCTTTTGTTTTGTATGGCTCTTTTGAGTTTTCTCAGCACCTCACAATAGTGAGCAGCTGTCATCGTGGTCCCATGGAGCAGATAATCGATTAACAGTACTCCTTTCGAATCCCAAAATATTGTTGTGATGACCTTGACAGCCGATGCAACAACTTTTGCTTTTTTTTTTTTTGGAGTTGCCTCATCCATTCGTTTCCACAACTTGCACACCTTTCGATAGACACAGATCCTTAGAAATAATCCTGTGAAGCGATGCACGGCTTATTTCAATATACGGAGGAAGTTGAAACAAACCTGCATCAAGTGTAAGGCTCTGATCGGTGTTCACGACTGCTCGAACCTCGTCAACAATATCCGGAGCGAGGGAAGTGGAGGGTTGGCCACTTCATTGCTCATTGTGTAATGTTGTTCTCCCTTCAATGAACGATTGGGGCCAACGAGAAACCATTTGTCTTGACAAAACGTCTTTTCCATAAACACTGCACAACTCGCAATGAATTTCAGTCGCACATGTATTTTTTCCCGTCAGAAAACGGATTACAGCGCGAACTTTGCAATTGGCGGTAGGAACGAGTGGAGTCTCTATTGTTACTGCCGTTTTAATGTCCAAGCAATAAACTTAGGGGCCTAGGAATTTTACGGTGCTGCTACTACACCCATACCTATATACCCTGGGACTTTCAGACCTTTTCCGCCTACCGCGCGAATTTAAAAAAATAGTGCAAGTTACTTTTGAGATGGCCCTCGTAGTATGTATTTAGCTGTGTATATAATGTCCTGAGTTCAGCTAGCAGTCGTACATTTGCTTCCTTCTTGTCCTTCAGAATTAATTTGTTGCAGAGTTTTACTTTTTCTATTTGTATGTACGCATCTATAGCATCTATAATGGTCATTGATAGCTGATCATTTCACGATCAGATTATTCTTTTTTCTGTTGTAAATGATATTTATTTCACCAGCTTTAGAACATCATTTCATAGTGTGTAACTATAAAACTCTGCAAGGTATGCTAGCCTCTGACTGGATGTTATGTTGACCAGCTCCTCCTGCCACCTGTCATTAAATTTTGTCTGCTATAATACTGTTATTTTACATTGTAAAATTGTGTTCCTTGGGTATCTTTTTGATAGCACAATAGGCAGCTTGCATTGGAAAGAGTAGCAATGTTGCCCTCCCAAAATGACCTTGACAGTCCTGATGAACAATGGGTAACACAACTGCACTGCTGTCATTATTTGGATTCATCCCCTGCACCTGCATTTGGTCCAAATATTACATTTTTGTTACCCTCGAAAGAAATACCAACCATCTCAAAAATGAATATTTATTCTCTATTCACAATACTCACTAGATGATTTTGTTGGTCAGAAAAAAACTGAAACTGCAGTATTATTTCACTATGTTACAGGTACATACAAACTAAAGAAGAAAGAACTGCAGGAAGAAGCATATAATATAAATGCAATCAAAGACAAACTCTTCTTCAACAATGGCACTGAGTTTGTGCCTTTGACACAGGAGCTATATCAGAATATAGTTAGTGGTAAAGTACGCTTGTAACAGTAGAAGCAAAGTCTGTACTGCCATTACACAAAATTATATCAATACAAGTAATTGCAGACAGAATTTGAAAAATTAGCATTAGCATAATGTTGATGCCGTATATGAAAGCAAAGAGGGGTCAAATGTGCAAAAAAAGTGATAGAATCCTTCAAAATTCACTTCAAGCTGGTGTAAATTTCATAATATTTGAGATTGGAAAAGACAGGGCATTTCTCTGCAGGCAAACAAAGGATTTAGGCTGTAAAAAGGAGTAGGGATTTCTTTGCTCTTTCTTGTATAGCAGCATTGTTTGTAGGTAGACTTTAGAATATTCCTACTCTTCTTATAACATCTTTGAGTTATGTAAGGTTATTTAATGTTCCAAGAGAATTTTTCTTAAAGATAACCTCATATCATAGGCCTTGGAGCTTGTAGACTCGAGAACACTGAAAAGAGCAAATTGGTGATGCTATGTTGTTTGTCCATAACAGTGACATTAAATGTTTTTTCCTAATCTCAGATATAATGTTTTGATGCTTTAAAGTTTGAAGTGATTTTTGAAAATATCTTTTACTCAAAAATAAAATTCAGAATTAATTTTGACAGAACAATATCTGCTGATTTGGGAAAAAAAACGTTTTACTAAAGGCAAGTACAGAACTCTCATTGTTCTTGACAATGAATCATATGCCAATAGCCTATTTTTGATTAAGGTCCAGTCCAAACTGTCTCTTCCATCTATTAATGCTCGGCTTGAATTCTAAACTTTTAACTGATAAAAAGTTAAAAGTGAAATTGTTCAAAATAAGTGCAAATTTTAATTTACTATCTGACTAAACATGTAATACAGATCTCATGTATTACATTATTCATTTTCTGTTGAGCATAGAAACATTACAAAATGGGCTTTTAGTATCAATATCTGAAATAATTGTAAAATAATGCTGTATTATGATTAAGTATAAGTATTCATTAAGTGGGCATGTCATCATTAAATTGGAATGAAATGAAATAAGCATTATGAGCATTGGTAAAAGCTAGAAATATACCTATTTATGGCTGAAGTAGGATTCTTTTATGAGTAGAAAGAGTTTTTCATAAAAAAAATCCCTATTTTTACAAGCTGCATACGTAATTTTATTTACAAACCATAAAAATTTACACCAAGCAGTTATGGAAAGTTAAAATGAAAATATTTTGTAATAGTTTAGGATTCACACTGAGCATAAGCAATTGAATGGCATACACAGTGTTTCTTAAGACTCTGAATTTGGAAAATCTGTATATCTTGCTTTTGAAACTGTTTAGTTTTGCTGGTTTTTATGGTTGTGATAAAAGTTATTTTTGAAACATAAATGTAATTTTACAGAAGTCAAAATATGCATATGCATCAATTTCAGACAATCACCATTTTGAAGAACATCAAACTTTACATCTGAATTAAATGATTTCATATTACTCAATGTTAAATCTTTATTTGTAGCCTTTAAATGTGATACTCATAGGGAATTGAAAACTTCAAAAATTGATACAGCAAGAAAAGAATGTTCACTGCTTCTCTAGCTTCACTCTACTGATGAAGCAGACCAGAGCATGTAGTTGGTGCTGGAATATAATGTTCAGATTAGGGGTTCCTTCATACTTGCAGGATTTCTTTGTTTATCTAAAAAAAACAAACCATAGGAATTTCTTCCCCTCCCCAAGAAAAAATATCACATCATTTATAGTGCATTTTAGATATATTTTAAGTGTTAGTCCGATAACCATTTAGGACTGCAAAAGTAATATTATTAAAACTATGCAAATAGAATAATGGACGGACTAGCCAGAACAAGTATTTTGATTATGGTTTTCAAATTGCACTTTTTCATAATTTTTCCCATTTCTACACCATAGCTTTACATAAAATACCATTCTCATTCTTCACCTTTGTGCTCTTAAGTTCCTAATTATAACTGATATTAATTTCATTTTTATTATAGGAACTTGATGGTTTGTGCTTTTGTTTTACAAAGTTTCATCCTCCCTCTGTTGCTTCCTAAGAGGCATCTTTTAGCATTCTCTCTGTGCCCTATACATCCATTTATTACAAAGGTTCATAGTATGAAATGAAGTAAGAGTGACTGTTAAATTATTAAAACCAAACACAAAGCTACACGATTGGTGGAAAAATAATTTATTGCATTCTGCATTAAGGGGGGAGGGGGTAATGAGGATGAATCTGTTGAAAAAAAGAAAGAGTTCTGTTAAAATCTTGTACATAAAGACGTGAACGTTTATATTGATCTTGCTTTTGCTCTGCTCAAGTCTCATAAAAGCGTGATTTCAAAGCAAACAAAAGCATTGAAAATCTGCTTTACAGAAGTAAATGGAGATGTGGTTTGTTAAGTTGAACTTTTCGTGCACAACACATTTCATACATTGATCAGTGATAAGTATTTCCACTTTGTAAACTTTGCTCTTGTAATGATGCAAAGCCCTTTGGCATTTAAGTCTCTTCCAGAAAATAGTTGTATTTGTAAACATTTCTCATTTCAAATTGAGTTTCCAAGGCAAGCTATATTTTAAAGTATTCATATTTCTTCAGTCAATGTTCTTGTAAATTCCATGAGTGATAACATTCCATTTCTATTTATAAATTGAGGCAGCTGTTTTAACTTTTAATATACTTTTAATGCATTTTTGATGGCAGGTAATGTTGCCGAATACAGGCTTAGGGACCACATAATGCAGGGTACCAACATATGAGAATTAAAAGTAGCAAGCATAGTAAAACATCATTTCAATGATGTTGCAATTGTGTAGTTGACAATGCATGAATGGAGATAACTTCTGACAATGCACTTACATAGGTGATGCAGATACGAACAAGACGAAAAAATATTCTAGTTCATAATGATGAATTTTGGTAACTAGAAGGCGGGGAACTCTTCTACTTTACTTACACATTTCGTAATTCAAGGCAAAAGATCTCCCAAATGTATTATAGTTACAGAATAAATGAGGATCCCTTCATATTACAGTGAAACAAATTAATGTATGAATCACATAACCTGAAATAGCTATAAAATCATAAGCCCATGGAGTGGTACACAATAACCTTAAATGGGAATATACATTTATAAAAAAATACAAAGTTGCATTTTGTAGGTAACCTGTATAACCTAAAATAACTGTGAATTCATAATCTCATACAATTGTGCAGTAGGTAGATAACCATACAGTATGACTATATTTCATAATGTACATTTATGAAACTAATACAAAAGTGTCAGGTATTGACAAGCAGAATGCTTTAAACATTGAATTTTACAGGAAATGATTGTCACAAATTACTGTTGATTTCAACATTTTAAATGCGGATTCCATTAATAATAACAGCTAAAGAGAATGAGTAAAAATGGAATCTTCACTTCATAACACTTTCTACTATTGTCATCTTCTTTATTTACAATATTCCACTATTTAGTTTGCACTCCTATTCCATCGTTTGAGTTCAGATAGCGCTTCCGTTCCATTACCCGTGTTGCTCTCTGATTCGTAGTTGCCAACCTCTTTGTCCAGTAGTGTATTTCTTCATGTCAAGTTGGCATGGTTTAGTGGTATTGCGCATTATGAAGCCAGTATTCGGCAACTTACCTTTTTTTGTAGTGAATAGCATATAAATATAACAAGAAGCAAATTATCAGTCAATTTGCTTTAAGATGATTCTTTGTAAAACACCAATAAGTTTGTTCTGCATGGTCACAAGTTAAGTGATATTAGTTCCTTGATCATCACACATATAATCATATAATTACATTCAGAATTGCAAGGTAGAAGCAATGGAGTAGTTTTTATGGTATATTTATACATACAAATATTTTAATTTGATACATATCATCCTAAATTAAGGGGTGCTAAATTAAAGGGTTTATTTCTGTATGACTAGTGCCTCCATCATGAATGAAAGCAGTTATACAGTATACAAAAACTCTTATGTCATAGCCATGCCACTATGTGTGCTTGATGAACTTGCTTGCTGTTTAATAGAGAAATTTTATAATTTTAAGATATAAATTGATTTCATTCTGTAGACACCTTCAGGATTCTGACTGAAGGAGAATCTAGCTCCAAAGAATAAGGTAAGATTCATAATTATTAGTACAGTGAAGTTTAACATTAAAATAGTTTGTCACTCTTTCGCATCAAACAGGTGCATCACATACGTGCAAACACTCCCCTTCCTTGTTACTTTCATTCATGATGGATGCTATAAATATGAGGGAACAGCATCCCTATATGATAATTGACGCTTGTAAGGAGCTAATTTTTTGTTAAAGATTAAATGCAAATATTGAATTAGAAAAAAGTTTGAATATAATTTAACCTTTAACCCTGGTTGTAAGCTCTCTCTGAAATTTTTCCTTCTTAAACTGAACTTATGTCTTTGGTGCCCTATGAATGAAACTGTTTTGTTTCATTACAGCAGCTTTTAGCTACAGCATTGTATGAATAAAATATTTGGTCAGTATATGAGACCACAAATGTTCCTTGCACAAAAAAGATGTAACTCAGATTTTAGTGAAAAGACCTGTACAATGTAGTATCTGCAGTAGGATTAGAATAGCTAGAAACCTAAGACTGTATTCACAGTTTCTGTTTAAGAAACTTAAACATGTATTTTTACAACTCAACATGAAATAGTAAGTAAGTTATGTATTGTCAAGTATAAGTCAAGTATATATTGCCCATAAATAAATAAAATATTTCTACAAGCCAAACTATAGTTTTACTTTCTAACATGTAACTAAGAGATGCATTTTGGATCTGTTCAAGTCAAGCACTCTATACAAGGGTGAACTCTTAAGTAGGTAAATATCCCTATATCTTGTCTGAAAAATAAACAGCAATAAAGATCTGGGGATGAGAACCTTCATTATGGCATGTTAGTAACTCTGAATTAGTTTCATTAAATGAAATGCATTATTTTGACAGTGGTTATCAATTCTATGGAGGTAAAACTTCAAAGCATAACTAACAGTGGATTGCAAACATTTGTAGATTTTCCACAACAACAAAATTGCCAAAAAAAGGAGCTATGAATATCCATTATAAGCTAGCCTCTGTTTACGGAGGATATACAATTGAACCTGATTTATGAGGAAGAGGGAAGATAACTTGTAACTCTGAATTACTTACAACTGAGATTTTGATGATTTATCATATATATATTTTTTTAAAAAAAAGAAAAAAAAGAAAAGCAATACTGTGGGCCTAAATGTGTAAAGTTTTACAAAGATGAAGAAAACATTATTTTGAATTTGGTGTTGCTTTAAAGAAATCAGTTAATTTGGCTTGTTTCACTTCTCTTGTATTAAGCACACACACCTCAGTTTGTTGCTGATGACTATACTAGCATGGTATAAGCAATTTCTAAGCCTGAAGCAATTTGGTTTGGTTTTGTGTGGATTAAGTTCCACATCTAGAGTGAATTTCACTTTTTGATCTAGTGAATAACTTTTTCTGTCTCCATGGCTGATTAAAAGCGATTGAGAACTGAAAGGTAAAACCTCTGTTAATCATTGAACACCAAGTACCAAAAATTTGTATCTTTACTTCTCATTTGTTGCTATGACATTGTTGTGCCGAAAGCTGCTGACTGTACCAGCAAATGTCTTTGCCTTTTGTTCCTGCAACCAAAACTTGCCAGCTCAGCTTGTGTCTTTTCAACAGAGTTAAGGAAAATAGTATTTCTTTTAATGGGTAAAGGGTACAGGTACAGAGGGGGACACCTCACTCACATCAACCTACACAGATCTATTGTGGCTACCACCCCCCAGGAGGCAGGGATGAAATGAGGGAACCAAAGGGGTGCCATCAGACTAACAGCTAGACAAGCCCACCAGAGACAAGCTCATTATGATTACGTAAAACTCAGTTGTATTTTGCTGAAATTTAATATGTATGCCAGCAAATTTCATATAAATGCATTATATATAAACAAGGTTGGATTAACACGTTTCTGAATTATATTTTTCAGGACCTAGAAAATTTTCATATAAATATGAATTACTTAGAACTGAGTTATGTATAAAGCAGGTTCAACTGTATGTGCATGACAAGCAACATAATGGAAGACTGATGACAGTGGCTGACAACAATGCTACTACCATGCACAACACTGTTGAAGAGGATCACAATTAAAAAATTCTTTTCATCTGCCTTCTGAGATTGAAACTGGATGTTTATTCATCAGAAAAATCGCTTCAAGCAGCTAGGATATCACAAGTTTGCCCAAAATGGGTGCCAGTGTGTGGTGTGTGAATTTTGCCCATAGGTACCTTCTGGATATGCCTAAAGAAAGAGAGACCTACTGTTACAATACTTCATTCAACTCCTGAGATAATACGACAAAGCATGGTTTGAAGGGAAAGATTACTTGAAAAAACTAAGGTCTCACACTCAGCAGGAAATATTATGGTAGCAGTGTTTTGGAAGAGCCAGGGTACTTTTCTGGGACACTGTTTCCTCTCAGAAACTACAATTGATGCTATATGATGTTAATATTGTTCAACCCTCAGGGGCCCAACTTTGGGTAAGTAAGTGGCAACCCTAAAACATCTGAGCTATCCAGTATTGTGTATTGCAATTGGATTATCTTACCAGGGACCTTGTCCTCCGGATTGCTGATTTGGGTTAGCTTGTATACCTGTAAAATTCTGCACTCAAAATAAGATATCACTTAGCTGAAACCTCCACTGAAGTACAATCAGAAATGCTACTGAAAGCTGTTAATCTTTAAACTATCCTACTCATTTTAATTTAAAAGGTGAGTCAATTAATAACACTAAACAACACTTACGTTATAATTTTCCGGAACGCGTTTCGGAGGTTAACTTTCCTCCATTATCAACCAGACAATAATGGGTTTCCATGGTATTTCATGGTGCGATACTTCTTCTGATGTTTCTTCTGGTAATGGTTCAAGAAACTTGCTGAAAATATCTTTCTGGGGAATGTCGAAATTAAATACTCGGTTTCTATTTTTTAAAATGATTTATTCCCATGTGGAAAGTTCTTGTTTTCCGGTTATGTGTTTGAGAAGTTACGGTTCTGGCATTATGTCATGATTTTTTGTCTAAAAGTGAAAGGCAACTGTTGATTTTTCTAGTTGTTTACTCTTGATGTTCCTAACGTGTTCCTTGGATCTAATTTCTAAATTTCCTTTGCTTTTTCCTATATATACTTCATTACAATCACTGCATTCAATTTGGTATATGCCGAATTTTTTGTTAGGTGGAATAGCATCTTTGATGTTTGAAAGTAGCAGGTTTTTTTATGGAGTAATGGTTTACTGGTGTTAGCTGAATGTTGTATTCCTTGAACACTTTTTTTAATTTATCGAAGGCCCATGGATGATATGTGAATTTTTTTAATGTCATTTTTGTTTCTGCTGCTGTGAGAGTTGTAGTTTCTTTTAATAATTTTTTCTTTTCTGCTTGTTTTACTTTATCTACTAATTCTTTGGTTTTGTGCTATTTCAATTATTTTGTAATATTCTGTTTTGTATTCTTCAGGTGGAAGAGGGATGTTCACCAATCTATGTGTTAAACTATTGAAGATTGCTTGTTTGTGGCTTCTTGGACTGTAACTATTAGCTTTTATGTAGTTGTCTGTCTACGTTGGTTTTCTGTGAATACCGAAATTTATTCTATCCTTGCTTTTTATTAATTTTAGATCTAAAAATTCCAATTTATCATCTTTTTCCACTTCCACTGTGAAATTTATGCTTTTGTCCTGTATGTTTAGAAGTTTTAATTCATCAGTGATGTATCTTTTTGGAACTATTGTAAATATGTCATCTACGTATCACTGCCAGAGTTTGAACATCCACGGGAAACCTTTTGTGATCCTTATTTCTAATGAACTCGTGTAAATATGTGCTAAGAATGGTGAGAGAGGGTTGCCCATTGCTAAACCTGAAGTTTGATGGAAATACTTTGTTTGGAACTGAAAGAAATTTTGTTCTGTGCATAATTTGGTGAGTTCTATGTATTCTGCAATTTCTGATCATGACATTCCAAGTGATTTGAGCCAATTTTTGATCAGTGATGGGAGTTTTTCTATTGGTATGCTGGGGAACAGTGACTTTACGTCAAAGGAGACAAGGGTGTCCTCTTCTGTTAATTTGAAGTCTTTAATGTGTTCTATCAGTTCATAACTGTTTCTTATGCTTAAACTTTCGAATTTAGGTAATGAATTAAATTTATTAGATAGCCAAATAAGGAAAAATTGAAGCTATTAACAGTGAAGCAACAAGATTCTAAAGTAAGAACGAGTTTGAGAATGAGCTGGACACAGCTTGAAACCCCAGGGTTAGCACCAAAACAATAAGATAAGTGAAGTTTTTAGTTTCTAATTTGTTCTTACTTTAGAATTATTAGATAGCCATTTTGCCAGTTTGTAAGTTGGTGAATCTATGCTGCTAATTATGGGTCTCATGGTGATGTCTGGCTTGTGTATTTTGGGTAAACCATAGATTCTAGGTATGGGGGTTATTTGGTTTAATTACATATTTGTTTGGTATTATGCTGGAATTTTGTATAGTTTTTTCAAAATTAAATTGATTATAACAACACCGTTTTCAACCTTCTATGAAAGGAAGATATCCTACTCATGTTAAGTATAGAACTCTTAATACCTGTTTAGGGTACTTTGAAATTATGTTTTAGACTAGAAGTAGAAATGTTAGGCTACTTAATTGAAATTGTAAAGCACAGCTAACCCAACTTATAATTTTAATTGCATTAAAAAGTTGGCTCTGTGGTAATATGTCAGGCTCATGTTCAAGAGGACACAGATCGGTAGACAAATGTTGGGGTGGTTCTCCTTCCACCACAGATTTCCTGTCAATTTCCTTTCATTAATTTTGGGATTATAGGACTATGTAACAGCATTTAGTGTGTTGTGGCAGGATAGTGGAATATTTGCTCTGGAAAGATTTCTCCCTGGCACTTGGCAGACTGCTTGGGCCCCCTTCCTTTCTGGAAGCTGTTTCATATACACCCAGCACTCCCAGCTTGCAGGTGACTAAAGGTAGGACTAGCCAGCATCAGGATTAGTATGTTTTTGGAACTGTTAGTCTTCCTTTCAGGTCTTGCCTTCATACCACTGTGACCAACAGGGGTGCTGTGCTTCACCTACTGGAGGCCTCTTCTTTTTTTTTATGTCTTCCAACGTAATGTCATATTGGACAGTGATTGACTGAAATGGGTGAAATTATGCCCTGAGTATCCTCAGGTATATTTCTAAAGGAAGTGCTGGTTAATGTGAACATTTTCTAAACTCACTTTCAAACAGAACTTGTGAGATGTACTTATTTTTATGAGTAAACATACATGTATTATTATATCTATTTTTTGTTTTTTTTGTTTTCCACAAATTTTGTTTTACTAGTTAAGTAAAATAAGGTGGCGCTGTGGCTAAGCAGTTAAGAGTGATCGTCTACCACCTAGGTGGCCCAGGTCCCAAATGTGGTATTTGTGGTGGATGAAATGGTGTCAGGGCAGGTTTTCTCTGGGTTCTCCGGTTTCCCCCGCCACACATTCCACCGATTGCACCTTTTCAATCATCAATTTTACCTGCATTTCATCATCCTCTTCCTCGCTATCATACCTTCTTGGCTGACCACCCGCTTTCAGGTCTTCACTCTGTCTGGTCCATAGGTTCCTGTGCTCCCCGACAGGCGTTTGACCCTATGCACTGGATCTGTAAGTTCTAGAGGTGTGAGCCCTACATGGGGGAGGGTAATCAGGTAAAGAATAAAAAAAAAATATAAGTAAAATATAGTTGATTATAGTCCACAGAACCATCTTTATTAACAAAATGTTGAAAAGTGATCTTTAATGCAACAATATAAAATGGGTGACACCTGTCCTCCATGCAAGTAAACACACCACAGTTTGAGAGGTGGACCTGGAACTTAAAAATTCAATGCCACAACTGGGATTTGAACCACAGACCTCCTTCCAGTTCCACCTCTCAAACTTTGCCCACACACGGCATGTGTGTTTAAAAACACCAACAGTAAGTTTGTTGGCATAAATAAATAATAAACACCACAGTTATTCATGCGAGTAACAAAGGCTTAAAGAGAGCTTCAATTTCCTCATCAAAAACATACATATACATAAAAAATGTATAATGGGGATTGGATGTAGGAGAGGAAATCTTAGATATGACTCATAGGATATCTTATAGGGAAATTTTAGTGTTATCAGATACAGCTGCAAAGGAAGTAACACAAATTGAACTGGGAAGTGCATCAAGGAAGGACATGATTATGGAAAGGGCTCTTAAATACTGGTTTAGGATCTTGAATTTAGAAGGAAGTAACATATTAAGACAACGTTTAGAATATAAAAAAATAGAACTCAAGACAACATACAGGTGGAAGGGAAGCCATTATATTCCTTTTAATATGTGCTTCATAGAAGCATTACAAACAAAAAAGTCGAATGGCATTTTGTTCTTTGCTCAGCCGATTTCGAAAAAATAAATAGTTTTTTATACAAGTTGGATGCATAATTCTACAAGAATGTGAAAATATAACAGTTTGCTGCTTGTAAGATGCGTAGAGTAACTTATTTCTGACATAACTTCAGTAGTAATTATGGGACATCACATAATATATTACATAATTATTGGTTTCAAAATAATTAATCACTTAAAAGAAGTGAAGGAATACTGTGAGCTGATATTTCAGAGATGATGTAACTTAACAACGTTGCCTTGAGGTTGGTCAGGAAATTGACCTGGTTTGTGGATGTAAACAGCTTTCGCTTTTGGTAATGTTTTGGGAGCTAACGTTTGTGATTGGCCTACACTAAACACAGAAGGACAAAGTAGAGTATGAGTTTGTATTCAAAATGCACCGTTACGCTGTTTGTTTATGTACAGAGCTAGCAAAAGTGACTACCCACGCAATTTGCAGTGTTGCTAGGTTGCTTTCAATAAAACTAAAATACCTCCATAGGAAATGTTCGGAGACAAAAACGTAAGATACAAAATGTGTTCCAAATACCAAGATCTACCACTGGTTTAAATTAATGTAATGACTTCCTTTCCACCAGGTATATATGAAAATGATAAAAATGCAGTTTCTTTTTATTGCTTTGAATTTTTTTCACACACTCAGAAAATAAAATATATAGTATTCACAAAATTTCAATGTCCTATGTCAAACCGTTTTATATTATTAATATATTTATGCAATTTTTGTTTTCATTGACTTTGAATTTAGCAGGCATTTCTCCTGCACGGAATTTTGCTTCAGAGAGGTTGTGAGTTGGAAATGCTGATACAAATTCGATATATCGAGCTGAAATTATGCATGTCTGACATGTTTTGCTTGTAAACAAAGAAGTGCAGATAGTGTTCTGTAATTCTATAATCCTGCCAGTTTATTTCAGTGTTCCAGTTATATATTACACATTGTTAGGTACCTAATAGGTTTTAGGTTGTTAGCTTATAGTAAAGAAGCAATAAGGAGGTATTTTATGAGTTTGGTGTACAAATTTGCAAAAGTGCACAGTGTAGAAGTTAGCTAAGGACAATACATCTCTAAATTTGGGAAAGCAAAAGGAAAGTTTTCATATTAAGTAATGACCAAGTAAACTTAAAATTCTGAAAAGCTGCTTCTGAGGCCAAGAAGAAAGCAGCAGAGTGTCCCACATATGGTGCTGAGTGAGTGTTTGAGGTTTAACAGCCCGTTGACAACTAGGTCCTTTGGGCATATGGTGCTGGGGAATTTTAAGTTGATTGGATTTAGGTAAAGTACAAAAATATACTCTAAACTTTAAAAGTCATTTTTCTCAATTTTTTTCCCAGCATTTTCATTATCCAAAATGCTCCTTGGACCTTAGTTTATAACTTATTAGCTAGAAATTTTTAGGAGAGCTTCAGAGATTAAGGTATTAAAATTTGTAAAAGTTGTAGCAACAGAGTTTAGCAAGGAAAGCCTACCTGCACTGGAACATTTAAATGCCCCCCTGGATCTTTAAAAATAGCTAATATTGAGAAAACAAAAAATGTGCCATTAAAGTATAATCATAATGAAAAATTCAACAAGCCAAAATCAACATTTTCAGCAATTTCATTGATACACTGCCTTAAGAAATTTGGAATGGATTTGTTCAAAATAATTTGGAGAATTGTGGGCTAGGAGAAATTTGGAGAAGAGCAGAAAACGTCACTGCTTTTTGGAAAGCAGCAAGAATATTTAAGAATATAGACATTTAAAAAATGTTTAATGAATTAACCAATAAAGGTCTTTGGTGATTTATATTACAATGAAGAACACTTGGAAACGGGAAACATATAGATGAAACTAATAGGTAACAAAGAGAGGGTGTTGCATGGCTAAGACAACATGTATGGAGATTAAAAGTAATAAGAAAGGATATCCCACAGAATCAGTAACCCATTTGTGGCAGAAATGAAGATATTGAACATATATTTGAATGTAAAGGGACTGATCTGTGGGGAAAGGAGCTAATAAACCAGAAATGGTTTAAATTAGATAGACAAATATCCAAGACCAAACTTTTCAGAAAATATAGTAAAAATATATGGCAGTTCTTAGTAAAGAGAAAAAATAAAGCAGCAGCACAAATGTAACTGCCAGGTAGCCCTTTTAATACCTTTGTAAATTAAGAAGGCCATAGAAATAATGTAAAAAAAGTTTGTATTTAAATACTATGACTTTGTCCAGTTTTTAAACTGTCACCTCACTCAGTTTTCACTATCACTTAATAACCTAGTGCAATTTTCACTGAGACTTCGCTTAGATGAACCCTCATTACACATTTCATTGTATATATAAGAAGAATACAATAAGTTACAGTGATGGTCCAATCTTTTCAAAGTCAGTTGCTATGTGGTGGCTTTGAAATTCTGTTCTCTTTGCATGATCAAGAGACAGAATGGATCACATGAATAACAACTTCCCATTTGAGAAAAGTACAAGTATACTAAAGCTGTCACTTTAAGCATACTTAAAAAACATTGATTTGGACTGGATTTGAACCCATGACCTTGGATCAGTAGGCTAGCACCTAACCAACTGAGCCACCCAGACTGACTGTTCACAGAGAGATGCTAGTACATGTACATCCATGCGCGCGCGCGCGCGCGCACACACACACACACTGTAACGGATTAATTAGTGGGGGGCACGAACAGCAGTTGGAAGAGCCAAAAAGAGAGGGTGGTCGGCAAGAGATGGAACAGCCAGAGATGACGCCAGAGAAAAAAGCCTGTGGTCTAGAGGTTTCTACTGCGTAGTTAGTGTGCGTTTTTTTTTGGAGTCTACCGTGAGATGTGACCAGGAGTTCGTCCGCCATCAACAAGGGGAAGTAGAACCCGGGCACCAGTGCAAGTCGGCACCCACTGGTCGTGGGGAATGCAAGATAGGCGCATAAACTTCATTCTCCCAGTTACATGGAATACGACTTGGTGCATGTGGTTCCCTTTGGCAAAGGAGCGGTATGGACTTCTGAGGTGGTTGAGCCAGTTAAGTCTGGTTAGAGACGTCGCCTATGTGCAAGGAGGCTTCGATGAATGGCGGTGAAAGCTGAGGACACCGTTGTACACTGTCGACCAGGGCGTGGCTACTCCAGGCTGGAAGTTCTCCGTACATCCTATATCTTCTAGTGCCGACATCGGGATGAGTATCAGTTTTGTTAATAATACTTTGTAGGAGTGGGAAAACTCCAGAGGGACAGTTAACAAAGGGGGATTGCTCTGTACGAGGCCCCTTATCAGTAAACCGGAGAGCAACTCGGTAGTTTAGTTAGTGGATATTGTCACAGACTGTACGCAAGATTTCCAGCTAGTATTTTCTCTGTAATTAACTGATTCCAAATATAGGAAAGGTTCTTGTTTTCATTTTAGAATTTTCATGTTAATATTTAATAGCGTTCATTATCAAGTTGGTGGTTTCATTTTAATATTTTTAAGTTACTACGTAACGGAGTCCATTGTTAAAATTATTGTTTTTTAACTAATTGCTTGTTAATATTTAACACCTTTCACTATAATAAATGTTATGCTATGCTGTAGTGTGTTGTGTTACTTGGTAGTACCCTGTAACGATCCTGCGGAATACGCTAGTAAGGAAAGGGAAAGGTAGTAGGTGTAAGCAAAACGCAAAAGGAGCGTAACACTGGTAGCAGAGCCATTTTGTCCTACATACACGTTTTAGTGTCGGTGGGAACATTTAACAGGATACTACAAAGTACACAAAATAGTGTTTCAGGTCAATTATATTGTCAGTGTCATAATGGAAATTGTATTTCAGCCCGAATTCCTCCATCGTACGGAGTTGGAAAGAGAACTGAAAATAAGACAGATAAAATATGATTCAAAAAGTACAGTAGTTGAATTGGCCAGAAGTTTACGAGAAGCATTAAGCCAACCAAGCCCAATTAATCTCGGAGCGAGTTTTGATCCGGTACAGGAAATCGGACTTTGTGAGGCGAATGTTAATTTATTTGATGAAATGTTAAAAGAACTTAGGTTATCGGAAATCACACCGAGTCAGAAACGAAGAATAGTTGGAAGGTTAAAGTATTGGAGTTTTAGGATAAAGGAAAATGCACGATTGTTAGAAGGAGTACCAAAATATGTCGTACAGGATGGAGTATTGTGTTGTAAAAATAGAACGCAGGACGCAAAGATTCTGGTACCAAAGAGCTTAGTGCCAGAGCTGTTTACCTATTTTCACGAAGCGCCTAGTGGGGGGCACTTAGGGGGGTTTAAAACCAGAGCTAGGATCAAACAGTATTTCAGATGGAAAGGAATGGATAAAGAGATAACCCAGAGAGTAGCTCAGTGTCGTAGGTGTAAACAGAGCAAGCCTGTAAAGAGTAAGCAAGTGGGGTATTTGGCCTCCAAGGTAGCTGAACGGCCAATGGAGAGATTGTTTGTCGATTACATCGGACCATTTCCGAGGAGCAAGATGGGAAATAAACATGCGCTGGTGATAGTTGATGCGTTTACAAAATATGTTTGGATACGAGCAGTTCGTGAAGCGAACACCCATAATGTGATTAAGGAATTGCAAGGCATAATTGCTGTCTTCGGAGTACCGGAGGAAGTCGTTTCGGATAATGCCACGTGTTTTAAGTCAAGGGCGTTTAAATCGTTTTGTTGGGGAAGTGGCATTCGTAACGTATTCATGGTACCCTACTATCCTAAGGCGTCACAAAGTGAAAGGGTTAATAGAAACCTGAAGAATGCGTTGATTGCCTATCACTCAGATGATCACACCAAGTGGGACCAGAACTTGTACTGGTTGCAATTTGCATTTAATGCGGCTAGGCACGAGAGTCATGGCGAGAGCCCGTTCAGGTTAATGTTTAAATTCCAGCCTAACTGTCCTCTATCTAATTTATGGGGGATTAAGGACATTTTGCCGGATAAAGTAAGCGAGTCCGAGATTCGGGAGACCTGGAAACGGGTCAGACGTAATTTATTGAAGGCTAGAGATAAAGTGGCTAAGTACTATAATGCGGGACGACAAGCTCCTCACTTTCAGGTTGGCGATATAGTGTACGTACAGAATCATCCCCAGAGTAAGGCAAGTAATAAGTACACGGCTAAACTCGCCCCGAGATATAAGGGCCCATGGCTTATAGAAGAATTCACATCTCCAGTCTCAGTGCGATTGACGGAGAGCGGGACTGGAAAATCAAGCTTTGCGCATGTGTCTCAATTGAAGAAATAATAGGAATAGGAATTGTAAACTGAGATGTTCTCCGGGGTAGGATGAAGGGTTCACCTCTTCAAGGCTATTGTTTCACAATAGATTAAAGGGGGGGAGTGTAACGGATTAATTAGTGGGGGGCACGAACAGCAGTTGGAAGAGCCAAAAAGAGAGGGTGGTCGGCAAGAGATGGAACAGCCAGAGATGACGCCAGAGAAAAAAGCCTGTGGTCTAGAGGTTTCTACTGCGTAGTTAGTGTGCGTTTTTTTTTGGAGTCTACCGTGAGATGTGACCAGGAGTTCGTCCGCCATCAACAAGGGGAAGTAGAACCCGGGCACCAGTGCAAGTCGGCACCCACTGGTCGTGGGGAATGCAAGATAGGCGCATAAACTTCATTCTCCCAGTTACATGGAATACGACTTGGTGCATGTGGTTCCCTTTGGCAAAGGAGCGGTATGGACTTCTGAGGTGGTTGAGCCAGTTAAGTCTGGTTAGAGACGTCGCCTATGTGCAAGGAGGCTTCGATGAATGGCGGTGAAAGCTGAGGACACCGTTGTACACTGTCGACCAGGGCGTGGCTACTCCAGGCTGGAAGTTCTCCGTACATCCTATATCTTCTAGTGCCGACATCGGGATGAGTATCAGTTTTGTTAATAATACTTTGTAGGAGTGGGAAAACTCCAGAGGGACAGTTAACAAAGGGGGATTGCTCTGTACGAGGCCCCTTATCAGTAAACCGGAGAGCAACTCGGTAGTTTAGTTAGTGGATATTGTCACAGACTGTACGCAAGATTTCCAGCTAGTATTTTCTCTGTAATTAACTGATTCCAAATATAGGAAAGGTTCTTGTTTTCATTTTAGAATTTTCATGTTAATATTTAATAGCGTTCATTATCAAGTTGGTGGTTTCATTTTAATATTTTTAAGTTACTACGTAACGGAGTCCATTGTTAAAATTATTGTTTTTTAACTAATTGCTTGTTAATATTTAACACCTTTCACTATAATAAATGTTATGCTATGCTGTAGTGTGTTGTGTTACTTGGTAGTACCCTGTAACGATCCTGCGGAATACGCTAGTAAGGAAAGGGAAAGGTAGTAGGTGTAAGCAAAACGCAAAAGGAGCGTAACAACACACACACACACACACACACACACACACACACACACACACACACACACACACACACACACACACACACACACACACACACACACACACACACACACACACACACACACACACACACACACACACACACACACACACACACACACACACACACACACACACACACACACACACACACACACACACACACACACACACACACACACACACACACACACACACACACACACACACACACACACACACACACACACACACACACACACACACACACACACACACACACACACACACACACACACACACACACACACACACACACACACACACACACACACACACACACACACACACACACACACACACACACACACACACACACACACACACACACACACACACACACACACACACACACACACACACACACACACACACACACACACACACACACACACACACACACACACACACACACACACACACACACACACACACACACACACACACACACACACACACACACACACACACACACACACACACACACACACACACACACACACACACACACACACACACACACACACACACACACACACACACACACACACACACACACACACACACACACACACACACACACACACACACACACACACACACACACACACACACACACACACACACACACAC
Organism: Tenodera sinensis; assembly: GCA_030765045.1. Taxonomy (NCBI): domain Eukaryota; kingdom Metazoa; phylum Arthropoda; class Insecta; order Mantodea; family Mantidae; genus Tenodera; species Tenodera sinensis. Next base: position 142,925,866 of record CM060961.1, on the reverse strand, counting down.
ACACACACACACACACACACACACACACACACACACACACACACACACACACACACACACACACACACACACACACACACACACACACACACACACACACACACACACACACACACACACACACACACACACACACACACACACACACACACACACACACACACACACACACACACACACACACACACACACACACACACACACACACACACACACACACACACACACACACACACACACACACACACACACACACACACACACACACACACACACACACACACACACACACACACACACACACACACACACACACACACACACACACACACACACACACACACACACACACACACACACACACACACACACACACACACACACACACACACACACACACACACACACACACACACACACACACACACACACACACACACACACACACACACACACACACACACACACACACACACACACACACACACACACACACACACACACACACACACACACACACACACACACACACACACACACACACACACACACACACACACACACACACACACACACACACACACACACACACACACACACACACACACACACACACACACACACACACACACACACACACACACACACACACACACACACACACACACACACACACACACACACACACACACACACACACACACACACACACACACACACACACACACACACACACACACACACACACACACACACACACACACACACACACACACACACACACACACACACACACACACACACACACACACACACACACACACACACACACACACACACACACACACACACACACACACACACACACACACACACACACACACACACACACACACACACACACACACACACACACACACACACACACACACACACACACACACACACACACACACACACACACACACACACACACACACACACACACACACACACACACACACACACACACACACACACACACACACACACACACACACACACACACACACACACACACACACACACACACACACACACACACACACACACACACACACACACACACACACACACACACACACACACACACACACACACACACACACACACACACACACACACACACACACACACACACACACACACACACACACACACACACACACACACACACACACACACACACACACACACACACACACACACACACACACACACACACACACACACACACACACACACACACACACACACACACACACACACACACACACACACACACACACACACACACACACACACACACACACACACACACACACACACACACACACACACACACACACACACACACACACACACACACACACACACACACACACACACACACACACACACACACACACACACACACACACACACACACACACACACACACACACACACACACACACACACACACACACACACACACACACACACACACACACACACACACACACACACACACACACACACACACACACACACACACACACACACACACACACACACACACACACACACACACACACACACACACACACACACACACACACACACACACACACACACACACACACACACACACACACACACACACACACACACACACACACACACACACACACACACACACACACACACACACACACACACACACACACACACACACACACACACACACACACACACACACACACACACACACACACACACACACACACACACACACACACACACACACACACACACACACACACACACACACACACACACACACACACACACACACACACACACACACACACACACACACACACACACACACACACACACACACACACACACACACACACACACACACACACACACACACACACACACACACACACACACACACACACACACACACACACACACACACACACACACACACACACACACACACACACACACACACACACACACACACACACACACACACACACACACACACACACACACACACACACACACACACACACACACACACACACACACACACACACACACACACACACACACACACACACACACACACACACACACACACACACACACACACACACACACACACACACACACACACACACACACACACACACACACACACACACACACACACACACACACACACACACACACACACACACACACACACACACACACACACACACACACACACACACACACACACACACACACACACACACACACACACACACACACACACACACACACACACACACACACACACACACACACACACACACACACACACACACACACACACACACACACACACACACACACACACACACACACACACACACACACACACACACACACACACACACACACACACACACACACACACACACACACACACACACACACACACACACACACACACACACACACACACACACACACACACACACACACACACACACACACACACACACACACACACACAGGCTTTTTTCCAATTTAAGTACATAGTAGAGAAAGAAAATACATAATACTGGTGGTCAAAATAATAACATTGCAAGGAAGGAAGCTTTAAAAGAAATATGTTTCTAGATGGATCCATTGCACTTAGATAGAGGAAGAGAAATAGAGTGAGAGAGAGTGTGAGTGAGTGTGAGAGAGAGAGAGACAGACAGACACTTTCTGATAGCCAAGTATGCAGAGTAAAATGCTACTTCCTTATCCCTCTGATTTAATGAAGTATGACATGCATTCAGTGACAGCTTGTAACTTGTATTGGATATCCACTTTCACTCTCTCCTACACAACTTTCCCAGAACATTTAGTCCTAATTTGCAGTTCAAATCAGTAATAATATTGAGCTCTCATGTTTGCCATTTTTTATTTTAAGTAACCAATACCACAACCAGGTGCCATTTCTTTCACTCACAAACAATAAGTACAGAAAACAGAAGAGCTGGTTAGTTATCTCACAAGTGCATATCCATGAACAACTTTTATACGCATTTTGTTATACTTTCTTGTAGTGATTTCCCCTTTACAATTAGTCATTTGAAGTAAATTGAATGGTGGCAGCACTCTGCCCTCATTTTAAATTTGCAGCTTCTCTTCTAAGAATAGACCTGAAAGATTTGGCTCATGTTTAGAAACGTTCACTTTCTTGCCAGCCAGATTCTAAGTGTCCGAACCGAACTTACCTTCTGCGCATGCGCCGGCAGTAGTTTCACAATCGCCCACTAGATTTCACTGCTTAACTAGCAGACGCTATTTCACATCTCCCAACATTGCTTTTTACACTACACTAGTTTTCGTTGCCAACGCATTTATTATTATTTTTAATCCATTATTATGGAGTATTATTATACGATACGCTGGCTCCTTCTTTATTATGATTTTTATTATATTATTATTATGAGCCGAAATGGATATTGTTTAGTAAAGCTTACGCGATGAGTTGGTCAGAATTGGCCATTATGGATTATTATTATACGATACGCTGGCTCGTTCTTTGTTTAGTAAAGCTTACGCGATGAGTTTGTGAGAATTTCGGCAAAGTCCCACTCGGCAGTGGGATATTATTATAATATCATTAATAAAAAAATTTTTATATAATAAATAAATAAATAAAATAATATAATAATATCCCACTGCCGAGTGGGACTTTGCCGAAATTCTGACCAACTCATCGCGTAAGCTTTACTAAACAAAGAACGAGCCAGCGTATCGTATAATAATATAAATTTATTATTGTATGTATGGATATTATTATAATTATTATAATTATTGTATATATTTCTATATATAATTGGCTGAGTTGGTCAGAATTGGCCATTATGGATTTTTATTACACGATACGCTGGCTCGTTCTTTATTATTATATTATAATATGTAAGTCCCACTCGGCAGTGGGATATATTTTTTTATTATGTTTATTATTTATCGTTCTTTTTTGTTTATTTATTTTATCTTTTATCTTTATCTTTTTTTGTTTATTTATTTTATATTATTGTTTTTAATGTTATTAGATTTATATTATATTTATTATATTATTATATTTATATTATTATTTATCGTTCTTTTTTATTTATTTTATATTATATTATTTATTGTGTTTTTATTTAATATTATTATATATATTATTTATATATATTATATTTAATAGTATTATATATATATATATATTTAATAGTATTATATTATTATATTTTGCCGACTCCCGCAAAAACATTCAAACTTACTATTGGCAACAAACTCCTAGGGACATTCTGCTGTTGGCAGCGCTGCATTAACACAGCAACTTCAGCAACTTTCGTGACCATTCGTACACACTGCCGAGTGGGACTTTGCCGGAATTCTGACCAACTCATCGCGTAAACGTTTCTAAACAATGTCCAAAGATTTATCTAATTTAGATTCACAATTTCCGCGTGTACATACACTCAAATTTCCTGCTATGAGCAGACACAACTGTATGCAGTTTGGTAGCAGAAACACAAACAATAAATAATGTAAACACAGTACGAAACTAACTATTCCAAACTGAAGTATTAGACTTAGTAGAATAATTTTATGCATTTAAATTATTTAATAAAAACAGATGTAATAAGTGCTTGCAACATTAACACATCTGATTTTAATATAGAAAATGGCTACATTATATTTAGAAACGTCAAGTTGGTTAACCACATAGCAGGTTAATAGCAACTTCTGCTAAATGAGAGAGAGGAGAAGTGTTTGTAGCTAGGAAAACAGAGAAGGAAATGAAATTGGACTTACACAAGAATGCAGTGCACTAGCACAGTAACAATCGCATCTCTTGGATTTGTTGATCTTGCTCTGTTAACTCACCATACTCCCAAATTAAAGTTTTACCTCACTCCCCCCGATCTCTTGCCATAAAGCTTCCTTTGCCAGTCACTAAATCTTGTTTATGCATCTATAGCTTGTTGACTGAATGCACTGGCGTTTGGCAATGAAGTGGTGGGAAGATTAAACATGCAAGGTCATATGGAAAAAAGTTCAGCATTCAACCTTCTAGTTTGCATACCTATAGAATTAAAGACACAAATACATGATGACATACAGGAAAAAAATTAGTGGGTGTGCACTTGCAAGTATTTGATCACCCTAGAACTGCTGTTGTGCATTTATATTACTGAAGGACATTTCCATATCCTTTCTCTTGCATGTGCACTGTTTTATCATCAAACTTTGTTTTCTAACAGACACAGCAGCCTAACACACTAAGTTATTAGAAAATATTATAAAAAGTGGAGGACTTAGGAATAGTCAGATAGAAGAGGCCTTGCCTGCCTCTGTAACGTGATGGTTAGCATGTCTGCCTCACATTCAAGAGGTCACAAGTTTGAATCTTGCTTAGGGTAAGTTATCCAGATAAGGTTTTTTTAGAGGTTTTCCCTTATCCTGAGAAGACGAATGTCGGGTATCATCAATTGTTATTAGAATTTCACTCATATTTCACTAACATCATGATGCAATGTGGAAACCAACAGAACAAAATTATTTCTATTAAGGTAGTATGAAACAAGTGTTTTGTTCTTATCAAAGCCAAATAAAGAACGGGTCTTCTGAAAGAAAGTGGTCACTTTGAGTTAAATGATCTTCACTAATCTCATCAAACCAATGTAGCAATGTGTTGGGATCAGAGCTCTTCTCAATTCTTATTTTCTTAGCAGCAGACATGTCTGAAAATATCATTATTATTATTACTATTACTATTATTATTATTATTATTATTATTATTATTATTATTATTATTATTATTATTATTATTATTATTATTATTATTATTATTATTATTATTATTATTATTATTATTATTATTATTTTTTTTTTTTTATTACCATTATTATTATTATTAACTCTATTATTATTATTATTATTATTATTATTATTATTATTATTATTATTATTATTATTATTATTATTATTATTATTATTATTATTATAATTAACTCTAACCACTGAGCGTCCGCCCTGCAAGCGGAAGGTCTGTGGTTCAAATCCCAGTTGTGGCATTGAATTTTTAAGTTCCAGTTCTACCTCTTAAATAAATAGCTGCCTAGAAAGTACTGTAAATATAATGGGATGAAAACCTTAAGATTTTTTAAAACACTATTAATGTATAACATACGCATTACTTAAATCTGAAATATAGAGAATAAAATGTACATGGTACACTTGTCAACACTTTGCAGAAACTGTAACGTAAAAGCTTGCATGGGTGACACTTGTCACCCAAAAGCACACAGGAGTATCAAATGTGAGCTGCACACACTATAACTAACTACAGAACTGAAAGAGATATAAGTTGCTGTTTATGCATTCCTTGGAAGGTACATGAACCCGCATACTCATAAGCCTGTTCTGAGAACTACAACAATTAAAACAAATATGCTGGGTGTCACCTGTCACCCATAAGAGTAACCAAGGGTAACTGGTTAAATAAGTCCAGTAATTTTGTAATACTGTTGGATTCAAAAGTTGCTATTCAAGATGAAGCATACACATTTATTACCCCAAAACAAAAAGGGTAAAAGAAATACATACTATGACTCAGCAAATACAAATCTCAATAAAAATCATTCTACAGTTAATCCCAGCACACTCTAAGGCACTATTGGATATTTTATCTTGAGCCCTGGAATCTAGTGCCACAAACAGGATGAGTCAAGGAGGCCTGTATTTTGCCAATGTAACAACTGAACATTGTTGTCATACTCCAATGTTAGCTCTCGTGCATTTTGCTGTATCTCTGTATCTGTACCTTTGTTGCTGTTCTCTGCATTATTATACTGGTTTACAGATTGTCACCTGCCTCTCCGATCAAAGAGTCATTCAAGCGCACCATCTCTCACGAAAGCAGGATGGGAAAGAGATTCCCTTAAAAACTGTGTTTCTGACATTCGAGGGAACCAATCTTCCAGAATATATCTTCTGTGGGTACGAGCGCACCGCAGTTCGCCCGTATGTCCCGATCCCGATGCGCTGTTTTCAGTGCCAGAGGTTCGAGCATACTAGGAGCTCGTGTATCCATCCTGACCTTTGTGAACGTTGTGGCTTGGCAGCACATGAAGACACGGCTTGTACTCGGGACACGCACTGCGTAAACTGTGAAGGGACTCATCCATCTAGATTCCGGCAATGTCCGCAGTTTGCTGACGAGAAGCGAATACAGGAGTTGCGCGTAAAGGAACGACTAACTTTTCCGGAAGCACGGCGGCGCTTCGAGCAACTTAAACCAGCTAAAACCGTCGGGTACGCGTCAGTCGCACGTCGCCCTCCTGTGGCCAATATCGGCTTGCAGCACGTGCCAGTTTCGGATGCCTCCACCCAAACCGACTGGTCAGCGAGCACTCCTCCACAGCGTCGCCTTAATCCTCCTGCGACTACATCTATCGCAGTGCAGGCTCCAGCCCTCGAACCGTCCCCATGTCCCATCACTTCTGTGGACAGACCTCGAGCCAGGAACATTGTTCGAGCCAGCAGTCCCACGTCCTCAATGAAGTCCCGCTCCGCGAGCCGTAGGGAATCTTCGGACTCCCAAACATCGGAGAAGTCGCCAGAGGACGGTGAAACTCATTTCATTGGTCCCAAAAGAAGAAGAAAAAGATAAAGACTGCCCACTAATCTCTTTTTAATATGGAAATAATCCAGTGGAATGTTAATGGGTTCCGGGCACGTTCTCCGGACATACAGCACTTAGTCTTTCAACGAACTCCACCAATTGTCTGTCTCCAAGAAGCCCATATGAAGCCTCATCACGCATTACACCTTCGTGGCTTTTCGACATTTAGACATGACTCTGCAGCTGATCGGCGCGCAAGCGGTGGTGTTGCTACTCTGGCGGCACATAACATCTCTGTCACAAGCATCCCGCTTAACACGCCGCTACAAGCGGTGGCAGTACGCGTCCAGTTGTAGGGCCTGAGTCTGTCTATTTGTAATGTCTATCTGCCACCGGTCCGTGTCGTACAACAAAACGATCTTCGGGTTCTTTTGGTACAGATCCCGCCACCGCTCTTCTTTCTGGACAATCTGAATGTCAAAAATACCCTTTGGGGCGCCGACACTGACGATGCTCGTGGGTGCCTTGTAGCAGACGTGTGCGATATGTCCAGCTTACTTTTGTTAAACGCTGGTGCCCCTACCTTTCTATCATCTGCCTACGGTAAACACTCCGCTGTAGACGTTTCCTTTTGTAGCCCATCCTTAGTACCTGTTCTTGATTGGTCGGTCCTTTCCAACTTACATAGCAGTGATCATATCCCATTAACATTCACCTATCCGGCCACCATCCTATGCCAACACGGCACCTCACTGGATTGTGAGGAATGTCGTTTGGCTATCAAAGCACATAGACGTGCTCTGCGTGCGTCCTCCTGCGTCCTATGGAGACAAATTTTATTTTTTTTAACGCTTTCGTGCGAGGGAACGTTTTGTAGCTCCTGGGAATCTTACGTCTCTTCCCTTTCCAGTCGCAGCTCTGCAACACAGGTGTGGACTGCTGTTCGGCGTATGTACGGCAAGTGTCACCGGACGATAATACCCGGTCTTGCCGTACAGGGATGCTCTTATACCCACGAGCAGGATATCGCCGACGCCCTCGCAGACTCTTTCGCTGTTGATAGCCAAACCCAAAGCTACAATACCACCTTTCTACCCATCAAGGAATGTGTGGAGCGGGTAGTCTTCAATTTTAAAAGTGACTCTAGTGAACCGTACAACGCTCATTTTACGGAGGCGGAGCTGCCCTACGCTTTGTCTCTCGTGAAGGACTCTTCTCCTGGTTCTGATGACATCCACCGACAAATGCTGCTTCATCTTCCACCTGACGCTTTCACCTTCCTGCTGAACATCTACAACCGTATCTGGCTTCAGCAGGTTTTCCCTTCTTCCTGGCGCGAGAGTATTGTCATCCCTTTACCTCGGCCCGGGAAGAACCAGACACTTCCCTCTAGCTACCGCCCTATCTGCCTGATGAGTGTCATTTGTAAGACCTTGGAACGGATGATTAACACTCGCTTAGTGTGGTGGCTAGAGACGAATAACCTGCTGAACAATGGGTAGTGCGGTTTTCGTCGTCATCGTTCCAGTGTCAACAACCTGACACGCATAAAGGCTTACATCCAGAATGCCTTTCTCATGAAGCAGCATGACGTGGGGGTCTTCTTCAACCTGCAGAAGGCCTACGATACTACATGGTGCTATGGTATCCTCCGTAATTAACACGACTACGGTTTACGCGGCCATCTAGCTCTCTTTGTTTTTAATTTTTTACAACTTCGCCGATTTCGTATCCGCATTCGCCATACGCTCTCACAAGAACGGATCCAGGAGAATGGTGTACCCCAGGGGTCGACTCAGTGTAACGCTTTTCGCCGTGGTCAGCAATGGCATCGCCAGTATTGTTCGTAGCGGAATCCCAATATCACTGTATGTTGACGACTTTGCGATATATTATCGCTCTCATAGTTTGGAGCACATCGAGCGTCAACTGCAGCTGACTATAACATCCATCGCCGAGTGGGCATTTCGCACCGGCTTTCAGTTCTCCCCTACGAAAACACAGTGTGTCCACTTCCATCGACTTCGTGTGGCCTCCTGATCTTTATTAGCGTGGTTGTTCCACACCTGAAGTTCTTGGGCTTACACCTCGACAGTAAACTTACATGGGAGCACCATATTCGTTATCTGTTTGCTTCCTGCGATCGTTCGCTTCGGGTACTCAGGGTTTTATCTGGGGCATCTTGGGGCGGCGATCGCACGGTCATGTTGAGGTTGTATCGATCACTGGTCCGGTCCAAATTAGACTACGGCTGTTTAATCTATGGCGCCACTTCCGCCTTTTAGATATCACACAGGTATCCATCTCACTACTGGGACTTTCCGTACAAGTAGATTCTGTATGCTGATTCTGGCGAACCCCCACTGTCTGTCCGACCTCGTTGTTACTTTGTTCCTACGTGGCAAGGTTGGCCGCTCATCCAGGTCATCCTTCGTTTCCACCTGTATTGCGTCCAGACCTGGTGTACCGTTATACGTGGAATACAAATATCTCCCGTCCAAGTGGTATCAGGTTTCGCGAACTGCTTGTCGCAAACGTCCTCCGACTGCCAACTGTAGAGCGGCACTCACTTGGCCGATGTCGTCCCTGACAACTCCAGCGTGCACGCTTTGACCTGGAGCTGGCGAGCTGTGCAAAGTTAGCTACCCCTCACACGATGTTTCACCAACTTTTCTCCAGTTCTGGGCCAATACCGGATTTATACTCCGGTATTTACTAATGGCTCACAAATTGGTAGTACGACAGGTTCCGCTTTTGTATACAACGGCGACGTTCACATGTATCGTCTTCCAGACGCCAGTTCAGTATTTACTGCCGAGCTGTTTGCCATATTTTATTTCCTTTTTTATCTCCAGTTCAGGTCCTGGACGTTTTATCATCTGTTCTGACTCTTTTAGCGCTCTCCAGGCCCTGCAACAGTTTATCAGCACCTCGGCATTGGTTAAAATCCAGACGTTGATTTCGCAACTACTGTCTCGCGGATACCAGTTTGTGTTTACGTGGATCCCAGGCCATGTGGGTATTCCGGGCAACAAGGTGGCGGATGCGGCTGTGAAGTCTGCATGTCGCCTTCCGGAATATTTCACCCGCACGCTACCCTATATAGATGCAGAGAAGTTCTTTTGTCGCCAACTATTTACTCTCTGTGCATGTGTGTGTGTGTGTGTGTGTGTGTGTGTGTGTGTGTGTGCGTGCGTGCGTGCGTGTGTAACTGAATCTTTCGAAGTAATTTTCACCAACTTAGTTGTCTGATTGACTTGAAAATTTGCACACGTGTTGAGGGTCAATGGCAATGAAATAATATCATGACTTTGTCCTAATGTCTTACCAGGATCACCAGGATAAAACAATTACTTAAATATATCAATGTGACAATCTTTCAACGTAATTTTCACCAACTCAGTTGTCTGATTGACTTGAAAATTTGCAAACATGTTAAGGACTGATCAGAATACATTATCATGACTTTTGCCTAATGTCCTGACCGGATCATCAGGATAAAGATTGACTAAACTAAATTTATAGAAACTAGTACAATAGTACAATTATGACATCTCAGATGCCGCTAAAGCACATTTCTACATGCACCCTGACAATTGCTTTAGTTAAATAAATACATACTCATATACAGGGTGTCCCAAAAAACACTGACACTGCTTAGTATATTGTGCGGGATGACAAACTGATCAGTTTTGAAATAGGAGCCCCTGTCTGGAAATGCACGATTTGGATGCTGTAGCGCATTGAATTGTGAGTTGATTTTGCATTCACATTTCATCAATAAACCCAGCATTGACCTGTCTATGGGCCTCCTACATCATTGCAGAGCCTATATCAGCGGTGGTGAGCCTTATGCACTTAACCCAATATATTCTGTTGTCTTTAAAGATTTTCAATCGCTTGTGTACTCGAGACATAAGGTCCTCTGCTAACATTAAAGGAGTGTCATACACCATACTCTTCACACACCTCCACACAAAATACTCAAGAGGTTTCAGATCTGGCAGATGTACTGTCCATAGAGCTGGTTCTCCTCTACCAATCTGTCGATTTGAATATGGACGTTGAGGTGATTCCGCACATTTACATCAAAGTATCCTGGAGCTCAAGTCGGCAATTTCAGCAGCTTTGTACTGCCATGTGTTGCACTGCTGTTAGAAAATGTTGCAGTACTGGAAACTGCACAAGTAACGGAGTAGGATGGGCACCAAGGACTCTATGGAGGAATTTAGCCCATGTGCAGGAATGTTATTATGCTCAGGTTGTTCATGCCAGTACACAGAGGGCTAAAGGGCTTACATCTTCTGTATTAGGATATTAAAATGAATGTTAACAAATTGTCACAGCCGTTTGTTCTCAAACTTAGACGCTCTCCAGCATCCAAACTATGCATTTCCGGACAGGGGTTCCTATTTGAAAATTGATCAGTTTGCCATCCCACACAACATACTAAGCGTTCTTGGAAGTTTTTTTTGGGGAAACCCAGTATATACATGAAATTGACACAAGTTACACTGGACAGAGGAATTAAATCGCTTGATTGAAAGATGGAGATGCTGGAAAGAGGACCTGATTTCAGGGGAAGGATTGTGGATCGAAATTTATCCAGGGCCAGGAAGTCTACAATAGCTGATAGTGTAGTTAAAACAGTAATTGTAATCTAATAGAGTTGCAAAGAATAAACAAAAGGAAAGAAACGTGATTTGAAAATTTTCAAAAAATATTGTAAGAAATTTCAAATCCAGAAGTTTTAAAAGGATTTCAAACTAAAAATTTTTAAAATAAAATTGAATAGAAAGATTTAGGACTAAAAAATTAAAAATAAATTATAGTTTAAAAAAACTAAAATAGACACGCTTTTATAACAAACAGAACTAAAAAGTATAAAATAATTTTTAAGTATGAAGAGTTTGTTCTATAGACATATAAAGTCAACTAGTTCGTTATATTCCAAAGTTTAAAACAAAAACTATTTACATTAACAAAATAATACATTTTGTTGTGAAAAAGTGTGGAGTGTCTGACATCAAATGTTATAAATAGTTCATTGGTAGCTATTTATAAAAATAAAAATGTGATAAAAATATCTAGAAAGCACCTCATGCTTGTTTACAATAAAATTTATTATTTTGTTATTATAAATTAGTTTTTATTTTAAACGTATTACATAGTTTTGAAATATAATGAACTAGTTGACTTTATACCTCTATAGAACACTCTTCATACTTAAAAATTATTTTCTACTTTTTAGTTCGGTTTGTTATAAAAGTGTTTCTTTTTTACTTTTTTTAAACTATAACTTATTTTTAATGTTTTGGTAGCTACTTCATCCAGTCGCAACTCTCAGTGTGCCTGGAGGACTGTACCTATTGTTGGTCTATGGGTCCATTGAACCTTGCTGAGAGATCAAGATGATCAACTTTCCCTTTTATGCCACTTGGGAATGTTTTCAAATGCTAGAACAGGCCAGCATTATATTCGAAAAGTGTGAATGGGCATAGAAGATAGGTCATGAATAGAAAAGATCTGTTTGGCCTCTAATACTCTAATAACTCATGGTCTGAAAATGGATCAAGAGTTTACCCAAGGGAGGCTAGAAGAGCTTAAAGAGGGAATTGGTTTAATGGAAAGGAAGAAATACCAATTCTATCATTATCTCACCATGCTGACCAGTGCTTTTAGTGAGTAGCCCTTCCCTTTGGTTCTTTTAATTTGCCTTTGTTATCGATCAGCGCTGCAGCGCTATACAGATAAGTGAGAATTACAGGGAAATAAACTGAATACAAAAACACAAAAAACTTACTAAATAAGAATGTGAGTCTGAACAAGAATGAGGTTGACCTCTATAGGTCCCTCAGGGAGAAGCACATGGTGAGAATGGTGTAGATCTCAATCCTCTTCTGCGGTGTCTGACGGGTTGTCAGGTGGTAGCAGCAGATTGCGGCAGACGACTGCGGATGCGGTTTGGAGCCTGCGACCTATGGCCCAAGGAGAACAAAACCGCACCTGGGACCTGGTGAAGACGACCATAGAAGCGATGAGCCTGATGGCGGATGAAGTCCACTATGGAGGAAATTCCAAGTTCACGGTGTAGCTGAGTGTTGCGAAAAAACCAGGGAGCGTGAAGAGCGGGGCGTAAAACTTTATTCTGAAAGGACTATATGGCTGCAATTTTACTAGAAGCTGTGCCACCCCACACAGGCCAAGCATACGTGAGAAGAGGACGAAGTAAAGAGGTGTAAAGTAAAAGCACTGTAGCACTTTTCAGAGAAGATTTACGGTTAATCAGAGGATAAAGCTTGGAGAGTCGGGAATAAGCCAAGTTGAGTTTGCTGTTGATATGAGCCTTCCAAGTAAGTCGGCGGTCAAACAGTACTCCCAGATATCTTACTGTTTCGTCCTTGCGCTTCCAAGGTATGTGGATGTTATCTATCAAAACAGATGCAGGAGACGCGGGCCATCGGAGAGTGAAAAGCATAATTTCACATTTGCTGTGGTTGAGGGCGATGCGCCATGATTTTAGCCATAGAGATAAAGAATCCAGGGCAGTTTGAAGATGATTGCCAGCTGTGTGAATATTTTCGTGGGAGGTAAACAAAGTGGTATCATCGGCGTACATGGACACATTGATAAACTGCAGGGGAGGAAGGTCTGAAGTAGATGTTGAAGAGGGTAGGTCCTAAGACGGAACCTTGAGGAACACCAGCGAGGACGGACCGAGAGAAGGAATGGTCTGAACCTAAAGTGACGGAGAAAGTGTGATCCAGTAGGAAACTGTGAATTAATTGATACAGATAATCAGGAAGACCAATATTACGAATTTTAAAGAGTAGACCACGGTGCCAGATTGTCAAAAACTTGACTGAAATCTAAGAAAGCAGCTAGGCAATGCTGTTTCTTTTCGAAGGCTTGAGCGATGTATTCAGTTACACGGAGAAGCTGGTGCACCAGAGAATGCCTTTGGCGAAAGCCAAATTGAAAGGGTGGTATCACTGAGGAGGTGGATAAAAATTTGTAAATGCGGATATTAACAAGCTTTTCAAAAATTTTGGACAGGGCCGGTAGAAGACTTATTGGGCGATAATGATGTGGCGATAATGATAATGATGTGCAGGTTTTCCGGACTTGTGCAGAGCTATAACATTTGCATGTTTCCAGCAGGTAGGAAAATAACCTAAGCGGAGTAGAGCATTGAAGAGAGAGGCAAGAAAGGCGTGGGCTTTGTGAGAAAGATTTTTAAGAGCAATATTGGGAATGCGGTCATGACCAGGAGCCTTTTTGGATACCAGTATGTGCAATAGGCGGTGAACCTCGCTCAGTGAAGTAAACTTGATGGGCATGGGAACACTCGGAGGAAAAAGAGGCTGGTCCTCTATGGCGGAGTTATGAACAGCATCAGCGACTGGGTTGGGTGTAAAGGCTGTCTCAAAGTAGTCAGCAAATAGCTCACACTTTTCGCTGTCACTGGAGTAGTGCCAACCTGTAGAATGAAGAGGTGGTATCAGAGGTGATTCCCGTAGAATGCAGCGGGTTTCCTTCCAGAGACTGCTATCTATGGGGAAATATTGGAAAGATGGCGCTGATACGAAGAATAGCGGTACTCATCCAGCGTCCCTTTGGTTCATCAAACATGTTTGACTACAAACATCTGCTCCACATGAAGTTGGTCTGAGTGACTCAGTTGGTTAGACACTGGCCTAGTGATCCCAAGGTCTCAGGTTCTGGCCCAGATCAATGGTTTTTAAGTGTGCTTAAAAACGACATCTCAATGTCAGTAGATTTAGTGGCATATAAAAGAACTCCTGAGGGACAAAATTCTGGCACACAGTAATACTGATGTGATCCTGGCAATTGACTGCGTTATTAAACAACAAAATAATTTAATTTGCACCACATGAAGGAGAGGGATTGGACCCTGGGCCATTGATTAAGTCGGTTCCTTCAAGTCTGTGTGAAAGAAACTAAAGGGTTTCCTCCTTGTTATTATCAATGGCCTTTCTGCATTCTTTCTACATTTTCCCAGTCTGGTACGGTCTTCAGCAATAGGTGATTCACAATGTCCAAGTTCATAAAGAGACTTGCACCATCCATTTCACCAGGTAATCACTAAAATGATATTTCTTCCTCATGAAATTTTGACCCTGGGCCTATGCAAGCATCCTATCCACCATTTTGTTCCTTCTATTACATGCCTGGTTAAAAGGCATTAAACGTCAATCTCCCCTGAAAAAAATAAACTACAAACTTTTAATATGTGAATGACAGCAAAACATGATTATTCAAAACAACATACGTATTTTATAGTTACTTAAAAGTCAAGGATTTCTCTTCATCTCTTAACATAAAACTGTGATTATCCATAAAATCCATGGAATATGGCAATCCTAATGGTTAGTGATCCCTTATTACTTACTATACTGCTTACTTATAGTAATTAGAGAAAGCACTTTCCCCCAATAATTTGATACCAAGATTTGCTCTTAAATCCCTCCACTCCCCCCCCAAAAAAAAACATTTTTAGGAGGAAAAAAAAAAGGTATATGTATATGTGGGCATTTTCGTGTGTATGTGTGTATGAAAGAGAATAGCATAACTCAAAAACGAAAAGTAGGTTAAATAACAAATTTGCTTGAGAGGGAGAATCAGGACTGAAAAATTCAATGCCATAGCTGGGATTTGATCCATGGATCTCCTGCTTCATGCATGGTTGCTCTAACCACTGAGTTACCATGGCTAGCTTGCCAGTATGACATTAAATTCCCCAACCGATTTGTATTTTCCTAGTAGACCTCTAGGGAATTTCACATCTGAGATAAGTACCCCAAGGGTGACTTACAATCATAATTACTTTATGTCCCAGGTTTAAATAACCTTTAGGTGGCAATTGTTACTGTTTTATGCCAACCAACTTCCTGCTGGTGTTTTTAAATACACAAACCATGTGTGGGCAATGTTTGAGAGGTAGAATCAGGACTGAAAAATTCAATGCCATAGCTGGGACTTACCATAATTAACAAACCAGACGCACGTAAAGCAAAAGATCTGTGGTTCAAATGCTGGCTGTGGCATTGAATTTTTCAGACCTGAATCTACCCCTTAAACATTGCCCACCCATGGCTTGTGTTTTCAAAAACACCAGCAGTAAGTTGGTTGGCATACAAAAATACCAAATTTTCTATTTAAGCTCAGTATCTTCATCTTTTTTATTATTTGTTAAAGGTCAATCAGCAGTCTTTTGCTTTACAAACCAGGCAGAATATAACATACATAAGGTGATACAAAATATGAATAAAGTGATACAAAACAAGGTTACAAATAAATAGAAAAGGGCAAAATGAAGTCCACCTCAGTTGGGCCCCTCCATGGCATAAGTATTGTGGTGACCAAACAGTCCAAGCAAAAGTTAAAGGGACATCAGTTGTCAGGAGGCAAAAGAAGGTCTTGTAGTATGAACTGTGGCTTCTAGTGAAAATGGTAGTCTGAGGACCGGAGAAAATAAGACTGCACTGGGAACTGATGATAACTTAGCAAAGTATGTCTGTGCTTGGTGATGAAATCCCCAATGGTAAGCAGACCCATTTCCTTGTGAAGTTGTGTTCTGCACATGAACCTTGAAGCATTCAAGGCGATATGTAAGACCCTGTTTGAAGCTTCTTGAGTACACCAGATGAGCTACATCCCAGACTGGACAGGCGTAGGTTTACAAAGGTTGGATCAATGCAGTGTAGAATAAAATAGTGATATCACTTTAGTGGATGACTTTCTGTTGATCAGCAGAGAGAGTTTAGATGGTCTTGTATATGCAAGACTAAGTTTAGCATTATTATGGGTTCTCCAGGTCAGATGTTGAATAAAATGTACTCCCAGATATTTTACAATGTCATCTGGGTGTTTCCAGGATAGTGTTGTGCCAACTGTGGTGAGGAGTGGTTACAGTCCAGGTAGACAGGGAGTAAAAATCATGGGTTCCCATTTAGACTGCTTAAGCACAATGGGCCGATCATGGAACCAGGGGGCGAGTGTTTAAAGCTGATTGAAGATAATCGATGATGGTCAGTAGATTCTCATCTGATATAAACAAGGTGGTATTCATCTGCATACACATTTATATGACCAGAAAGCAAAGCAGAAATGTAAGTGGTATGAGGTTAACAAGAATAGTCCCGAATATCAAACCTTGAGGTACTCCGACCATAGAAAAGGCCATGGGCAATTCGTTCGGATCTAAGTCGAACAGAGAAAGTGCGGTCTGAGAGAAAACCTTGGACCGGTTTGTAAGGATAGGTAGGAAGACCAATAGTTTGCAGTTTGTGGAACAACCCAAGATACCACACTTTGTCAAAGGCCTGCTTTATGTTAAAAAGTAATTGCCAAGTTGTGCTGCTTGGTCCCAAAAGCATGTGAGATGTGTTTAGTGACTCTTAATAGTTGATGAGTGGTAGAATAGAAATTTTGAAACCCATATTGAAAAGCAGATAAGACAGAAATGTCGGATAAGTATTTATGCCAGTCAGTGTTGCAAAGCTCCTGACGGACTATAACCAAGCTGCCGAAAAAAATTTAAAACTTTTATCAATGATAAACTTCCAACTAAGAATTTAGTATTATAGATATCTTTGTGCCTTTTTGTAACTTTGTTTTAATTCCTCGTAGTTTTTGACATAATTCTGTATGTTTATATTTGTGACTTTTGCTAGGTGTTTCATTTTATATTGATCTTGATCTCTGGCTTTGCCAGGATTCATTTTATAAAAGACCTGATGACCTAATAGTTGAGCACCCTTAAATGTATATCATCAGTTCTGCTTTATACAAAGAAGGGTCCCAGGTTGATCTCGCACAGAACCAATGATCATTTTTATTTCGGTGTAAAACATAATGCTTATCATCAATTCACATAAACTATGTAAAGACTTGAAAATTTGGTTATGTGGTGTAGGGTGTATCATGATGTTTACATGCAGAAGGTCACTGGTTCCATCCTGAGTAGAACTTTTGGTGTAAAACATAATGCGACTCATCAATTACTTAACCATATATAAACACTTGATCATGTAATTCCATCATGTAATGGTTATCATGTGTACTTTACATGCAGAAAGTCCCAATTCCATCCTGGACAGAGACAGTTTTCTTTTCATTTTAGTGTAAAACAGAGGCAAATCGTTAGTTCATTTAAGCACGTATAAGCACTGCTACATATGATTCTGCAGTGCAGCAGCTATCTTGTGCCTTTACAAGTAGAAAGTTTCTGCCTCAATCAGGGCAGAACTAATTCCCTTCTCATTATAATGCAAAACATAAGGCAAGTGAATTAAGCACATATAAGCATTTGATTGGTTCTGTAGTGGCCATCATCTCTGCTTTACATGAAGGAAGTCCCGCTTCGATCTCTGGTGCAACTAGTTAACTTTTCATTTTAGTGTAAACCACGTAGTTTTGAAACTATTGTAGGCTAATGTAGAGTCGTAGACTATCATAAGTGTAGACTACAGCAGTTTTCCTAGTAGAATGGGTCAGTTATGAATCTACCAGCATTACCTGTACCTACATTAGGTGTGTTACCTCATATCGATCGTGTTGTTTACGTTTTTTGATTATGTGTTACCAGATTCCTCTAGAAACTGGAAGCGTGAACTTTGAACCTTCTCGAAAATGAGAGAGGGTATTTAAAGGGCTGCTTAACCTACAGAACGGTGTCTTCAAAAACATCTGGAAGCTCCTCTAAGTATAACTTAAAACGACTGGTTCTGGATCGAACCGGGGATCCAACCGGGGACCTTGTGCGTGTAAAGCAGACGTGACAATTGCTACGCCACGGAACCACATAGTAAAGTATATCTATACGCTCATGTAAACTGGCAATATGCATTATAGCTTAAAATAAATAGCACGTCTGGTTCCGCCCAGAATCGAACCGAGGACCTTCTGCGTGTAAAGCAGACGTGATAACCGCTACACCATGCAAATACATGCTTATGACAAAAAGCGTTATAGTTTAAAATAAATAGCACAAATGGTTCTTCCCGAGATTGAACCGGGGACCTTTTGCGTATAAACAGACGTGATAAGCGCTACACACGTAATCACATATTCAAGTCTGTCCGTGTATACGTCAGTGAAGTTGACCATATGCATTATGGTTTACCTCAAAATAAACATCACAACTGGTTCCGCTTGGGCTCGATCCGGAGACGTTCCGCGTATAAGGCAGACGTGATAACAACTACACCACGAAATTATATACTCAAACCTGTCGGTTTATGTGCTTATGTTCAGTGCTCATGTAAACCGATCACATACGTTATAGTTTAAAATAGATGTAATTAGTTCCACCAAGGATCGAAACGGCGATCTTCTAAGTGTGACACAGACGTGATACTTCCTACACCACGGAACCAGGTACTCAAGTCCAGTGGCGTAAACAACGACCCCGCGGCGCGGGAGCCCCCCGATCTTTAGGGTCCCCCAGACTGCCTTTAATAGTTTCCTCAAAAAGAACATTTTGTATTCAATTCAACCATGGAAAATCCCTACCAAGAAGCGCTGGAACACATGCAGTTCACTGATGACATACTAACAATAGAAGTGTACCATGTAAGCATTTACTACCCTTTCTTGCTTAAAAGCGTGAAACAAGCTTACCTCCAAGTGCGTATGCTCTCAAAAGCATTCACAATCAATATAGAGAAATTCATTAAAGCATGGTATTTTATTCAATACGGTTGTTATAAAAGCCGAACAAACTACATAATATGTACGACTATTACCTGTCTGAAAATGTACTTGATTAACCAATAAATTGTATTATTTTACAATTTGGTCAAGTATGAACATTAATCAATATGTGCTGTTCTAACCAGTTGTTCAGTGTTATTGCTTCCGAACGATATCTGAGGTACCACAAATAGTATTGTTTATTTAGCAAAAATAACCATTAGTGTTGGTAATCAGGGAGTGTTATTTTAATACTTATTCTATGTGAGTAAATATGTAATATTTTAATCTCTCCATTTTTAAGCTTTATTAGTAAGAGGACCCCCAGCATTTATTTTCAGCCCCCCCCCCCCAAAAAAAAAAAAAAAAAAACTTTAGCTGCGCTATTGCTCAAGTCTGTCTGTCTTCATGCTAAGTATTGAAATTGAACTTATGTATTATGATTTACTTCATAATAAATGGCACAACTGGTTCCACCGGGGATTAAGCCGGAAACTTTCTGCGTGTGAAGTAGAGGTGATAAAACTTACATCAGAAAGTCACATTCTAAAGTTTTATGTCTATACACTAACGTAACCATATACATTATGATTTATTTCAAAATAAATGGCACACGTGATTACGCCCGGGGTCGAACCGGTGAGCTTCTGCGCGTAAAGCAGATGTGATATCCGCTGCACCATGGAATAACATGCCCAATTGATCATATGCACTATAGGTATCTGAAAATAAATAGCACAGCTACTTCCGCCAGGGATCGAACCGGGGAACATCTGCGTATAAAGCAAACGTGATAATCACTATACCATGGAACAACATGCTGAAGTTGGTCTAACGCTCATGTAAACTGTGCAGATGCATTGTAGCTTAGAATAAATAGTACCTATACGACTGGTTTCACCCGGGATGAAACCAGAAACCTTCTGCGTGTAAAGCAGACGTGATAAACGCTACACCACGGGAACAATTTCAACTTTGTCCATACGCATTGTGTCTTAGGCTAAAATAAAACGGATGTACAAGTGTATATGTGCTTATGTGAGCCAACGAAATGTTAAAAAATCTGATGTGTTGCACTCACATGACTTTCTCTACTCTTGTACTAACCATTCCTACAAACTCTTATTCCTGTATCTTCTTCGTGTTAGTTGAGATAAACATTTGCAGAAATTATCTTACGCGTTTATTTCCTTGTAGGTGAAGGAGCATATGGGAATGCACACAGAACAGCTAGTAGCGGAATACAATGGGAATACAGTAGGATTTGAGCGATAGTCAAATGTTTTAAAGCTTTCAAATTCCGTTCTCTTTGCACGGTTAACATAAAAAATTGAATAACGATGTTCCATTTGACAGAAGTATAAGTTCTTCAAAACTCATACAAATAACAAGGAATATCTCCGAAATGGTTCACTCTATAACAAATTTTATTTGGATATAAATTGTGTATTTTAGCAAAATCTACATTTTTGTATACTAAGATTTGGTCTATCTCTAACGGTTTACCAATTATGCAAAAGTCGGCCAGAGTAAATACAACTACAAGGACTATAACCAGAATATTCAAGATAAACATTTATTTGTCATAAAAATATCTCAAACATATGGCATTTTAATCAAAATCGTTAGAGCCATTTTCAAGAAAATCAAACTTTTCTAAAAATGTTCCATGTAAAGTGTAGTTTGGGATGGAGGAATTCTCTTCAAAATCTTCGTGTCGCGTCCTTGAAAGACATTAAACGCCAATTTTTTTTAATCTACTGATACCGAAATTTAGATTTCCAATCGAATGGGCTTGATAAAGACACGTTTTAATTTAATTGCCGGATGTGAGATTTGCGATAAGTGTTGAGTAATAACATACATAGATAATAGAGCAGGAAGTGTTGTAAGGTGAGCAAGATATGAGTAAATAATAGTCGTTAAATTTGTAGGATAAACACATTATTGGTTTGAAATTAGCGAGTCATGACGTCATACTACATAGTTTAAATACACGTTCGAAAGTCAAGTCTACCAACCTTAAAAGTCGCGCGATATATTTAATAAAATATAAAGTAAACATAGTTTAATCCTAAAAAGGTAATTATATATTCGAAATTCATAAAAGAACATGTTATAATAGAAAGGGACATTTCTAAATTGCGGGAAAAGGAAATAGCATTTTGGATACGAGGCTTTCTTGGATGACGTCATGACATTCAAAATTGGAGAGGCGGTTTCTTAGCAAAAAAAAAAAAATTATTTTGTTGTTTAACGACGCTGTCAATTGCCAGGATCACATCAGCGTCGCCGGTGTGCCGGAATTTTGTCCCGCAGGAGTTCTTTTACATGCCAGTAAATCTACTGACATGGAGCTGTCATTTTTAAGCACACTTAAAAACCATCGGTCTGGGCCGGATTTGAACCCGCGACCTTGGGAACAGTAGGCCAGCGTCGTGGGTACGCCAGAAAGCGTCTGGTCACTACCGAGACCAGTACTGCAGGTTGTGCTGTGCGGACGTGAGTGCGATTCCTCTACATATACAATCGGCATAGCTCCTGAAAATATCTAAGATGCAATAAACAATATATAAAAAGGTTTCCTTGGGTAGTCTATTCGAAAACATCTGCGCGTACCCGAGATAAAGAGATCTCTTGCAGAGCTAGAGGGAAAGAACCAAATCAACGGCCGACACAACGACAACGAGAAGCGAGCCACGACTAAATAGCTTCAAATGGCGACCCAACGTGTGGCGTCGAAAGAATGGACCAACCCCAAGACGACCAAGCCAGCATAGAACCAGCAAACAAGAAGGTGACCCAACGTGTGGCGTCGAAAGAATGGACCAACCCCAAGACGACCAGGCCAGCATCGAGCCAGCAGACAAGAAGGTGCCCAGCGTGTGAACATCTGTGAAACGTGTAGTGAACAAGTTTAAGTGCGTGAAATATTGGTGAGTAGAAAAACACGTGTAAATAGTTTAGAAATGGAAGACAGTGATAGCGATTTTCTAGGTTTTGAGAGTCCGGAAATTGAGAAAAGTGTAGTTAGGATGGAAGAATATAATCAGAATGTAATTGGTAGCAGAATATGCCAAGAAGTAGAAGATCAGAACGTTAGAGAAACACCTAGAGGTAGTTCAGAAATGTTTAATAGTAATTCAGAAAGGCCAGCAATTATGTCAGAAATAGAGAATATGTTTCAAAAGATAATGAAAAAGATGAGTACAGAGTTAAGTCAAAAGATAGATGAAAATAGTAAAGAATTAAGAACAGTGAAAAAGATGAGTACAGAGTTAAGTCAAAAGATAGATGAAACTAGTAAAGAATTAAGAACAGAGTTAGGACAGAAATTAGAGAAGGGACAACAGGAATTGGGAATGCAATTGGAAAATCAGAAGAGAGCTTTTGAAACCTTTAGGGAAGAAGTTAGGGAGGAAATTAATAAAGTCAGTAGTGAAGTAAAAGAAAATAGAGAACAGGTTAAGGGAGAATTAGAGATAATACGGCAAGAAGTAAAGAATTCTGAAAAGAAATTAGGTCAACAAGTGAGTGAAAAATTAGATAAAGAAAGGGAAATAGTAACATATAGATTAGACAAACAAAGGGAAGAGGTAGTACAAAGGTTAGATAAAGACAGGGAAGAAATTAGAGAAGAGCTACAGGGGTGTAAAGTTAGAATGGAAAGATCTGATGTAGAAAGTGCAAGGCAGGCTAGAAATTTGGAGGATGTTACAGACCAAATAAAAGGGGTAGTAACAGAAATTACTCAGGTAAAAGAGGCCTTAGAAAATTTGAAATTAAATGAAAATGCATGTAATCACAACAATCTTAGTAATGAAGTTGCAAGAAACGAGGCAATACCAGGTGTATCAGCTGACATTTCGATGCAAAATAGAGGTAACAGTAATTTCCATTCTGATCTCAGAAATAGTTCAGGGACAGGTGACAATTCAAATTTACATTGGCCTAACCATGTCTTAAATGAAATGACACCTCCAGTTTTTGAAAATGAAGATTCAGATGATCCTAAAGCCTTTTTAGAAGGGTTACAAGAGTACTTCACGGTGAAACGTATACCAGAGGAGTACAAGATGGTGATAGTAAGAAAATGCTTAAAGGGTAATGCTGCCAATTGGCTAGGCCTTTCTATGGGTAACAATAATGATTACAGGACCTTTAGGAACATCTTTTTAACCAGATATTGGGGAGCTAGTAGGCAGGCTAATATTAGAGTTGAATTAAGCAATGGAAAGTTTAATCCTAGATCGGAGGAATCGATGGTCAACTATTTTATGAGAATAGCGAGAAAATCGAAGATGTTGGATCCTCCCTTAGATGAAAAAGATCTAATAAATATAGTTACTCCACATTTTCCGGAAACGCTTCAACACTACCTAATCATAGCCCGACCCGATAGCATTGCAGCTATGATCGAATTATTATCAGCCTTAGAAGTCAATAAGCCAAAACACGCATTTGGAAATAAATATGAAGAAAAAGAAACTGTAAATTCTTTCGGGCAAGGGGCACAGTATTATCAGAATAGAAGTGAGATTAGGGAAAGATATAAAGGACCAGTACCAAGGATGGAATCATTCCGGTGGGAAAATCAAGGTAGATATAACCAGGAAGGGCGTCACCAAAATAGAAATGGTAATCAAGGGGGAAGAAATATCAGGGTGAATTATATGAATACAAATAGATTTGATCAAGGTAGACGGGGACGTTATTTTGGACATAGTAGAAATTCAAATGATGGGTATTGGACAAATGGAGATAATGAGTTTAGACCGAGGTCACCAAGACAAGGAGAAAGGTATTCTAATGGACGAAATTCCCCCGAAAATGCGGAAATGGTTGAGGCCATTAACACGGTCAAAAACATGGCAGGAAGTAACCCCGATTTAATGCAGGAAAACAGAAGTAACAATTCGGGAAATAGTACAGGAGCAATACCTAAAAATCAGGGAAACGCCAGACCCGGTCAAACGCGCCTTCAGTGAGAACTGGGTATCCTAGTAATGATTGTGATAAGTACTCGGAAATAAATAGTCCTGGAAGGCAAATGATGATACAAAAGAAAAGAGAATGTAAAAATAGAATCGACGAAAACGAAAAAGTAGGAGATCCACCTAAAATCAAAATTGGAGTAAATGGAAAACAATACAATGCAATTATAGATACAGGATCAAATAGCACAGTATGCTCACAAAATTTTTATGATAATTTACAAAGTAGTGGCTTTAAAGTAATGTCTTTACCAGTTAATGGGATATATTGCTCGCTAGCTGTGGGAAAACGAAAAGAGAGAGTAAAATTTCAAGCAATGATAAATATTGAAATAAATGGGAGAATACTAGGAATTTTATTTCTGATTGTTGGAAGACTTGTGACAGATATTATAATAGGTTGTGATTGTCTTTATGCCTGGGAAGCTGTGGTGAATTTTAAAAACATGATTCTAGAAATGAAAGTTGAAGATGAGACCATTATAGTGCCTTTTGTGGAAGATAGTAGTTCAGAAACTATTGTACGAGAAAAAGAGGAAGAAGAAATCCAAGGGGATACATTCTTTGTAGAATATGTTAAAGTAGGAGCTATGGAATTAACTGAAGTAAATGTCAAAGAGTACAGTGTCGATAATAAAGAAAATGTAGAATGGGATAAAAATGATTTCATAGACAATTTGAGGTTTTCTGATGCAACTAGGTACTATGATAGGGAGAGTAGTGAAGACTTAGAAGAATTGTTGAGGGAAAAGGTAACTCAGGCTGATCAACTAAATGAACAACAGAGGGATAAACTGTTTGAAATATTAATCCGAAATAAAGAAGTATTCTCTGAGAAACCTGGTAAATGTAGTATTTATACTCATTCGTTTGAGATGATACCCATCAAACCTTTTACACATAAAGCGAGAGCTATCCCTAGTACAATAAGAGAAGAGGTAGATGCAGTTATAAAGTCAATGTTAGAAGATGAGGTTATTGAGATTTCGAATTCAGAATTTGTGAATCCCCTATGTATTGTAAATAAGGCCAATGGAAAGATTAGGGTGACATTAGACGCGAGAAAACTAAATCAACATTGTAAACCTGATAGATTTAGACCAGAAAGTGTAGAGGTAATATTGAACAAATTGCAGAAGGGCAAAATTTTTTCTACTCTAGATCTTACAGCATCTTTTTGGCAGATCCCACTTAGAGAAGATTTAAGAAAATATACAGCGTTTTTACATTCAGGGATATTATATCAGTTTCGAGTTTGCGCCTTTGGTATGAATACCAGTGGTAGTGCACTATTAAGAGCTTTGTATGAAATTTTTGGAGAAACCATAAAGAAATTTGTAGCTCAGTATGTGGATGATTTTGTGATTTTTTCAGAAAATATAGAGGATCATTTAAATCATATTAATTATGTGCTTAGTCAGTTAAAGAAAGCAAACATGACAATAAAGCCAAGTAAAACTGCATTCTTTGTGAAACAGACAGAATTTTTAGGTTATGTTATTTCAAATGAGGGAATCAGGCCTAATCCCGACAGAATTGAAAGCATAAATAAAATACCAGCTCCTAAAAATATAAAACAATTGAGAAGATTTCTTGGTATTCTAAATTATCAGTCAAGATTTATCCTGGAATATGCAACCGTAGTAGCCCCATTAAGACAACTTTTGAGAAAAGATGTAAAATGGCAATGGTCATCAGTAGAACAAGAATCTTTCGAAAAGGTAAAAACATTGTTTGCAGCGTCAATTTTATTGGAAAAACCTAGGGAAGATCTCCCCTACATAATTTATACGGATGCTTCAGGACTTGGTTATGGTAGTGTCATATTACAAAAAGATGAGGAAGGAAAAGATCACCTCATTGCTGTAGCTTCAAGGGGGCTTTCAAGGACTGAATCACAGGCTTGCACTACAGAAAAAGAGATAGCAGCTATTTACTTTGCACTTGTAAAATTTAAGCAATATGTATATAACAACCCAGTAATAGTTTACACAGATCATGTTAGTTTGGCATTTATGAACTCTTGCAAACTCACAAGCACACGTATTTCTAGATATATACATGAGATCACATCCCATAACATAGAAATCAAACACATAGCAGGAAGTCAAAATATTTTTAGTGATTTGTTATCAAGGATGAAAACCAATTACACAATACCAGATACAATTAGTGACAACAAACATGATGTAACCATACTATATTTGAAAACCTTAGAAGGGACTCAATTAGCTAAAGAATTTCGAAATTTGGAACAATTACAGACAGAGGACGATGAACTTAAGAAATTGAGAGAAAAGGCACAACCAATCACAGAAAATCTAAAAGATAATATAGGTATTTATGAGGGAAAAATCTATAAATTTCATGGAAGAATTGAACCTAAATGGAAAGTAATGGTACCAAAAGCTTTACAAGAGAAACTTATACTTGCTTATCACAAAACACTAGCTCATACAGGAAGTGAAAAGCTAATCATGGTAATTAGTGACCATTTTTATATAAAACATTTGGCAAAGAAAGTGAGAAAAATATGTTCAAGCTGTGATTTATGTCAAAGGGCCAAACCATTTAATATCAAATTTGATATAGAACCTCAGACAATCATAAGAGAAGGGAAAAATGTACTAGTTACTGCTGATGCACATGGGGAGCTACCAGTAGGACAATTTGGATGTAGATATATGTTTGTTCTTCATGATGTTTTTAGTAAATTTATTAAAATTTATCCTGTTAGGAATATCAGCAGCAAAACATGTGTAGGAAAGATAATAAAAGATTATGTGCCTAAATATGGCAAGATTCAGGCAATCTTAACAGATAATGCTACAGTTCATCGGAGCAAAATCTTTAAAGAAACTCTAGAAAATCATGAGATAAAGTTATATCATTGTTCCTCATACTTTCCATCAGGGAATCCAACAGAACGTGTCCTCTGAGATATAGGAATTTATTTACGTGTACTTACACATCATAATCACAAGGATTGGGTGAAATATTGTCCATTGATAGAAAAGATTATCAATCACACCATTAATGTAACTACTGGGTTTGCACCAATAAAATTAATGTTAGGAATAGAACCAGAACCAATATTGATAGGGGAACCAAAAACACTGAAAATTAATGACATTCAGTTAAGTGAAGAAGAAAGAGCGAAAATTGCTTTTGAACGAATCAAGAAAAAGGCAGAGAAGCGAAAATTAAAGAAAAAGAGTAGAAAACATAAATGGGAACCTAAGATAGGCGATTGGGTACTAGTTAAAGACCATAAGTTATCAAGTGCGTTGCGAGGTAGGAACAAAAGGATGGAATTGTTATATAAAGGTCCTGCAGAAATTATATCAAAATTTGGTTATCATACCTATGAATTAAAAGATGTTAAAAATGAAAAATGTCTGGGAAGATGGCATAAACAACTCCTTCGACCATACAAGAAACCGTGTGGTACCTTGGAACCTTGATTTAATGTAAAAAAAAAAAAAAAAAAAATTCGAAGTGTCATTTGTATATTGGCGCCCAATCAGCTTTGAGATAAATTTAAATGTTAGCTTACTTGAAAACTATATATTGGTCAGGTACTTACATATTCATGAAAAATGCAGAATGTGAATTGCTATCTACTACAAAGAGCTTAAAAATGTATTGTATAGAGCTCACAATAACAGCTTCAGAAAGATTGTTAAAATGTTCATCTCCGCATAGAGAGAAAACAGAATATTTACTTTGTAAACATTTGTTAAAATATTTAGATGTATAGATAGTTATCACAGAAAGACAAAGAAAGAACTTGTCTGAAGAGTGTAATGGATTTATATAAATATATGTACATTTTAGTGCTTAAAGGATCTAGTACAGATATGTGTTACAATAACAAAAGTGAAAAATCACAGTGCAAGTGATAGTGAGAGCGAAGTGAGCAAACATGAACTAAAAGAAGGAAGTATAAAGAAAGACTCTTGAAATTTAACCTTTATATAAAAGCTTCACAGAAGAAACCATAACATATTGTAATTAGTATTTAAGGATTAATGTTTAGTCAAGTGTACAATTGTTTGTCATGTTAAAAAGATTAAGGAGAAAATGTGTTAATAACCAATTTCAAAAACAGTGTAATTGAAAATTGTATATAATGGGAGTGTTGCCGATTATTCAAAATACAGGAGTAATTTTTAATTTTTCTTTCGGGCAAGACATTTACATTATTTTATTATAAAATAATAAAATAACATAAATGGGGGCATTTGATACCGAAATTTAGATTTCCAATCGAATGGGCTTGATAAAGACACGTTTTAATTTAATTGCCGGATGTGAGATTTGCGATAAGTGTTGAGTAATAACATACATAGATAATAGAGCAGGAAGTGTTGTAAGGTGAGCAAGATATGAGTAAATAATAGTCGTTAAATTTGTAGGATAAACACATTATTGGTTTGAAATTAGCGAGTCATGACGTCATACTACATAGTTTAAATACACGTTCGAAAGTCAAGTCTACCAACCTTAAAAGTCGCGCGATATATTTAATAAAATATAAAGTAAACATAGTTTAATCCTAAAAAGGTAATTATATATTCGAAATTCATAAAAGAACATGTTATAATAGAAAGGGACATTTCTAAATTGCGGGAAAAGGAAATAGCATTTTGGATACGAGGCTTTCTTGGATGACGTCATGACATTCAAAATTGGAGAGGCGGTTTCTTAGCGTGGGTACGCCAGAAAGCGTCTGGTCACTACCGAGACCAGTACTGCAGGTTGTGCTGTGCGGACGTGAGTGCGATTCCTCTACATATACAATCGGCATAGCTCCTGAAAATATCTAAGATGCAATAAACAATATATAAAAAGGTTTCCTTGGGTAGTCTATTCGAAAACATCTGCGCGTACCCGAGATAAAGAGATCTCTTGCAGAGCTAGAGGGAAAGAACCAAATCAACGGCCGACACAACGACAACGAGAAGCGAGCCACGACTAAATAGCTTCAAATTTTTTTTTAATCTACTTTTCGTTTTAGAGTTATGCTGTCCACACAGACACACGCGCGCGCACACACACACACATACGCGCGCGCGGACCTTTTCCTAAAAATGCTTTGTTTTTTATCCAGGAGGTCTCAAAACATATATTTCCGGTGAAATCTCGACAGCGAATTTTTGGGTGAAATACAATACTTCCTTTACTGTAATACGTAGTAGAGAAAGTAAATATATGGTAAAGGGTATTGTGTTTGTTAATCACGTTGTCAATTTCCGGGATTGCATCAGTGACTCCAGTGTGCGGTATTTCATCGTACAGGAGTTATTTTATAAAGATTAAATCTACTTATATGACATTCTTAATACTATCGATATGGGGGCCTTTACCATCGATAAGCCGTATGTTTTACACGAAAATAAAAAGTGTCAATTTTATTGTTCTCACCCGTGCTGAACCAGGAACTTGACCGTGGCTAAAGTGGGGCCAGATCGGGCAACGCTCGTGCTGGAAAAAAATTTGCCCGTATTGAGAGAGTCCCCATTTGTCCTTTCCTGTTTTGAAGCTTTAGAAATATTTCAATAATAAATTAAGAACCAAAATGACCATGTATTGAAGGCTAGTATACTTGAATTAACGTACCTTGGGTATTCTGAGAGTTCCCTTGCGTTCTTTACGCGCGTGGTAGAGGAGTGGCACAGGGATCCCGTTGCCATGACAACCAGGTTGACCTTGAAGTAGCCAATAGCATGAGTGTCGGCAGACTTTTTTCCAGGGGTGGGGCACATGTTGGAAATTTGCAATCATATTAAATCATTAAATCATTAAATCATTATTTAGTGTCAAAATTTATAATATTTGTTGCAGATAACCGTATTAATTTGTGCTAAATAAAAATTGTTCTTTACATCAAAATTAAAATAATAGTTTAATAGTCAGTATCTGACTGCACACAAACTTCCAAGGGGGCTCGTGGCCCCCCCCCTTGCACCCGTTTCACGACGCCCATGGCTAATAGACTTCGTGACTGGATTGCGAGGCCACGAAGTCTATTGGCTACTTCAAGGTCAAAGCTGGTTATCCTGGCAACAGACCGCTGTGCCACTCCCCTACACATGCGTAGTGCACGCCGAAGGAATTGTCAGAATAGCCAAGTTACGTTAATTCAATCATAATAGTAACAAGTCTGTAATAGTTATCTATTGTCTTATTCCAGCGTGCCGAATATCCAAATCTCTTGACAGTCAAAGGTCGCTCACGAAGCCGCTAAAACACAATCGAACATACCCATACATAGAATTATCCGCGGGATTTGGAAATCATCTGCTATACACGTGCGGCCACCTCGTTTTCCCTCCCCACCTTTCTCACCAATGTTCAAACATTGAAGAATTAGCTTCCAGATTGCAATGCATTGTTTTTATTTTAAACTAATAGAACTAAGCATCTGTGCGGGTTTTCTGCAGGTTCTCCAGTTTCCCCTGCCACTCATTTCACCAATTGCTCCATTATCACATTTCCATTCATCGATTTTGCCTGAGTTTCATATCATCCTCACTCTCATACCTGGTGCTGCTTCCAGGCCTTCACTCTGTCAACCCCATAGGTTCCTCTGCTCCCCAACAGGTGTTTGACCCTAGGCACTGGCTTGTATGTCATAGGGGGTATAAGTCTAACATAAGGGGAGGCTAATCAGGAAAAGAAAAGAAGAAAAAAGAACTTAAGTAGTGATGCGGAAATTCATTTGATACCAGTGGTCGATGCACACTCATTTGACTTTGGCAGTCTGACGCGTTCAGATCAATGGTTTTCTTTTAAAATTTTGACTGGAAGACGCTTGGGAAATCACTTGGCGTTGGGCACGAGTGGCAACCAGGTCAACAATTAGTGTGCTACATAAAAGCTAAAGTTTCTATGTTAACCAACGGTTGGCATACCTCCATTTATGTCATTGAGTTGTTTCAAGTATTAAAACTCAAGAAAATATCTGTACCTGTGTCATTTTTTGACCAATCCATGCAAACCCTGAGGATAAAGCTCATTAATTCTACTGTAGAAGCCGTGGTAAGGATGCAGAAAGAGCTTCAATAGTTGACCAATGCAGGAAAGCAGAGCAGAGTTCCCAGGCTCAACGGAGTATAGAAAATCTGCATCAGTAGTGGCAAGCAGTGGCGTAAATAACGATCCTGCAGTGCAGGGGCCCCCTGATCTTTTGGGGGTCCCCAGACTGTCTTTAATAGTTTTTTTAAAAAGGACATTTTATATTCTATTCAAAGGATTAATGACTTCATTGCCAGAAATGCAGCATTAGCTAACAACATGTTCCATTCAACCACGGAAAATCGCTAAGAAGAAGTGCTGGAACTGATGCAGTTCACTGATGGCATACTGACAACAGAAGTGTACCATGTAAGGATTTCCTTATCTTCCTTGCTTATAAGTATAAAACAAGTGTATCTCCAAGTGTGTATGCATTTACAATTATATAGAAAAATTCATTAAATACAGTATTTTAGTCAATATGGCTGTTATAAAAGCCAAACAAATTACACAGTAAGTACGACTAATGCCTATGCGAAAATGTAGCCGATTGGTGAATAAATTGCATTATTTTAGAATTTGGTAATAAGGTTTAGACATAAATCTATATATATATATATATATATATATATATATATATATATATATATATATATGTATGTTGTTCTAACCAGTTGTTCAGTGTTAATACTTCTGAATGATATCTGAGGTACCATAAATAGAAGGTTACTTGAGTTAATACCTGAGTTACTCAGAATATTGATAGGTAACAATTTTGTTCCACCTATGTGCATTATGCGTTTAGTGAGAGTATATTGTTTATTTAGGAAAAATAACCATTAGTGTTTGTAATCATGTAGTACTATTTTAACACTTATTCTATGTGAGTAAATATGTAATATTTTAATCTCTCCATTTTTAAGTTTTATTGGTAAGTAGAGTCCCCAAAATTTATTTTCAGGGGGGCCCCCAAAACCTTACCTATGCCACTGGTGAGTGCATGCATTATGGACATAGAATTTCTTTGGCAAATGCAAATGAGAGAAGCAGCAAGAAAACCAAGTTGTCTTCAGCATCACAGTTCACACCGATCAGGGGCCAGTGGTGCAACACGAGCTAATTGCTTATTATTTAATACAGAGAAGTGAGGCAATAAAGTAGGTTTATCTAAAGGATTACCCTAACCTAAACAAAGCAACAGGCATAGTTTTCACTCTGAATGGTATAGGTAGTTTTCTTGAGTGCAGTATGCAGTTCTCAGCAATGCTGCATTTTGTTATACCCGCATGCAGTTTCAGCCTTGTGGCACAAAGGGGAGAAGCTGTACTGACAAGTTTCAGAAACTGGAAAAATACCTTACATGCCAACCGTGGGTTTCCTAAACACCAAACGTCAGAAACTCATATTCATGTCATGTCAATGTGGAAGAAACATGGAACTCCCACAGAAACCTGTACTTCAGTGTCAACATTGGTTAATGAAATCACACTTGAGAAACAAGTTACTATACTCCATCCCGCCTTAGACCCGCACCTTGTATCCTTCTGCGATGACCTGATGCTCATATAACCTGCGACTAATACAAACAAATGCCACGTGGGCTCATACCTCATGTTTATGTTGCAACAGAACGAGTTTTACTCGGCAGTTTCAGGAATCGCGTTACATTCAAGTAGTCTTTACTAGGGTTATCATATATCTTGAAAACTTACAGATAATTGCCAATATTTGAAGTACTATATTTTGTGGTGTGCTTTAGTTTCGGCGTATTGCTGGTTACTTGTTGACGACTTGCGTCTACATCAAGTGCGGATCTAAGGGTGGAGCGATTATATGTTAAATCATAAATGGAAGTAATACAGTTTTTGGCAGCCAGTGAGCTGGCTCTGCATGGCAATCATAATATGGAGGAGGGGGCCGAAAGGAGACCATTTTTAAATGTTTTTGAATACAACATGCTTTGAAGATAACATGCTTTTGGAATGTTTAACGCACATACCTAAGAATGCAACATATACTTCTCCTGACTGTTATAATCATAGACTAATTGTTAAAACTGTATCTGAAATACCTGAAGACATTTATTTTACTAATGTGCTATGTTGCACGATTTCTTTCGGTGAGGCAAAATTGCATCCTTATATGAAGGCAGAACTATAGTGCATCTTCTAGAACAGCGTTGGAGTGGGCACCTAGCAATTACTAAAGTAATTTTGTGAAACTATGAAGAAGTACTTGGAGTGCTAAATGCCATAGGAAGAGAACACTTTTATGGAGAAGACATAGCCAAAAATGTTGGTTTGAAGACTGTGATGTCACTTTAGTTTCGCTTCCTGTTAGTTTTCAACAACATCAACAAAAAAAACATGGATTGCTGGAACCAGCTGATAATGCACTCCATTCTCAGGCTACAAGCTTAAGTGATGCAATTGTTATCATTAAGTGTGTGAAACAAGAAATCAGCGAGTTTCGAAAACAAAGAAAAGTATTCTTCTGTATTGAAAATCTGCTAAGTACCAGAAACTTTGTTTTCAGTTCCTGTACAAAACAAAAGACTAGGAAGACAACTGAAAACACTGATTCCATGCAGTATAGTCTGTTGCCATCGCATTCTACAAGCATTTCTAACCCACAACAGTTGATCTTCAAACGGACAATAGACTTACTGCATTTAGATGAACACTTCAGTGAGAATGAAGAGCTTTTACTGGCTATGGAAAGAGCAGAACAACTCAACATTGAAAATCTTCAAACCTCTTGAAAATTTAGGTGTAACTGTGCCAAGCAAAGAAGTGTCAGAAGTGCAGGCTTATTTGTCCTCAAAACCTAATGAAAATAAAATGGACCTATTATAGAAAAATTATGATGTGTTCAAAAAGATTTATGCATTGTTTGCAACAGTAGCAATGTTTGGGTTCACTACAGCAACTTATGAATGTACATTTTCTACATTAAATGCCATAAATTGATTACAGAGACTATCCATGACTCATCAACAATTGACAAATCTCGCTTTTCTTGCCTTTGAGAAACATCAAACACAGGTCTTGGAGCTTGAAGAAGTTCTAAAGACATTTTAAAGCAAAGAAAACTACAGACTGCAATTATTCTAAATCAACATTGAGTTGATAACTGTATTTTTTGTTAATTGTTCCTTTAAGAGTGGACATTTTAATCAAAACATTTCTTTAATGTCCTCAAAACTTACGCTTCTTACAGCGTCCAGATCCAACTTCTGTGATTTTATAAGCTTTGGTCACAATAATTACTTGCTCTTTAAACACTTAAATTTTCATTTTACATTTTTAATGTGCCTAATTAATTGTATACAGTTTCTTTACGGCTGACTTATTAAGTCTGTGATTTTTATTGATGCAGAAAAATCCATTTTGAACAATTCAAGTAAAACTGGTAAATTTTCTTTTGTAGTACAGGTCACATCCACGTTCTGTAGTATTTGGGTTTCCACAAGTGCATAATCATCATGTTTACCAAGTTCCTTTAAGTAAAATGGAGTGTTAGCAACCTTTAATCTTATTGTGATGTTATATGCAAACCTTGTCTGTTAATGTTTTGCTCTTTAAACCATGAAGTTCTTTCACTACTTCCATATTATTGAGACAGAATATTAAAAGACCCCAAAAGAAAATCGTTCATGTGAATATTTGTTAAGAGTGTAATTTGTTTTATATTTGTTAAGAGTGTAATTTGTTTTTGATGTTGGTATGAGTTGGTTAAATGACGAAAACGTGTTACTAATGTTCATTGTTACAAACAATTAAGTTTGTTTAAAGACGTCATAAATATTTCCATATTTAGTTTTAATATATATATATATATATATGTATAAATAAAAGAATTATATGTGTTCAATATTGAAAGCGAAGGGAAAATGGCTAAGGATCACTTCCCTAACAATGCGGGAACTATTTGATGAACGCATACGTGGATGTACACAAAAAGAAGTGTAATGCGTTGCCAATTGTCTAGTTATTAGCGTCTATGTGTTTGGGGTAGATGGACGTGTTTTTATGTGTACACGTCATAAAATAGTGAAAGTAAATTTACTAAGTGTTTAAAGACTGTTAATTTGTGTAAAATAAGTAAGAGATTAGCTAACTTTAATAAGTTAGTTAATACGAAGTGTGCGAGTAAATAAAAGGAGTAAAATAGACGAAGTGTAAAGTGATAGAAAACACTTTTAGCGAAATATCGCTAAATTTTTAGACATTTAATCCCGGCGATGCTAGGGAAGTCAATCCACTGAAATAAAAGACATTCTACTGTGATACAATTTAAATACTGTGAACAAGAAGGTGTGAATAAAATATTTCACTAAAGTTAAACCCAAGTGTATGTTCATTCCATCCAGTACCACGACCCGAGGTAACATAAGAGTCAAAAGCTCATCACCATCACATAACTGTTTCTCTACTTACTCTTCTAGAAATAAGTCACACAATTTTGTGCATGTTTGATATAGAAATGCTGCATGTTACATTCACAGTGTTTACTCACTTTTTGGTAACACCTTTACATGTCTTTCTCCACTCACTCTTCTACAAACATTTCATATCATCTATACAACTTGAGTGTTTGTATATATCTAACTGTTAATCTCGAAAACCGCTTAACCGATCACCGCGAAATTCAGCACGTATATGTATTTTTTTTCATGGAGAGTTTTTATGGTAACAAATTTACTACGCAATATATTACTTTCAAATGGTTTTCTACTCGCTTTTCTTTTACGTAGCGCATTCATGTATTCTCTGTTTGCCCTTCAACATACAATTCATATAATATTCTAGGATTGAAATATAAATGCAGCGTATTACATTCACACAATTTCCATTACTAATTCTTCCTTTACGAGACACAATCAGTCTTCTTTCGCTATTCGCCCTTTAACACATAATTCATACAATTTGCTGTATGTTTGAAACAAATACAACGTATTACATTCATACTACTTTCTCTACTCACTTTTGTTTTACGTAACAATTCACATGTTATTCCCTATGGTTTATTAACTTCATACATACCAAGGCCTATACATATCGTATGTTGAAGAGTGATTAAATTCCAAAACAGGTTGACCGATTGCCATGAAAAGTGACATATATAATTTTTTTCATGGCGAAGGTTTTTATGCAGTCCATTTTACCATGCAATGTATTACGTTCACATGGTTTTCTCTACTCCCTTTTCTTTTACCTAACATACTACTCCCTCTTCTGCAAACAATCCATACATTTTTCCATACACTTGAAATATAAGTGCAACGTATAACATTCACACGGTTTTTTTACTAATTTTTCTTTAGTAAAACACAATCACATTTCTTTCACTACTCCCGCTTCGACGAACAATTACGAACAATTCATACAATTTTCTATATGTTTGAAACATAAATGCGCAGTACATTCACATGACTTTATCAACCAGCTTTTATTTCTGTAGTATTTGTTATTCTTCAACATTGCTTTTGCTTAGTGTCGCTCCGCTGTTTTAATAAAAAATAAAGAAATAGTTAAAAAAAGTAAAGTAATCACAATTGATGTCCGGAGTGCGATGAAATGCACGATATGGAACAGTTGATGAAACAAATGTTAGCCAAGATGGACATAATGGGAAATGAAATGAATTCCGGAATGCGGCAGAGGAAACAAATTTGAAAACCGAACTGGAAAAATGTAAACTACGGAATAGAAAATATGGGAACAAAAATGGAAGGCAAATTGAAAATGTAAACTCCGAAACGGAAAAGATGAAGACGGGAATTCCAATATGAAGACAGGTCTATCCAAGAATACTAACGAGCGACTGGCCGGGGTTAAGGAAGCCATGGAAGAACTTGACGGAAGTATGAAGGACCTTGGCCAACGTGTTAACGTCCTGGAGTCAATCACAGCAGTAAAAAACTGAACTCCATAATGGAACAAATGCTCGACGAAAACCTCAAACTGGGTGGATATCTATGGGGGAGGTCTGCTTTCAGCAGTACACGTTTTACAGCTGAAATGGTGGTGTTTATGAAATATTTTTATGTATTTCTATATATCTTGTATCTCGGACATTACTCTTAACAATTGCGACAAGTAGTTTTGTTTAGTTAACGTTTTGCCTTTCAGGTTTATCTAAATAAGTATCTTCTCCCACAAAAAATAAGATTTCACAAGAACAGAGGCGAAAAACGCCGAGCGAAGCTCGGTTGCCCAGGTTCTTAATCTAAAGTAACTAATTGCACTTAATCAGAAAGTGAGCGAGGAACATGCCTTCTGCTGCTCAGCTTTGGAAGCGGGAAAGTGAGAGTGTCAGTGAACCATCATGGCCGAACAAGTGTAGTTTACAAAATATTACAGAGGGAAGCCTCTAACGAGTGGTGAAAAAGTTATAATTCTCAATGTGTTTCACAAACTATGCGAGAAATATCTCACTTTGGCTATCAAAGACATTAACCTTACAGCAGGCTTTACAGGTGTATCTGCATTAAGCATAAATTCCGCGCGTAGCGAAAGGTTAAAAACAGGGAAGTTAACTACGCCTATAGCCGTTAAGATTCTGAGTTTACCACTGGTCATACCAAATCACGCGAGCGTGGGTTCGTTATATGCTTATAATCCGCTATTTATATAAGCGTACATCTCTGATTCACGGGAGGTTAAGTTAGCGTTCGTTTTATTTATAATTTTAGGTTAATTAGTAGCCATTAGGTATACCAAAGATAAAGGGAGAAGGGAGGAGCAGAACTCCGATCTAGATGGAATACAACCTCTTTCAGCTTCAGATTAGGTATGTTAAAGCTATCTTTTCTATAATTATTGTAAATTTATTTATATTTGTTATTATGTTTTTAGTTCAGAGTGCTACATGCAATTGTTATCTAATCAATAGCGTGTTTTAAACTACCGCGTGAAGGATTGGTGGTTCGAAGGCAGGTGATGATAGTTGCAGGCTCCATGTGGTTTTCTCTCTTAGCAACGCGTGGTTATGTAAGCAGTGCCGTTACTGCTCCTATCGTTCCTCCGAAAGACCATTTCCCAATTACACTCCTAAAATATTTAAATGACAATTTCCCCGACCTTATACTAGCAGGAGACCTGAACGCTAACAGTGCACACTTACTGGACGAATTGTCAAATGCACACGGACGCGAACTCACTAAAATACTACGTCAAACAGACTTAAGACTAGTAATGACACCAGGACCGACCAGAATAGGAACAGGAAACCAACAACCTACTTCACCAGACAAAATACTAACTTCCAAACGTACATTTACACAAGTAAAAGACATTATCATAGACGCACCTTCAGATACAGACCACATCCCACCATGGGCGTCGCGAACGGGGGGCAAGTGGGGTCCGCGGCCCCCCCTTGGAGGTTGGTGAACTTAATGTGCAATCAATTACGGACTATTAAACTATTATTTTAATTTAGAACAATTGTTATTTAGCACAAATCAATACGGTTAACTGCGACAATATAAATTTTGACAATAAAATGATGAATTAATAATATCTGATTGCAAAGTTCCAACATGTGCCCCCCCCCCCTGGAAAAATGTCTGCCGACGCTCATGCACCCCACTCATAATAACACTCAGAACACACCCATGGTACACACAGGCAAACAGGACAATAATCATAAACGACTTTAAAAACGCAGACTGGAACATTTATAAACAAACAGCCGAACGACTCACACGCAACATAACACTCACACCACCTACAACATGGCATGACATAGACATGTATGCCACAACACTCACAGACATAATAACACAAGCACGCAAAGCATCAGTACCAGAAAAAACCATAAACATAAACCCATATAGCAGACCACTACCACAACACATAATACAAATAATTAAGAACAAAAGAAAAGCACACAGACAGTACATAAAAACACACTCTCCAGAAGACAAACGAATTCTGAATAAACTCCAAGACGTCAAAGACGCCATTGCTAACTTCAACACTGACAGATGGAACACGTCACTAGACAAAATGACAGACACACATCAAAGTTACCCAGCCAAGTTCTGGAGATTGGTAAAAAGCACAAGACAAAAAACGTACCCACAATATCCAATAAAACAAAATGGACAGACCATACACGACACCACGCAAAAACTGGAAATTTTCAGACTACACTACACAAACGTTTTCTAAACACCTGACGATCCAAAATTCCATAAAACACTCTTCAAAACACTAAATACATACATACAACGTAATCAACACCTTTTCACACCACAAATGGGCATAACAGAACTAGACGCAAATGATGAAACAGACAGACCAATTACAGCACAAGACATAAAAACAGTCCTACACAAAACAAAGAACACAGCACCAGGACCAGATAACATCACTTACGAAATGATAAAACAACTACCAGAAAACACAATAGAACTACTAGCGACAATATACAATTACATGTACAGACACGGTTATCACCCACTACTATGGAAGTGCGCACACATACTACTATTTGAAAAACAAGGTAAAGACAAAATGCCGTACCAGGGACGGAAAGAAGTCTTTGTACTTCACGCCATCAGAGAGAGTAAGCAGGACTGGTAAATGATCGGAGCTCAGATCGTGAAAAACGGAAAGACGGGAACAATGACGGGAAATGTTACGTCCAATGAAGAAATCCAGCACATCCGGAGTCCCACCATTGTACGGGTAGAACGTGGGTTCAGCAGGACAGATTACATCTAGGTGTAACTGATGACATTGCAGTGTGTAAAAGTTTACCTCTAGGATTTGAGAGGTTCGAACCCCAAAGAGGATGTTTGGAATTAAAATCGCATCCGATTAGAAAGGGGGCCTTGAAAGCATGAGTAATACCCCAGAAATCGGCGAGACTAACATGATTCTGAGGAGCAGAATAAAAAGATCCAACTTGAATGTTTACGGAAGTAGTTGACAGTTGAATCCGAGCAACCTGGAAGGAGTCTTCCTAAATGGGCGGAAGGGCATAGTGAGCCAAACGGGTTTTGATAAAGAAGGCAGAACCACCCGTTCTAGTCAAGTTAGGGTGATCTGCACAATATATATCATAGCCAGGAATGTGGAAATGTATGTGATTAGCCAATTTGGTTTCTGTGGCGAGCAGGATGTCTACTTCATAAACCGTAAGGAAGTGTAATAATTCGTGAAACTTATTGGTGATACTCTAGCAATTCCAAGTGCAGATTCGAATGCAAGTGGGGACACAATTAGCCATGAATGCGAAGCAGAACAGGAATCAATTGTTGCATCGTAGTAAGAAGAGGCTGTAGAATAGCAAAGACAGAATCCAGTCGAGCCATCAAGCAGTCCAATGGAGAGCGGTTTGGTTCACACTCACGGGTTGCGGCTGCATAAGACTTCGAAGCACCGGGAGGTGAGCCCCGAGAATCTGGATGCGACGATAGAGGCTGTACATTAGATACAGGAGGACGAGGATAGGCAGCTCCAGTAGAAGTAGGTAAGGTAGACTCCAGACGAGGGAAAGTATGAAGCGGAGGAACAGTAGCAGAAGGTACACCAGAAACCGTACGTTGGGGATAAGAGTGAGGCCGCTGGGTAGCTTGGAGCCGTCGATGTACAGGGCAGCCCTTATAGTTCGCTATATGTGAACCTTTACAATTCACACACAGAGGGGGCGTGAGAGGAGCCTTAGAGCACTGTGCAGTAGGATGGTGGCCATCACATTTGACACAACGTGGTTGTTTGTGACAATAATTACGACTGTGTCCAAATTCCTGGCAGTTCAGGCACTGAATAACACCCCGTTTGGGTTTCGGGGGCTCCACTTTTACCGTCGTGTAATATAAACGATCAAGTTTATATATGTCGTCGTTGAGAGGATTGGGCTTTAGATCCAAGAAAAAGAGGGGCAGTTGCGCTTTTGTTACGGGATGGTAAACAGGAGTCATTTGGGAAGGTGAATACCCAAGAGAGTTTAATTCTTGCATTACCATAGAAGTGTCAATAATGGGGCGAAGCCCATGAATAACCACCCGAAGATTACGATCCTGACGCATTTGGTAGGTGTGAAATTCTGCCTTCTGTGTCTCAAAGTAATGTATGGCTGCACGATAACTGTCTATAGTCTCGAAAGAGAATTTGACCTTGCTGCTGTCCAGTGTAACAAGCTTGTAAGCGCCTACATTGGATGTTTGTAAATGTTTGATAACAGTGTTCATATTGAGTATATTAGAGACATAAATGGGAGGTGGCTTTTGGGATGAGGAAGCAGAAGCAGTAGGCGTAGGTACACCATGATCTCCATCTTCAGAATCCATGTTAGCCAAGGGTGCAAAACGGCCGGTTCTAGCGAAAGGAGAATCAGTTGTGACGGAACCCAGTTTCTTCCTCTTGGTGTCACGTGGACAATCATCCTGGCTGCGTGGTTTAAAGGCGGCAGAGGACAAGCTACAGTCCATAGGCTGCACTTTACCAGAGCGATGTGAGGAAACGGGTACGGATTGAGTTTGCTGGCAGTGTGATGAAGTAGCGGCTTCTCCCTGGGAGCTACTAGATGTGGTTTGAGGAGCTGGGATTGGTCCCGGTAGAGGAGATAACTGATCCTCAGGTTGGTAACGCTGCTGCATCGTAGAATAAATAAGCTGCCCCGTATCAATGGGAACAGCCATGGTGTTTAAGGTAAGTCTTAACACTACGCAGTTCACTCTCTTCGCTGCCTATCGGCAAACTTGGAGGTTATAAACTATCATTAAATGTCCACTTTACACACAACTAGTCAACAAAGCACGTCCCATACACGCAACACTAAACTATCTGGCCAAACTTAACAAACGAGGACTCACCACAAATACTATACAAACTATACATTACGTTAGTCCGGCCACAACTCACATATGCAGCCGTAGCCACAATGCCCCTAATAACAATAACCACGATGAACAAAATAAAAACTTACGAAAGAAAGGGCCTAAGGACTGCTCACAAACTTTCCCCATCATTCAAACCCAGATTGTACACCAATACACAAACACAACGCCCATTGACACACATAGCGAAACAAATGATTACATACATACACAACGCACACACAAGAAGCTACAGAAGAACACTCATAAACACGGCACAAAAGATGAAAACTATACAAGAAACACAAAAAGATAAAAATCCTCCCCTTATCACACTCATACACGTATACGACAAATATCAGGAGCAAAAAGAAAAGAAAATACGAGAGCACCTACAACACTTTCAAAACATTTAGACACACCATAGGCACAAACACACACTGAAACCCCTAACCTACAAAAAGACACTAAACATATAAAA
The DNA here is from genome assembly GCA_030765045.1 of Tenodera sinensis. Lineage (NCBI taxonomy): Eukaryota > Metazoa > Arthropoda > Insecta > Mantodea > Mantidae > Tenodera > Tenodera sinensis. Next base: position 142,882,118 of record CM060961.1, on the reverse strand, counting down.
ATACCAATGAGCGTTGCAGCAACATAAAAGAAAAGAAAAAAAAAAGAAGGAAAAAAAAGAAATAAACGAGCAACGAAACCATAAATCTTGTTGGGCAGAAGCACATGAATGGAGCGATGGATGTGGAACACGGGAACTGACACACAGATACACAAATCACAACACACTACACTACACAATGTCAACAAAAACACAAAGCAACACAAATACGCACTTAACCCGAGGGAAATCCCAACACGACAAAGAAAAAATACCACACTAGGCTGAAGAGGGGTTTCCCTAAACAGCCCGGGCATGTTGTAAATATGTCCAAATAACATTTTTGATTTTATTGATTTGCTCCTATCAGAGCGAGAAAGCGGAAGGATACATTTTTAAGCATTTCTTACATCACGACCAATTCTTTCCCTGAAACCAGTATAGTAAAAAGTAAATGGTAGGATTACCGTAGTGTTGGTAGCATTGGTAGGGAAAGGAAAGTAATAAAATACAATTCTCTAAATTGCAACTAGGCCTTAATATCCGTTTACAGTGCAAAATAGGATCACGGAAGCAGACACCGATATATTTAAAAATATTTAAAGCTTTCAAATCATTCCAGGCAGGGATGTCCCATAGGAGACCTCCCTTATATTATCTCAAATATGATCAGCTGATCCCTAAAACCAAATTTATTCTGTCTAACTGGCAAAAACATGATGTTACTACCCCTAAACAGTTTGCATACTTCCTAGACCAGTTTTCTCAATCTTTACAATCACCCCCTCAGATTATATATACTGATGGATCACTATCTGACCATGGGGCGGGAGCTGCATATTTCAATCAAACCACGGATACCAGAGACTTATTCACTCTTCCAAGTTATTTTTCTAACTATTCAACAGAAATATACGCAATATACCAAGCTCTATATTCTTTACGCCATATACATAATTCCACAATCCTACTCTGTATCGACTCCTACAGTGCTATACAAACCCTTAATAGATTCCAAATAAAACCTTCTCTTGATTGGTGGGAATATTATGTTTCCACGAACTAGATTCTTTAGATCAACGACATAACATGACACATATGATATGGATACCTGGCCATTCCAACATAATAGGTAATGAGTACGTAGATAAACTGGCCAAAGCAGCTGCCAATAATTCTCCCCCAAATCCATCACCAGGAATACACATCCAGGACGTCCGACAACATATTACTCATCATATCGATACTTATTTCCATCTACCTAGATCATCTAAAACACCATGATTTTCAGTGGGAAATATAGATAAAGAGGCTATATCTCTGGCAACAAAATTGAAATTAGGCGTAGCACCCACCCCGGCTTATTTATTTAAGATCGGAAAACGCGATACAGATTGCTGTGAGTGTGGTCAGTTTGGCGATGCAGATCATATATTTTTTCAATGCCCTAAAAATTACCAACATTCGACATCTCTATATTCCCACATATGTGCACGTATTGGACACGGTCCCTGGAATATTTCCTCACTTCTAAATTGGAAAATATGTTATATAGCACCACTTCTTCTTCGTTTCCTCAGAAAATGTAAAATGAAACTATAATACTAACAGCATAATAAGAACATATGTATATTCAAACTACATCTTATGTTACATCTACATCTCTACTTCATCAAGGACACCAGACGCGGAAATCCAGAATACACTGGATACAGCGTCATTAAATAAACCAACAACAACAACAACAATGAATTAAGAAATTTAATGAGAAATTCAAACATAATGATCACTAAAAACTGAGATAAGTTTGCTCACCGTGATCAAAATAGAAATTGTACTTTTCGGTTCAAAATAACAATACTCGTGATTACTATCGGTGTCTTTGATCTGAACTGTAGTAGTGCATATGATCAGTTTACATGAGCGTATGGACGGACTTGATGAAGTTACTTCGTGCTGTAGCGGTTATCGCGTCTGCTTAACACGCAATGTCCCTGGGTCGATAAGCAGTCGTACTATTTGTTTTAAGCTATAATGCATATGGCCGATTTACATGAGCAATAGACAGACTTAGAGCATATGGTTCCGGGCTGTAGCGGTTATAACGTCTGCTTTACACCAGGCGCGGCTCCTCAGGGTAGGCAGGGTAGGCAGTATCGTAATACATCAACAAATAATGTTTAACTATGATTCTGCATTTTATCATTTGAACCGTCATTTTCCCCTAAATTGCAGTTCAAGAAAAGTTTTCTCGGTTATAATGACCAACGCATGGTCAAATCCTTTAATCTCAATTCCGATTCATCAAAACTGCGCTGCGTGTTTGAAACGCGCGGCAGAAATGATACGTATGGAACCTGGGTAGTGGAGAGCAGGCTAGCTTAACCTCTGCCTGCCCGGCCCCATTTCCTCAGTACGAGGCCCTTGAACAGGGATAAGGAAACATTCGGTCTGTATATGCACTCCGAGCATGCGTAGACGCGTCTGCCAGCAGTCCGAACACTTGCCTGCCCAAATCCGAATTTATGTGACATTTTCCGAACAGCCATACTCCAGGAACGAAGATCTCAGAGATCTACATCTGTCGTTATCTCTGTGTAATACCAGTATGACCGACTTAATTAGTGAACTATTACAAATTTCGCTTTCGCGGCGCACTGACAATGAAAGAGGAGTGTTTTAGCTATTTAACACAAAGCTGCAGTCAGACACTTTTTCAATTTCTTAATCTATTTTAGTCATGGGCGTCGAGAAACGGGGGCAAGGGGGGCCACGGCTCCCCCTTGGAAGTTGGTGAACTTAATGTGCAGTCAGTTACTGACTTTTAAACTATTATTTTAATTTTGATGTAAAGAACAATTTTTTAGCACAAATTAATACGGTTATCTGCAACAAATACTATAAATTTTGACAGTAAAATAATGATTTAATATTATATGATTGCAAATTTCCAACATGTGCCCCCCCCCCCCTGGAAAAAAGTCTGCCGACACTCGTGATTTTAGTTTTGGCGGTAATTCGTCCGTAAGTCACACTCATTCACTCTGCTCTTATTAAACAACCAAACAATATATTGTTTGCGTTATCCGCAATGACTTCGCCCCCTATATTTCGGATAAACGGGGTTTATTATTATTATTATTATTATTATTATTATTATTATTATTATTATTATTATTATTATTATTATTATTATTATTATTATTATTATTATTATTATCGTTATCGTTATCGTTATCGTTATCGTTATCGTTGTCGTTGTCGTTGTCGTTGTCGTTGTCGTTGTCGTTGTCGTTGTCGTTGTCGTTGTCGTTGTCGTTGTCGTTGTCGTTGTCGTTGTCGTTGTCGTTGTCGTTGTCGTTGTCGTTGTCGTTGTCGTTGTCGTTGTCGTTGTCGTTGTCGTTGTCGTTGTCGTTGTCGTTGTCGTTGTCGTTGTCGTTGTCGTTGTCGTTGTCGTTGTCGTTGTCGTTGTCGTTGTCGTTGTCGTTGTCGTTGTCGTTGTCGTTGTCGTTGTCGTTGTCGTTGTCGTTGTTATTGTTATTGTTATTGTTATTGTTATTGTTATTGTTATTGTTATTGTTATTGTTATTGTTATTGTTATTGTTATTGTTATTGTTGTTGTTGTTTGTTGTTACTGTTACACTTTGCCTACCCTAAAATTTTGACTGCGAGCCGCCACTGCTTTACACGCAGAAAGTGCCCGTTTCGATAGCGGGTGGAACCAGTCGTACTATTTATTTTAAGCTATAATGCATATGTTCAGTTTACATGAGCCTACAGCTAAATAAAAGCTTGTGCTTCCGTTTTTTATGCTTTGTTTAAGGAGACTCTTCTGTACAATTAAATACAATATAGTTGAGCTAGACTAGACACAGAACGATGAAACTTGTAATTGGGTTACCATTCAGCGATAGTTCCAATAATGGTACACAGAAATAGGGGAAACAGTTACATAAAAAGCATTTGTATAGAGCTAAATGTTCAGTCATATATCGGAATGCCAAAGGCGCTTCAGTTTTCGTCGCAGAGGTTCAGGAGGAAGATAAATATGGTGGAGCATAGGATTGTGATGGCGCAGACATGTATGATGCAGTCTTCTGTAGCAGATGCGGAGGATACACATTACCTCCGGTAGACCTATATCAGCGTGCAGCGTAGAGTTGCGCCCGTACCAGGGAGTGCCGGTCATGAGGCATAGAAAACGATTCTGTGAACGCTGGATCCTGATGATCTGCGACGGAGGTGCAGAACCCCAAATGGCACAGCTATACTGCCACATGGGTCAAATTAAAGAAGTATAAACAAGACACTTGTACCGCAAGGGCAATGGCGAGGAACCGGACCCAAGGTGATGGACGATGCACTAGACTATATGTAGAGATGAGGACCCCATATAAGCCGGCTGTCCAAGATAAGGCCGAGGTATCTTATGGAAGTTACTGTGGGTATCTCCGTCCCATTCAGATGGGTCACGTTCTTTTTGTAAGTGAACTTCACAACTCGGGACTTATGAGCGTTCATAGTCACTCTCCAACGTTGGCACCAGGACTGAAATTGATTGCAGAAGTCCTGAAGTTGGCTAGCAGTCACAGCACAAGCAGCCACACTCAGGGCCGCCATGTCATTGGCACAGTGAGCGATGGTGAGTTGAGGATAACTAAGAAAATCCGAGGTATATACTAGATATAATGAGGGGCCTAGTACACTTCCTTACGGTACACCAGAGGAAATAGGAAGGGCCTTGGAGAAGGCACGGTCATATTTAACGGAAAAGGTGCGATTATGCAAATATGACTGTAGAAGGCGGAAATAGGTGTCCGAGAGATGCGGTTTGAGTTTAAATAATGTGCCAAACCTTATCAAAAGCTTTCTCCGTTCCCCAAAACAATCCTAAGCACACAGAATCATCCTCTCGAATACTTTCGAGAGGTTGATAGGAGGCTTATGGATCGGTAGTTGGAGGGGTGTACTGGGTCTTTCCCGGGCTTCAAGGTGCAGATCACCCGAACTTCTCTCCACTCTCGTGGAAAGTGACCCAGGGTGAGACACATGTTGAACACCCTAGTCAGAAAGAGCACGGCGTTGGGGTCAGCCCATCAGGTCCCGCCACCTTTTGGGGTTTAAGGCACTGGAGTGCGCCATGGAGTTCACTGGGTCGTATTACCGGGAGTCGTTCCGCATCCTCCGGGGGGCGTCGAAAAACTTGACGAACGTCCCGATGGATACGTACCGAGAATCGGTAGTTCTGGGAGTCGTCTCTTGGACACATGGTGCTTTCCAGGTAGACGGCAAACACATTTGCTTTGGCTTCGGGTTCATAGGCCAGACTTCCGGTGCCCTGGAGTGGAGAGGTGTATTGGCCTCGACGGTTGCGAAGACTTTTGGCGATCTTCCACACGTCTCCACATTCAGTGCCCAGGCTGGCCATCTTGTCCTCCCACGGTTGCACTTGTTGCTCGCGCCGGTGCACTCGGACCTGTCGGCGCAAGCGCCGTAGCAGGGCTCTGTTGTAGGGGTGCGGTGCCTTTGGTAGTCTCCGTGCCGCTTAGGAGCGGCGGTTGAGGAGGGTTATATCGAGTGGAAGGACATCTGGGTGTAGGGGTGCTGGAGCTTAGACAGTTAGGTTGTGGGCAGTTCGTGTCACAATGAATGTGAAGGAAGAGACTGCCACCTCGAGGGTTGGGATGTCTGTGATTCTGAGGTTGGGTGGGATGGAGGTACGGAGGCAATTACGAACGCCTTCCCAGTCCGTTTCTCGAGTTTGAATCAAGCTGTCATGACTGGCAATCTGGGTGCTAATTTCTGTCAACACTGGATTGTGGTCAGAATCAAGCCCAGCCAATCCCCTGTGAGCGGCCCAGATATAAATACGGCACCTCCAGCCATGGGCGTCGCGAAGGGGGGGGGGGCAAGGGGGGTAAGCGGCCCCTCCCTGGAAGTTGGTCAACTTAATGTGCAATCAATTACTGACTATTAAACTACTATTTTAAAAGATCAATTTCTATTTAACACAAATTAACATGGTTATATGCAACGAATATTATAAATTTTGACAATAAAATAGTGAATTGATATTATCTGATTGCAAATTTCAAACATGTGGCCCCCCCCCCTGGAAAAATGTCTGCCGACGCTCATGCCTCCAGCCATAAACGATTCTGTTGTAATTGAACTTTTGCTGAGGAGACTCAGACCATGTCACCGATGATGTCCACCATAGGTGTGGACGAAACATCTGGACCTCTAAACTCCAGCAGACTATGGCTTTTAAGCCCGGAAGGAATCTCTAGCCTTAATTCTTATTCTTCTATCTCCTTTGTGTTAGTTGAGATAAACATTTGCAGAAATTATCTTATTGCTCGTTTTCATGCATGTGAAACAGGAATATGAGAATACAGTAGGCTTTGAGCGATAGGTAGTCAAATCTTTTAAGCTTTCAAACTCTTTGCACAGTTTAACATATGACAAAATGAATAGCGATGTTCCATTGGTAGAAGTCTTAAGTTCTCCAAAACTTACACAAATATCGAGGAATATCTCCGAAATGGTTCACTCTAAAAAAATGTATTTAGGCATAAATTGTGTGTTTTAGCAATATCTACATTTTTGTATAGTAAGATTTTGTCTATCTCTGATGGTTTACCAGTTATGCAAAAGTCATCCAGAGTAAATAGGACTTCATGGGCTATAGCCAGAAAATTCAAGATATACATTTCATTTGTCATAAAAATATCTCAAACATACAGCATTTTAATCAAAATTGTTTGAGACATTTTCAAGAAAATCAAAATATTTCCCAAGTAAAGGGTAGTTTAGGGTGGAGCAATTTTCTTCAAAATCTTTGTGTTACATCCTACAGACTTACAGTCTCTCTCCCACACACACACACACACACACACACACACACACACACACACACACGCACAGACATGCACAGACACACAGACACACACAGACACACTCACACACAGACCTTTTCTTAAAAATGCTTTTTTTTTGTTTTATTCAGGGGTCTGCAAAACATATATTCCAGTGAAATCTCAACATCAAATTTTTGGGTGGAATACAATACTTCCTCTACTTTAGACAATAGAGAAACTTGAGTGCATGATCATATTTACTTGGACATCACTTTTATTCCTTTATTAATTATAAACAATTATCAACAAATTCTTCCGCACCTTCCCGGTACATACTGCATCCTGTTTATTTACATTACCTTTCATGAATTACATATGTATATGAATCTATCATATACTTTTATTTCGTGGAATGTTATAAATGACCATAGGTTCACAACAGCCAGTGCTGCCACCGGAATTCCTGTCCACAAGAGGCTATGGAGCGACTTCATAATAACCATATGTTTACAACATTAACATTACTGTTATTTTAGTATAGAAAATGGTTACTTATATTTAGAAACATCAATTTGGCTAACTGCCTAGTTGATTACAACTTTTGCTAAACAACTGGGAGGGAAATGCTCGTAGTAAGGAAAACAGACTTGTAGAAGAATGCAGTGTGCTTGCATGAAAAAACTGCATGTCTTAGCTTTGTCGCTCATGCTGCTTTAAGTTGCTGTATTCCTTAATGCTTAATGCTGTTCCCTGCTCCCCGCAACCCCTCATCTTAAAGGTTCCTTTGCCAGTTGACTGCTGACAAAACTTCTTTATATCACTTGAGCAACCCCTTGTATTTACTTTTTCATACAGTTTTAATTCTTTTAAAAAGCAACAACTTATTGCAATGTGTAACAATTGCTGGTAAACTTAGAAACTACTGTTTTGCACATACCTTCACCACAAACAAACAGATGTTCTTCAGTCCATCCAATTCACTAACAGTGAGAGACAGCTAAGAACGAAAGAGGAACATCTTCAATGAATAAATTATTTCAGTCTTCCACCTTACATGATGCAAAACTCCAGGCAGCCTTACTTTTAGATTGAAGTCCACAGTTGTCCCCAGAAACATAATATAATATTCAATGAGTTCACAGTAATTATTCTTCAGGTGTTTTTAGTAGTTTTTGGAATAAAGTAATTGTATCAGAGTTACACATTTAAGTTGTTTCTTCAGACGACTCATTAATTATTTCCAAAAACAATGAACCCAGGACATAAAGTATTTATGATTGTAAGCTACCCTTGGGGTACTTATCTCAGATGTGAGATTCCCTTGTCTACTGGGAAAATACAAATTGATTGGGGAATTTAATGTCATGCTGGCAAGTTGGCTATGGTAGCTCAGTGGTTAGAGCAACCACATGTGAAACAGAAGATACAGGATTCAAATCCCAGCTATGGCATTGAATTTTCCAGTCCTGATTCTACCTCTCAAACATTGCCCACACATGACTTGTGTGTTTAAAAACACCAGCAGTAAGTTGGTTGGCATACAAATGTAATATTTACCATCTAAAGGTTATTTAAACCCATGGCATAAAGTACTTATGATTGTAGGTCACCTTTTGGGTGCTTATCTCAGATGTGAGATTCCTTTGTGGTATTCTGGGAAAATAGAAATCGGTTGGGGAATTTAATATCATGATGGTAAGTTGGCTATGGTAGCTCAGTGGTTAGAGCAGTCACAGTGAAGCAGAAGATCTGTGGTTCGAATCTTGGCTTTGGCATTGGATTTTTCAATCCTGATTCTACCTTTCAAAGTGATAAATGTTTAAAGATGTCTCACTTATCTTTGGTGTAAGTTGTGAATATTAAAGACAGACCATGGTTTCAAGAATCATTCATTCACATTATCAATGTAATCTTTACATTGACAATGTGAATGAATCATTCACAAAACCTTTAATATTCACAACTTACACCAAAGAAAAGTGAAGCTTAGTCTCTAAATATTTATTATTTTGTTGAAGCCCATAAAGTTTGACATCAATCTCTTTTCTGTTTTTATAGTGTTTACAGTTTTCCAGTGGGATTAATGACTTCATTGTCAGAAATCCAGCATTAGCTAACAACATTTTTCCAGTAGCAAGACTTCTCTTTCCACTGCTTTTCGTGCTGTGCTGTTTTTGTTGAATTGCACTACTTGCATACAAATTTTGCTACGGCTTCTTGTCTTACACAACAGTTAATGAAATAAATGTCAGCTGCAATACTTCTCCTTTTCTCTTGTAATTTGCAAAGCAGTCTTATCTCATTTTGAACAGGACAGTACCGTTTTTCAACCTGCGGTCCCAGTTCCCGATAGATTTTGTCGGGACACCTGTTTGTTCCATTTTATTAGAAAATAGCATTTCTTTTTTATTCACTGTGTTATACTAAATTTATATGTGTTATATTTAAATCCTTACATCCAGAATTGCTAAGTGAAGGTTATGTTATCGGTGGACAAAATCGTTATGAAAAACAATAATAATAAGGCCACACTCTGCATTGTTTTGTTTCCCCTTGTTTCACTTCAACAATTCAATTCCATTCTCTCAGTGACATTCAGAGTGTGATGTTTATTGTTTCGGCAGTTCCATGAGAGATTCAAGATACCAAAAGGAAAGTATGTTCACTGCTTATTATAAGAAAAGTATCTTAACCTATGGCAGGGTTGGGTGGCTTGCAAATTACCTTGGGAAACCCTTGTCTTTTTTACCTGTTAAACATACAGATATCAGTCAAGGTTATGAGCAATCTGCACTCTCTGAGCACCAGTTGTCTAGCCCTGGCCGATGGCATAGGACCTGCACTTTATTGAGAAAAAATATGGACATCAGAAAAAAACAATTGAAGGTTGAAGGTATTGTTGCTCACCAAAATAAATTTCAAGTACCGTTGCCTCGAATTTTTCAGTTATTTGAAGCTAAAGAGAAATTTCTGAAGACAGTTCACTCTTCAGAAAAATATGTCCAATAACATATTCAAGATGCTCTGGCTTCGAGCCAGGTGTAGTGATGAAAAGACATCAACGTTTCGGGAGTGTACATCTCTCCCATCTTCAGGATGAATGACTAGCAAGAGTGAAGGGACCAGTACTGTCAGCCAGTACGTACTGAGTAGAAAACACCCAGTCTAGTGTGGAGGTGGTTCACCGCTCCTGGCTCGAAGCCCGAGAGCATCTTGAATATGTTCGTTGCCAGGAAAGCTACAAATCTTATGTCCAATAACAGTTTTACGAGTTATATAACACGTTAATTGTATACTGTAATTGTAATGTACTGTAATGTGTACTGTATATTGTAATAACATTGCCTTTGTCATACTGTAATAGGTCAAGTACTCTGATAATTATATATCGTTTATTAATAATAAATAGATAAATAAGGTTTTAGATTTTCTAATTCCACTAACTTAAAGTGTTAAGGTAAATGGTAATTTCAAAAAATTCAATTGAGAAGTGTGCTGTTTTCAGCTTCAGAAAATGTGGTCACATTATCTTATCTCACTATCTTTGGCCTTAAAGATAAAAATGTTGGATCCTACCTTTATCTTCATATTAGCATCCATTTTGAGATGATATTTACACTGTGCCCGAGATAAATATAAATGAACGCTATAACACATGACTAGTTCCAGCATTTTTTATTTAGAACCACTCACAGGGCAAGTGTCAGGATTAATATAAGTTATTGTGTAAACGTGCACATGTAAATAATCATAAATGTTAGTGTATATATTTGAAAGAATAAGAAATAACCCACGTAGAATGCAGTTTATAGGCAAAAGTTGAAAGATTTCGCTTCAGAGACACTACCTGAGTTCTTTGAACCGTATTAGTTCTGCTTGAAAGAGCGACAACCTGTCGCCAGCCAAATTGTAAGCTCCATTGTTAGGCAGGATTATTTCTTTGTAAAGCAAAAGTCATAAAACTGCCTATCAAACTTGTTCGAAATGCTACCATGAGGGGCAGGACATGACATTTCAGTGGCAAATTCTCGTCTTGTCCACCAACATGTTTGGTCAATAGCCAAACAGAAAATTTAGAAATACAAAAATTTGAAGTAATCAGCAGAACCCGCTCCAATGAGAGTGAAACTCAAAAATTGTATGTGGAGGGGAACTGAATATGCCTTTTGTATTCCCGTATGGAACGAAAGAGTCAAAGAATATCACACGAACAGAGAAGTTGTCAACCATCACATGAACAGAGCAGTCGCAAACTATCACACGTACAGAACAGTCATCAACTACTACGCCGAGACATTACTTAGAACACGCGTGAATTAAGTAAGTACATTTGATAGGCTAAATTAACATCAAGAATTATCTGGCAATATTGCTTAGAATAGGAACATTTTTCTTCAAGAAATTATTTCGACTCATCATAGAGTAGGCTAAATTAACATCAAGATCATTTCGGCTTTCATCCTAGTGACTTAAAATTTTTGGCTTATGCGCGGTGACTCATACAGAAACTGAAATCTCGGTAAAGCTATAAACTTCAATCTTCGTCAATTCATTTGTGTGTAGTAATTGTAATATTTGAAATTCCTTTTTGCCTCGTATATAATAAAAATAACGTAATTCTATCCTACTAGAACTTGTTCTAATTGGTAGCTTGAAAACCCTCATTTGTAAGTGATTCCACGCCCTTTCTAGCAGTCTCTGGCCAGGCAAAGCTACTGAACAAGTAATAACGACTTAGCAATTGAACGAGAAGAAGAGGATTTTACATGCTAAGTAATTATAAGTGTCAGGAGGATTGAGTGGCACCTATTGATACCGAAATTTAGATTTCCGATCGAATGGGCTTTTGAAAAAGACACGTTTTAATTTAATTGCCGGATGTGAGATTTGCGATAAGTGTTAAGTAATAACATAAATAGATAATAGAGCAGGAAGTGTTGTAAGGTGAGCAAGATATGAGTAAATAATAGTCGTTAAATTTGTAGGATAAACACATTATTGGTTTGAAATTAACGAGTCATGACGTCATACCCTATAGTTCGAAATCAGTAAAAAGTCAGTTCGACCAACCTTAAAAGTCGCGCGATATATTTAATAAAATATAAAGTAAATATCGTTTAATCCTAAAAAGGTAATTATATATTCAAAATTCATAAAAGAACATGTTATAATAGAAAGGGACATTTCTAAATTGCGGGAAAAGGAAATAGCATTTTGGATACGAGGCTTTCTTGGATGACGTCATGACATTCAAATTGGAAGAGAACGGTTTTCTTAGCGTGGGTAAGAGAGAAAGCGTCTGGTCACTACTCAACCAGAGACCAGTACGGCAGGTGGTGCTGTGCGGACGTGAGTGTGATTCCTCTACATATACAATCGGCATATCTCCTGAAAATAAATCTAATATGCAATAAATAATATATAAAGTTGTCCTTGGGTTGTCCATTACTCCTACGCAGACCCGAGATAAAGAGATCTCTTGCAGAGCCGGAGCGAACCACATCAAAGGGCAACACCACGTCACCAACGACATTTAAGCATCAACGACCGATACAGCGATACATCAGGAAGCGAAGAACGACTTATAGCTTCAAATGGCATCCCAACGTGTGGCGTCGAAAGAATGGACCAACCCCAAGACGACCAGGCCAGCATCGAGCCAGCAGACAAGAAGGTGCCCAGCGTGTGAACATCTGTGAAACGTGTAGTGAACAAGTTTAAGTGCGTGAAATATTGGTGAGTAGAAAAACACGTGTAAATAGTTTAGAAATGGAAGACAGTGATAGCGATTTTCTAGGTTTTGAGAGTCCGGAAATTGAGAAAAGTGTAAGTAGGATGGAAGAATATAGTCAGAATGTAATTGGTAGCAGAATATGCCAAGAATTAGAAGATCAGAACGTTAGAGAAACACCTAGAGGTAGCTCAGAAATGTTTAGTACTAATTCAGAAAGGCCAGCAATTATGTCAGAAATAGAGAATATGTTTCAAAAGATAATGGAAAAGATGAGTAAGATAGATGAAACTAGTATAGAGTTAGGACAGAAATTAGAGAAGGGACAACAGGAAGTGGGAATGCAATTGGAGAATCAGAAGAGAGCTTTCGAAACCTTTAGGGAAGAAGTTAGGGAGGAAATTAATAAAGTCAGTAGTGAAGTAAAAGAAAATAGAGAACAGGTTAAGGGAGAATTAGAGACAATACGTCAAGAAGTAAAGAATTCTGAAAAGAAATTAGGTCAACAAGTTAGTGAAAAATTAGATAAAGAAAGGGAAAGAGTAACATATAAATTAGACAAACAAAGGGAAGAGGTAGTACAAAGGTTAGATAAAGACAGGGAAGAAATTAGAGAAGAGTTACAGGGGTGTAAAGTTAGAATGGAAAGATCTGATGTAGAAAGTGAAAGGCAGGCAAGAAATTTGGAGGATGTTACAGACCAAATAAAAGGGGTAGTAACAGAAATTACTCAGGTAAAAGAGGCCTTAGAAAATTTGAAATTAAATGAAAATGCATGTAATCACAACAATCTTAGTAATGAAGTTGCAAGAAACGAGGCAATACCAGGTGTATCAGCTGACATTTCGATGCAAAATAGAGGTAACAGTAATTCTCATTCTGATCTCAGAAATAGTGCAGGGATAGGTGACAATTCAAATTTACATTGGCCTAACCATGTCTTAAATGAAATGACACCTCCAGTTTTTGAAAATGAAGATTCAGATGATCCTAAAGCCTTTTTAGAAGGGTTACAAGAGTACTTCACGGTGAAACGTATACCAGAGGAGTACAAGATGGTGATAGTAAGAAAATGCCTAAAGGGTAATGCTGCCAATTGGCTAGGCCTTTCTATGGGTAACAATAATGACTACAGGACCTTTAGGAACATCTTTTTAACCAGATATTGGGGAGCTAGTAGGCAGGCTAATATTAGAGTTGAATTAAGCAATGGAAAATTTAATCCTAGATCGGAGGAATCAATGGTCAACTATTTTATGAGAATAGCGAGAAAATCGAAGATGTTGGATCCTCCCTTAGACGAAAAACATCTAATAAATATAGTTACTCCACATTTTCCGGAAACACTTCAACATTACCTAATCATAGCCCGACCCGATAGCATTGCAGCTATGATCGAATTATTATCAGCCTTAGAAGTCAATAAGCCAAAACACGCATTTGGAAATAAATATGAAGAAAAAGAAACTGTAAATTCTTTCGGGCAAGGGGCACAGTATTATCAGAATAGAAGTGAGATTAGGGAAAGATATAAAGGACCAGTACCAAGGATGGAATCATTCCGGTGGGAAAATCAAGGTAGATATAACCAGGAAGGGCGTCACCAAAATAGAAATGGTAATCAAAGGGGAAGAAATATAAGGGTGAATTATATGAATACAAATAGATTTGATCGAGGTAGACGGGGACGTTATTTTGGACATAGGAGAAATTCAAATGATGGGTATTGGACAAACGGAGATAATGAGTTTAGACCGAGGTCACCAAGACAGGGAGAAAGGTATTCTAATGGACGAAATTCCCCCGAAAATGCGGAAATGGTTGAGGCCACTAACACGGTCAAAAAACATGGTAGGAAGTAACCCCGATTTAATGCAGGAAAACAGAAGTAACAATTCGGGAAATAGTACAGGAGCAATACCTAAAAATCAGGGAAACGCCAGACCCGGTCAAACGCGCCTTCAGTGAGAACTGGGTATCCTAGTAATGATTGTGATAAGTACTCGGAAATAAATAGTCCTGGAAGGCAAATGATGATACAAAAGAAAGGAGAATGGAAAAATAGAATTGACGAAAACGAAAAAGTAGGAGATCCACCTAAAATCAAAATTGGAGTAAATGGAAAACAATACAATGCAATTATAGATACGGGATCAAATAGCACAGTATGCTCACAAAATTTTTATGATAATTTACAAAGTAGTGGTTTTAAAGTAATGTCTTTACCAGTTAATGGGATATATTGCTCGCTAGCTGTGGGAAAACGAAAAGAGAGAGTAAAATTTCAAGCAATGATAAATATTGAAATAAATGGGAGAATACTAGGAATTTTATTTCTGATTGTAGGAAGACTTGTGACAGATATTATAATAGGTTGTGATTGTCTTTATGCCTGGGAAGCTGTGGTGAATTTTAAAAACATGATTCTAAAAATGAAAGTTGAAGATGAGACCATTATAGTGCCTTTTGTGGAAGATAGTAGTTCAGAAACTATTGTAAGAGAAAAAGAGGAAGAAGAAATCCAAGGGGATACATTCTTTGTAGAATATGTTAAAGTAGGAGCTATGGAATTAACTGAAGTAAATGTCAAAGAGTACAGTATCGATAATAAAGAAAATGTAGAATGGGATAAAAATGATTTCATAGACAATTTGAGGTTTTCTAATGCAACTAGGTACTATGATAGGGAGAGTAGTGAAGACTTAGAAGAATTGTTGAGGGAAAAAGTAACTCAGGCTGATCAACTAAATGAACAACAGAGGGATAAACTGTTTGAAATATTAATCCGAAATAAAGAAGTATTCTCTGAGAAACCTGGTAAATGTAATATTTATACTCATTCGTTTGAGATGATACCTATCAAACCTTTTACACATAAAGCGAGAGCTATCCCTAGTACAATAAGAGAAGAGGTAGATGCAGTTATAAAGTCAATGTTAGAAGATGAGGTTATTGAGATTTCGAATTCAGAATTTGTGAATCCCCTATGTATTGTAAATAAGGCCAATGAAAGATTAAGGTGACATTAGACGCGAGAAAACTAAATTATTGTTCATCATACTTTCCATCAGGGAATCCAACAGAACGTGTCCTCCGAGATATAGGAATTTATTTACGTGTACTTACACATCATAATCACAAGGATTGGGTGAAATATTGTCCATTGATAGAAAAGATTATCAATCACACCATTAATGTAACTACTGGGTTTGCACCAATAAAATTAATGTTAGGAATTGAACCAGAACCAATATTGATCGGGGTACCAAAAACACTGAAAATTAATGACATTCAGTTAAGTGAGGAAGAAAGAGCGAAAATTGCTTTTGAACGAATCAAGAAAAAGGCAGAGAAGCGAAAATTAAAGAAAAAGAGTAGAAAACATAGATGGGAACCTAAGATAGGCGATTGGGTACTAGTTAAAGACCGTAAGTTATCAAGTGCATTGCGAGGTAGGAACAAAAGGATGGAATTGTTATATAAAGGTCCTGCAGAAATTATATCAAAATTTGGTTATCATACCTATGAATTAAAAGATGTTAAAAATGAAAAATGTCTGGGAAGATGGCATAAACAACTCCTTCGACCATACAAGAAACCGTGTGGTGCCTTGGAACCTTGATTTAATGTAAAAAAAAAAAAAAAAAAAAAAAAAAAAAAAATTGGAAGTGTCATTTGTCTATTGGCGCCCAATCAGCTTTGAGATAAAATTTAAATGTTAGCTTACTTGAAAACCATATATTGGTCAGGTACTTACATATTCATGAAAAA
The DNA here is from genome assembly GCA_030765045.1 of Tenodera sinensis. Taxonomy (NCBI): domain Eukaryota; kingdom Metazoa; phylum Arthropoda; class Insecta; order Mantodea; family Mantidae; genus Tenodera; species Tenodera sinensis. The sequence goes on along the minus strand of CM060961.1, from coordinate 142,865,777 downwards.
TGCAGAATGTGAATTGCTATATACTACAAAGAGCTTAAAAATATATTGTATAGAGCTCACAATAACAGCTTCAGAAAGATTGTTAAAATGTTCATCTCCGCATAGAGAGAAAACAGAATATTTACTTTGTAAACATTTGTTAAAATATTTAGATGTATAGATAGTTATCACAGCAAGACAAAGGAAGAACTTGTCTGAAGAGTGTAATGGATTTATATAAATGTATGTACATTTTAGTGCTTAAAGGATCTAGTAAAGATATGTGTTACAATAACAAAAGTGAAAAAAAAAATCACAGTGCAAGTGATAGTGAGAGCGAAGTGAGCAAACATGAACTAAAAGAAGGAAGTATAAAGAAAGACTCTTGAAATTTAACCTTTATATAAAAGCTTCACAGAAGAAACCATAACATATTGTAATTAGTATTTAAGGATTAATGTTAAGTCAAATGTATAATTGTTTGTCATGTTAAAAAGATTAATGAGAAAATATGTTAATCACCAATTTCAAAACAGTGTAATTGAAAATTGTATATAATGGGAGTGTTGCCGATTATTCAAAATACAGGAGTAATTTTTAATTTTTCTTTCGGGCAAGACATTTATATTATTTTATTATGAAATAATAAAATAATATAAATGGGGGCATTTGATACCGAAATTTAGATTTCCGATCGAATGGGCTTTTGAAAAAGACACGTTTTAATTTAATTGCCGGATGTGAGATTTGCGATAAGTGTTAAGTAATAACATAAATAGATAATAGAGCAGGAAGTGTTGTAAGGTGAGCAAGATATGAGTAAATAATAGTCGTTAAATTTGTAGGATAAACACATTATTGGTTTGAAATTAACGAGTCATGACGTCATACCCTATAGTTCGAAATCAGTAAAAAGTCAGTTCGACCAACCTTAAAAGTCGTGCGATATATTTAATAAAATATAAAGTAAATATCGTTTAATCCTAAAAAGGTAATTATATATTCAAAATTCATAAAAGAACATGTTATAATAGAAAGGGACATTTCTAAATTGCGGGAAAAGGAAATAGCATTTTGGATACGAGGCTTTCTTGGATGACGTCATGACATTCAAATTGGAAGAGAACGGTTTTCTTAGCGTGGGTAAGAGAGAAAGCGTCTGGTCACTACTCAACCAGAGACCAGTACGGCAGGTGGTGCTGTGCGGACGTGAGTGTGATTCCTCTACATATACAATCGGCATATCTCCTGAAAATAAATCTAATATGCAATAAATAATATATAAAGTTGTCCTTGGGTTGTCCATTACTCCTACGCAGACCCGAGATAAAGAGATCTCTTGCAGAGCCGGAGCGAACCACATCAAAGGGCAACACCACGTCACCAACGACATTTAAGCATCAACGACCGATACAGCGATACATCAGGAAGCGAAGAACGACTTATAGCTTTTCAAACAAACTTTTCTCAATTTCTCCGATAATATTGCAATAACTTGCAGTGGCACTTCTGTAATTAATAAGTATAACAATTACTTATTTAATTACAATCATCACGTTTTACAGGTGGCTTTCCAATGTTGAGGCAACAACCCAACCATTAGCCAAAGTAAATAAAGAACGTTGAAATTTTGAAGCCTACCTTCCTGTTTGTTACTGTTTCTTCTGTTAGACTTGTATTTCTAATTTCAATTCTGCTCTATGTCTGAAGTTTACATTGTGATATGTTAACAATTTAAAGAGAACATTGTGAATTGATTTACTGACACTACATCACTTACATTTATGTAAAATGAGGTTAGTTTCAAGAGCTGTTACTCCCATTATCAATCTGATACCGACTGCAAGTTCTTATGCACATTCATTTAATTTAACTGATGAGGATCTTTCAATTAGAAAGACAAAACTAAAATATAAACATAAAAAGTAAAAGTATCTAATAAGAGTAATTCAAAGCTTATGTTATACTTATATCAATTAACAATAGTGATAAACTATAATTAAAACAAACCAAGGTGTAAAACGAGGCTGCCCAATGTCCTCAGCATTGTTTAGTATATATTGATGAAGTCATTAGAGAATGACAACAGAAACTAAATGTAAATTCTAAAATAAATGACAAGGTCTTAAGCACCATGTTGTAAGCAGATGACCAAGTAATATTTAGTAAAACAGAAGGCAAACTACAAATGGCAGTACATAAATTAAATAACTGTATTTATAATATGAGAATTTAGAGAAGAAAATAAAAGTGGTAGCATTCCAAGGGACGAACTACTTAAGATGCAAAACAGTATCAATAACAAAATAATAGAACAAGTAAATAATTTCAATTATTTAGAATTTAATGTATCCTTCTGCCAAAGGAACAACATCAATATAAAATTAAATAGGTTTATAGTATGTGTGGAACAATAAGAATACTGAGAAATAAAACGTTAAGAATAATTCAATTAAAATTTTATAAAACAATGGCAGTTCCCATGTTAACATATGCCCGTGATAATTGGACGCATACCAGGCCAAATAGAAGAAAAATAGACAGCCAAAATGAAATTCTCACGTTCAGTAGCAGGCTACACACTTTTAGATAAAACAACCAAGTAGGGAAATTAGGACAGAGTTACAAATATACAGGTATAAAAGACAGAATAAACCAAACAAGAACCAACTGCTAGAACATATAGAAAGAATGCCACAACATAGGTTACCACAGATTTTACTTTGATACCAACCAAAAGGCAGAAAAAGAGTGGGACGTTCACTTACTAGATGGACAGATTCCATTTCTTGATGTGGAAACAGGTCAAAGACCTAAATCCATGAAAGCAGAAGATAAAAAGCAAATTTGTGACCCAATGAGTTTTACAGGGGCTTATATAACCCAAGAGATACCACTGAAATATTAGAAGTATATGAGTTGACATATAAGATGCTTATTTTTATATGAACTAGTTTCAAGACCAGCATCTTCATTCTCACTGGTTTCTCGAGTCAACTCAAGAAACCATTGAGAATGAAGATGCTGGTCTTCAAAACAAGTCCAGATAAAAATAAGTGCAAGTGAAACTATAAGTGTCTATAGGTCGACTCACGTAGTTCTAAAATATTTTAAAAGTCTCACTGTCTATATCGCTTTGTATGTATTAAGCTCTTGAGCGATGGCCATTTAAAACGTCCGCCAGCTGAGAACTGCTACCCAATATCCAGCGCAGGGCGTTTAAATTGTTAAATGCGCTAAAAGTGCTTTGTATATACACAGCTGTATTTTGTGTAAATATTAAGTTATTTTAATAAAACAAAAACTGGTATAAAACTCGTTATATGCAGTATACATATACATCATCAGCAAAGTTGAGTTGCATTTACAAAACATTGAAATGGCACTATTTTGTTTCACTGTGGTGAAAAGTTAACTTTGCTCTGTCGAACGCATCTAATATAGGTTCTCTGAAAGAAACAGTAGTCGACCCATTGTATGTGTGGCTTATGCATCAGCAAAACAAGGCATAATGTGACATAAAGCACTAGTGTATGCATGGTCTCTTGAGTCATCAGAATAGAGCATGTTTGCAACTTTTGCTTACGCGTGTCTCATAACTTAGTAGACTCCGTTTCTTTCTTTGTTGAAATACATATATATACTTTCCTGCTTGTAGCTGAAGTGAGAAGTGGTATAAAAAGGTATTTTTGCACCAAATGGATATAACCATATACAATTGTTTGGAAATTTGGAGAGCTCTAAACCCACACAAGACAATGACCTACCTGGACTTCTGGCTATCAATAGCTCACAGCCTAATTGAACAATACCACGTTGGGGGTAGAAAATCCAGAACCCTGCACCCCTCAGACTTCAAGGAAAACATCCTAAAAGGATACCACTGACAGAAAAGAAGTCCCACCCATCTCGAAAGTGTTTCATGTGCCACAAGAAGGGAATTCACGAATGTGGAGATGTACCCTGTTTTGAGGCATATCATTGCACAAGGAACATATAAAGGTAAGCCAGTAAAGTATATAGACTTTACTTAAATGTTTAATAAAGGGAAAATTAAAATAAGTTGATTTAGATAAGGGATAAATAAGGGTTAAATGCACAAACACACAGGACGTGTATACACGCCCATATCGCTTATCTGTCATTTTAAATGGACGTGATTTCACGTCCATATCGCTGAAGAGGTTAAGTGTGACCACTGAAATTATTTCTATAGAAAACTAAGAGGTTTTCTAGTAATCATTCCAGTGAAGCTTAGGTAATGTTTAATAAATAATGTTCTTACTTAAAATTACTATTTTATTCAGCTTGAATACTAACCTGATACTGCTTAGTCATATTTTGAAAAATTGTTCTCTTACACTATCTGTGTGTAGGTACTTAGGTGGAAAGTTGAATCAAACTTTATAGTTTGAGTCCCAGCCATGACATTGAATTTTTCAAGTCTTATTCAACTTCCCAACTGACTGGGTCTTGAAGACTATAGCACCCTGCAGGTTCTAAGGCAACAAATAAAATGGAATGTTTGTGGTAGAATACTTATACTTGTGTCATCTTGGACTTAGCTTGAAGAAATTCTGTAAGTGATTGATTTTATCACATAGAGATGGGTTTGCATGCAAGTTGGAGTTAGTGTGCAGTATCACTTCCAGTGTTTATTTTAACTCCTGTGCACTTTGTGTGTAGGACATTATGTATTCTGAGAAATTATGAGCAAATTTATTCAGCTGTATCATAATCGGTCCTTAACTCTTACATTAAATTTTTACATGAGGAAGTACTTTGTTTCGATAACCAGGTCTTTGCCCAGTTTGTTTTAGTTTTTGATATCACAGTTAACGTAAGAGTCGTGTAATTTAAAAGTTCCTCAAATATGTTCTGTCAGTGTAATCCAAGACAAATGAGTGCATAACTGGGTACAAAAATGTATGTCTATGCCCTCTTCAGTTTTCCATCTTACCTGAGATAAATCATCCAGATAAAATGAATGATAAGACAGAACATATATGTGGCTTTTTAAGCCGCTGAAATAACTGTTTATTTTTCAGTTTCTTAAGCTGCTATTTTGCTAAAGCCAAACAAGCTGCATTTACTCATGATTTCGCTAATAGATGTAATATGAATTTGATAACACTATATAACTGCCTTCCACATTTTATTAATTAATTTTTTTACAATGATCTTTAATTAGTATCATCTATTCGCATGCAGAAAGGGACTGTTATATATTCAGAATCTCTAAGGAATAAATAAATAAAGTTCTAGAAGTTGTCATTTCTTCAGCACTATCTTTCAATAAAAGGGACAAGAAAAGATGGAATTAAATATTAGTTTCTGAACTGACATCTCTTTAATAGGAATACAATATGAGCAGCTCATTTAAGTTGCATTTTGCTTTACAAAGTAGTTGTACTATTTCAATTAATGTTATTCTTACAGAATAAGTTGTTGTCATTAATAAAACTGCTATTCGTGCTAAAACAATTCATCAGCCAAATGCCTTCTGAGTATTGAAAATGTAACTGCATCTGATAACTGATGAAAATTCATAGCACGCTACACTCAACTTTTATAATACCATATGAGATCAACAGAAAACAAAGTATTACTAATCACAAATACATCACAAAGGATCAAATGTATTAGGCCAATGATTAAAATGTCCTTAAGATTTAACTCAACTGTACATGGAATGTCCTCATGTATAACGAAGTACAACTCAAATATAAAACATGAAAAAGTACTTAAAAACATTGTAATGCCTATTTATACAATAGCAATTATATTATGTAGAGCACTGGTTTGTTTATACAAGATATACTGCTAATTTACACACCAACTACACATGCTATGTGAGGTAGTGCTGGTACTCAATTCATTAAAATGTGACTGTAAGTGCTAACAGTTTTTATCTTACAGAAAATCTTGTACCATAGGAGATCAATTTGAACATTGATTTTATGATTCACATTCAAAAGCATATGTTTTGAATGTCGAAAAACTTATTTTAACTTAATATTTGCTTATGAACCTTAATTGAAATAACGTCACATAATTTATTCTAAACTTTTTATTAAAATAAGCTTTTCTATCTTACAGAATCAACCAATTATAGTACTATCAGGCTACTTATAGTAATTGTAATATTTTAATAAAGTTTTTTTGCAAATGAAGCAATACCAAAAATTTAAGATATAGTGTGTTCAGAAAAAGGTAGTTGAGATTGGTCAGAACCAAAACATATATCCAGAAACAAATATTTGTTGCAATATGAGCCATTTTGCTTCTGTTGAGTATTTAGACCAGACAAGTGCATTCCAGGGAACACTTTACTGTCGTGAAAGGTTAGTGGAATAATTGTTAACCAAGACTTGAAGTTTTCCTGGTGGTGAAGGCAAAATAATTTTTCTTGGGCTATCAGCCAGGCAGTGGCAGCTTGTGACCTGTCACAGTGGGTGTGCAGTATATTATATCCTCTCCACCATTACCCTCTTTCTCTCTCTGACACATACCACACAATTTTAATTTGCAATTCATATGGACAATTGAGCTCTCACGTTTTGCTATCTTTTGTTTTAAATGACCAATATCACAACAACCATTATTTGTCGAGATACCGTTTCTCTCAGTTGCAAAAAATAAGTACGAAAAAAGATTCTTTTCTAAGGATAAACCCGAAAGATTTATCATCTTCACTTTCACCATATTATTAATTTCCACACTTTCATAGAGGCAAATTTCCCGCTATGAGCAGAAAACTGCATGAAGTTTGCTGTCAAAAACACAAACATAAACAATAATAAACACGGTAACAAAATAACTAGGTATTCCAAACTGAAGTACTGGCCTTGGTAAATTACATGAATTGCATATGCATTTATAATGGTTTAGTACATAACATAACTGTTATTTTAATACAGGAAATGGTTATATTATATTTAGAAACATCAAGTTGGCTAACTGCCTAGCTAATTCTAACTTCTGCTAAACGACTGGGGGGGGGGGGGGGGGAAATGCTTGTAGCAAGGAAAACAGAGACTTGTAGGAGAACACAGTGCACTTGCACGGTAACAATTGCATGTCTTAGCTTTATCGATCATGCTGCTTTAAGTCGCCATATTCCTTAATGCAAGCTTTTCCCCATTCCCCATGACCCCTCACCCTAAAGGTTCCTTCGCCAGTCGCAAAATCCAGTTTATGCATCTCTACAGCTTGTTGACTAAATGTGCTGGCATTTGGTTAAGAGGACACAGGAAAACTAAATGAGCAAGTTCATAGAGAAGAAAGTTCAACATTCAGCTTTCTCATATGCATGTCTATAGAGGTAAATACACATTCACATATAGGAAAAAATTAGTGGGTGTGTAGTTGCAAGTATGCGATCACCCAGGAACCGCTATTGCAGCCAGGTGAATTCTGGAAGTTTCCAAGATTTCAAGGGCTAATGTCACTCTCATCTTCAGGGAATGATGTGGAGACTGTTGTTCGGTTTATCACAGTAAAGATACAGTTCAGGACTTCTTGGATCATCTGAACAGCCAGCACCCCAACATCAAGTTCACAATGGAAATAAAGGAGAATGGGATGTTACCATTCCTGAATATATTAATTTGCCGGAAGCTCGATGGTTCCCTGGGTCACAGTGTGTACCGGAAGCTCACGCTTAACGAGCACTACTTAAATGTGAATAGCTGCCACCACCCAGCCCAGAGGAACATAGTCATATCCACATTGATACACAGAGCAATAGCCATAACAGATACAGAAAACCTGGCACAAGAAATTCAATATCTCAGAATCACACTAGAGAAGAATGGATACAGTAAGAGCAGCATTAACAAGACTTTAAAAAGCATATCTGCTTATCCTCACAATGCACAGCACCACACCTGCCAGCCCGTTGAGTCACAAGAGACTGAGAAACAACCCAAGGGCTACATTCTGTATATGGGTAACTTCTCCGGAAAAATAATCAGAATTTTGAGCAAATATGACATCAAGACTGCCCACAAACCATCCAATAAAATCAGGGTTATGTTATGGCAGACCAAAGATCCCCTGGGTCTAAAAGCCTTGTTTTCCTCCAATCTGAAAACTGAACTGAACTAGAACTGAAACTGAAAAGTTAAGTTCAGTTTAGTTTTCAGTTATGCTTTCCTAGAAAACTGAATTGAACTGAAAACACCATACCATTGGATATAATGGCCGAAATGTGGTTGAGAAAGCTACATGACAGTGAAGAAAGTGAGTTAGAGCTGGATACTTTGATGTTTATTCTGGATGATGAACTAACTGATAATATTGATAATGAGCAAAGTTGTGAAAAACTCTCTGAGGTACATCCCATGTTTGCAAATCGTAGTTCAGAAGGCACCTATGAGATTTAGGTTATGAGGCACCTGAAGGACAATGGCAATACACATTTCTTATTAAATACAGCTAGGATTTTTATGTAAATACATACTCTTTCCCTTTGCTTATACATAACTAAAAAGGATAAATGTCCATCAATTAGAACCGTAGCTATCATATGACATGCCATTGTTACATATTTTACATATTTGAGCATAATGACAATTTCTTACATATTTGTACCTTGCTTTTACCTTTAGTGGACAAATAGCTTAAACAGTGACTATGAAAATAATGCAATAGACTCATTTTACCTAATATTATTACATAAATATGTACTCGTACATGTTCTTCATGTCAATATTGCATGATCCCATCATGTTTAAGCCTACAAACTACTGGGACCACTCAATTAAGGAAGCTATAGCCATCAATCATGAAACCAACAATATCAACGCGACAACAGCTTACAGTTAAATAGCATCTGGAGTACAGTTCTCAACAAACTCTCAGAGAACTCTACTAGATGGCCAAAGACCAGCACTGGTTCTGTTGCTAACATACCTCCTGCAAGGGGCCAATCACAGATCTTCGGCTCAGCAGGGACATGCCCTATGCACTGGATCCGGGCCAATCTCACAGCAGCCACTGGTTTGCCCCTTGCACTAGCTGACTAGAAATATAAACCAAACAACAGTCCTCACATCATTCCTTGAAGATGAGAGTGACGAAGCTCTTGAAAGCTTGAAAACTCTTCCAGAATTTAACTGGCTGACAGCCTGAGAAGAGGAATAGTTGTTAGGTAAACATCCATAAACACCAAATAGATGATTCCTGCATTCTGTCCTGTAGTAACATCTACACATTATTGTCAATACTACTAAAGGAGATGCTCCATGTGGTTACCATTATATTATTGTATTATTATATTACTTGATTTGACAAAGCTGATATTTCTGTATTGAAAAATATGGTGAATAAAATGAATTGACTGCATAAAAATGTAAGTTCTAAAAATGCTTTTTTTGTTTTTCCTAATTCCTCTGCCAGTTCCTTCCACAGCCTCTGTTTTTTTTTTTTCTTACTATTTCTATACTCTGCATGTTGCAGATTGTATAGAAATTCATTCTGCCGAACAAAATCAATAATCCTTTCCTCTTTCAGGTATAAGAACTTACGTTTTACACTCATTTTGTCCAAACTTGCAAGTAAACAAAATGATATCACTATTATAACCTCACTTCTGATCACAGAACCCCTATTCAGATCGCACAAGTTCAACTGAACTGAAAAAATGACTGCCACTGTAATTTTCATTGCCTAGATTTCTGGTGAACTGAAAAATCTAGTGACAAACAAATTCAGTTCTCAGTTCAGTTCAGTTCAGTTTTTGGCCGGAGGAAAGCATTTCCATAACAAAAAATGCACCCATTCAGGATCATGTGACCCTCAACTGAAAAATCTTAAGTTCTAGTTCAGTTAAGTTATCAGATTGGAGCATAGCAAGGCTTAAGAGTCCCAGGGTACACGGCATTCCATATGAATGTGACAGGGCCTACATTGGACAGACAGGAAGAACCATGGAACAATGCTACAAAGAGCATGAAAGTTCTATTTGTCTGATGTACCCTGAAAAATCCAGGCATTGAACTAAATGAAACAACCATCATCTTTAAGCCTACAAACTACTGGGACCACTCAATTAAGGAAGCTATAGACATCAATCATGAAACCAACAATATCAACGCGACAACGGCTTACAGTTAAATAGCATCTGGAGTACAGTTCTCAACAAACTCTCAGAGAGCTCTAAGAGATGGCCAAAGACCAGCACTGGTTTTGTTGCCAACATGCCTCCTGCAAGGGGCCAATCACAGACCTTCGGCTCGGCAGGGACATGCCCTATGCACTGGACCCGGGCCAATCTCACGGCAGCCACTGGTTTGCCCCTTGCACTAGCTGACTAGAAATATAAACCAAACAACAGTCTCCACATCATTACTTGAAGATGAGAGTGACGATAGCTCTTGAAAGCTTGGAAACTCTTCCAGAATTTAACTGGCTGACAGCATGAGAAGAGGAATAGTTGTTAGGTAAACATTCATAAACACCAAATAGATGATTCCTGCATTCTGTCCTCTAGTAACATCTACACATTATTGTCAATACTACTAAAGGAGATGCTCCATGTGGTTCCCATGCATTCTTATGCGTGCTTCAGCTCCTCTTCTCAAAGAACCAAAACTCTTTTGATCATACCTGGCTGATCTCGGATTTGGGCACATGCATTGGTCATACACTCTTGTAATGTATTGTGACAAAACAACAAAATCCAGTCTGGCTATTTTTCTATCACTTTATTGTCTTCTAAAATTTTACCACAAATACACAGCTTTCTTCTTGTCGTTAACTCAGCCTAGTCTTTCAGGTTGTCAAAGCTCACAACTGTTCTTCTCATAAACTTACTCAGTCCTTTCACTGTCTTTCTTCTCTTCCTCTGTCTCTCATACCCTAATAACATTACAATCACTCATGGGGCTCATTGAATCTTCTTACGATATACCTACATGATGACACAGACTCATGTCCATAATTCAACTCTAAAACTCACTCACTGTTGTTTCTCACCTCCTTATGTAGAGAATATGATGATGTCATATGGATCTATCTTGACTTCTAAATACATGCTGGCGATTGCATGACCAGGTCTTTCTCAAAGGCACCAGAGAAAAAGCCTCTTTTGTGTAGTTGGTTCAATTGTTGTTAGTCATGTACATACAAAAAGATCTGCGAGGCAGCCTGACCTTGAACATCTTTGTCCACTTACTGGCCTGACATGTGGTGTGAAGAGCTCAGTCCCAACAACCCTTTGTTTTGTGCTGCACCCAGCGGCACAGTATGCACATTGTCGATAGGTTTAGGTTTGGCATAGATCAATGCCCTTAAATGTCCCCATAGCAAAAAATTCAGTGGATTGAGGTTCAGCAAATGGGGAGGCCATGCTACTGGATCTCTTTGACCAATCCATCCATTGGATGAAGTCCATTGTCTGGTGTAAATACTTAACACAAATAAAATGACTCATCTCAACAGGCATTTGTTTTTAGACATATGTTCATAGGAACATTTATTCTAGGTTTGCCTAATCCCAACTCCTGTTGCAATGTCAGAGACCTTTTTATACACCTGTACAGTTTACTCATCATTCCAGAACCTCAACATAATTATATTTTAGTTAAAATGGTCATTTAGCAGGTTTGAGGAAATAGAAAATGAAATCTTTCCCTCTGATTAAAGGGCTGAGAAGTTTTCTGGAAATCTTTGCCTTGCATACTTATGGGTTGCCTGACTTGAGGTTGATCCACAACAAACCAGCAATGGGAAACAGAGTAACAGAAAACAAAAAAGATATAAGAGGTATTTATTTAATACAGCAGAAACTAGAATGAAAATGGAAACACATCATGCAAAGTTGATTTTGAGCATTCCAATTTCATTTGTTTGTAACTGTCCAAATATATGTTTTTCAGTCAACATAGTGCAGACTTTAAAATTTGGTATAAACTTTTCTAAAAATGGGCCAGAGGTAGCTAAATGGGTTTGGTTTTGGTTCCCTTACTGAGGATTCATGGTTCACTTTCCAACTATTGTGTATTAATATTGTTACTTACATTCAAGCCTTCACCTTTGAATAGCTCATGTGGAGTATCAGCAAAAACTGACGCTATTTATGTGCCAGATAATATTCTTGCTTACCAAACAAAAGGTTTGGGTTCAAATTGATATGGACCAAGTTGCTGGTTAAGGCTTTTATTTTGGGTTTTCCCTCATTTAGGACATGCATTCAAAAATGCCTTCCTTCCCTGAATGCCAGGAAGAGGCAGCCTGCAGGTTGTCACCTAGCAGCACATAAAATCCAAATGAAAGCCAAGATGACTGATGTTCAGAGAGAAGGTAGAGGAAACATGTAATCATTAAGCACCTTTACCCCACTTCTTTCTTAGGACATTGGATAGATTTAACAGTCCAGAGCTCATTGCACATTAATTTTATTGAATAGTTTATCATGTCATACGTATGACCTCTTGATTAAAATGCATCTAAAAACAGAAAAAAAACACAAATGTTTATCAAAAGAATTAGAAATGAAGTGTATAACTTCACTCAGCACAAATGGAACAGCTTAGAATGTTGTATGCCTGGAATAAGCAAATTTAGTACAGCACTGCTGTGAAGACTGTTTTTCAACTAAATTTATTGCATTCTGTTATTGGCTAACTCAACTAGTAATGTGTGCTGAACTCTGATTTTTGAAGAATTATGGTACCCCCCCCCCCCAAAAAAAAAAAAAATCCAAATAAAAATTGCATATTAAGTCATGTTTTCTGCATCAGCATTGAAACATAGTTGGGCCAAAGAGAACCCAGACACATTTTTGGTGGGTATTATTTTCACTTATATTTAATATTTTAATGAGCATATGGCAAAAATGTGTTTTTAAATATAATAAAATATAACTCTAAAATATAATTGTGTTATAATGGACACAGTTTATCAGCAGTCTCCAAGGGTTCAAGATGGCCGACATTACACTAAACAGCTGACGAAAAAATTCCAAAAGGCAGTCCTGCCAATGTGCATAATAAAGGCATTTCTAACCTCAAATATCATGGGGTTAAAGTAACATACTTTCAAATGATAATAATGCTTGAACATCATTACCACACAACAAAGAAGGTACTCACCTTCGGCAAATCTTGTTCTGCAATAACACTTTTGTATAAAATCACTTCTGAGCGTTAAATATCGTAATATATATTTAATGCATTACTGTGTAGCGAACACAAAAATAATAACAGTAACTATAACTGCATATATTACTCTAAAAGAATTCAAGACAAAATCACGCAAACATGAGCAGTATGCCAGATTGATTAATTAATTAATACGGCGTCTAAACAGAATCTTGTTTTAAAATCTATTGGTTGGCCTTTCTGCAATGTGATTATAAACAACGACTTCTGTGGCAACATGACAGACGCAATAACACCAGCTATGGCCGTAACTTTACCATGGTTATATGTCACAAACAGTTGGCAGCACTCATGCAACCTAACGGATGGAATATCACCAAATATAACCAGACTGCACCCTAATGGGGAAAAAATGCTAAGGTTGTTTTTTGGGGTATCTCAATAAGCTGTGCCTACAATATACAGTTCCCTGGGGAGTGGGGTAAGAAAAAATATTGGATCCTTTTGACGGATCCTATGTTTCATGTTTAAATGAGAAGCCTGGGTCTAAAATGCTCAACGTTTTGGATGGCTTATGATACATATCTGTTGCAGAGATAGCTTAAGAGTCTCTGGGATGTGCACGATTAGGTTAGAAATTTTGTTATTCGATACTGTTAAGCAGCCATGGTAGCTTATTTTGTAAAAGCATCAGCACCAAAAACTGAACCCATGGTTTGAATCTGCACTGTAGCAAAAAGGTTTCCATTTAAATCTTCTTGGAATAGTTGACAGAATTTTGTAACTGCCTCCTACTCCAAGAACCTGATAGTACCAACTGACATTAAAAATTTACATAAATCAAATGTTCCTTATTTAAAAAGGATTATATACTTAACATTTATTTTATTATTCACTAAAATTGCACATGTAAATGTTTTACATGCTAGCCGTTTTGTATCACTGTCTTCCACATTAATCAGGGAATAAACTTTAACTCTGTGCTGCACAGTTTTGTTGAACATTAATTTACAGGATTTGTGCAACATCATCTGTCCTTTTTTCTTTGCTATTTTTCTGGTTGTGTTTGTTTTGTTTGTAGCAAAGAAGATCTGAACTATGGAACAGAATTTATTGACATTTTAATATCAATATAAGATTATAGTTCTGCATTTTCTGAAGTTATAGCATGGATTGAAAGTTTAGCATAATGAACCATAACTTCTCAGCTTCATGCAGATTGTTGCAATTTAAATTAAAGATTTATTTCAATATTTGCTGCCATGTTACAAAATGTGTTTTCATAAATATTTGTTTGTTACAGCTGTAATTTAGCTGTTGTGTATCATACCACTGTTTCTAGTTTAGGTGACTGACCAAGCTGAGTGGCAATTGTCATATTACTGATGTCATCAGACTCTGAGTCAGAAGTATCTGCTGAAGTTGCTCCTGATTTCTGAAACAGAAAATTTTCCATTCTTTAACAGGAAATACACATTAAATAAAAGGAGTCAGTGTGTTCAACTATATTTATAAAATCTAAACAAAACAAATAACAAAAGACTTGGCTACATAACTATCTTGCTAGAAGAATATATGAATTGCAAAAAAGGACTTCTACTCATTGAATAGATAAATTTCTAGGATGCCCAAAAAAGCCCTAGTTTTATTTCTGGGGCTAAAGGTTGTTTAAAAGCGTTAACATATGGCAAAAACTTCTATATGAAATTATTTTAGATTCTAAAGCACCCTTATTTTTTCTTTCAAGGACCAAAAAGTCTATCTGCATTGAAGTATTTTATTCATCTTTGAAATTGGTATTGGAATCAATTCTCTGATTAAAAAATCTTTGCCCTCAAGATGTATGAATCAGATATCCCAGAAAACATTTGTACTTGGAGAATGTAAGGCAAAAGTAGAAACAAGGATTGTCTTCAGTGCAATGTTTAGGCTACAAAGAACAGCAAATTTCTGTGTGCCTGAAGATTTTTGTTGTTGTAGTATTTAACGCCCGCTTTTACTACATATGGCACCGCAGACAGTGACACTGATGATACATGGAATGAAGATGGAGCACTAGTGGAATGAGATGGCAGGGGAAACTGGAGATCCCAGCGGAAACCTGCCCCAGTTCTGGCGGCGCCGTGGCCGAGCGGTTAGCATGCTCGCCTACCACCTAGGCGGCCCGGGTTCGATCCCAGGTACCCGCATGTGGTATTCGTGGTGGACGAAGCGGCGTCAGGGCGGGTTTTCTCCGGGTACTCCGGTTTCCCCCGCCATCTCATTCCACCGGTGCTCCATCTTCATGTATCATCAGTGCCACCGCCTGCGGTGCCGTAGTAGTAAAAGCGGGCGTTAAACACTACAACTACAACAACAATGCCCCAGTTCTACTTTGTCCACCACAAATCCCATATGCAGTTCCCTGGGATCGAGCCAGGGCCTGAAGATGTAGATTAGATTAGATTAGATTGCGTTCTGTAGGTTCAATGATGGCCAGTCAGACCTTGAACATAGAACATGTCAAAAGCATTTACAATTAAATGCATAAAAAAACATGCAAAACATGTATAGGTTTCAAGTTTTGCTGTTAAAGTACGAGATGAACATAATACTTCTAGTGCATTGACACTTACATAGTTATTATACATGTACAAAATCATGTTACTTGGCTTTTACAGACTGTATCATTGCTTCAATGTTTACATTTTTGCTTGTATGAAAAAGCAGTCCAAATTTATAGCTAAGTAATACATTCTAACATGTTACACATGTACATTTAGCTTATTAGTAAAAAATATTCTTACTCATGTGTTAAGTGTGTCAAATTTAAGATAAGCGACCTCAAAATATTAACTGTACACATTAATCATAGCATACCTATTTTAATTCTTACATAGTATGTAATGTACAGAGTAGACAACATTTCAATTATGTTCATATATACAGAATATCTATTTACATCCTTACTTTTACATAAAGCGTGTCCAACATGATTGTTCAAATATACATTTTCAAAATATCAACAAACATGTTAACACTGTTACTTAATATTGGAACTTAAATTGTAATCAATTAGTTGGCTTTTTGTAGCCTGCACGTCATTATTGTATTTTCAGCTACCCTTGTTATAATTAATTCCCTAATTGGTACCTATCGAACAATACAACTGATCTGACATTAGGCTGATTATTGATTTAAATATTCCTCTACAGAATAAAATTACTTATCACAGAGATACTCTTTGAGGGAAGCTTTAAAAACTCTGAAATTGCTAACATTTTCCTTTAGATTACTGGGGAGAGCATTAAATATTTTAATTGTTTCACAATAAACACCTTTCTGGAAGCAAGAGAGTTTGGCATTGGGATGATGTATATTTCTTTTTTGCCTAGTGTTAAATGTATGAATTTCCATGTTAGTTGTAAAGCAATTCTGGTTATTAGCATAAAATTTTAAAATAGATAGTATATATACGCAAGGTAAGGTTAATATACCCAGTTTCCGAAATAGATCTTTACATGACTGCCTTCTATGGGTGTTGCATAGTATTCGTATAACCTTCTTTTGTATTAGGAATATGCTCTTACTATACACTGAATTTCCCCAGGACATTATTCCATATTCCATAATGGAGTTAAAATAAGCAAAATAAACTAACTTCAGTGTGTCAATCGTGTGGAAGTTAACCAGAGATCGGAAGGCATAACATGCTGCATTAAGCGTAGGTGTAATGTAATTAATATGTGACTTCCAATCCAGGTGGTTGTCTACTTGGAGACCTAGAAATTTTACCTCATTAGGTTGTTCCAGTAAAATATCATTGATTCCTATTTCTATATGGGTATGTGGTGAACGATTAGTTTTGAATTTAATGAATTTTGTTTTTTCAAGGTTTACTGACAGTTTGTTTGCTTTAAACCAATTTGACATGCAGTTTAGTACATAATTTAATTTGATAACGCACTCACTTAAATTTTTGCTTTTCACGAGGACACTGGTATCATCTACAAATAGATAGATACTAGCAATATTATTTATGTATAGTGGGAGGTCATTTATGTAGATTAAAAATAATAGAGGCCCCAATATCGATCCCTGGGGAACGCCATGTTTAATTGATTTCCAACCTGATGTGTTGTTGTTATACTGGTTGGGATTGCTGATTTCGACCCTTTGTTTTCTTCCTTTTAAGTATGATATAAACCAATTTAGATTTTCAATTTTTATCCCATAGAACTGTAGTTTTCCTATCAAAATTTCATGGTTTACACAATCAAATGCTTTTGCTAGATCACAAAAAATGCCACCCACATGCATACTATCATTTAACACTGTCAACACTTCATGAGAGAGTTTGTAGATTGCATTATTGGTTGATATTCGTTTTCTAAATCCAAACTGCTCTCGGACAAACAGATTATTATTTTCCATATGATTATACAGTCTGTTAAACATTACTTTCTCAAATACTTTCGAGAATATTGGTAAGAGGGATATTGGTCTGTAATTTGAGACATCATTTTGTTTGCCTTTTTTGAAAAGGGGTTTGACAGTTGAGTATTTCATTCTGTCAGGAAATATTCCAGTCTTTAGTGATTTATTACATAAATAACTGAGAGGAATGCTTATTTCATGTGAACATGCTTTTAGGATTTTGCTTGTTACTTCATCATACCCAGGCGAGTTTTTAGACTTAAGGGAATTTATTACACTGTTAATTTCAAATGCAGTTGTCATATCCATGTTAAATTTAGGGATTCCATCAGTTAATGAGGTTCTTAAAAAGTTTAGGGACGATTCCTTGTTTCCAAATTTGATGTTTAATTTGTCTGTTACATTCAGAAAGAAATTGTTAAAAGTATCTGCTACCATCTGAGGATCACTAATTACTAGATTATCAGTGTTTAGTATTATTGGGGGGTTTCTTGGGCGCACCTTCCTGTTTCTCTCTTTATTATATTCCAAATTGTTTTTATTTTATTTCCAGAATTACATATTTGTTTTTTATCATGCAATATTTTAGCGGCTTTTATTGTTTCTTTGAGGATTTTGCAATATCTTTTATAGTAAATTTCTAAATTTTTGTTGTTATTATATTTTATTTCCTGATATAATTCTTTTTTCCGCCTACATGAAGTTTTAATACCTAATGTAATCCAGGGGTTATTTTGCTTGCGATTGTGTACTTTAGTATATTTAATTGGGAAGCATGCTTCAAAATTAATTTTGAACAGCTGCAAAAATTTATTAAACTTGTTGTTTAGTCCCTCTGTTACATAAATTTCATTCCAAGATTCTTGTTTTAGTGCTTGCTTAAAACTTTTTACGTTACTTTCATCTATTATTCTGGATCTTTTATGCTTGTACTTTGATTTTAACTTTAGATTTATTTCTAAAGTAGCTTTGCAAATTAATTAATTCACTCACTCATTTATTTGTTTATTTAATCGTCCAACTGAACAAATATATGTTATGAAGCTCTCAGATTTGTACATATAGGTTTTTACAAAATGGGAAATGAGAATTAGATTTACTAAGTAGCTGCTATTTACAATATTTACAATAATCAAAGCAGATAATAATATTCTGACATGAGATTGTGGCTAGTAATTTTTACATGTGCTAAAATATTCTTTTTTGTTATAAAACAATGTATGCATAGGTATTCCTTCAGTATACTTTTGAGTTTGTTAATATTGGTCTTGGATTTAATGTTCTTTAGTGAGTGGTTATATAGGATGATACACTGTATGTGAAGCTTTCCTCAAAAAGGACAGTGCTGCATGACATAACCAACTATTGACTATTGCTTCAAATATAGTGGCCATGTACCTGTGATTTTAATTGAAATTTCTCCAAATTATTCTTAACATGCACCAAGATTTCATACATATATAAAGAAGATAAGGATAAAATGTTTAATATTTTAAATAACTACCAAAAATCACTTTTTGCTGGTGATCTTGTCATAACTCTAATGGCTCTTTTTTACTTTCTCTACTACATACAGTAAGTAGGGGAAGTATTGTAGTCGACCCAAAATTTTGATTCTGAGATTTCACTGGAAATATGTTTTGAGGCCTGAATCCAAAAAAATTGTGGTTAGAAAAAAATTACATGAGTGTGTATGTGCGTGTGCACGCGCGCACGTGCATGTGTGCATGTGTGTGTGTCTGTGTCTATCTGAGAACAATATAACTCAAAAGCAAAAAGTAGGTTAAGAACCAAAATTCGTATTTAAATTTAATATCTTTCAAGCATGTGACATGAACACTTTCAAGAAAATTTCTACACCCTAACTACCCTTTACAAGGAAAATTGTTCTTTTCTCAAAAATAGGCCTAACAATTTTGATTAAAATGCTATGTTTTTAAGATATTTTTATGGCAAAGAAATGTATATTTTGAATATTTTAGCTATAGTCTATGCAGTCCTGTTCACTCTTGATGACTTTTGGATAACTGGTAAACCGTAAGAGATAGACCAAATCTTGCTAACAAGAAATGTAGATCTTGTTAAAACACACAAATTATGTCTAAATGCACTTTTTGTTGACTGAACCATTTTGGAGATATTCCTTGTTATTTGTGAGAGTTTTGTAATGCTTCAACTTTTCTCAGATAGAAGGTCATTATTCACTTTGTTATCTCTTGGCCGTCCAAGCAGAATGGAATTTCAAACCTTTAAAACATTTGACTATTGCTCAAAGTTTATTGATTCCCATATTCCCCTTGCAACTATAAGAAAATCAGCAATAAGATAATTTCTGCAAATGTTTATCTTGACTAACATGAAGATAAATGAATAAGAGTTTGTAAGAATAGTTAGTACAAGAGTAGAGAAAGTCATGTGAGTGCAACATATCAGATTTTTTAATTTTGAATACTGCATTACAGCTTGACAAGTTTCCTCAAAACATAACCCCATAAGATATGAGTGAGTTGAAGTATGAATAACACAGAAGCCTTAAAGAGTCTATGCTCAACATTTTTTATACTAATCTGATTGCAAACAAATTTTGTTTAATTTTTTTAGTAATAGGTCAACATCTCCACTTTATTTTAGGTGCTTATCAATATGAAAAGCAAGGGTTTTGTTGTATTTGAACATTTTGAACAGTTTTTAGTTTTGTCATTAAAATGAATAATTTGATTATTTAAATTCTTATTTTGGATATGATGGAAGGGAATGGCTGCTGTTTTGTCTTCATTAACTATTAGTCTATTCCTTTCAAACCACTCTTTAAATTGATTGAATACACAATTTACTTTATGTTATATACCAGTAACAGTCTCCGCTCTAATAAAAATGTTTGTATCATTTGCATAAAGTAGTGTTTGCTTCATTTATATTTTCTTCTAGGTCATTGATATAAACTGAAAAAAATCTAATGTGTTGCACTCACATGACCTTCTCTACTCTTCTACTAACTATTCTTACAAACTCTTATTAGACAATCTTCTTCGTGTTAGTTGTGATAAACATTTGCAACTTTTTATTTATTTATGCCAACAAACTCACTGCTGGTGTTTTTAAGCATACAAGCCATGTGTGGGCAATGTTTGAGAGGTAGAATTGGAACTGAAAAATCCAATGCCACAGCTGGGATTATATGTGTGGCTGCTCTAACCATTAAGCTACTGTGACAAGTTGCCAGTATGACATTAAATTCTCCAACAAAAAACACCAGCAGTAAATTTATTGGCGTAAATAAATAAGAACATGCAAATACATAATTACCATCTACAGGTTATTTAGTCCTGGGACATAAAGTATTTACGATTGTAAGTTGCCCTTGGGGTATTTATCTCTGATGTGAGATTCCCTTTGTGGTCTACGAGGAAAAATATAAATCGGTTGGATATATTAGCATATATTTTTATATTTTTTGTTGTTTAACGACGCCGTCAATTGCCAGGGTCACATTAGCATCGCTGGTGTGCCAGAATTTCATCCTGAAGGAGTTCTTTTACGTGCCAGTAAATCTACTGACATGGAGCTGTCATTTTTAAGTACACTTAAAAACTATCAGTCTGGGCCTGGTTTGAACCCACGACCTTGGTATCAGCAGGCCAGTGTCGAACCAACTGAGCTACTCAGACCGACTCTATATCTTACAGTTTACCAGTTATGCAAAAGTCATCAAGAGTAAACAGGACTACATGAGCTATAGCCAGAAAATTCAAAATATATATTTCAGTTGCCATAAAAGTATCTTAAACATATGGCATTTTAATCAAAATCATTAGAACCCTGTTTGAGAAAATCAAAATTGTAGAACAATTTTCCATGTAAAGGGTAGGATGGAGAAATGTTCTTCAAAATCTTCATGTTGCATCTCTGAAAGATATTAAGCTTAAATATCAAATTTGATTTTCAACTGACTTTTCGTTTTTTAATTATTTTGTTCACGCAACCCCAGATCGCCTCCCCACACACCACCCTACCCACCCACACATTCCCACACTCACCCCACATACATCACCCCCCCTCTCACCGCTACACCCACACAGACACACCCACCCCACACCCACACAGACTCACCTTTTTTTTTTCTAAAAATGCTATTTTTGGATTCAGGGGCCTCAAATCATACATCTCTGGTGAAATCTTGACATTGAATTTTTGGATCAAATACAATCTTGCCCATCTTACTATACATAGTAGAGAAAGTAAGAAGAGGCCCCAAGACAGAGCACTGAGCTCTTATAATTATTTCTTGCGAATATTTGAAATTTATTAACTTAGATTTCTCATCTGCAGAGATAATTTGTGCAAACATACTCAATTGTTAAAAAATAGTTGTAATTTACTCATAGAAGACATAGTTTGCTATGAAAGTATAGCATTAATTGTTTACCCTTTGTAGGCTAGGTTCTGTTCAAAAGATCCATTGAGCCATTGACTTTTTTTTCTGGATCATAACAATAATTTCAAATCACCAGTAACAATATTCAAAACCAAATTTGAAGTGCCACCATGGAAATTTTCCATAAGTTTGCTGCACTGATTTTCACCAGCATATTAAACAAAACAGAATTGTATAGTCAGGAACAGATAAAGATTTAATTCTATCCAACACCTAACAATGTAAACCTCTTATGACTTTAACACTTATTGTTAAAATTATTATTGGCATTTTTTTTTGTTAACAATTGGAAAATGTCTTAGTTTTGTTCACAAGATAAAATTATATTGTTCTATAAGATATAACTTTATTTCATTTCTTCTACATGACAAGAGGCAATTCTGGTTACACAATGCAATCAGTACTTTTTTAAGAGAGAGGGAAACTGTTCTACTGACTGCTCTAGCAAGTTCAGGAAATTCAAAATTCTTTCACCATTTGTTGAAAAATAACTTTTTATAAACTAGTTAAAATGGTTCTTAAAGACACAGTATTAACTATTACCTCTTGAGTATCAGAATGAGGTCTTTTTCTTGTTGCTGCTGAAGCACCCAAGGTCTTCATCATCTGTGGCAGTTCTGGGTTGCTTTCCAGTGTGGAGCACTCACTAGATGGTGGATGACTGTATTCGGGAGTATTTTCTTCATCTGAGCCAGCAGCATCAGTCTCAATAATTGTGGCTTTTTTGACACGACGTGTTTTAGAACGATGTACAACTGGTCGTCTGCCAAAGCTAAAATCACACACAAACATATAAATGCTTATTTTTGTATCCTTCTTACTTTCATAAATTAAAGATAATTATATTCTAAAAGTGATATCAAAATAGAGTATTATCGAGTTGAATGCATGTTTCAAGGACATTTGCTTAAGCAGAGAGACACATCAGGAGTAGTGAATACAGCATGAAGTAGCAAATAAGATGGTTAAAAAATACAAAATAATCTAT
This sequence comes from Tenodera sinensis, assembly GCA_030765045.1. Lineage (NCBI taxonomy): Eukaryota > Metazoa > Arthropoda > Insecta > Mantodea > Mantidae > Tenodera > Tenodera sinensis. The sequence goes on along the minus strand of CM060961.1, from coordinate 142,842,853 downwards.
AGAACTAACAGTTTGGAATTATATACTAAAATATGCTAATAAAATTATAAACTAAGAAATTCTGCCAGTTGATGACAGAATCTCAGCAGAATCCAGATGGCAGCACAATCAGTTCAAAAGCTGTGGCTTCCTTTGTGAGTACCAGAAAATAGATTACTGATGAGGATAAAAGTCCTAAAAGCAATCAAAGGATTAAGCTGAAAAAGTGGGACTAAATCATTTATATTCAACTCAATAATATTCTATTTTAGTATTATTAAAGTTTTGCTATAATTAACATTTTTATTATACATTATGTATGCTCTCAAAACAATTTCCGATTCAAACTATTTAATACCTATGACCCTTACAATGGATGCTTATCTACAAATCAGTCTGCTGCAAAACAAAATATGGCTGCAAGATTTTTTTTTAACTTTGAACAGATTCTATCTTTGCTGCTACATCATGGTAGCTTGTTGCAAAAATTGTGGGACTGAAGTCATTTGCATTTTAAGGTACCAAAGTTATTTGCCATAATTATACATTTTTTTTACTCAAATTTCTTGATATTTTGTCTATACTTTATGCAGGAGCAGAAAAGCAGTAGGTATTCTACCTCTCAATACAGTTAGGAGCAATGAGTACAGGAAGTGTAATTACAATTATTTTCATATAAAAAAAGAATCAGCAAATATTTAGAGACTAAGCTTCACTTATCTTCATCTTTGGTGTAAATTGTTGGTATTTAACTTACATCAAAAGAAAGATAAGTGAAGCTTAGTCTCTAAATATTTGTTATTGTGACGTCGGAGTCAGCGCTCAACAGAAGAAGGATGGGGTCAAGCTACTTCATATTGCATGCTATGCCAGTGAGCAGGCAAAGAGTTCAAGGCTGGACTGCCTTGCGGGACTGCTGTGCATATGTGACTTAACAATCGAGTTGGCAGAAATAAAAGGAGTGTTGAAAGTGTTTGCGAGACTTCTAGCTGAGTCATTTCCGGTGCATGTGTGTAGAAATTGAGAAAGGTCCAAGTGACACCATCCCCAGTAAATAAGGAGGCCGTAGGAATAAGTTTTAGAGTTGAGTTACACATATGAGCTGGTCAGTGTGTCAGTGAGTGTGAAACAGGCATGTGTATGTGTCTCATTGTGAGAAGATTCAACAAGCATTGCAGGTGATTGTTACTTGTAATTAGGATATGAGAGATAGAGGAACTGAAGAAAGACACTAAAAGGACTGAGCAACTTTATGAGAAGTAGAAATTGTGAGTCTGAAATCTGAAAGACTATAAATTGTATTAACCACGAGAAGAAAACTGTGTATTTGTGGTAAACTTTTAGAAGACAATAAAGTGACAGAAAAGTAATCAGACTGGATTTTGCCATTTGTCACATTATACTGGTTGATTTGTATTGCTTCACTGTTAATAGCTTCAATTTTTCATCAAATATGAAAAGAAGCTATCTGGAAACTAGCTGAAGGAACATAGGAGATATCTAAAATACAAACAAATGGATAAATACAGAGTCTCACATAATTTCTGGATGACAACCAGAATATAAAACCAAATATTTTACTAATCAAACCAACCAGTTTTACAGCAGAATTGGACACATGGGAATTTTGATTTGCCAACACCAAGTCCCCTCTAGAAGTGTTTCGCCACCACAAGATGCTGCCACAGTAAACCTCAGCACAACAGAAACTCCAACATGGGTCAATCTGATGCCTATGGTGGGAACAACCATTTTCAGAAATGTTGTGCAAGTAAAACATAAATGATATCAGTGTCACTAATTCTCACTCAACATTAAGAAAATACAAATATTTTTTCCTGAAAAATACTAGATACATTTTTATTATCCTTCATCGTACTGTTAGTGGCAATTACTCATACCTATAAAGCTATAAGTCAAATAAAGACTGCCAAACAACTGGCATGCCTAACAATACAATATTCCCCTTAGAAGTGACATGATTGTAAGAGAAAGGTGCATTCGCACTAAGATGAGAACACGTAGGAACTTTGTTCTGTTTTCTTCAAGGTTCTATCAGTACAACACTGTAGTGTATAGGTATACAGATCTATCTGTACCATCTAGATTAAAAACATAGGTCTTAAAATTCAACAAATTATGTTCATCCAATGCCCTAAAATTTTGTGGAGGTACCCCTCTGCTATATAGGGATTTAAATACTTTTGTTAAATTCACAGTTACTAGCATGCGTTGCACTAAATAAAAATTCATTCTACTTTATTATTTTTTCAGTTTAAATGCAAAGCTAGTGTTTCACCATAGTGCAGCTAATCCCATCAAAACCCACATTTGTGAATAATAATTTATTTCAAATGGCTTCAACCTATCCTTTACCAGAAATGCGGCAGTGTTGTAATGAGCATTAAAATCAAGTTAGCTTCCGATGCTGAAATCTTGGCAAGGGATGTTCAATGCTTGAAGGCTGGTTCATAATAACTTAAGAATTAAAACTGGAATGAAAACAAAACAAAAACAAAAGCAACATGCAAAATTTTGGTTCACAATATACCTGGAACAAGACAGGAGAACAGGAGAACCATATTGACATGAGAATGACACTGAATTTTTTTAGAAAATCAAACAATGATTAGTTTTAACAAAGTTAAATGAGAGGTAGAATTGGAACTGAAAAATTCAATGCACAGCCGAGATTTGAACCACAAACCTCCTGCTTTACATGTGGCTGCTCTAATAATTTTGTACGCCTTAACTGTTTTAAGTATTTCACTAATACTAATGTCCAATGCCCCCCAATACACAAGTAAATTCACAAGATGCCTGTCAATCTTCTTCGAGCATTCCCCAACAGCTAAGGAAAAAACCAATCTCTTTTGAATTCACTATACTGAATATAAATTGATGTCTCAGATGAGACTTCTTTAACAAATTGTTTAAGTATTAATGACAATTTGAAATCGTAAAAAATGATAGCCCAGAAATGTTCTCCAGTCAAATTCATTATAAATTACTATATAAATTATTATATATAATTATAATATAAATTAGGTAATCTTTGAGTTTATAGCTTTCCTTTATCTCATGCAAGTAATATTCTTACACTGCCTTTTGATTAACATACTAAATTGTTTCTCTTTCACAATAAATAAAGCAGTAAAGTTTCATCTAGCCTTAAAAATATTTTGTAGCTATTTTATCAACAAAATAAATTGTTTTGTTTTGAATTCAAAGATATGACCGAACTTGCTTATATTTAATAAAGTAATAAGAAATTAGACCCTCAAAAAGTGGAATGATATCATCCCTTATCCATGTTTAAAAATATGAGTATTCAGTAAGTACCTTTTGAAATTGTAAATAAATACCTCTAAGATCACCAAAGTTTGATTTATACTACTGAAAACGTATAAATGTTGTAACACCTTATATCTGCAAATTGAAATCTGCATATTAAACAGCAAACTTTCGTGTTTCTGTAATTCTCTCTACTGTTCTTCATGAAACAGATATCCCAATACTTGCCACTGAATGATGCATGTCAGAAGTTGAACAGTAGTGAAGGGGAGGAATGGCCAGTGGAGTGAGGCAAATGCGTTTCAGTGAAGTGGCCCTTTTGAGCTAATTTTGCTCATGCCTGATCTAGAACAACTGAACAAACTACATGGGAATCAACCTACAAAACTTTACATAGTAGCTATCAAATACAAGCAAATTTCAAATGCTTTTGGAAACGTGGAATTCTAAAAATGTTCAGTGTTATCCCATACCAAAGTAGAAAACCAATTCTGCATACTGGAATATCATTTGAATGCTTTAGAGCTATTTATTGTTTTCTGTTAATTGCTATTTTTTTCTGTTTCTTGTTTTTGCCACTGTTATTTAGGGCAATATTAGTCAGTTTTGAGCCGCATGAAAAGGAACCAGTACTTCTTGAATACGAGGAAGTCAAGATGCTCATTTGCTGGAATTCCTACCAGTTTGACCTTCCCAATTGGAGACTAGAGAGAGTTCTAGCACCTGATATAGGTTATGGGCCCCGGGAATAATTTAACAGTGAAGACTCTGAAATGCACAAAGATGCAATATGCTGTTACCAGGAATGAAAATCAAAAAGCTAATACTGGACCAAATCTTCTTTCCCAATATAAGACCAATAAATCTTCCTGTTAATTTAATTGTTTATTTAAAAACCCAGTAACCAATTTTGTTTGTCAAAATCAGTTTTTTTTTTATTTCAGTATTTCAGATTGTAAATGCAAAAGAAATTAACTAAATATCAGGTTAATGCATTAGACTGTTATCTTATTGATTTTTTTCAAATAAAATCTTCATTTGTTCCACAAAAAAAAATGTTTTTCTTTATCCTTTGCACAAAGAGGTTTCTGAAATAAATGATTCAATTATTGTGAAATCTCACATTGTAATACAGTATTTTAACTTTTGTCATTCTCATTTTGGTTTCAGTTCCCAGTTATAAAAAACTCTTTAGTCAAATTACAAGCCCAAAGTAACATTTACTAAGAGTGTAATTCTTTATATCAAGCTTGGAAAACTATTTTTGGTCAAAAATAAATTGCAAATATGTTATAAGGTTAAAAGAAAAGACCTCAATATTGAACTAATTTTAGGCTAGACTTTCAAATAACATAAATAAAATATATTCTTAAATTTAAATTTTGCAGAAAATTAAATTAATGATAAAAATTCAAATTAGTTCCAAATGTTTTCCTCATTTGTGATCATCTGATACACCAGCACAGAAATGAGCCACAGTCATCACATTCATACTATGTGAAACACTTGCTCTTAGATATGGTTTAAGAATCGACAAATATGGTCATATGGTCTACTAGAATCTTCGAAGAAACCTCATCCTTCCAAGCAATGATTGGACCCATTTGTTGATGTGAGATAACAGCAAGAAGTATCCATTAATATCCCCAATACCAGCATAGGGATTTTATCCCTTCTGGGAGGTCTGGCATGTGGTGCACTCAGCCTCGTTAGGTCCCGGGGGGACCAATTGAGGAGCCACTTGATGGAGAAGTAACGCTCCAGGTCAAGAAGGCTGTACAACTGGGCGGGAGGGTTCGGGGCGCTGACCATGTCCCACTCTTCAGTACCTACTGCACCGCACCAATGACACCAGTAGTGGGCAGAGGTGGGGGACACAGTGGCTGGGCAGTAAGTCCTGGCCCTTCATAGGCTGTTGCGCTAATGTTTAGTATCCATTAATTCCAATAATTAGATAACGATGAAGCCAGTGATGTAATATGAGGAGCTACAGCTTTTATTATGAATTCCAAAAGTACCTTAGGGTACTTCACATGAGATGTCAAAGATAATGACCTAGAAAGGAGCAACTTAAAATTGCATTTGATAACCAAGAATTGAATTCTGAATTCCCAGTACAAGAGCTGTGAATGAAACAATGAAGCTGCCCCAATGCCCTGAGAGGAAATTTTATAATATTTAATATATTACTTCTTAAAAGTAATATATTAAGATAGTCATAAAAAGGATATCAATGAGCATCTAAAGGTTTAAATTAACTGGACAAGAATTTCAGTCTGTTTACCTATGATTTGTGATGCTCTCTTTATAAGACTGAGATGCTTTTAATGTTGAAACCAGCATAATTTAGCATGATTACACCAAAGAAAACTGTAAGATGAAGCTTACCTGCCCCTACATAGCGAATAACTTGCTGTGGAGTCCTCTCCTTCCTCCTCAGACCAACTTTCTTCTTCACACACATCATCTCTACTGGAGTCCTGTGAATCTAAAGTCTCAGAACTGTCTCCCTTCCTGAGCCTCAACTGAGAAACAGGTTGTACCCTTCCCCCAGACACTATCACACCTTGGTACTGAACTGCCAACTTGCGATTGCTATGTCCTACTGCTGCAATCTGTCTTGCCAGTTCTATGTCACCTTGATTACCTAACTCTGTTAATTTAGTAATAACACTTTCCGGCACTTCTGGGTCATTCCCGTTACTCACACTAGCAAGAGCATTTGAAGAGGGGTTACCATTGAACATTTCACACACTTTACGACCTAGGCGCTCCAAATGCTCATCGTCACTTTCATGCATAGATATTTGGAGATTACTGTTCACTTCAGTTTCTTGTTCTGATTCATGTCCCAACTTCACTATATCAGCATGTGCAATGCTGTTCCCATTTAAACTTTCCCTGTCTGGTGATATTGCATCAGCTGCATCTTTAGTTTTCCTCTCGATTTCTGGCACGTGAAACTGGCGACTTGCAAAGGTAGGGTTTGGACTGGCATCTGTCTCACTTACATCCATCATTTCAGTCTGTGTCTCTCCATCCACAAGCTGCTGTACAGAGGTTTCCTCAGTCTGAAATACAAATCAGATATTTGAGTGTAACACAATGTCATGTTTAAACTAACTTTTCATAATCATACATTTAAAACGTAACGTAACGTAACGTAACGTAACGTAACTTCAGGTTACTTTTCTATCATTTCTTCCTTCCACTAGTGTGCTTAATATTCAGGTAAGAAGATTAGGAAGATTGATGCTTATTTAGAAAAGACAAAATAAAAACGGATGAATAAATTAATCAAGGAAGATGCAGTAGATTCTATGGAAATAGTAGGTAAACATAATGCGTTTGTAGATTGGCCAAACTGCCCCATGATGGTAACAGACCAGGAGAGGACCAGTGTGCACTCCACCAGAGTTAAATGTAAACAACTGCACATCACAGGTACAGAACCTTAACTAGTGTACTAACTTACATTAGGCTTACCTGCATCACAACAGATGTTTAAATTCATGACTTTCAATGATCCTATATCTCCGTAAACAATTCTACTTTACTGAAAATGCCCCATATTATTCATGAAGTTATTCAGCATGGTGCAAAAGCAGTAAGTGCTTATAGAATTATCAGTCCCATATTTATGATACAATGATACATTTATGTAAGTGCTATTTTAAATAATTTTTTTCTACAACTAACAAGAAGTGAAAGATTGTGTGACTGGTTTCAGCACGATTCAGATACTGTGCACACTGCTGCGAATTCTATGTCTGATTTGCAAAGTGTGGATGGTGACAGAATAATTAGATAAGGATTGAGGCCACCTTATTCCCCTCACCCATCTCCATGCAATTTTTATTTACGGAGAATGTTAAAGAATGAAGTAATATAAAGTTAAAAGCAAGAGTTTTATTTAGCAAGTATGTGTGTGGAACAAGACTGTAGAGAAAGTTTAGGAATCCTATCAGTAAAATAAAATCATTTTAACATGTGTGGCTCACACTATTTTTTTAGAGAACTGTAACATTTCTAAAATAATAATAAAATAATAATAGATTGAATACAGATCTATGTGCAACTAAGAACTATAGTGCTTATAATGAATTATAACATTGTAAATACTAATCAAATCAAGGTGATTTAATAAACATGTAGTACTATATATATAGCGTTCCACTCTTAGAAGACAGTATGGAGTTAAATGGGACATCTCTGTCTCTATCTAGCACATACAAGTTACCATTAGCTGCGTCCTTTTCTACCCTAGCGCTGTTGCCAGATTACTAATAGCATGGTATAAATATTCATTTGTTATAAATTTCAGGTTTGAACACATTATCCTATGCATAATTTTTTTCTCTATCAGGTTATATCCTTTTCAGAGTCATTATACATTTCTATAGGCCCAAATTTCTTCAGAAAACGTTTTTTTCAATAGAAGTCCGATATTTGCTGTTTCTATACTCATCATGCACTAACTAACAAACTAACTGCTAGAATGCATCTATATTTTTTTCTTATGTAGAATAAACCATAGTGCTACTACCTGCCTACTTTGAATTATCTATGTTTACCCAGTTAAGTGTTATAATTTTTTAAATTAAATGTTTTCGGAAAATTTTATATCTGTGCACTGCAAAAGTTACGCAGTGTGAAACTTTTTTGTTATTGAGTTTACATCAGGGAACCAGTGAGAACAAATGTTGAGAAAGGTTGGAGAAAGTTTTTAAAATAAACCAAAAGGCAGTAACCTCTTTCTTTTATCCAGTAAGGCAAACAAAAGGTATTCATCTATTCAGCGTCAGGCCTGACACAGAAGATAGTATAAGGAGCAGCACTAACATTAGTTCGAAAGAAGCCGTGTGTGTAACTGTGAGCTGTTCTTGCGTTATTTGTTTAATATTTTTGTAAATATTTGTAGTTATGGAGGGGGAAGCTAGGAAGAGACGATATGTTGGCAAATTAAGAAGTAAGGAACGCCAAATAATTATGAATGTGTTAGATTATTTTTGAAGTAAAATGTGTGTAAGGCAGTAAAAGAAACAGCTAAGGCTATCGGGTGTTCAGAAGCACTAGTGTGTATGATTAAAAAGGAACTAATGAAAGGACCTCTAAGAATGCCATCGAAAAAGAAAGAAAAAAGGGCGGGACTACACAAAACGCTAGGTTAACGCAATATGATTGAATAGTGCAAGGTGGAGTGCGGCGAATTGTTCATTCTTTACTGTTTGCAAATATTCAACCCACGCTGAATATAATTTTGTCACAGTTCAACAGTGATGAGACCCTACCAAATTTCTCAAGGGCCACTCTGATTTGGGGTTCGAATATGAAAGAAAGGGTAACAAGTGCATATTAATAGAAAGAGACGATACTGATATCATCAGATGGCGACATAAATATCTAAAAAACAAAAAGGTTTAGGGACCAGGGGAAATCAATTGTTTATATAGACGAGTCATTTGTAAATTTAGATCATACAGTAACAAAGGCGTGGAGGGATACCAAAGTTAAAAGTGCCCGTCTCGTCAAGCAGTAATTGAAGGACTAAGTACAGGACTCAGGCCACCCCGAGTCGCTCGCGGAGAAAGATTCGCAACTAGTACATGTTGCAACACTGCGCTCCATTTAACGTGTACTGTCTTCTAAGGGTGAAACGCACTTTAGAAAGAGTATGAACTTGCCATATGACTGAACATGAAACCAAAGTAAGTAACAATGGAGTAGCATAAACTTTTATTACATTAGTGTGATAAAGTGAAACTGTTTATTTCAAGCAACGATACTTTCACTGTTCCTGTGTAGTAACTAAGCTCAGTAGGTGAGTTACTAGCAGAATGAAATTGTGCATGTTTTTTCTGTGCATCAGATGGACAAAACCAGTTTCCCACACTGTGCTGTCACATGCACTATAACTTGATTTCTCTTTAATGTAGGCCTACTAAGCCTAGTAATAACTAAAGATGAGAATTTCAATCAAATGCATATTTATTATTTATTTATACCAACAAACTTACTGTTGGTGTTTTTAAACACACAAGCCGTGTGTGGGCAAAGTTTAAGAGGTAGAACTGGAACTTAAAAATTCAATGCCACAACTGGGATTTGAACCACAGACCTTCCGCTTGCCGGGCAGACGCTCTAACCACTGAGCTATTGTGACAAACTGCCAGAATGGCATTAAATTTTCAAGTTAGTTCGTATTTTTCCTGGTAAACCACAAAGGCAGTCTCACGTCAGAGGCAATTACCCCAATGGTGACTTACTATTGCAAGTACTTTATATCCCAGGATTAAATAACCTTCACATGGTAATTATTATTTATTTATGCCAACAAACTTACTGTTGGTGTTTTTAAACACACAAGCCGTGTGTGGGCAAAGTTTAAGAGGTAGAACTGGAACTTAAAAATTCAATGCCACAACTGGGATTTGAACCACAGACCTTCTGGTTTACCAGGAAAAATACGAACTAACTTGAAAATTTAATGCCATTCTGGCAGTTTGTCACAATAGCTCAGTGGTTAGAGCGTCCGCCCGGCAAGCGGAAGGTCTGTGGTTCAAATCCCAGTTGTGGCATTGAATTTTTAAGTTCCAGTTCTACCTCTTAAATGCATATTTGTTTAGGAACACATGACATTGCTCAAACTTAATACTTACCCATTTCATTACTTTCCATTCGCAAATATGTGTACTTCTTCCGTGCATATTTGCATGTTTTGGCTTTTTTGGGGATAGAAACGTGCATAATGCATATTTAAGGAATTTTTGGCTTCATCATGCATATAATATACATTATATTGGTGCTGTTTTTATGTATTACGAAGTTGTAATGGTGATGAGCTTTTGACTCTTCCGTTATCTCGGGTCGTGGTACTGGATGGAATGAACATACACTCAGGTTTAACTTTAGTGAAACATTTTATTTGCACCTTCTTGTTCACAGTATTTAAATCGTATCACAGTAGAATGTCTTTTATTTCAGTGGATCGACTTCCCTAGCATCGCCGGGATTTAATGTCTGAAAATTTAGCGATATTTCGCTAAAAGTGTTTTCTATCACTTTACACTTCGTCTATTTTACGTCCTTTTATTTACTCGCGCACTTCATATTAACTAACTTATTAAAGTTAGCTAATGTCTTGCTTATTTTACACAAATTAACGGTCTTTAAACACTCAGTAAATTTACTTTCACTATTTTATGACGCATACACGTAAAAATACGGCCATCTTCACCAAACACATAGACGCTAATAACTAGACAATTGGCGACGCATTACACTTCTTTTTGTGTACATGAACGTATGCGTTCATCAAATAGTTCCCGCATTGTTAGGGAAGCGATCCTTAGCCATTCTTCCCTAGCTTTCAACATTGAACACATATAATTCCTTTATTTATACATATATAATAGAATTAAATATGGAAATATTTATGACGTCTTTAAACAAACTTAATTGTTTGTAACAATAAACATTAGTAACATGTTTTCGTCATTCAACCAACTCATACCAACATCAAAAACAAATTACACTCTTAACAAATATTCACATAAACGATTTTCTTTTGGGGTCTTTTAATATTCTGTCTCAACATTCATTTTAAATGCTGTTTTAATGCTTGAGGAACATCTCACCTCCTCAATTTTTGTAGCAATTATTTTACTCGTGCTCCTCACTTTAAGAAAATGTATATCCTTGTATAATTTCTTGTTCTTCAAATTTTATTTCCAGTTTCCTGGCTCTCCTGTGAATTGAAATGTGCTTTCACAACTCCACCATCAACCAGTTATGTGGTAAGGGCAAGGAATTTGACCTTCGAAAGCAGGGAAATGCACTCAGTTGAGCCATTGTTACAGTTCGTGCTGGTCAGTGTCCTTTAGAGTGTGAGATTTGATTTACATTAAAACCAACTTCTGTTATCAACTCTCTACAATAAAAAAATTAAAAACCACATTCTTGCCACTGGTAGACTCAATGTCAATTGTTGAGGAATTTCAAAGATCCCTCAATTCTACCCCTGGCAAAGTGAGTGTAGTGGCAAAGAAGAAACTGCAGAGGGTCATAAATGCGAACCCCGACTTTGTATTTTTGTGTTCAGTGAAAAAGGTTCTTTGTGGCGCACACTCGATGTGGACGTAACCTCCACGAAAGCGCTCCTGTTTATCTACAACTACAAGTAAGTGATTGTCTACCTGAATATATAAAAGCAACAAAAAACCTTCACAATGATCAGGACATCACTATATATAATGCTTCTCCTTTTAATCTTAATGTGCTTCTTTAAGTTTGCACCCATAAGATCTTGCAATGTAGAGAGGTCATTCTCTGCCTACAAACACGTATTGACTGACAAACACAGAAATCTCACAGAAAATAACATAGAAATATTCTTAGTTAACTGTGCTAAAAAAGTGAAATGATTAAGAAAATTGGTATAAGAATGATAGTGGATATTTTAGTGTGTTTTTCCTTTGGTCATGCATGCTCCATAGTTTGATAGAGCGTGAATGCATGCATATTTCAGAATTTTATAGAGCATGAAATTACAAAGTGTCTAGATATAAAGCACATTTTATAATATAACATGTTGGCCAGTCAATATTTTGTTCCAACAGAAAAATAAATGCATTATGTTTTCTTGTACTACAAGATTAGCAGAAATTAGCAAGTTTTCTGATATTATATAAAAACTGATTTGCATCATGAAAAACTGAACCTGTTAACACTGAAGCAATACAATTCTACAAATATAACAAATATCTTAGAGGCTATAAGCTTCACTTATTTGAGTATTTGCTACGAGTTCTTACTTTTCATTTCAAGAACTTATAGTCCCTAAGATATCTGTTATATTTGTTGAACTGGTTTACATTGCTCTGGGTTTTACCTTTTTGGGGCTGGTTTTTGTAATGCTGCTTCGATATCTAGATCTGCGTTGCTTGAAAAACCTTTCACATGTAGTAGTACCATTGGCAGTTGAGGCTATCACAGACTCTGGCTGTGAGGACTTATTCAGAACATATGCAGCCATCACAGGATTCTACAAGAAAAGCATAAAATAATAATTAAGGTGTAACACTCCCTTAAAATTAACAAATAATTTTAATAAAATAATTATTACATTATTATACTCCACTGTACTGACCCCATGCACCCAGTTTTGTGGGGATTCCGGACTTGTCTGCACCTCAGGTGATGTAGGAGTGGAATGATTGCTTAGTGAATTATGCTTGCTTAGCTGCTTCTGTGCCTTCAGCAAAGAATGTTTGATTCCCACTTTCTTCTCACGTCTGTGGGAAAACCACATACATCATAGATTACACGATAAAAGATATTATTCATTTGTCTTCCATGTATATATGTTATTGTAATCAGAATAGTTTATTTTGTACAATTGAACCTTTTTGTATTATGGGATAGGTTTTTTAATCTAATGCAAAGAAATTTCTCTATGCTAAATTTGTTCTGTGGGGCTAGGCTGATTTCTTTATTTTGAAACACAGCCCACAGCTAATGAATTTTGATTTGTTGCCTTCAAGTCCCCCCTTACCACCACAAGATGCCACTATGATAGACAATCACGACAGCAAAAGCACCAAAACATGGATTAGTCAGACGCCTTTTGGTGATTGAAATAAACCATTTCCCGACACATATCAAGTGAGTAAAATAAGTCATGTTGATGTTACTAATTGCAATTCAACTAAAGTAAACAGGCTTTTTTTAATGTGTTTTTAAGACCCAAGAAATGAATGCGTATAATGAAGAGACAGTGCAATTATTCTTGCATTCTTCATTTATGTCAGTTATATGCAAGTAGCAGATAGGGTAAGGGGATGGTGCAGATGAGAGGGGAACAGGTTGCATCATTGCCAGGTTTAGCTATGAAAGTTAATGTTTCAGTTCTGTTTTCAACAAATCTATTGTAAAACAAAATGACTAAGTGTACAAACAGTTCTATATGTAACACTGGAAACAAATGCTTCACTTAGATTTACCACTTTTACTAAACTTTCAATTGGTTTTCATCTGTTAAAGCACAATGTGGCAACTGTATATGGAGCACATGGTTGCCACATCTCTATTATGTTCTGTCTCGTGTTCGTCTTGTTCAGAACTGAATAATTGGAGGCTAAAGTGTGACAAAGTGTGTTAATTTATGATTATTCTTTTACATCAGTGTGCTGTATTATTAGAGAAAATGGAAGCAACAGCTCCAGTGTTATAGTGTGAAAAGAATTCGTAAAGACTGCCATAATGTTGCAACGCTGCATGCTGAAACATGTGATGTGAGATACATCTGGTTTGTATCCCTCATAGCCTGAACTTGTGTATACAAATCTGCCAGGCAATAGTAAGTACACTTTAATTTGATAAGAAGAGGGAGATAATTCACACCAAAAATTAAAACCTTGGTTGTTAGTAATACCATCACTGAAGTTTTTAAGTGGTATAATAAAATTACTAATTGGATAGAACTGCTACTTACTTTATGAGCGCTTGCTCCCATTTGTCCACTTGTCTGAGCTTTACTTTTAGTACTTGTTCCTTTTGTTCCACTTGTAGCAGTTTCACCATCAACTCTTGTTTTTGCTGATCCACTTGCAGTAGTCTGGTAATCATCTCCATGTACATGTCATTGACACGATCCAACTTACGCTCATAGTGCTCTCGAATATCTTGTGCATGCCGAAGTTCTTCCTTGCGTTTATTGATTATGTCCTCCTCGCACTTAGGAAGGTGAGTTCCACTTGACTGCATTTGCTGCATATGCTGTCGTACTTCTTGTTTCCATGTTGCCTGAAAATATTTCAATAATCAATTTATAATAAATGAGGGTAAACAAATGAGGGTAAACACTGCCAATGAACACCTGATAGTCAAAACATAAATCAACCTTAAGACTTTGGCATTTTGGAGCATTATAAAAAGAGTGGCAACACATTCATTGACCAGACTGTTACAAGAGATGAAACAAAAAACAGACAGTCTACGGAGTGGCATCATCTTCAGTTGCCACAGAAGCCATGCAAGTTCAAACAAACTGCATCAATTCAAAAACACATGGCTTCTGTATTCTGAGACAGTGAAGAGGTCCTCATGCCCCGTAACACAACAAGCAATAGTGCATACAGTGCTACCCTTGAACATCTTCATTGGGCTATCCAGTACTGCTGAAGAGGCAAGCTCTTGCATGCAATTGTTCTGTTGCACACAATGCATGTCCACATACTGCCTGGCACACAAAAGTCTTACTGTATGGAAAATTTCCATGGGACATCTTTGAGCATCCTCCCTGCAGTTTGGACTTGGAACAGCCACACTTTCTCCAGTTTCCAAAATTGAAGGATCACCTTGCTGATAAATGCTTCTCAAATGATGAAGACCTGAAAGATGCTCTCATGGCCTGGTTGAATACCAAGGTGGTCACATGATATGAAGGGAGTAGGGGAGAGTGGGCGAATTCTGCGCACTTGAGGTCGAGCAGCCATACTGACTAACAGAAATGTTATTAAGTTCCAGACTTTGTTTCACCTGTAATTTCATTAGATAAGCTCTCGAAATAGTGCAATTCCAAAGGGATCTTGCACTTTTGAAAGGGTGTTAGGTATTGAAAACTGAAAGTATACAATGCGCAGAATTAACCTACCTGGATGGGTAATTGTGCGTGCCGTATGTGCTTGAAATGAACTTGAGTATATGTGTCATAATTATCTTTAATGATAAACTAAATGCTACAGAATATTATATCAATTGCTAACTCCTATTACAGACTCAAATCAACTGTCCAGATGTTTCACTTAAACTGCTTTTTAGTTTGTTTTTGTTTTCTGAGGCAGAGATCACAGAAGTTATCTTCTGCTGAATCCCATGCGCTACATTCTTCGCGGACCACCTGCCATAATCTACACCTCTCTACCACATCTCATTATCACGTCCAAACTCATCACACGTCATAGTTTAGGTATTGGAGCGACATCATTTTCATTTTCATCATCATCACCACACAGTTGTTTTTCACTGAATTCATCGGCATCAGAGTCGCTATCTAAGAAATCCAACTGTCATTTACAGGACAGCAGCCGCTGGAATATTATGTCGATAATCTTCTTTCTGAGTCTCCTCCTCAACTACTTTAACTTGCAGATCCAAATTGTCAGAGGAAGGATAGAAGTTCGTGTATGGTGCTACTAGTATTTAAATACACGAGGGACAATTCTGCGCGCTGCGCAAATTTGCCCGCCATAAGAAGCGCAGAATTACCTGACACGACATACATTCTTCCATCTAGCGTGGATACTTCAAAACATGCTTATTTCAAGCAGTTTTGTAGACATATCAAGCATAAACAATTGTAATTTAATAGTAATAGATAGATGAGAACAATTACACCATATCCATGCCATGCCTAACTTGCTCTTTAATGCAAATCTGTAACAAGAAATATATGCCCGAAGTGTTGCAGCTCACTGACTGCAGATGAATAGCTGTAATGGCGTCTTCCTCAACACACTAGTTAGTCAAACTGTTGAGCAGATGGCAACACCGGACAGAACTAGGAATTCAGAGCAGGACCAGAGAAACATAGCAGCGCAGAATTAACCTCCTGCGCAGAATTTGCCCACCTTCCCCTATACACAAAATGATGTAAAGGCATCATGTGCAACATCTTTGCCAAGATATCTTACTCTAGGTTTCTTACTCAGGTGTCTTACTCTAATCACTATTTCTTCATTCACTCAGTATAATGTAAATCAGAGAGCTTTATTTAAGTAAATTAAACCTTATTTAAACTACAATTACATGTGGACTTCTAGAGTTAATCCTTCACCATATTTCCAGTCACCCTTAGCACATAGTAGTTTGAGCTCCTGTACATCCCTTCCAGTCATGGTAGACTATACTTTAGTGAAGACGTCCAGCAATCATTCTAACATGACACCTGATAGAGATGTAAAGTGATGTTCACACTTGAATGTCACATCTGGAGACAGGTGCCTAAGTTTCCCATGACAATTTGGCATAGGCACCAATTTACTGTAACATCCCCATCTTTAACATTACAACTTAGTGAGCAGAGCTGTCATCACAATTTGGTGCCAACATCATCATCACAACTTGGCGGAGGCATCAAAGCCAGTCCCTCACATCATTTAAATCTCCAAATGTAGTGAAAGAAAAGCCTAAATATCAAATAAGCTACAGCATAACCAGTTCAGTATTATTACCTGTGTTTTCAAGTAATCCTCAGGAGATTTGTTGAGTACTTCTACTGAGGCTATATCTAAATGTAATAGAATGTGCTTGAATGAAGGTCTGTTTCTTGGTTTGGCATTCCAGCATTGTTTCACCAGAAGACGATAACCTTCAGGACAAGATGAAGGTATTGGAAGATGCAGCGAATAGTTTCCTACACCAAACATGATGGCAGAAGAATCTACATCCTTGTAGGGTGTCTCACAAGTGAGCAACTCCCATAATACCACACCATATGACCTGTAGCATAGGTACAAAATAAATTATGGATTATTCTAATATGTATATGTTTCCTATTATTATATAATAAAAAACTGAAGCTATTAACAGTGAAGCAATACAAATATAACAAATATAACAAATATATTAGACTATTCACTTATCTTAGTATTTGCTGCAAGTTCTTGAAATCAAAGGCAGAATGTAGTTTCATAGATCATTGTGCCACTCTTGTTTATACTGGTTTCTATAGTAACAAACACTTAATCACCTAATATTTCTGTGTGCTACAACCACTGAAAACAAAACAAATTTGCTAACAGAATCAATTGGTGGTATTTCAAAATTCATTGCGTGGCCCTTATTTTACTAAATGAATAAATGAATCTATGGGTCCATTTAAATTATTAAAACAATTAAATTGACCCATAGATTTAATCATTTGGGAAAAGATAATCATTTTGAAAAATAAGGACTGTGTAATGAATTTCGAAATGCCACCAATTAATTCTGTTAACAAATTTGTTTTATTTTCAGTGGTTGGTAATACAAAAATATTAAATTATTTAACGTTTATTACGATAGAGACCAATGTAAACAAGAGTGGCACATATCATGCAATAGATATATTGAAACTGCAGTTTGCATTTAATTTCAAGAACTTGCAGCAAATACTAAAATACTAAAGCTTTACTCTCTAAGATACTTATTATGCCGGGAGAGCCAAACACTTCTGAATGGGCTGCACAGTGTTTTGCCTGTCAGCATTCTTGGCACTCATTGCTGTCTGTTGCTATCATATAAAGGTGTAGAAAACATTTTTAAACTACTTTTAAAGACCTTACTTACCAACTTTATGAAAGCAGATGGTCACTGTAATTGTACATACATTTTTGGCACCTCTTAGGAAACCAAATCATCACTCCTCATAGTTCACATTGAGAAATGCTTTCAATTTCCTGGTGAATAATTTGTTTTAATTCTTCCAGGTTGTGTGCATTTGTCTTGTACACTTTATGTTTTAAGTTACCCCAGAGATAGAAATTGCAGAGGGCTAGGTCGTGGGACAAGAAGGGGCCACCAATCTCTACTAATAATTCTGTCCAGAAACATACTTTCAGTTGTCATCAGAAGATTGGTCATGTGAGGTGTTGCAGGGCCTTTTTGAAAAAATGGAAAATTATGCTTCCTGTCTGTTAATTCTCTAAAAAAAAGGGGGGGGGGGAGGCAAAATTATATTCACGTATGTACAGGTGTATTGGCCTTATAACTCAGAACCTAATTTGTTCATGAAGTACCCCTTCATGACGAAAAAATTAGTGATAGTGGAGAAAGGTTTCTTAGAGCTGCAATAAGTGATTTCTATCTCTGGGGTAACTTAAAGCAAAGTGTACAAAACAAACCCACACACCCTGGAAGAATTAAAACAAAATTTCCACCAGGAAATTGCCAGCATTTCAAAACATGAAGTATGGCAAATGATAGATAGTTTACTACAGAGGTGCCAAAAATATATGGATGACGGTGACCAGTTCCAGCACCTTCTTTCATAAAGCCTTTAAAGGCAGTTTTAAAAATGCTGTACAGTTTCATCTCTGCCTTTATATAATAGTGGCAGATGGCAATGAGCACTGAGGATGCTGACAGGCAAAACATCACACAGGCCATTTGGAAGTTTTTTGCTCTCCCATTATTTGTAGATTCCTGTTATTAATTAATTCCACATAATCTAGAAAATCTAGTTTTGTTCCAGTTTCTACCAAACTTTAAAAGTATCAATAAATGTTACTCAAACTGCTGCACACAAAACTTCAACACATTTAGCTGTTAACCTAAAGATTTAAAACTTTTAGGAAGTTTTCGTAAACGCTATCTCAACTTTTCACTAATTTCATCCAAATTTTAAATGTGATAATATGTTTCTTCAAGCTCTTGCATAAAAAATTTGAATGTTGTGCACACAGCAGCTTAAGAGTTGCTTTATGCTCACATGTGCCAACGCTTGCCTTGCCAACAGCAAACATAATTAAAATTGCAGTGAATATTAGTTATTCTTTACTAAAGTGCAGTATAGTGCACTACTTTTATTTTATGTAGTTTATTGATCTGCACAATATGAGTAATCTTACCAGACATCTACTTTCTCTGAACAAGGCTCATTGCGTATTATCTCAGGAGCCATCCATGCTACAGTTCCAGCAAAGGTCATCTTGGTGCTGATTTCATTCCATTCTTTGCTTGTTCCAAAATCACTGATTTTTACAACCTCTCCTCTTCCAATGAGTACACTGAGAACAAATGTTGCTATTAACATCTAGTATATTGTATTATATGTCTCTAAAAAATTAGCTACCAACCATGCAATATGAAACACTAAAATTAGACAAGCTTTTAAACATTTAAAGGAAAGATAAAATGATGAAGCACAAAAGCCAAAACTTATGAATTTTTCTGGTTATTTGTACCAGAGTTGTACAACTCCACAAAGTGAAAGGTGTGACATGCACTTTTACAATTATTATTGTAATAAATTAATTAAATGTCAGTTTTAAGTAAGAAAGTGCTGTCTATGCTTTGATACATGCTGGTTAATGTTATATTTTCATACAAATTAAATGTAATTTATTTATTCTTTTCTGATTATCAGTGTTTAAACTTCAATTTTTTGTAAGCTTATTTTACAGAAATGCTAAATATTTGCAGGTAGCATTATATGTTTTACTCTTCTATTAAAATCATTGTTTTATGGAAAGCTATTTCTCAATAATTTGCAATTTCATAACAAATCACGTTCATAAATAAAGCACATCTAAAAGGCAAGAAGGAGTGTCTTTGTTGAATATGTCTTCGCTGAATATAGGTAATTAAACTCTACTAAAAATTACTATAGATTGTTATTGTGTATGCAAGGTGATTAAGATCTCTATGATTGGACCACCTCCTGTTCCCAATTGTACATGCTTATTCTAAATTCTATTCAAGAAAGTTCTTTTAACACTGCATCTTTAGCATATGCCTGATTGTACATGCTTAATTAAAATTGCAGGAATTAGCAGAAATGTCCCTCTTGCCTTTTTCAATATTTTCTGTACCTGTATGTTGGCATTTCTTTTTGTTCTGCCAGTGTAGACTTACAGACTTAAGGTAGAGGAGGAGGGAATGTAGGTTTAAGAGTGCTCAAATACATGGTCATCAGTGCCCTCAAAAAGCAATTCATGACAAAAGCCAGATATAAACTTCAATAAAAAATAAAATTACTAGTAAAAAGGAAAATAAATACACATAAATATACAAAACAGAGTGGTAAAAGCCAGAATTAAAACAAACCGATAAAGCTGTCAAAAAAGTATAAAAATAGATATCTAAAGTTTCAAATTTTCAAACTCACCTTACTCTTCTCTAGAAACTTAAAAGCCCTTTTAACTGCCTTTTTGTCATCCGCCGAGACCTCTGCAAGTCTGGCAGGCAGTTACAGAGTCAAAGTGCACTAGGGAAAAGCACTCTAGCAGCACATGATGGAGCGATAAAAGGTGTTTGCACAGTGGACAAAGAGGAGCAGGGTCCCTTTTAAAGAGGTAACCATGCAAAAAAATACAGGGCCTCCTTGTGACGAGATATGCGAGAGGAAGTTACCCAGTTTATCAGAAATTCTTTCACTTCTCTAAGCTTATTATCGTGGAGAGCTGACCATTCTTGTGCCAGCATGACAGCACCACTCTCCAAACTTCAAGCCTAAAGTCTTCCAAAGTAACATGACAGATGGTAATACTGGGTTCTGTGGTTGCTGCCTTTGCTGTCAAATCTGCCATTTCATTCCCAGGTAAACCTATGTGATCAGAGTCCATGCACACACCACGTTAATGCCAGAAGTGTGTAAAAAAATGCAAGGCATCCTGGATACATTGTATGTATATTTAGAGCTCACAAAGGCTCTGAAGTGCACTAAGAGAATCACTCAAAATCAGGCAGTCACCTAATTTAAGACGGCACACATATAAAATGGCTCAGTATATTGCATACAGGTCTGTAGTACATATAAATAGAAATGCTATTATGAAAACTGAATGTATGTGGTTTGGTTCCATAAACATAAGCACATCCGACACTGCTGGTACTCTTTGATCCATTGATGTAAATAAAATGTCGGTCAGTGTAGCCTGACGAAAGTTCTAAAAAACAAGTGTGGATACTAGAGATAGACATTGTGGATGGTCACCCAGGATCTACATGGAGCACACCAGGCAACCAAGAAGAGTAGAGCTTCTCGCCCTTGGGAAACATGTTAGGCATTTTAATTGCAAACCTGCTTAGAAGCTCCTGGAAACGAAAACTGGCTGGTTTAGGAATAAGGGTGCTTTTCCTATATCGTTCTCTTAGCGTGGTGGTGAAAAATGAAGCAAACATTGGGTGCTTAACCAAGGCCATCTCTAAGTAACAGGCCTGGATATGCGATTCGTGAAGTCACAATGCGAGGCCGACGTTCCAAGCAATTCATACGGAATAAACACATGTTTTACAGTATTTCTGCGCTGGAAGAAGCGTGCATTCATTTAGATTTTCACATTTCGTATTAAAAGTTAATGTGTATTAGTATGTTAGTGGAAAACATGCTTTGCATAGTTGTTAATGGCAGAGCATGCTTCTTACGTTCGTAATGCGAATATATCTCCAGTTTCTTTCTTTCTTTTTCCTGTAGATAATACCAAACTGTCTTGTTTAATAATGCAGTAGTTTTTCAAGAGGATGTTGGTTATTACTTTTATGATTTTCCTCGTCAAAATAGCACCCGGTAACTTGCAATCACTAGCATTACAGTCAGCACCGATATTATTAATGTCACATGTCTCAGCACCTAAATGTAGAATTAAGTTTCTCTGGTTTTCTACTTTAAGAAATTCTTGTTCATATGTCTCAACAAATTTACTACTTTTTCGTGATCACCAAGCATTTTCACCATCTGCAAGAGTTTCTATCAGGACTGAAGGGTTGAGAAAGTTGTCTGAGGTAATCAGGATGGGGTAAAGAAAGAACATTGGAATCACGTAACTGTCTGTAAGCTGCTGGGTGAGAAAAATAAATTGAACACGTCCATAACAGGGTATCGGGCGTATGTTTAATTGGCTTTTGACTGACCAATTTTACCTGCTCTTCTAGGAATTTAGGTTTTAGATATTCTATGGAATCTTCATTCATGTCCTTCCAGTATTTCTTTAAAATTTTGGCGGCCTGAAGTACTTTATGTTCTGTTTGTTCCCTTGTTGTTGTGAACCAAAAGAGCATCAAATTTAGACCATTTATCCAATATCATTTGTTTACCGAGAATCCATTTAAATTTACTATTGGGTATTACAGTTTTACCCTATAGAACCTAAATAATAAAATTGGAATTAATTTTTAATGCTGCTACGTGAGTGACTGGGGTTTAAGGACCCGTCGACAGCTAGGTCATAGAGCCCCTAATGCTGCTACAATTTTAGGAATTTCTTCAGTATCAATTTTCACAAAAAATTATTTCTTTTATGATGAATCCCTCTAATTTCATGTCACTAATTCTATTTTTAAAGCTCTGAAAATCAACAGTTTTTTCATCTTCGAGTTATTTACGAAATGTTATGGATTTTCAGTAGGTTTAGGAGTTGTTCTGGGTGCTACAAAATGTTTCCATCATTTCCCGTAGCAGGAAATTCCTTCACTATGTGCTGTTCAGAAAAATGTTTAATACATACCACACCTGGTTCATAAATATCCCTTGAATAGCATGTACCCACTGGTCTCTCGTGTGTAGATCCTTTGGAAACGAAAACACTGTAACATACTTTTCTACACTTGTTTTATAGTTTGAGGTATAACCCGGCACACAACACTTCCTAGGCATTTTGTATTGAAAACCACACCACTTTGTAATTTAATTGTTCGCTCACTCAATTGTTTACTGACACGTTGTAAGGCACAAGCAACTTCTTAGCGTTCCAACCACGTACTGATGTGTTGCATTCCCGTAATAAACAAATAGGTGATAAACATAAGCCTCCCGTGATGACGTCATTAACGTAATCTCTTTCCGTATACAGGCCTGTTAGATAAAGATGGCCTTGGCTTAACATACATCTAAGGGCACAACCACAATTTGCTAAGAGAATCTCACGCTGATGTTGCAGGTTAGGTTCTGAGGATTCGGCGTAAAGGCTCATGTCTGGGCTTGTTGGAAAAGCTCCTATTGCCATGCGTATACCCCTATTATGGACCATGTCTAGTCTTATGTGTAGAAACATAGACACCAGGTTTAAAGAGCATTTTAGTCATTTATAAACAGATTGAAAAATCTGCTGTTTCAGCCCACTTCTGGAAAGATATAAGACCATGATATTCAACATAACATCCATCTTTTAAAATAGGTACAGCAGGCAGGAAACACTTGGGGAAAAAATTTATACGAAAAAGTTCCAATGCCTAATGAATTTTGATCTCTCAATTGAAGAAAACCTGCTCATGAAGTTTGTCCATTCTACACCAGAGGGAAAACAGTCAATGGTGAAGGATCGGCTAATTATATCTGATAGTCAAGAACAGCCAATGATGTAGGAAAATTTCCTACAAAACTAGGAAACTAGTAAGACAGTTTGTGTGAAGGAATTTTGTGTTTATTTAACTAAAAAAGTCAATTATAGCAATTAAAAAGATTTCTTTACCAATAAAATATATATGTCTATTGCAGCACTGCTTAATATAATAAATAGTAATCATTATAAGAATATTTAGATCTAAAAGACTGATTGAAACAATGTGAGAGGGAAGGAGTTAGGAAGAAAAATGAATAAACACAGTAAAAGAAGCAAATAAGTTTAGTGTGTATAACAAGTTCAGTTTCTTACTTTGGGCTCTTGAGATCTCGATGAATGATTTTATGTGAATGCAGGTAGTTCATTCCAGAAGCTATCTGTTTGGCCCAACTCACTAGCCGCCTGGGTGGAACTTCTTCTCCATCCTTGAGAAGATTGTACAGTGGACCATAGGGGCAGAACTCCATGATGATGCAGTAACAAGGAGCTTGTGTGCACACTCCCCTGTAATGGCACACATAAAACTCATTAACACTTCACTACTTTAGAACAGAGTCATGAAAATGAACATCTTTGAAGTCCACCAGGAGACTGGAAGGACTATTTTTAAAGCGGTGAAAAAAATGAGCATTAGGAGAGCAGAATATTTGTAAGTCCTACATCATGTTGCAGCGTGCTTTACATAAGTCGGCATTCCCAGTATGCAGCTAATTTATTGATAGTCTCTGTTCCATATATTAACGTTTGTCAAACACAGCCTATCTGTATGTCTGACAGATGATAAATATGGAAACGAGACTATCTATAAACTCAGCTGCATGTTAGAAATATTGACTTGTGTAAACTTTGTTACAACAACATTCTGTTGACCTAATGTGCTCAATCATTTTTTTCAAGACTGTACAGTAATATAATATAATTTAATTTATATAGGTAGCTTAGCACTCAATTTCACATAAAGGCAACACTGTGGTGAATTTTCAAATTCCTTGATTTGTAACCAATTGCTTTGAAATATTAACTCTATGCTAGATAGAATTATTTTACAAGTGTCTACAAAGTTTTGTGTAGCTAATGCAATGATTAAAAGGTTATTAACTATTCTTTATGTAAATATTAGTAGTTATATAAAATGTTCCATGCATTAGATTATTTAAATACTACAAAAAATTCTTTCTTGACACTAGCAAAGGAAATTAGTAAACATTGCTTTGTGTTTCTGACCTTGATATGGGATCAAAATTGTCCTGCTAATAGTCATAAATGGCCAAAAGAGCACAGCATATGCTTCCATAGACTCTTAAATTATCAGAAAGTGGCACAAAAAATTGCAATTTTGAAGTTGTCAACCAAAATCTCACCTGGTGCTTTGGAATCTTTTGGTTAAAAATGGCAGCTAATGTATTGCAGGTTACCTTTTTATGGCAAGTTGCTTATGTAACCAAAATACTGAGGTAGGATTTGATATGAAGGACTTGATTCTTCCCTTACAAGCATTTCATTCTTTTAAACCATGTCCCTTCCTTCTTTTCCGTGAGATTTTCGGAATATTGTAGTTAATATAGTTTGCCACTAACGTTTTTATTTACATTTGCTGTCCTTATATTTCATTGATGTTAAAACACAACAGGACAACATGCACTACACTATGCCTATCCCTAAAACTATATATTATTGTTAAAACCAATAAACTTAATGGATAGAATGATATAATAACAAACTATAAATAGACTGAGAAGTAATTACATTCATATCATATGCATGATGCACACCCACGGCAAGGGCAACACAACAAAGGAAAGTCGGGGCCAGGCTGCGCCACCACACTGGCATGGCTTAACAAAGGTGCTAAAGGCCAAGTTTCCCCACACCACTCACATGACTAAACACGTGACTAACAAAAATCGAGTGGCAACACAAAGGGTTTTCCAGAGTATTCGAGAAGTGTCCGGTGGCCAACGTGTCTGTAAAAGTTTGAGAAAGGTCATCCTCGCTATATATGGAGACAAGGCAACGAGTTAGAGGTGTTATGGTTACAGACATGAGTCGGTCAGTGTGTCAATGAGTGCAAGACAGCTGTGTGTGGTAGTGTCTTCCTGAAAGATACATTGCATTTAACTGAATAAGTTTTAATCAGTGTTGAGTGATTGTATCATCAGAGTTAGTGTATAAGAGACAGTGAAAGTGAAGAAAGACAGTGAAAGGACTGATTCAAGATTACAAGAAGAAAACAGTTGTGAGTTGTAATATGTAATATCATGAAAGACTATGTTAACATCAGTAAAAGAGAACTGTGCTGCTGTGCATTCAGTTTTGGAAAGAAATAAAGAGAGAGAAAAGTAACTGTACTAGATTTTGTCGCTCTGCCACATTGGTGTTAGAAGTGGGATTTGTCAAATTGTCATTTTGTTACATTAGCAATAAGCAGTCACTATGGTGCACTAAGGTCTGCCTTTAGCCAGCAGATCAGTTTTGACACTCAGCTGTCTCACTGAGCTTTTTATTCAGTACTTTCCTCAGTCCTCTAGATCATTATCAGTTAGGTTTAATGCTTTACATCCCCTAGTTCAGTTCATAATTTCATTTATTATTCTATATGCTCTTACCAATTAAAGGATGAATGTTATTCTGGTAAACTTTTTTCTTTTCTTTCTTGTTACTAAGTTTAATGACCTTAATATTAATATTTGAAGACCTGTGAAGCATTAAGATCAGAAGAAACTACAGTTCAAAAGTATTGGAAAGCACGAATGCTAATGGCTTCATTGCCAGATGCAAGGCACTAGAAAACAACAACAACAACATATTAATATTGGATAATGAATGAACAAAATGGTTGAAGTTATGCTCAAATGAGCCTGGGTTCCATAGAGTTTTAGTTACCCAACATTCATATTCTCAGGATAAGGAACCCCTCTCCCCCAGAAAAAGTTATCCACGTAACTCACCCTAACCAAGATTCAAAATTGCGACCTGTTGAATATGAGCGACACACACAACCTTGACATACGAAGGTGGGCTATGATAAATATTAATATACATTTTTCTCAAAACATCTTTATAAATTCTGCCTGTACTATCCATTATGCCTCATCTACAAAGGCAGTAAGGGAACATAATATGAGGAAGCACACAAAGTATTTTACTGAGATCTAGCATTGATTTTAGGAACACTCACTTAAACTGAACGATGTTTGGATGGTTCAGTTTCCGCAGATTACGTATATCTGTCTCTTTCTGCTCTCTTACTTTCTTTACTGCTACCACTTCGCCTTTCAGCTTTCCACTGAACACTGCACCTTGAGCTCCAGATCCAAGCCATTGCAAGTCACTGATCATCTCAAATGGAATCTCCCAGTCATCTGAAAAGATAAAAATTGTGAGATTTTAATATTATGGATTTGCCTCTCCTCCATACTACATTTTAGTTTTGATTTACAATAGTTGCAGAAAAATTCTGACTACTAAAATTCTGCTTGCTTCTTGGATAACTTTGTTAGATCTTTTTATATCTGTGACTCTACTAAAGCGTTTGTTTAATGTGCCTTTACATTTCCTCACACAATCTGCCATTTTGTTCTATATACATGTATTTCCCCCTGGTTCATTTGCCTTTCAACAAACTTCTTTGAAGACAATGAACCGTTTTTGTGTTGGAAAATTATGTTTTTTAACCTGAAATAATTGAAATTTTTCTTTTCTTTAAAACAGAGTATAAATGCGGATATTTGTATTGGTAACTCAGAATAATGTTATGAACAACATTGTGTCAATATTTACTTCAATTAATAACACTAAGCAACACTTACATTTATAATTTTCTGGAATGCGTTTCAGAGACTAACTTTCCTCCATTATCAATCGAACAATGGAAAAAATGTTTTGTATTTTTGACATGCCCCTTTCAGCAAATGTTAGTGAGATTTAAGATGCAGCAATTCAAATGGAGCTAATTGAGTTGAGAAGTGAAATGCAAAACACTCAGTGCTGTAGAATTCTACATAGGCCTTCTTGGTTCACACTTTTCAAATCTTATTAACAATGCTGCAAAAATAGTAGCTATGTTCGGCAGCACTTACATGTGTGAGTAGGAGTTCTGCATAATGAAGTTGCTGAAAAATCAGCATAGGTCTCAGATCAGCGATGATAATTTGCGTAATAGTTTATGTATGTGCCTTTCCAAAACCCTACATACCAATTTTAAGACTCAGGGGTCTCCGTCTAGGGGATATGTGAATGGCAACCACAAGGCACCCAAGCTGAGCAGAACATACTTCCACTTACTGGTGTTTTGCTCCTCACTGTAACTTTTCTATCTGACCTTACCTTGGTCATCTCTTGTTCTCTTCCGACCCCGATGCTATTAGGGTTTCCGAGGGCTAGGGAGTCTTTATTTTTCCAACCTCTCCATTTCTCTAATTTCTCTATAAAATCTTAACCCCTAACATGCTGACCTGTCATGGCATGTAATACGTCCTCTGATTGGTAATCAGAGGATATGGTCGGTGAATTTATTTTGATAAGTCTCCCGGTCAGGTCGGTGAGACCCGTAAACCAACGACAGGTGTGGTCCTCCAGACATTCTGGGGGTTGTGAGAGAGCGATGTGACCGCCAAAACATAAAAATATGGTGCTCTCTAAAAAGCGGTTACTATTGCTCTCTTCAATATCATCAGTGAAAAATTTTGGAGAGCAAGAGGATTAATGACTTCATTGTCAGAAATCCAGCATTAGCTAACAACAACATATTTACTTCATTTACAGACTAATGATTTTAGTTATTAAGAGCAATATGTTTCTAGGTTGGTCAGTAGCTCTAAGCCATACAAGCCAAAAGCACCCACAAGGCATACAAGTTTATTTTCCCCTAGAGCATGGAACAGGTTGTTGGGAGGGATGGAGCAGAGCGGGCAGAACTCGATATACAAATATCGAGGTTACTCTCTCAAAACTAATAACAAGTGGACAAATTAGTCACGGTTTTTACGTTCCCAAATATTCAGAATGTGGGTTATCTACAGCTTACAAAACAAAGTAAACCTTCAAAAGACGAAGAAATGTTAAAATTTTCATAAAATACAAAGATTTTACAAAAATTTTATGAAATAAACTTTTATTTTGTCACGTGCGATGCATATATGCACTGAAAAAAACATGTTGGATAGTGATAGCAAGCATGATTTAGAATATGAAATTTCATATTTTGTCTGTCTCTATTCAAGGGCTAAGGTCAGTTATTGATGACACATATACAATGAAATACAGTACCTCGTTATCCTTTCCATCAATAGGATTCGATTTAAAATTCTCTTCGAACTTTTAGTATTTTCTCTCCCACTATACTCTCACTTTACTCTTCTTTCTGCAAGGTGGGGTATCTAATCACATTACATTACGCTACTCCACCTCTCTTTAATTACACCGATCGTAGAAGCCTATTCCTGATCCTCCCTTCATTTCTCGTCGCTCATTGATCCATTTGTTTCTTGAAACTTGTTTCATGTCAGTCAGAAGGAAGTGATTAGGACTGAAGGTAAAGATGACAATCTTACGGAAGAAAAACGTCCCAATCTAAGGGAATGGGCCACATTTTCTGCACTCGAGTATAGTACATGACCTAAATACAATTCCTGGGGTTACGTAGCGTGCGTAAATCATTGCTTCGTTTGTGCATCAAATATCAATGATTATAGTCAGCTCACGCAAGCACAAGTTGCAACAGAAACGAAGACGAAGATTTAAGAGTTCCAGCACCAGCTGTATAACCGCTTGTGATTTCACTGTTTGCATAATATTTAGTGTGATGTATAGACCTAGCATATTAAGGTATCTGCCTATTTCTTTTCTTTAAAGCAAGGATTGCCAAACTTTTCGTAACGGGAGACATTAACCGCTAGAGAATGAATGCGAAGCCAAATTGGTAGAAATCGTCAATCTTGGTTTAGTTTGTGTGGCAGTATCGTGCTTGCTGATGAAGAGCTAGAACCTAACCGTATAAATGAAGTAATTAAATGTTATAGAGAACGCTGAGAAAGTGAATACTCGATATACTAAAATAATATTGGCCATGAGGACGAAGACAGATTGAGCGAGTGTTACAGAGTTGGAACGGAGTAATTAGGTCCAGAACTTGTGTGATGAACTGCTGAAGATTGGTAGCGAAATTTTGGGTGTATGAAATATTTAAACAAAAAGTATCTTATAGTTAAAAATAATTAACGTACCTTGTTTGCCTTTGATCTCGTTGGCTGCAGCCTTCCCAATTATAGTCCATACTGGTCGAAGACATCCTAGGAGCCCATCTATCCAGCCCGCTCTTGGAGCTGCGAATGTTGGATCATGATAGCCAACACTAACTCCTGGTGCTGAAGGTGATACATCGGGATTTTCACCAGCAAACGGCTCGGTGGCAGCAGTTTCTTCTTGAGGCGGCGACTGCAAACTCCGCTGTCCCAGCTCTTCCTTGATGCACAAAATGCTGCAAGAAACAGGAATTTCTGTTTAAATGGCATACTAATATCTTTAAACAACAGAGCTAATTGCTGTAGATAATATATCAAATAGCTTGTTTTAGGTGGAGACATACGCAACAATTTTGAAGATTTTTTTTTTTTTTTTTCATTTACTATATGATAATTTCAGTTGGGTTTCACTATGAGAAAGAATTTTACAGAAATAATGTCAAAAAATAGTCGTCTATGCATTAAATTGTTTTCTACTTCACCTTCTACTATAGAGTTAGAGGAAGTATTGTATTGTAAGATTGTTTATTTCAGACATTTCACAGTAAATGGGTGTTTTGAAATAGAGAACCCAAATAAATACATAAAACGATTTTTAAAAATAGATCCGACGCGCGTGTGTTGTAAATGTAAGTGAATAGAGTTGGAACAAGGAAAGCTTGGTAATCTGCAGGATGCGCAGAAGACTATTTTCGTAAACGTAGCGTTACACCAGTTGCAGGGTAATAGTGTGTCTATTACGAACTCCAGTATCTGACAACGTCTCTAGGTGTGCATAGGGTAATGAGCAGTAGGCGGTGGAAGCGGAAGGCACATTGTGAGGGTGGAAGTGGCATGTGGGCTTCAATCGAGCGAGGTAACTCGACTTTATCTGAACAGTACCGAAGTTTTGCACAGATCTCATTGGCAAGCTTTCGTTGCGCTACTGCTACCAAACTCTGTATTTAATTTATTTATGCCAACAAACTTACTGTTGGTGTTTTTAAACACACAAGCCGTGTGTGGGCAAAGTTTAAGAGGTAGAACTGGAACTTAAAAATTCAATGCCACAACTGGGATTTGAACCACAGACCTTCCGCTTGCCGGGCGGACGCTCTACCACTGAGCTATTGTGACAAACTGCCAGAATGACATTAAATTCTCAAGCCAGTTCGTATTTCTCCTGGTAAACCACAAAGGCAGTCTCACATCAAAGACAATTAATTTGTCTCTGATGGTTTAAAAACACCAACAGTAAGTTTGTTGGCATAAATAAATAATAATTACCATGTGAAGGTTATTTAATCCTGGGATATAAAGTACTTGCAATAGTAAGTCACCATTGGGGTAATTGTCTCTGATGTGAGACTGCCTTTGTGGTTTACCAGGAGAAATACGAACTGGCTTGAGAATTTAATGTCATTCTGGCAGTTTGTCACAATAGCTCAGTGGTAGAGCGTCCGCCCGGCAAGCGGAAGGTCTGTGGTTCAAATCCCAGTTGTGGCATTGAATTTTTAAGTTCCAGTTCTACCTCTTAAACTCTGTATTTAAGTTTGACCTTTTCCAAAGATGCTGCATCTACATACTTCGAGAAATCCACCACACCAGAATACTTTTAGACGGTAAATTTGCATTTATTTCTGATTTCTTATAAATTACTTACGATGTTGATTGAAATAGGTGCACAGTAATGTATTTGGCAACTAAAATGTATATTATATGGCAGTAGAGAGTCAAGTCCACATTTATAAAACAATAGTTAGACCAATCCTAACTTCTGCAGCAGAAGCCACAACAGATACAGTCAAAACAAAACAAATATGAAGTACATGCGAATTGAAAATATTAAGAACAATTCAAGGAAAAACTTTATTAGATACCTAAAACACGTAATACAGTAACCAGAGAAAATTGTCAAATACAGGATATAACAAAATTTAATGAGCGACGGGAATACTGCAAAGAACACGTTAACAGGATGGAAAACTGCCGTCTAGTAAAGAGCCAAGATACTATCCTATACACAAGGAGGAAGAAGAAGAAGAAGAAGAAGAAGAAGAAGAAGAAGAAGAAGAAGAAGAAGAAGAAGAAGAAGATGATGATGATGATGATGATGATAATAATGTATATATGTCTTGAATTTTCTGCGATAGCCTGTTCATTCCGGGAAATTTGTACAATTTTGTTTAACCGGGGGCTGAACCCAACACGCAAGCTGCTATGTTTGTCCCGCCTGCAAAATTCAAAAACTGTAAAAAGAGAAACGGTGTGCCTGTATTGCATTAATTTATTCACGAATTTCGAACAATTATATCAAATTATAAGTTCATATTTTTAATTAACGTTCAATGTAATGAGTGATAGTCTACTGAAGGACAAGTTAATTTGGTTGATACGTATTTAAAACTGTCTGGCCAGTAACACATATCCTCATTTGAGAGACTTTGTACGAGAACTAATATGAGTTTTCGCCTCAGCAGGTCTGTAAAGACGTTTTCAAAAATGAAATATGTCAAATTAAAATATAAATCTACTATCACTGATGAACATTTATAGTCCGTTTTGATGTAAGGCAGCATTGCATTATAATCACAATTGTCTGCAATTACAACACAGAAAAGTCACTTTCATTCATCTCATTAAATATTAACTATTATGCAAAACTACTTCAAGTAACAGGTATCAATCTACGCACACTGCCCATGAGATACTGCCATGAGACTATGAGTGAAAGTTAATTATTTAATTACATCAGTTACTAATATGTAAGTGTAGGTTTTAGTTCAATAAAACACTGTGTTTGAAAATTAAACTAATGCGTGCTTCATGTCTTGCAGTTTATAAATAAATAACTTAATATTTTATTTATTAACGACGCTGTTCAGTGCCAGAATCATATCAACGCCGCCGGTATGCCAGAATTTTGTCCCGAGTTCTTTTACAAGCCAGTAAGTCTGCTGACACGGGACTGTCGTCTTGAGCATTTAAAAACCATCCGTCTGGGCTCGATCTGAACCCGCGACCTTGGAATCAGTAGGCCAGGCTTAACCAACTGGTCCACTCAGACCGACACCTTCGTGGTTATTGCTTCTGTCGTAAGCAATGTGGCTTCGCTCGCGATTCGTTCTCTGATGGTTAATTTGGCTCCCTTTATGAAAAGTTTGGCAACCCCTGGATTAGGAGATAAGGAGAACTTATTAAATAAAAAATATGGATTTCCTTAAAACATGTAATTTACGTCAAGTCTAGTTTTCGTGGCGATTACTATTTCCGAGATATCTTGCTATACGTCCGAATTTTCCAATACTTCTATTGTATGCTTCTTTGAAGTGTTAAGTCACTATTTTTTTTTTCGTTTCTTGTGATGTCATTTCAAAGCAAGCACATAGCGATTCGCTTTCTACATATTTAGCTGCTGCCTTAGCTGTGTGTATGCTTCTTGTATGTATAAACAAATGCGCATTGAAACTATTTCTGGAAACATTTTTCTCGATTAACACGAAGAACAAAGAAAAACAAACTTTTGCAGGAAAAGTTCAAGAGAAACAGAAAAATAGAAGATAATGGGTACAGAACGCATGTGAATATAACATCAGATTAATTATTTTACTTTCTCGTGGTTTGAGGAAGCACTGTATCCCTTCCAAAAAATGCAATAATGAGTTTTCATAGAGGTTACACGTTTTGAGAATCAATGCAAACAGGACCAATAAACGCCCTTTCAGGAAACGGTTCGCGTGGGTGTCTGTAAACAACACTCAAACGTCAAATGAATACAAACGTTCAAATTTGATTCAGATACTGTTTAAGCATGCCGAGCAAAGGTTTTTAATATTTCCCACCCTCCCGAGCTACCCTTTACACCAGGAGTCTGCAAATTGGTCATCGCGATTGCACGGATTATGACGTCAGGGAATGCAACCCGGCATGCAGATGATGCACGGTTCGAAGGGAGGGGTTTAAAAGCTGCAGTGGGGGTGTAAAGAACTTCTCTAACACGCGTTTGATTTTATATGTACATGCTGAATACATATACACAGACTGAGAGGGCTTTAACATTTATTTTTCATTAATGTATTCTTTACAATGATGAAGAATGGGGAGGAATGAGATAAATATTCACAAACAGAGCACGTAGGTTTTCATCTGTCAATCGCGATCTGCTTTTATATTTTACAATCTTCAGTTTAGAACAAAATTGCTCACACATAACACTATAGTCGTAGTCTGGAACGAAGGCGGTTGCGCAGAAGACAAATATCCAATGACGGTACAGTCGCATTTTCTAGGCAACCAGACGTAGCCTGTTTCAGAGCGCGTGTGTGAGAGTATTAATTATACAGTTTTACAGTAAAATGAAGTAATTTCGAGCAATAAGTTCACTCCGTTGTGTGATAGTAAGTTCATTAACAGTTCCGAAAGTGGCACGCACCAATCAGAACTTTCAAACACAACAGACACGTCACACTTTTATCTATAGCGCAGCAAACATATTGTTCTTCCCACTCCTCTTGGAATAGGAGGGTTCCTTTGAGTTTTCATAGTTTCGAAAAAGCCATGTCTTTCAATGCGGCGTCCACCGTTGCGTATTTTCACTTGAACGCCTGTTGAGTAAAGCAGAAAGGGTTGAAACAGAGTGGCGTATTACTAGACCCTGAGACTGTGGTATACGTAATATCATCAGCCTGTACAGATTTGCCGACTCCTGTTTTATATGGGAAAAAATGTTTTCCATCTTCTCAAAAACAGTTCTATGTAATGACATTAGTGTGTTTCGATGTACGACTGATGCAACTTGTCTTGAGTTTTAAGGAAAGACCTACAACATATGTCCACTTCACTCTGAATGACTTATTGCAGGCATCGGCAAATATGTACTCAATGAGGCCTCGCAACTGTGACGTGTCAAGGGCAGCGCTTACTCTGTCTCCCCTTCCCCTCCCTCGCAGCCTTAACTGGCACTGCATACACACCGATCACGGGCGAACTGTCCTCTCGTATTTACCTGTACTTCTAAACATGTCTGTTAAAGTGTAATTTAATACTAAGACTTAAAGATAAATTTCTGCGCTTTAGAGCGCATGTAATTATTCCTGGTCTATTAAATTTGATATCTAGAATAGCACTTTGATTATTTCTTCTCTCATGTAAGGAACGTAAGGTGTTTGTTGTGGTCTAAAGTTCAAAAAGGCACTCATCAATGGAACATCAAGCGGTATGATGTCATAACATCACCATATAATTATAGACAAGCATGTATTCATAAATTTATACCACGATTTAAAGTAGTAGAACACGTCGTTTATTCATTTTTTTCAGGTCTAGATTGGACTAACCAACTGCAACAGCTCAAAGAGCAATATTCAAATAATACACCTAATATTAATTTAAATAGTACAACTGATAAACAACTTCACGCCAGCTATGCTGTTGCTTTGGAGATTGCTCAGTCACTGAGGTGTTTTAGTGATGGGGATTTCATAAAAAATGTGAGAGTAAAGTTACCAACATAATTTTCCCTGAACAATATGATATTTTAGTAATATTGCATTATCAGCACGAACCATACTGAGAAGGATACATAAAATAGCAGAAGTAACCGAAAAAAGACTACAAACCAAGGCCCATGAATTTATAGCCGTTTCTCTCGCGTTGGATGAAAGCACTGACAACGTTGACACAGCACAATTGGTAATTTTCACTCGTGGAGTCACTAACAACCTCTCGATACAAGAATATATGCTTGAAGTCATTCCACTTAGGGAACATACAATAGGGACATAATCATCTCAAGCATTTAAGAAATATGTAGAAGGAAAGAAACTGAACCCAAAAAAATGTTATGTTAATTTGCGTGCTATACTGAGAGTGGCTACTTGTGATATATCACTAGATTTTCATGGTACATTTCAAATAGAAGTGAATTGAAATATATTGCTCAAATATCTAGGCCTACCTAAAGTATCGTAGACCACTCGTAGCTGGATTCAAGTATGTGTACTATTTCTTATTGTACTCTGTAGCGAGCGAGTCCACCACTGACTCTAAACGAAGGTCAATGCCATCCCCTGTTCTACATTACGTCATGTGTATTGCGGGTTGCATGTTGAGACGTCATACTCACCCCTCATTGAGTACATGTTTGCCGATCCCTGACTTATTGTAATTATTGTGTATAATTAGCACATTACAATGGATGGGCAGCGCAGTAGCCGCTTTCGAAATATTTGTTTAAGCTTTTCAATGCTAAACTGTCAGAGGACTTATAAAGCATCTTACGCGATTCTTCTTTTCCCATGTAGGTTCATCAGTAGCAAGAGTTGACGCACGCTTTGCGAACAGTCGTGTTTTGTTTTACGTTTCTTACAAGCAACCAAATCTGTCTGTTAATGTGGGATTACTCCGAGTCAAAAATGTGACTCCAACTATTCTTCTATTCACTTTAATTTATATGAATACTATAACGGATTATGTGAATCTATAAAGGCAGACATTACTGAATATAACACATCAGATTTTTAATATAGAATAATGATGACACTTTCATGTTGATTACCAATCAGAATGTGGCAACAATGTTTACAAAATTAAGTAGGGCCCGATTTGTTAGGTCTTGTTAACCATCGTTTTAAGTTTTTCATACTATTAAAATAGAATATTTTGAGAAGTGTAATCGTTCTGAGACTTCGATATTTGATAGACAGAAATTTGTACAGTAGGAATCAAAATCAATATTTAGAATTGGATAAAAAAAACGTTCACATTCATTAGGTTTTGTTGTGTCTTGTCATCTCACAACAGAGGATGCATGAAAAGAATCCACACATATCGCAAGCTGTCAAATATCTTAAAAGCTGAGAAAATACTCCGAATAAAAACTATGGCCACGCAGCTTGACCTAAATAGGATTCGAACCTTGGCGGATAGCCTGAGACAACTACTTTACTCCTACGTCACTAGAGAGAGTTGGTTCAAGCTGTGCAGAATTTGTCTCTTCTAGTATACTCATTTACTTAAAATACTATGCGTAGACAAACACTTAACCACCAGAGCTAGGATTTAGATGACCTAAATATGTTTGAAAAATGATCAGCAAGATTCTAAATTTCTTTAAAAATTACTTAAAACTGAGATTTATTTAATTTATTAGAAGGTTAGGTTGATTCATACACTGATGTAATTATTGTACAAGCACCAAAAGTAGGTGCAAGAATAACGTTGAGATAGTTTAGAGCATTAATAAACAAATATATTTGTTCTTGGTTGAAAAACCTAAAAAGTACATTAAAAAGGCCGGTTTTGAAGCAGGTCATTAACTTTTTTGAGTTCTCAGATTACAGAGAATTTACAGCGAAAGAAGACTTCTCTTCTATGACAATACCAATCTGAATATACGCACGCATTAAAACAAAAGAGAAAACGGGTCTGTCTCATCCCTAATTTGGGATATTTTTATGGCCGCTCTGTTAACTGCTATGGTTCTCAGTGACCTATTCTTTACTGGGCGTGAAAACCGCTTTTAATTCTGTTCAATGGCCTGTTTATCCAACTTGTAGCTCTTTTACATGCCGCAAATCTGCGACACGGGACCACCGGCTTTACTTCTCTTCCGAAGGAATTTTAGACCCGAAAAATATCCATCGCCCTCTGCCACGTTTAAACCCGCGATCTTGGTAACCAGAGGCTGGTACGTTACAGTTGGAACATGATTCATTACTGCTCCCCTGACAATAGCCAACCCTCCAGCCAGACTAACCATTAAATAGAAATGTGATTTTTTCCTCAAGAATGCAAGTAAGGAATAACAAAGTTAGAATTACTCACATTTATCAACTGAATTATGAAATTCCTGATGTTTAAGTCATCACTGTGTTTTATACAATCAATGTAAACATAAGACAATTACTAAATAAAGGCGCAACGCAGAAGAATGTGGCAAAATAATTATACAGAGTGTTTCGAAACGACACTGAAAGAATATTTAAAAGCAGTTGTTCAAGTTTTTACCGCCAATATAGTCACAATTAAAAAAAAAAAAAAGCTCCAGAATGAGTGTGGCTTAGGCAGTGAGAGCAACAACGTCACCTGCTTCACATTATCGGAGGTAGTGCAGGTACAGGTGAGACGCCGTGAGGTTCGCACACCAGTGGGTCCTACGCTGCCTAATCACAAAATAATGTAATATTTAATGCTGCATAAAATTACACCTAAAAGAATTTCGAAGCTGCGACACCGAAATTCGGACTAGCTAAGTTATAAGCTACGAAACGGCTATATTCGTTCGGTATCGTTTCGAAACAACCTGTAAGAAATCAAAAAGAATGTACTAAAATAGAAAATGACAAAAAATGATCCAGATGCCCTAGTTAATACAACAGAACCCCAGTAACTCAACTCTCGATAACTCTACATTCCGTATAACACAACCTTTTTTATTTTAATTTTTTATCGTTTAATTTGACTAATACTTTCTAGGATTTACTATATGGTGTAAATTTTAATTAGTGAATGTATATAACCTATCGCATTCTCCCTCACAGTAAAAAAAAAAAAAAAAAAAAAAAAAAAAGCTTACTGTGTAACTCACCTTCGATATCTAGTCAGAACATACATAAGTAGCTGGCAGACCATTGTTACGAAATCAAAAGCTTTCCGCTAATAATGTGGATACATAACCACAAACAATTGTTTGAAGGGCTTGAAGGTTTATTGCTTTACCCAGTTCGTACGCGGTAAGCTAAACTTGCAGTTACATATTTCAGGTTACAGTACTGTTTCTCAGATTTCAGACTTACTGTTAGTGTTGTGTTAGTGCCAGTGAAAATGTAAATGAGAAGAAAAAAACAAGTTAATATGACAATGGAAATTAAATTGGATGTGTTAAAGAGACCGGACAAAGAGGAACATACAGAGAGATCCAAATACATGTGAACCGCTACGCGGTGTTTTTCCACAGCGAACGCGGAAATACCATAACAGCAGCTGATGCACACAAGGTCACGAGCATCACTTGTTTTTAAGTGCTCTGCTCACAACCAAATAGGTTGACGCGATATCGTACGGCTGCATTATTACCAGTGTGCTTTATTTTTTAGTCCTGTACTTAGTCACAAAGTGTATTATGACTCAGTGTTTGTTTTCTACTGCAAAGCGTGTATTTATTATGATTTTTTTCGAGTCAACAGTTGTCTCCCGTACATACGTGAATACAACTTTGCGTTTTTCTTTAGAGAATTAACCGACAGGGCGCGAGATTTTGCTTTTTTTTTTTTCTTCTTCTTCTTTTTTTCTTTCCTTTCCTTTTTTTTCCCCCAACAAGGCTCTGCTACAGCTCATACAGCTAATCTTTCGATGAGAACAATTGAAAGTGTGTTTCAGGACAGAATTATTAGTAGAAAGCTGTGACCCCCTCGGTCCTCGACCTAACCTCCTGTGATTTCTATCTCTGGGGTACTTAAAACATAAAGTGTACAAGACAAACCCACACACCCTGGAAGAATTACAACAAAATATCCGTCGGGTTATCGCCAGCATTTCTCAACGTGAACTACGGTGAGTGATGGATAATTTCCTAAAGGGGTGCCAAAATGTATGGACAACGACGGTAGCCAGTTTCAGCATCTGCTATAATTATATTGGTAAGTAAAGCTTTTAAAAATGCTGTATGGTTTTATCCGCGCTGTTCTATAAAGCGGCAGTCGACGACGAACGCAGAGTACCCGTACAGACAAAACACAGCGCAGCCGGTTCAGAGTCTTTTGGATCACTCGTTATTAGTACGTAATACATTTTAGGATATGTTATACCTTTCTGTTTCCTACATTGTGCTAGAACATGTATTTGTGTAATTTGCAACAGTATGTTATGAGTTGTGAATAACAGACCCTTTATTCCGTAAAACTCGACATTTGGGTAACTCGACAACCTCTCAGTCTACATTAGGTCGAGTTATCAGGATTCTACTGTATGCATGCTCATGATCTGGGACCCCAAAGTAAGGATTTGCACACACGCTAGCACTGCATTTGAAGTAACAATTAAAAGCTGGGTCATCAGAATCCGTCTTTGGTGATCACCTGGAGATAGAACCCCGTCAGTTGAAACATTATATTTGTTGGCGAGTTCCGGAATATGATACTGTTCTTTTTACGATTTTGGACCTGGACAACTGCGCTAGTCGAGGGAAAGTAATGCTACCATGGTAAGAATGTTTTTTTGATTATGTGAGTCACAGGTGCTTTGCCTTCAGCATCAAGGCCATAAGTTACTCTTTCTTATAATAGTCGAGGCACTATGCTTCGTTTAATGTGCTAATCGAGCCCAGATACTTGTAGCTTACAAAAGACTGGCATTCTGCACTGTCTCTTTCAACAACCGCAGAAATTTCGGTAGCGCGAAATAGTTGCCAGATCTCCAAGAAAAAAAGTTCTGATATGTTACATTTACATTTCTTCCTTTACCCACTCTTCTACAAACTATTCTCACAATGTACTTCTATTTGCTCCATGCTAATCGAGATAAATATTTGCAGAAATGACTATACGAGTACCTATCATACATTTTGTAACAGGCACAAGGACAATACAGTAGGTTTAAGCAATAGTCAAATCTTTTAAAAGTTGGTCGCTATATGAAGGCTTTAAATTTCCGTTCTCTATGCATGACCATGAAAAAAAAACAACAACAACAAAACAAATAGCGACATAGCATTTGAAAAATGTACAAAGCATTTGACAATTCAAACCAATAATAAATAAATAATTCGGAAAGCCAATGTTCTGTTCCAAGAGATATGGCTATCTCTTAGGGTTTACAACGTATACTACTTCATTCAGAATGAAAAGAACTTCAAAGATCATTCAGAAAATTTCAAAATTTCATGCCATGCAACGTATAGTATTTTAATATACACGCATGAATAAACAGATCTATTTTATGAATGAATAATTTTTGAGAAAGTAAAAAATATTCTTTCCATGTAAAGAGTTTTTTTTTTTTTTGGGGGGGGGGATGTTTTTTTTTAAATGTTATTGTCGCATCCTTGGAATATGCTAAACTAAAATACCAAGTTTGGTATTAAAGTCCAATGAATTAACAACCTCTTCGACTATTTCTATGTGCTCAGCATAATATAACATTGCATCGACCCATGTTCCCCATCGAATTAATCCTGGTGCAGAAGGAAGTTGGATATTAGATGCTGTTGATCTGAACAACTTAACCCTTATAGGAGATTTAACAAAAACTCTCTTTGTACTGGACACGCTCCACAGAACAGTACTCTATTATCTGTAAATATTAAATCACCCGAAAACTCTTTCTGCAAATTAATTAATCTGGCACTCCAAGTTGATTTTATTTTTGGCATTTGAAGAGCTTTTTAACATTTTATGCGCCTAATTTAATTTGGTGGAAACTAGTTCACAACACTGTTACGTTTGAAGACCACGACACAACTACTGGTGGGCAGGCAAACGTTGCTTTAATCGTGCTGCTAAAAATGTTGACCTGCACTTTATCTTTGTTAATATAAACCTCTCCGATAACGCACTGATTATTCTCTACGCACATACATATAATGAAAGGATGGAAACAGGGGATTCACTGCATGACAACATAACTCAGCATTAGTTCTCGCCATCTTGTGAGTTGCATCATCACGTGCAATACTACCAATATGAAAAATATTATACAGATGGAAAAAATAATAAAAAAACCATTAAAATCATTAAAATATGCAATATAGGGGCTATAATATTGAAATATTATACATTTATCAAAATCAAGAAAATATGCAGTTATATGCACCATAAAATCATGTCCAAGTAACTGAAAATTCCATAATTCGTGCACATAATGTAAAAGCATACATTTTTAATCCCTGTGAAAAAACATGCAAATGCATGAACTTCCTAGCCCTAGTAATTGTATTCAAGCCTGTAACGTGTAAGATGTAAAGTGTTCATATTAAAACACTGTCAGGGACCTGAGTTTTAAAAGCTATAGTCTTGTACATTTTAGAAAAACAGGTCAGTTAGAAAGTCTCTCCATCCACGTATTTATTATTATATCTCGAAGGGTGCTTCTCCTTTGTTGCATTATACGATAACGCACCGTAACAGAAAGAGTGAGAGGGAGCATCTCATTGGATTTAACTTGGTGAATTCCCTGATCCAAGATGGCAGTTTAAAGGAGGGGATGGAAAAGCTCCAATGAAAATCCGCGAATTAAGTACAAAATGTTAAGGCGCGTAAAATCGTTTGGAAAGCCTAACAATAAGAATTAAGTAAATTGCAGGGGACCGTGTGCTTAAATGCACAGGAAATCAGTTTTCAGACACTCTGTATAGTTGCCATACCGTCGTCATACAATCCTAATACAGTCTTAATTATAGTCTCTATACAGCTCCGAGCAATCTCACACGCGCTACCAGTTAAAAAAAAAAAAAAAAAAAAAAAAAAAGGGGGGTGTCAACGCAAAATAAAGAAACACCGCGAGTCAGTGTGCCAAGTGAATCAAATGTGATTATTGCAGCTTAGAAGTGCGTCGCATATTAGTGTAGTTCGCGCATGATGGACTGAGTCTAGAGGCGAAAAGAATTGTGCAGGGATATTGCTTCTTTTTAAGCCGCGTTGGTCAGTGCCTCAATGGGAAGCAAAAGACAATGTTTTAACAAGGACGCGAACGTTCGACTAGTGGTGAATAGAAATGTAAAATAAATCTAATAAAATTCGGGAATGCTACTCCTGAATCAAACCACACCAATTATTGTTTTCGCTGCTTGATTGACTACCTGTTGGCAGGCTGAGAACAGCCCGAGGTGTGTCATGCGTGTACCTACCCTTTTAGGGTTTAACCACTATATGACAGAACTTTGGATGTTGGATGACTGGTGAAATCTGGGGATTGTAGGGTATAAGGAGGTAGCATAGTCTGCTAGTGTGTGGTCCAAATATGGATATTTGAATAAAATTTAGTATTCCAACTTCTCTTGGAAGGACTGTAAGGAGCTCAACTTGCGCTGTTGGTGGGGTAGCTCCTGTGTTACCGGGGGTGCCCGCAAGCCATCCGAGGAACCCGGTGTCGCACAAGCGTGCGTTCTCTAGGGATATAGTCCCCAAGAGACCTAACCAGGGTGCTCCGATGTTGTGGAAACTGGTCATAAAATTTTGTTGCCCGGCGCCTAATTTCGTCCTCCACATACGGGAGGGACGAGGCTTCGTGCAGTAGTCTCGTAGGGAATC
Source organism: Tenodera sinensis (assembly GCA_030765045.1). Classification (NCBI taxonomy): domain Eukaryota; kingdom Metazoa; phylum Arthropoda; class Insecta; order Mantodea; family Mantidae; genus Tenodera; species Tenodera sinensis. The sequence goes on along the minus strand of CM060961.1, from coordinate 142,800,076 downwards.
TACGGTATACAGAATAGATTATCCGAAGTCCTCTATTCTGTATACGCTGTAGACGCAGGAGATGGGAATCTGTAGTCATGCCCCAGATTTCGCAGGCATACAGGAGGATAGGGATGATGAGACCCCGAAAGAGGCGTAGCTTTAAGGGAATTGGCATCTCCGACCGCAGCATGGGATACGGCGAGGCAGTTGCCCCGCTGGCCCGATGCGACAGACCGTAGATGTGTTCCCGAAAAGTAAGTCCCTTATCTAGCTTCACTCCCAGGTAGGTAATGGTATCCACCCACTCTATCCTTCTACGAAGGTAAGTAAATGTGGGGAAGTTGGCCACATATACGCTAAACAGCGTAGGGAACAACACAGAACCTTCAGGGACTCCGGCTCTGATTGACCTTCGTGTAGATTTGTTTCCCGCAACTGAGACCACAAAGGATCTGTGTTTGAGAAACGTGTGTAGTAGGTGTATAAGGCGTGAGGGTAGCTCCAGCTGGATCAATTTCCTGAGGAGACCAGCATGCCAGGTCGTAAAGAAGGCCTTCTCAACGTCCAGAGAGACCGCGGCGGTATAGGCTTTGTCCTGGAATCCAGGGCGGCAGCCTCCACCACACGCAGCAACTGCTGAGGCCGGAACCCAAACTGATGGGGAGGGATGACTTGAATGTCCCCATTTCTCCCTGTTGAGGAAGTTCTTCCTCGCCAGAGGAGAGACCTGAAGAGCTGTAGTCGTCGTCCATTGCGACGGAAGATCTGCAGGAGTACACACTCCCGCAGTTCTCGGAGTCAGACTCAGGATTTTGGCCTACCCGTGGAACGTGGTCACGTGGGAGGCCCAGGCTGGTGGCATGGTTGGATGCCTCAACTTTACGGCACTTGCCTCTTCCGCTTACGCGTTGAGTGGCAGAGCGCTTTCCAGCCTCGGCAGAGGTCTTTTTAACAGCACCAGTGGAAGTGCTGGCAACGGTAGTTGCAGGCTGACTGGCAGTTTCGCTGCTTTTCCCACCACTTGAGGTCATCACTCCTTTTACCAAAGGGTCCATGTTATACAAACGAGCCAATGGTGGCACTAGCCGAGAACGGGCATCAAACCCAGGACCAAACGACGACGAGGTAAGAAGTTAGCCGGAACTATCAAGGAAAACGACCACTATAGCGAGGTTCGAACCAGGTACTGCCTCAGAGTCCAAAATAATTGGATTTTGGTTTCAAATGTTTTAAGGTCTTCAAATTGTGAAGAGAATGTCTCATACAATTGCTTCAAAAGTTCGTTGTATTTTTCCAGGAGAGTAATGTTTATCGTGAACACGGAACGTAATCAAGGGAAATGGTATAAATCTGCAACTACGAGTCTTACAAATCAAGCACTTAACTTTATCATCATCTCAAAAACAAAAATATTCGTCCTCCTATTCAATGGTATGTACTTAACACTCCGCACCATCCGCCTCTGATTAGCAGGTCTAGCTCTCCTTGCCTTGGTCAGTGGAGGGGGAAAATAACATGTAGAGGAAGTGAGCGTGTGCTGCACGGTTGAACAACCCTGACGTGGTTGTTCAGGTAAACGCGTTGCAAATACTGGTGTTAAATACAGAGTGGAAGGGAAGTCCTTACATTCCTTCTAATATGTGCTTCATAGAAGCATTACAAACAAAAAAGTCTAATGGCATTTTGTTCTTCGATCAGCCGATTTCGAAAAAATAAATGGTTTTTGATCCAACTTGGATGCGCAATTCTACAGGAATGTACGAAGATAACGGTTTGTTACTTGTAAGATGCGTAGAGTGACTTATTTCTGACATAGCTTAGGTATTATTATGCGACATCTCACAGGATTTCGAAATAATTAATCACTTAAAAATTGTGAAGGAATACTCCAAGCAGCTTTTTCACACGTGCACTAAGTCGACAACGTTGCGTTGAGGTTGGTCAGGGAATTGATCTGTTTGTGGATGTAAACAGCTCTGACACTTTCGCTTTCGTTTTAATGTTTTGGAAGCTAACGCTTGTGATTGGCCTACTCTCGCGCAGTAAGCACAGAAGGAGAAGCCTGGGCATTTGTTTGGGTTTACAAGAATCACGGTTACTGTGTTTGTTTACGTACTGAGCTAGGGAAAGTGACACCCACACAATCTGCAGTGTTGCCAGCTAGTTTCCGAGAAAACTAAAATATCTCCAAAGGAAATGGTCAGAGACAAAAACATAAAATACAAAATGTGTTCCAAATATCGAGATCTGTCACTGGTTTAAATTAATGTAATGACTTCCCTTCCACCCGGTATACAAATGACTAACTGGCCTACCTGATGTTGCATGGTTAAGTTTTTAAACTCAAATGATTTAATTTTATGTACCCCTAATTTCTTGATGAATTTTGATAGGGAATTATTGACTGATAAAACTAATAATTAATAAACATGTTCCACTTATTAAAATCAATGCATAACGTAAGAAGCGCTCAGTTAACAAGAAATGTATTAGCTCAAGGTTCCATTAAATTCAGTGCGTTCAGGAATCAAAGAATTGCCTTTAAATACACACGTATGTCAGTTCGGAAAATTAGAAAGGGGAAATAATTCTTATAATTTAGCAAGTCACTGAATAAGGGCTTTGTTTTCCGATGCGAGTAAGAAGCTCAAGATTTAGCAACGTATAAGTAGGAACTTTGGAGAGGTAGAGTCTGTGTAGCCTACGCCTCTTTTGAGGAACCCTCGTAATCGTTTTACAACTCGGGTCCTTCCACCTGAATTCTTTCAGCAAAGTTACAATATCTTAACATGAACCTTGGCAGGTAATGAAACAGGAAAGAACTGGAGTTCAGAATTTTGGTAGCCGAGACTCCACGTGGACTCGACATGTAACTGTAATTTCCTTAAATCAGGATTGCCATTGGTCTTCAACGACAGGGATAGAGTTTTCCCTTTTCTGAAGAGTGGAGATAGATTTAAGACAGTCATTAGTTGTGGAGCAACTGCACACGCGTTGACTCGAATAGTGAAGTAGGCAGGACTATGTAAACGAAAGGGCATGTATTTCTTTCTTTCTTTCTTTCATGTCTTACAATCGTACTACCTTTCATATTACAGAAGTGTTTTACCGCGATGGATTATTGGCAGTCCACAGTGCCTAAAGACCGGGTTCGATTATCACATCACTGGATCGCGAAAAGGGGATTTGCCGCTGAACATTTCAGCGATTCACTGTAATTTACGACTTTCATTGCTATTATGAAAACAGTTTATTCCAACCGCAAATTTATTGATTCTTCTGAAGGTAACGGATATAATAGTTCAATAGTCTGATGACCAAGTTACGTGTGCTTCACCTTTGGGACCGTCTCCAATTTCGTTTTCCGACGAATCTGCTGCCAGCTACTCCAGTGTTGAACCACAAGATCTTTTTCTCAGTCTATGACAGGGCGGTGTGAGGACAACCAACACCAATTAAGTTGGCTGAAAAACTTAATGAAAGCTAATGAGTTGTTTGAAGCGACTTGCCGATTGTTTGACGAACCCTTCCCTTTACCCCTTATAACTATAATTTAGTACGGTACCGTTATACCTAATAACGAATGTAAAATCACTTGATATTCACGCAAAATGAAACATCGGCATAACGTCCAACCTCCTAACCCCTCCACCCTCCAACAATCCTCCAAGTTTTGGAAATACTGCATAACCTTTAAGTACTTTTTGGCATGGAAGAATCATCAGTCGAAATAACAGAGCAATTTTCTGGTGATCATACCGGGTTAAATATTAAACTTTTTGTGCCTACTTTGGTCACTTTATTATTTAATAAGATAATGCCCTCATAAGTGCTCTTCATTTGAATGATTTTTTGCATCACTGGTAACCCGCAAGAGATTTATAAAATCTTAAAACACAAACAACACAGTTTTCGTTAAAACAAAATTTATGACAAATACAATTTTTGTGGCATGAAGCATTTCCGAGATATTCCTTGTTATTTGTTTGGATTTTCCAATACTTATCTCAGAAAGGAATATATTATTCGCCTTTTAGGTATCTCTTGGCCATGCAAAGAGAAAGGAATTTCATAGCCATCATGTACCGACCAGCTCTTAAAAGATCTGACAATCGCTTGAAGCCTACAAGATGTTTATCTCGAGTAACATGAAGGTAGCATTTGTAAGAATAGTTTTACATGAGTGCAGAAAGTCATGTGAGTGCAACACATCAGATTTTTATATTGTACAGCAAACACCAGTAATGAACTTGATTACAACATACAGAGGGATAAAACGTTCTCGCTTTAGCGTGCAGAAATCTCATTACACACGTCTTTAGAATTAGAATAAAGTTACTCAGCAGTTCTAAAACTAAATGTTGCACTATATCTACAGTGTTTGAATAAAGGACAAATTAAAGAAATAAGTATAGCGCATAAATAATTGCATTTGCGTTATAAGCCGGGAATCCATTGTCCTTTATTTTGCTGTCTTCTGTTTTCTTAGCTGTTAAATGGTGATCATCTATGTAATATTGCTTGGAATGAAATATCCGCAGCATTTTGTTTTTTACATGTATGTTCCGTTCTACAAAATGTCAAAGTCATCTTCGCAAGCTCTTTTGTTTGATGACTCCAACAGGTTTGTATTCTAGTACTCGTATATAGAGCTTGTAAAGTAGTTTGTCTTTTTGGGGTCAGTTAGGAATTAAAATTACAAGCTGTCTTATAGCCTCTGTCCATCAGAAAAAACAGAGCTCTTCAAATGCGAAGGAATTATTAAAATCATTTGAGCGACTTCAAAGATTACACTATATGCACATATTTTCTTCGTTATAATAGATTAACTCTAATTTAATTTAACCTTCATTTTAAATAATGTATTCTCTGAAATTCTAATAACTTTTATATTACCATTACGAAAGACTTACCTCATTTATATTATAAACTACCGGGTGGAAGGTGATACTTCGGCCATACGATAACTAGGAATTCTACAGGGGTGTATTAAATATGTTCAATACAATTATTGTCAATAAAGAGCCGTTTCGCCGAAAATTGTGACTAAGTTCATTCATATTAAAATAGAAATTACCAGCATTGTTCACACAATGTTTGCGCGACTGTTAGTGAAATAATAAACCATTTATATCCATTCGTCAAGAAGCCAGATGGCTTCAATGTTTGATACATTCTTTTTTCTCGGCGAAACGGTTCTTTATTGACACTAATTGTATTGAACATATTTGTTACATTCATCATGTGGAATCCCTAATTAACGTATGGCCGAAGCAGGACCTTCCACTCTCTACATCAAAATGTAGTAGGCAGAATTACAACTTTTATATAAATATTTCAACTCCAATTATATTACAACTTTTATATAAATATTTCAACTCCAATTATATCGGAAAACATCCAATTATGAGGTTTATCTTCTTGAAACAAGTTAATAAATTCTTTTACTTTGGCTGTTGCTAAATATTCCTAAATGAACATGCTAGGTAGCCGTTCATCACACATTTTTAAATTCTATATTTCACCCGTTTTAAACTAATTTTAAGAAATAAATTAACTGAGAAGATAGTGTGCACAAGAAATAAAGCATAAGACTTAATCCTGCCTATAATAATAATAATAATAATAATAATAATAATAATAATAATAATAATAATAATAATGATGATGATGATGATGATGATGATGATGATGATGATGATGATGATGATGATGATGATGATGATGATGATGATGATGATGATGATGATGATGATGATGATGATGATGATGATGATGGTAAACACAATTTGAAATTACCATGCGAAGCTCGAGCGAAAATATACTTTTTAATTTTTATGCTTGTCTGCATTTGAATCCAAAGAATGTATTTGATGCCTTCTCAACAAAAGGGCACACAAATTATATGAATATTGCTAATGCTGGGCAATTCAACTTTTGTCGCATGGAATTTGTGGTGCTCACGCTGAATTCCTCTTGGTCAATCGTTTTATCGCTCATGTCGCTTCGCCAGGGTCGTTGGATGTTACCGTACCGCGGTGACGTTCCGCAATACACACGGTCCCTCAGCCCGTTCAAGAGCGGGCAGTCATTTGTTTCCGCTAGCTACCTGTTTCTGAACTTGACTCGGGCTATGAGGGCCACCACAGGTCATTCCTGGTATTGATGTTTGACTTTCCTTACTCACAGGATCAATTTGCACACTATCGAGGGCGTCGTAATACTTTTGTATATAGGACATAAGATAATGGAATTTACAAAAGCCAATTGTGACACATTTTCCCCATTGGGTATTTTTGGTGACATTCAACTCGTTCAGTCGCTATCATACCAGTAACTGCTCCTAAAGCATGCACTTGGTGAATGTGCGGCTGTAGTTGGTGTTAATTGCAGGTGTTATGTTGGCGACAGGCATTATCTTGCAGGTACGTAAACTAATAACTTTAAAGCAAAGAATCTTTACTTGCATGGACGACATTGTGTTCCAGGTGTGTATTTAGGTATCTGAAACAGTTTAGTGCTTACATAAGTGTCCCACATATACTAATTATTTTTACAACACAATTTCGGGCTAAATAGATTTTTTGTTGAAAATGGTGCTTTGATCCTTTTTTGTTCTTTCTTTTTCTTCCACCGCCGCGAACAGTAGGAATGGCCTAACTTGTTTTACGTTTAATACGTATTTATAAGTGTTAGGCTATAATTAATCGATAAATTCGAATATGAAATAACCTTTTATTAAAGAGGTACTAGCATGAACTACAACTGAGGAAGCTAGTAGTGCACGGTATTCTGTGGTAGTGCATGCGAATGCGAAGTGCGATGAAGAAGTGGCTTTATTTGAAGCAGTCCTAAATCTTGTGCTTAATTTTGAGTGTAAATGTGAGTTTTCGACACGTTTTTGTTACAAAACATATTTTACCTTGAAATATAGCTATTGTAATTTAGCTTTTTCCACCACAGAAGCCCAGAATTCTTTGTTATAACGTAGAACAGTTTACATAGTAAACCTAACCTCAGCAAACAAACGCCATATTAAAGGCAAGCCTTTCTCCTAATATCAGCTCCCTTGGTGGTGCATATCAAATATGGCAGGGCTGGTCACTGGTGCTCACTGAGTGCAGCGTGCTCATGACCTTGCACTGACTATTCCATCAACCAATCATGTGCATAACAATTTCAAATTTCAACCAATGACAGCCTTCCTTCGCGAAAAAATTATCACATTTCATTATCACTTCCTCTGAATTTCATTATCACCTCCTCTGCTTTTCTTATGTTATGATCAGGTTAGAGAATCGAGCTGCACTGCGCTAACAGATGCGCAGCAGCTGACGTAATTTGACGCAATAGAGCCGCTATTCAAATGTCAAACATGGCTGACTCTCGCTTCGGTGCTGAAATATATGAACAGGAAATATGCTTGGAATTAGTTTGGCAAAATTTGTATTGAACCAAATTATAAATTAACAGCAGATACTACAACTTTTGACATTACCAACTTGCTAAACAATTCCAGCAGATAACCCAATAGGTCGTGCCAATGGATGCCGATATATGTATTCATGCTACATGTTTCTTTTAATAAGTTAGTAATTACAATACGGCATTTAAATAATAATCCACATTACCCTTTAATTCGTGAAATAGTCTTAATAAATGCAACTCGTGATAGTCGCTTCGTAACTCGAGAATTTATCGGTAATTTGGCAATTACTCGTGATAATTGTGTGTTTACCAGGTAAAAAGAAAATATGAAAGTCGCTATCCCGCGAGTCTCCCAGCCCTGAAATGTGGTGCTGTTCTTCGTATAACTGCATTTATTTGCACTATTTGTTTGAAAAGCAACTGCTTATTTTCCAAAATTAATTCATTTTGCAAAATTATGCATGTTTAACTAATTACATAGCTTACTCTCACCTTTCTGACTATAGGGGTCGTATCTAAAACACTCTTTCATGAATAAAGAAACGCCACATTTTTATTTCATCCTTTGCTAACCTCCAAAGCAAGTTATTAAATGACCTTATACATATCTAATTGTAAGCTTACACGGCTGTATAAAAAGTATGCATTATTTTTCATCCAAACTCTGTGAGGGAGCTGTAAACAAATAAAATATATGTATTTTGTTGTTTTAACGACGCTGTCAATTGCCAGGATCACATCAGCGTCACTGGTGCGCCGGAATTTCGTCCCGCTGGAGTTCTTTTACAGTAAATCTACTGACATGGAGCTGTCGTTTTTAAGCACACTTAAAAACCATCGGTCTAAGCAGCATTTGAACCGGCGACCTTAGGATCAGTAGTCCATAGTCTAACCAACTGAGCTATCCAGACCAACGTATTGTTATAAACAATAATAAAAACGGGAGCCATATTTGGGAACCTTACCAACTTATGCATTTTATGTCATTATGCCATTTTTAAGTTACACAGCCGTTAAATGGGGCCATGTATATGAAAATGCAGATCCTCTTTATATTAATATAGGATATAATGACTGACTTGGAAGTAGTAATTCTTATTGTAAGGTTGGCAGTACTTCACTTTAATATATTCGGCCATGTTCAGTTATTGGGAACTTCCATTTCATTATATTTTCCCCTACAAAATATCATAGGTGTAGTTATGTACTATAACATGTTATAAGAATTAAATAAGATTATACAAATAGTATGTTAATGTCAAATGAAATGCTCAGTATAACAAATTTTTCTTTTTAATATTAACACCCATTAATCGTATAGGTCATAAATTCGTAAATAATTAAACTTTATACCCCAATTTTACGATAAATGGAGCTTTATCTTTGTGATCTTAAAATTCTGAATGAGGTAAAGAACTTCAGTTACGTATGTCTTGAAAGTTTCCTTGCACTATGCAGTGGTTCGACAAACAATGGAAAGTCACAATGTAAAAAGATAGCTTGATAAATTTCGCTGAGCAGTCTTTGAACCGTTCAGTCTAGTGCACAGATTGTCTAGTGTGAATTGCTCTGATAGTCGTTTCTACAAGATGATACTTTTTGAAATAGCGATTATTCGTTTCGGTCGAGTAGGAAAGGTAGTTGAACTTGAACGTGACGTATCTTTTAGCAGCTTGGAATTCCTCCAAGATTACTAGGTCAGTAGGTTAACACTGTGAGCAGCACATCCTTAGTAGTGCGCTTTCAACGGGTGAGTGCAGAAGTGAACATCGCCAATGAACTTTCACTATCTGATGAAATAACAACACAGATTAGCAAAGCAAAACACGGTCGAACAAGCTATAGTCGCCCATCTGCTAACATATTCACCAGGGAGGCATAGGTAACGAAACTCAGGGTAAAGCAGAATGCAGACCGCAACCAATTATGTATTTCATCTCATTCTTACTTCTGACTGCACGTCTGAATCTTCGTTTTTCTAAAAACAAATTATGTGCTTTCTGCGGCCAACCGAAAGTGTTGCAACTTCTGAAATGAATGATGGTGGTATTTTTTGTTTGCGGCATACCTGACCCATGAGTTTTTTTCGTAGCTTTCTCCGGGTCACCAGGTGAATACTGGGATGAATTTCCATATTCTTCGAATTTCCTGTCCCCCATTTTGTTACATTAATCATTTCATCTCCTTAGGTTCCTTTCACGGTTGGAAGCGTCGGCGAGCGTCGCGGCAGCAGCACGCCTGGGGGAAAAGGATGCGCATTGCAAATCTCATACCCCGGATTGGAGGTGAGCCTACTGGTTTCTGGGCCCCAATGGAACAGTGTAAGCTCGAGCGGGGAGCCGATTTCCGAGTCCCGCAACCCCATTGGGAGTACAAACCCAAGGGGTGGGAGAGGAATCGGACTACGCCAGCCTACGCCGGGATGATTCTAAGTGGGAAAATGTAGGGACCCTGCCACCTGCTCTGTCGTGGCAACGTTCCAGCCGCTCTTAGGATATATTTGCCTCGTCCATCCTCCCGGGAGGTGCACTATCTGGGACATAGGCACAAAAGATGGCCTTTCGCTCGAGGTGCTGAGTCCCCTTTCACAAGTTGTCATAGAGTCAGACGTTCACTAACTGTCTACCCATTATGGGTTCTCTTATCGTTTACTCGTTGCAAAAAAATATACGAAATTCCTTCCGAATGAAGAGGAATTCACAGATTATTACCCGAAAATCAGAAGTATACATTTTATTTGTCACGTAATATATATGCTATGTTAATTAAAATCGCTAAGAGCCATTTTTGAGAAAATAAAAAAGTTCAGAAAAATATTTCATATAAAGGGGTGGGGGAATTTACTTACATTTGTCAGCTATAAGTAAATGCATTTTACAGAAAATTCGCGACTGAATTCTTTAATCGCCATGACCACAATACAAACAAAAACGGGGTGTAGCAGCTTTTCGTCCTTTAATGTAGAAGTTAGTAATTTCATTAAACATGAAATCATTTCTGACCAAACGTTTTACCGTTTTGAAGGAAAGTCAATGGAAGAATTGCATTTTATATGAATAGTATTTGTGAAATTGAATTGATAGAGTAGACCATGTGTATACACGTCATATTATTAATGCCAAAAGTAGTTTAATTATAAAAAACACATGTGGAAGTTTCAAGTTTTATGACATTTAAAAAGTTGCAAATTGTTCCGTAACATTTCAACTCTTAGTCCCTGCAATAAGCAGTGCCTACAATGAGCAGCGGCCATTAGTGCTTCGCGGAAAGCGGTACGGAAAAGTCGCTATCGTGTCGCGAAAAAAGCCGTCGGTCGGTGAAAAATACAGTCTGTGAAAAAAGTGGTCAACCTTCTAGACGAGATACAACGAAGAGGATTTGGGGTTGGGGTGGAAATTCCAGTAAGTGAAATAAAGAAATATGGTAATTTACTTTAAACTTACTGCTGTTACCAATTATAATTAATATTGAAAGATAGCCTTGATCTTAAGTGTAATAATTTTGAAAAGAGCCTTAATTAAAAACACCGATTACCATCACATTTTCTTCGGGCTTTGGGCTGACATATTACCGATTATGTTGGACTCAGGGTTGCCAACATTTAAAAGTAAAATTATCGTACCAGCCACTCAAAATTATAGATTTGGATTCAAAATTATCGTACATCATAAAGCAAACGCTACAACAATAAAAATATCACTATAACACTTGTGAGAATATAAGAGTAATGGTATTTATTATGTCCACTTACAAGATTGATGACCTCAACAAATTATACAACTTTAGCACTTATGTTTCTCGCACTATTCATCTGAAAGTTCAGCTTCCTCAACCGTTGCAGCATTGCACAAATTTGCTGTTGAGATAAACCTTAACATCTTCTCGGTGGCTTGCAGATTTTGAGATCTACCACGTTCTTTCATAAGTTGAGACAATATAAGCTGAGTTCATTTACCACATCTAGTGCCAATCTGTTTCTAACTTTGGTTTTTATTAAGCCCGGTTTAGGGGGGAAAAAATCACAAGAAGTGCTTCTGCGGGGCAAGGAAACCACTGATAATGCAAAGGCCGCTAGTTCTTTGAAATCAGAATTTTCACCAAGGTGACATGTGTTTAACAGAAACTGCTAGGTTCAGGCATATTCTTTATTTCACACAGAATATCACGTATTCCGAGTTTTCTTCATTGATCATCAATTTTCTGAACAGTGCCTTCTTCATTGAGATTACCAGATCTGGGCACACTGGCAATAAGAGGATAAAGAGTAGCAGTCTTAGTACGGTTGGAAGTGGTTCTCTATGGGGCGGAGACAATGAGGACAAAAGTGGTGTTATTTGTAATTAGTTTCATTTCGCTGGAGTGCCAAACCAGTGAAAATGATATTTCACCGATATCGAACTATCATACATTCAAATTATCGTACACCCCCATAATTATCGTACGGGTTGACAACCATTGTACAAACATTAAAATTATCGTATGCTCCCATAATTATCGTACGAGTTGGCAACCCTGGTTGGACTGCTTAAAATCAGCTTAATAAGCTTTGTCAATGTTTCTTAAGAACTGTGTTCAAGAATTCTTTTCCCAAGCTTTCTCCTTCGCCTGATAAGTTTGCTTCTTCACCTCTAAGTAGGCTTAATCAGGTGCTCCATACTAATGCTCCGATACTCTCAAAATATCATTCCTCTTGTTAATCTTCCGCCATACTTCTTGCACCTCTCGTTCACTGAGATCCGTTTCATAAACCACCTGAAAATGGCGCTAACGATTTTGATTAAAATGCCATATCTTTAAGATATTTTTATAGCAAATGAAATGTATTATATTTAGAACTTTCTCGCTATAGTCCACATAGTCCTGTTTACTCTGGATGACTTCAGAAACACCAAACCTTACTGCACAAAAAAGTAGATCTCACTAAAACACACAATTTATGTTCAATTTTTTTTTTTTTTTTTTTTTTTTTTTTTTTTTTTTTTTTTTTTTTTGTAGAGCGAACCATTTTGGAGACATTCCTTGTTATTTGTGTGAATTTCGGAAAACTTACTTTCGTTAAATGGATAATCGTTATTCATTTTTTTTATATTAGCCGTGTAAAGAGAACAGAATCCCAAAGCTTTAAAAAATTGACTAATGATCAAAGTTTACTGTATCCCGATATTTCCCTTGCACCTACATGGAAATAAACAATAAGATAATTTCTGCAAATGTTTATCTCACTAACATGAAGAAGATAAAGGAACAAGAGTTTATAAGAATGGTTAGTACAAGAGTAGAGGAAGTCATGTGAGTGCAACACCAGATCTTTTTGTTTGCCGTGCAAAGAGAACGGAATTGGAAAGCATTAAAAGATTTGACTCTCGATCAAAGTATACTGTATTCCCATATTCCCCTTGCACCTACATACAAAGAAACAAGCATAAAGCAATAAATTAATTTCTGCAAATCTTATCTCAACTAGCACTAAGAAGATATAGGAATAAGAGTTTGTAAGAATGGTTATAGTGTGAGGTTTAAGTTGAAACATGGAAAGTAGAAAGAGATAGAACTATATCCCAGAGGGTAGTTGGTAATCCTTAACTGTCTAATCTCAAATCCTTTACTACTGAAACTCACTATTTAAATTCGAATTGCAACGGTTGCAAACGCATTTCCCAACACCCACTTATATCAACATGAAAACCAGCGAAGCAAGGACGGCAAGATATTTTCCATATTACTGTAGAGAGAGACCAGGCAGTGAAGTGTGACTGTGGCGGTGTTTGTCAGCAGTTGGACCGTCATTGGCGCACCCGCCCCTCCTGAAACCGTCAGGTGTCAGGTAGCAGCACAAGGTCAAGTTTCAACTTAAACCTCACACATTATAATACAAGAGTAGAGAAAGTCGCGTGAGTGCAACACATCACATTTTTATAATTTGGCATTATCTAACATTCAAACCTCCAATCCGCTGTCGGCTGCAAGTAGCCTGATGAGGGCCAATGATCAACCAACTTTTGTTTGAAGGCACCGGGAAGAGAAAGAATGGAGCGTGAGTTGGTGAAAACAACATCACCTGGAAAAAGTGCAGCATTGTGAATTTTGGGAAAAACTGCTGCCCTAAACAGCTTGGTTGTCATGACGTCACCAAATGATATCTACAGTATAGTTGGTTTGCACATGGAAACAGAAAATACAGGGGAAGCAGCAAAGTCATAGCTGAAAAGTTACTGTTTAGGGTAGAGTGGCTGTTTCCTCTTCACGGCTTTGTAAGCCTGCTAAAAAATGTCAGCCACTGTCAATGTATTCGTGTTAAAGTAACATAGTAGAAGTGGTCTTTTACAAAAGTGTTAATGGGTTAGTTTAGCTTCACTACAGACTCCAGCTTTTATAATAGCATTAGAATATGTGAGCGCCCCAGTGTTGCATTATGAATCCGTGAACGATATAGTCTGTTGCAAACACCTTTTTCTATGTGGAAGGAAATATATACGTTTTAAACTTTGTACGGCACACTAATATCACGAATATACTCGTTAAATGAGAGTAAATACGGTAAGTAAATAGGGAAATGATACAATATTACATTTAAAAAAAATCTTGGTTTGCTAACCTTTTTGGTTATGGAGTAGCCGTAATTTGCAATCGCACTTCTATTTGCGTTGTTTGCTTTTTAACAGTAAGAATATTATTGATATAACACGTTCTCTTATGAGCATGATGATTTGGTTGAACATTTAAAATACAAATTACAACTAAACATTAAAAATGGAAAAGAAAAGAAAGGAAAAAAAAAAATAATAGCTTACGCTTTTTAAGAAAACAGGAGTCTTTTTCCATGCGATTTATAGAAAATGGGAGCTTAATGTGTTTTTCCTTTGGTTGATTATTGAAGCAACATCGTATTTGTCTAAACAAAAACTTCCATCATTCAAAGGTCATGAGAGCGTGCTTTCGCAAAATCGCGGACATTTAAAGAATATTGTTTCTTTATCAATATTAATATTTTACAGTTCACTAGAAATGCTAAATCAGTTTATTTGATGCATTTGGGGATATGTACAGCCAAGTCAGCAAACAAACAAAAAAAAAAAAAAAAAAAAAAAAAAAAAAAAAAAAAAAAAAAAGCTACATGTTCTTGAAGAATTTTTTATAAATGCAAATTACTCATTATCGACAGGTTTGCAGCTCTGAAATGTAGGAGGATTGACTTAATTTACAAGCAATACGTTAGTTGTGCATGATTGTTTTATGGTAGCCATTGTGTTCCAGCACGCTTATGTGAACTTATTCACCTACTTTACAAGACACAAGCCGTCACTGGCATTGGTTGTTTTAAAACTGATTCGGATTTCCAAATGAGTTTTGTTTCATTACTGCTGAATATATGCAGCTATTATTGCGCGTGAATGTGCAAACTGATGCTAATGCTAAGGACACTCCAAAGATAAACCATTTGACGTCAACTGATAAAGCACGATAATAGAAAATGAGATTCATAGTACAATGGATCTGTTTTAGGATTGCTTTGTATTTTGGGCACACTTTTGTGGAAATATTAGGACACACCTAGAGGGTATGTCTAGTTTTCGAATCGTAGACAACACCACATTTTGTGAAATGACAATACAATATTCAATTTCCCATAGTAACGCTGTGTTTCTATGCAATATGAAGCGCATACCAAAGGCCTATGTTCCGAAATGAGTCCTTAAGGTTTGAATCCTTCTAAAACATTTCAGAATAATCTTTATCTGCACGACCGCGTGTTACCTACAACTTCCCGATGATATTTACAAAGAAGGAAACTAATGGCAGACACAAAATTTAATGGCGGCTGATATCTGACCACTACTATTCTCTTTCCCGTTGTGCAAATGTTATTTATATCGCTACTTTACAGAATGATTTCAGAGAACGTTTAACTATACAACAGTGCAAGGGCTAGAAAGCCTCTGATTGGACTTTGTATTGACCAACTCCTCCTACCACCCACCATTACACTTTGTGTCAGCCATAGAATTCCAACACGTTCATTTCAGCCTGCTTGTGTGGTGTTGGGGTTGGACGTCTGCCTCATATCAAATCCCTGTTAGGGTGGCGCTTTTTTTCCCGAGGTTTCCCTTTTTCCTGAGAAGACGAATTAACATTGGATCCCTTGCTCATTTGAGCATCACTTAACCCATTTCAATCATCCTCCAATAATAATACTTTTTTAATGATGATTCAGTTATTTTCCAGAATCATATCAGCACCGCCAGTGGGCCGGAATTTTGTCCCGTAGTTCTTTTACATGCCATTGAATTCACTGACATGAGCTGACGCTTTTATGCACACTTAAAAACCATCGGTCTGGGTCGGATTTGAACCCGCGACCTTGGGATCAGTGGGCCAGCGCCCAACTAACAGAACCACTTAGAACGGCTGTTTTGGTCCAATACAACCGCCGAATGCATGATTTTTAAAATGTCCTTCAAATTTGTAGTTGCGCAAATGGTGGGGGGGGGGGGGGATAAAATCTTTGCACCTTTACCTTCACAAGGGCAACATTGGGGGGTTTGTCCCTGGAGGGAACAATAAACATACACTGAATATCGCTGTGTTTATTTTAATAATAGTTACTAAAACTCAATGAAGAAACACATTAGTAATTACGAAATAATCGTCATATTATTATTCTGAAAGTGAATGATACATTTGTATGAAACAAATGAAAAATTGTATTACAGCATAAAAAGGCATCACATTTCTGACAAACAGAATATGGCATCCCTTGTGCATCCTAGTAGTTTACATATTCCTCTCTTTACTACTTATTGACCTAGTGTCCAGTTTGATCCGCTCACATGTCTTTAGGTTCAAAATATTGTCACTCAGGCCAATGCTACTTTTAAACTCCTTTTCACTAAATCCATTTTACCCACTCTCCACTCCATTTCTTCGAGTTCGACTGGCTTATTTAAAGGTTCTGGGAGAGAGAATGAAGTTGCGGATGCTGTTGTGATCCGAGGCGCCAAAGAAGCTGTTGATGGTATCGCTGGAGATGTTCTTTTCTTGGAGATTCATACAGTGGAGGAGCCAATCTACAAAGGGTTAATCGCTCTCGTGTTTCCGGAATTATTTCTTCCTCATAGCAAGATACAGGAATCACCACCTCATTGTCATCCTCCGTGGGCTAGTGGTAACATGTTGTCGTGGGTTCAAACCCAGCGGATAGCGATGGTATTTTTAGGGCATAAAAGTTCTTAGCGCACGGCTTCCTTCAGAAAGGAAGTGAAGCCATTGGTCACGTGTCGTAAGAGAAACTCAAGGTTGCTAAAAGAGGCCCCTGAGCAAAATTAAGCGTCATTCACGCCCAACGTGGAAAGAAACACTGAGAACCGACAGCAGTTAATATTGCAAAAATAAAAAAAAAAAAATGTTCACGTTTTGTGCCATGTTTCACAAAGTCAAAGAAAGTAGAACAAATTTAAATCGTGTTAATAGAAAATAGGAAACTTGGAACTAAAGAATAAAATAAAAGGGAATTTTGCCATATAACTACCAAAGAACTGAAACGTGTGACCATTCATGAACAATGCACTATATTGTTTAAGCCTGTACCTTTTTAGCCGTCGAGGCTTCCAGTTAATTATTTAGTACCTTATTTGTTCTGATTAGCGCAGATGCTTAACATTCACGCTCATAATGATCCCATTGTCTGTATGTTAAACGTGGGCTTTTATTGCTAGGAGACTACAGGATAATTGATGGTGGTATACCGCATTGCACACTCAATACGGAGACTCAAAGTTCCTCTTGCAGAGAAAATAAAGATGACAAAACAGGTGGTACAATAATGTAAGTATACAACTGGAGCTATCTGTGAAGTTCCTTAAGCAGTTGGTACTGGAAGGCGACTACGCAATTAACGTCAGCTGTTAGACATACACTGACTCAAGTGAACTAACAAACTTACAGTAAACTTCGGGTATGATCATGTTAAAGCTATGTTAAAAAAGTATATTATCTATGGTTGACTTTATCGATAGTTTGATAAAGAATGCAATGTAAATAGAACTTAAGGATATTTTGTAACAAATACAACTTCCGCAAACACGTTTCCGTCAACAACTGTTAATTAACAAATAAATTATCGTTAATCGGCTGTAAAGCATGTAATATTACATTGCAATTGGTTGTGCTCTTAATTCAATAAAGAAAAGAAAAACACAAGCGACTTATTCTGGTTATAGGGGACTTCAAAACTTTTCAGTGGAAACTCGATATCGGATTTTTAATGTATCATACCCTGTTACAATGAAGATAGGTATTTAACTCACGTGTATTTATCTGCTGCAACACATTGAAACTCCGATTAATGAGAAAGGTCACGGAACATCAGAAAACGATTAGTACAGACAGAGGAATGCTCCGGTGAACGTTGTTAGGCTTAAACGACGCCTTAATGGAAATTCGTTTACTTACACACAATGCACGCCATTTACTAAATCACAGACG
Organism: Tenodera sinensis; assembly: GCA_030765045.1. NCBI lineage: Eukaryota > Metazoa > Arthropoda > Insecta > Mantodea > Mantidae > Tenodera > Tenodera sinensis. Next base: position 142,782,184 of record CM060961.1, on the reverse strand, counting down.
CCTGCCAATTTAAGTTTCACATCTATTTAAACATTTTAAACGCGTGTTGGTAAATAGGATGTAGGTATAATAGGACTTCATTCGTTGGCACTAGATACAGAGATAGTGAAGTAGTCAACTAGTTTCAAGATTGTAGGAGGTTTTCACTGATGAAAACCAGGATTGTGAATGTATGCACAGACTAACATGCAAATAATACGACAGCAATAGCAAATTTTACTGTTGTAGAGTTTTAGGAAATATTAAAAGTCGTTAGCTTTCCGGAAAGTTTCCAAATGAACTCTTTTAATTCTGTATGGGTGTAAAAAAATCTGATGTGTTGCTCTCGCATGAATTTCTCTACTCTTATACAAACTATTCTTGCAAATGTAATTAATGTTGTTCCACAATAGCCGTGTCTAGGACAGGATTGGAAAGGATAGAGTGAGACTGAAAAATTCAATGCAATGACGGGGATTTGAGGCACGGATCTGTCCTACATATGGCTATTGTGTGGAACAACATTAATTACATTGTTTTTCTTGGCTCTTCCGGTGTAGCTGCTTCCTCTTGGGCTATTACAGGACACATGACCTGCGAAACGTCGGCAACCAACGCCTACATGACGCGGCCTACACCGGAAGAGCCAAGAAAAACAATGGACACCGGCCGTGGAAGCCTTCGCAAACAATTAATTACATTGATTGACTTTATAGTTGGTTAAACTAGAAGCCCGGGACTTAAGTACCTATAATATTGTAAGTCTCCATTAAGGTATGGTATCTCATATGAATTGAGATCTCCTTGTGTGGTTTACCGGGAAAAATGCGAGTGAGTTGGGGAATTAATGTCATATCGGCATGTTGGCCATGGTAGCTTAGTGGTTAGAGCATCCGGACGGTAACCGGTACAAAATGTTCTACGCACGGCTATTTTATGGAAGAACATAAAGTTGGTTAACCCAGAAGCCCCGGACTTACTGTAAGTCGTCATTAAGATACGTTATATATGGCGTAGCGTGGTGTGTGGACTAGGGTATGCACTTTGAACTCGTTTTAAGGGTACGCATAGCTGAAATTTGTAAATTCTACAGTTATTAGCGGATTTTGTTCAAACTCACGAATAATATACATTCAAATTTTCATTGCAATATTTTTAACACCTATACATTTATTAGCTTTTCTAGCCATTTTTCAGCCAGTGTACTTTAAATGTTCCACACGATGAAGATTTCAAAATTCTGATAGTTTTAAATATTATTCTATTATAGGTAAGTACTCTCAAAAGAATGTTTGAAACAGAAAGTGTTGTAATGCTTTGATTTATTAAATAAAAATTAACTTTGGAAAAATAATGTTTTCATAATTTTTGTAGTTTTCATAGAACTTTATAATTCACCAACTTGTAAATATTAAAATTACAGAAAAATCACTCCCACTATTTATTTCTGCATTCTCAATTTGTTGATCACAAGCACTCGGACTCCATCTTCGGAGCAGTGGGTTTCCAGGAAATGCAGCGTTCTCTCTACAACACGTTTTCCTCGTAGTGAACCACGCGGAAGCACATGAACAAGGTGCATACCCTGTCTTTAGTTTCCTGACGTATTTTTCTCTTACACGTTCGCACACATTACAGCTCAAAATGCTGCTTGTTGTACTCTGATACGTACAGAAGTTAAAATATGAAATTAGCCTTCACTGCCAAGCAAGATGCACTGTTCTGTGTAATATCCATTGCGCGCGCACATCGTTTGAAGTGACTGTCGTGAGGCAAGCATAACCACCGGCCTCTCTGTTTCAATGCTTGGCTTGAATCGCTAATAATGCTAATTCATACCAGATTGTTGTTCGAAACATACTCCTCAGTAAGCATCAGTCAACTGGACTGGTGTATAGATAATAGAAGTAAGGAAAACTGACAGGGCATGCAACACATCACCCACATCCATTGACGTTACGCGACATATGAATTGGGATCTCTTTGTGTGGTTTACCGGGAAAAATGCGATTAAGTTGGAGAATTTAATATCATGTCGGCACGTTGGCCATGATAGCTTAGTGGTTAGAGCAGCTGGACGGTAACCGGTAGATTCGTGGTTCAAATTCCGGTCATGGTGTTGAATTTTTCAGTCTCACTCTACCCTTTCCTATTCTTTCAAATGCTTATTCCTCTTATTTCCTTCATATTAATCGAGATAAACATTTGTTAATTTTCTTGTAGAAGTAAGGAGAATACAGTAGCTTTAAGCGATTGTCAAATCTGGGCGCTATGTGACGTCTTGAAATTCAATTCTCCTTGCATGTACAAGAGATAAACAATGAATAACGACTTTACCATTTGAGAAAAGTATGTGCTGGAAAATTCAGACAAATAAGGAATATCGCTGAAATGGTTCACAAAAAATGTAAATGACAAATTGTGTTTTTAGTGAGATCTGTGTAGTAAGATTTGTTTATTTCTTATGATTTACCAGTTATGCAAACGTCATCCAGAGTGAAGAAGACTTCTGAGGAGATTTCTAGAAAATTTAAGACATATACTTCATTAGTCCTGAAAAATCTTAAACATATGGTATTTTAATCAAAATCGTTAAGAGCCTTTTTTTGGAAAATCAAACTTTTGGTAAAAGGTTCCATGGGTTATTCTTGGCTGGGGCGATTTTTTTTTTAAAAAACCTCGTGTCACATCCTTGTAACATACTAGTTTGGTATTTAACCGACTTTTCGTTTTTGATTTATGCTGTTCACAAACACACATTTGGGGATCTTTTTCTAAAAATTCTTTGTGTGTGTGTGTGTGTGTGTGTGTGTGTGTGTGTGTGTGTGTGTGTGTGTGTGTGTGTGTGTGTGTGTGTGTGTGTGTGTGTGTGTGTGTGTGTGTTCAGAGGACCTCAAACATGTTATTCCCGGTAAAATCTTAATATCGAATTTTTGGTGGAATACAATACCTACTTCCCCAACTTACGTAAATTACCTAGCTGTCGACGGACCCCTAAAACTTCATTCACTCACTCACTCATTCACTCACTCTCACGCACTCATTCACTCCATCCGTCCCTGCTATACGCAGTAGAGAAAGTAAAATGAAAACGGCAGTAGTAAGCAATAAAGTGAGGAGAGATAAGCCTATAACAGTTCCAGAGAATATTGAAGTATAGCACCTCACATACGTCAGTATTTCTCATCGTGCATAAAAAATCATTTAGATTACAGCCAACACAGATCACAGATGATATTGACCATTATCCAAAAATATACAAACTTCTGCCATAGTCATACAGGGATTTTATGTTTGCTACTTAAACTTTCCATATTTTGCTAATAAAATAACTTTATTTTAAACATTAGGTAATTTCTTCTTCTTCTTCTTCTTCTTCTTCTTCTTCTTCTTCTTCTTCTTCTTCTTCTTCTTCTTCTTCTTCTTCTTCTTCTTCTTCTTCTTCTTCTTCTTCTTCTTCTCCTCCTCCTCCTCCTCCTCCTCCTCCTCCTCATCATCATCATCATCATCATCATCATCATCATCATCATCATCATCATCATCATCATCATCATTATTATTATTATTATTATTATTATTATTATTATTATTATTATTGCTGCTAATACTACTAAAATCCACTTTTCGTCTTGTTAAAACGTAAAATGCTGATGGTGGAGGACGTTATTATAAAAAAAAGAAGAGAGAATACAATGCTGAGATATATTGTTTTCCAAATTATTGGCTGAAGCGAGATCTAATGTTTTTATCTTGCAATTAAAATTAAAAAATCTGATGTGTTGCACTCACATGACTTTCTCTACTCTTGTACTAACCATTCTTACAATCTCTTATTCCTCTATCTTCTTCGTGTTGGTTGAGTTAAACATTTGCAGAAATTATCTTATTGCTTATTTCGTTGTAGGCGCAAGGGGAATATGGAAATACAGTAGGCTTAGAGCGATAGCCAATTCTTTTAAAGCTTTGAGATTCCGTTCTCTTTACATAGTTAAGATAAACAAATGAATAGCCATGTTCCATTTGAATATCTCCGAAATGGTTCACTCTAAAAAAATCATTCAGATGTAAATTATGTGTTTTAGCAAGATCTACATTTTTTTGTATAGTAAGATTTTGTCTATCTCTAACGGTTTACTAGTTATGCAAAAGTTGTCCAGAGTAAATACGACTACTGGGGCTATAGCCAGAAAATTCAAGATATGCATTTCATTTGTCATTAAAATATCTCAAACATCTCACATTTTAATAAAATTTTAGAGCCATTTTCAAGAAAATCAAAATTTTCGAAAAATTTTCCATGTAAAGGGTAGTTTAGGGTGGGGCTATTTTCTTCAAAATCTTCGTGTCGCATCCTTTAATACCAACTTTGGTTTTTAACCGACTTTTCGTTTTTGAGTTATGCTGTCCAGACACAGACGGACCTTTTTCTGAAAATGCTTTTTTTTTATTTTTTTTTTTATATCCAGGGGGTCTCAAAACATATATTTCTGGTGAAATCTCGACATCGAAATTTTGGGTGGAATACAACACTCCCCCTACTTACCAGTAGAGAAAGTAAAAGTTCATGGTACTTTTTAAGTGGAAAAATCAAAACAAGAGGACTCTTATTAGCTTGCTATACCTACTTACTAATGCGCACAAAACTGTCAAAGAACCCGGAAGATCTGCAAGCTGTTGCTGCAATCGACAACCGCGGGATGCTTTGCGAGTGCATGTTTAATCGTGGATGAAGGACACGCATAACACGTGTTTTTGTTCGCTTCTTTGCTACCTTTCTGGGAAGAAAACAACTTTTGTCACTTGATGGGTGGTAACGTTTGTATCTTCTGTTTGGTCCCGTACTTATGCGATAACAAATGTTTGCAGTTTTCGTGGAATGAAGAAACCCCCACATCAGTATCTAACGAAATACAGACTCTGCTTTCACTCCCTTAATTTCAATATTTTGGTAAACCATACAGAAAAAATTCAATAATACATTATACATATTGATAGAGCAATTTCTAGTCTGCTGGACATTTTTCTCTCTACACATTTTATTACCGACATGTTATTATAATACAGAATAATAATATAATACACAATATCCAATCAGAGGCCTGCCAGGCCTTGCGGTGTTATATAGTAAATGTTTATGCTGTAAAATTACGCTGTAAAGACGGTGATGTAAATAGATACCATTTGCTCCCACAAAATTTATTTGTAAAACAGGAAATATTTCCCCTGGGTCTCATGTTCCTTTTGGATCCTCTCTTTCTGGACAACCACATCATCCAATATATAAATATGTTTTTCTTTAATTAAAGCAATTTTCAGGGTGCATGTAGAAATGTGCCTTAGCGACATTTAAGATAACTGTACCATTTTCAATAAATTTAACATAGTCATTCTTTATCCTGACGATTCTGGTCAGGACATTGGGACAAAGTCATGGTATTACATTCTCATCGGTCCTTAACTCGTGTGCAAATTTTCTAGTCAGACAACTCTAAGATGGTGAAAATTACATTGAAAAATCCTGTTACATTGATAAATGCACCTAAGTAATTTTTTTTTATCCTGATGATCCTGATCAGGACATTAGAACAAAGTCATGATTCTTATATTGGCATTGGTCTTTGACACGTATGCAAATTTTCAAGTCAATCATACGACTCTAAGTTGGTGAAAATTACGTTGAAAAATTCCTTTGGTTTGATAGATTTAGCTTAGTTATTTTTTATCCTGACCCTCTAGGGTCAGCACATTAAGAACAATTCAAGATGTTATGGTATTTTCATCAATCCTTGACATGTGTGCAAATTTTCAAGTCAATCAGACGTCTCAACTTGGTGAAAATTAAGTTAGCCAAGTCATTTTTATCCTGATATTGCTGGTCAGGACATTAGGACAAAGTCATGATACTATTACATTGTCATCGGTCCGTGATATCTGTGCAAATTTTCAAATCAATCGGACGTCTCAAGTTGGTGAAAATTACGTTGCATAATTAAACTTAGCCAAGTCACTTTTCTATCCTGATTATCCTTGTCAGGACATTAGGACAGAGTCGTGATGTATTGTCATCGGTCCTTAACATGTGTGCAAATTTTCAAGTCAATCAGAGGTTTCAAGCTAGTGAAAATTACGTTACATTGTTAAATTTAGCCAGGTTACTTTTTTATCCTAATATTGCTGGTCAGGACATTTGGACAAAGTCGTGATTTATTACATTGTCACGTGCGCAAATTTTCAAGTCAATCAGTCGTCTCAAGCTACTGAAAATTACGTTACATTGATAAATTTAGCTAAATCCCTTTTTATCCCGATTATCAGGATCTTAGGAAAAGTTATGATATTACGAGTTTGTCATCGGTCCTTGACATGTATACAAATTTTCACATCAATCAGACGACAGTAACTTGGTGATAATTACGTCGAAAGATTCCATTACATTGATAAATTTAGCTGACTAGTTTTATTTTATACTGATGATCCTGGTCAGGATCTTAGGATAAAGTTATGATATTATTGTGTTGTCAAATTTTCAAGACAATCAGATGACTGTAAGTTGGTGAAAATTACGTCGAAAGATTCCGTTATATTGATAAATTTAGCTAATTAACTTTTTTTTTATCCTGATGACCCTGGTCAGGATCTTAGGATGAAGTTATGATATTATTGCATTGTCATCGGTCCTTAACATGTGTGCAAATTTTGAAGTCAATCAGACGACTCTTAAGTGGATGAAAATTACGTCGAAAGATTCCGTTACACACACACGCACACACGCACGCACGCACACACACACAGTTGAAGCTAATATATAGCCTGTAAAAAAAGAAAACTCTTCTTTCCTTATCGTTTCTTGTATCCCCGCGGCCCTGTCCGTGTGGAACATCAGTTAACATTTGTTTGTTTTCTTTCAAACTTTAATTTTGTTTTAAGTGACGAAACAACAAAGCACGTACGATAATAATTTGACATGTCAACCGCACCTGTCTCATCTGGCTGTGCCAACTCGTTTTACTATGTAATTGAAGGTTTTGCGACATCAGATACATAAAACACGACGTATACTATTGTATACTAACATTCAACAACAGTAACCCCCTTAGGCAATAATAATCAATCAAAAAATCCAATGACGTGGCAGTAACTCCCAGATTTTATACATTTGACTTACCCAATTTTCATGGCGAGGCCTTTCTGTATTCCTTACACGAAATCGTGATACACAAAACTGCCGCCTTCCCCTACCACTTTGTTGATCAAATGAAGTAACCATTGAAAATCAATTGTTTGTAAAAATCCTACTGTGCGGGTTAATGTTGCACTATTAACAAATACACGGTCAATCACTGGTTCCAAGCACATAGAGGTAGGCGTTCCTTGAACTGTGAAGCGCACGTGATGCGATGCGACTCTGACGTCATTACATTGCTTCTTATCATGTCCAGTACGTCACACATTCCTCTGTTGATCTGGACACTTCAGCTGTTCGCTGAGTTTCGATCATGCAATATTTGATTCGCTTTGCCAATGAGTACGTTTTAGGCCTCTCACAGAACAATGTTTTCAATTTACTCGGCACGGTAAACAAACGCCCTCCCCCCTCGTGATGCAGACCTCGCCGTCGAAAATTAACTTCGAGAGTACAGTGCCCGACTTTCGAGGTAGGGGCAGGGAAGGTGGAAGGTACAGTGAAGATTCAATGTTAACTCTTGGCAATTTTCTCTACCTCTGAAGGACTCGCATATTACGGGATCCATTGCGTACATTAAAATAAGATTGATCGTTCTGTACACTGTTTTTACCTTAGACTAAGCGAAAAGTGCTTAATTATACATAATGTACGGACACTGCAAATGTTTAGACGTGGTATAACAAGCTCCGGTGATGAAAAGAAAAGAAACGAAAAAACCATTTGTATGTGTTATATTAACACGACTTTCTCCTCCCACTATCCTTTATTTTTCATAGCTTGTACAAACTATTCTTACGAAAGTTTATTCTTCAGTATACTCCCTGTTAATTTTATTGTCGAAAACTTTTTTGTAACCAGTTACATTCTGGTACTTACAATTGTGAAAATGGTAGTAATACCAAATCATTTGCAGCTTGTGTTAGATTTAGTAACAGTCCTAGAGCCAAATCGCAATTGGTAACATAAACATATAATACATTCAAATGATTGACAAGAGTTTGTTGTAGTCTAATGTAACTCGTCCTGGTGACTACCAGATGAAAGCTAAACTCCTTGTGGAGAGTAATGCTTCTGTAAAAATGAGCAGGTATGTATATTTAATATGTTAGAAGAAAGTGTAGCAACGCATGGTATTTGTTGTCTATGCCCTGACAGTCCCACGTGCTAAGCGGATGACAATGTCTTCAGCTAGAAATGACCATCTACTTGCGAACTCTTTAGCTTCATACTCAGTACTTGGCACATTGCAGCTAATCCTAAGAAATGCGCAACTAACTCCCTCACTCTTCGCCGATGTGCACTGTTAAATTTTGTTTTGAACTAGGAGTCAAACGTTAGTTGAAACCTTAAATATTTGGGAGTATAAGTCCTTTGTTGACTCAAGCATCCTCTGTGCAGGGTGGCGTAGTTCCCAGTAAACTCCAATCACTACAGTACTTTCAGAAATATAGGTACCAGCTACACCATAAATATGACTTTGTCAACATTCGTTAGTTCATTCATACTCAGACTCAGGACGTTTTCCATAAATTTCAAAGCATCTCCGGAATAGAATTCTTCTAGATTGGAAATCTTCCCGCTCTACCAAGATTAAGAACCAAGCGCCTCAGAAAAACTATTAAAATTATTTTGTTCTTTAACGACGCTATCAATTGCCAGGATCACATCAGCGTCGCCGGTGTGCCGGAATTTTGTCCCGCAGGAGTTCTTTTACATGCCAGTAAATCTACTGACATGGAGCTGTCATTTTTAAGCACACTTAAAAACCATCGGCCTGGGTCGGATTTGAACCCGGGACCTTGGGATCAGTAGGTCAGCGTCTAACCAACTGAGCCACCCAGACCGACAAGCACCTCAGGATATCCTACTATTGCACACTGATTGGTATGAAGGTTCACATTCTGTTCAGATTGTTACATTAAATTATTTATTTTAATGTAATATATAAATAATTTAATGTAACAATTGTTACAGATCGCCATTAACTCTTACATATTGTGTTCTTGATCGAGGGATTTGGCTGAAGTTGACTTCGTTTGCTGTTCATTCTTGCTCCACTTTTGCGTTTGAATTGATCTTTGCTTTCTTCTCTGTCTCTCCTTCTCTTTCTTTCCCTCTCTCCTGTACAACTTGTTCTCAAAAGTCTGCATAGCATTGCACGTTGAACGTCAGCGTAGTTTCTGGCACAGGAGTTCGACAACACGTTGTGACGTTGCAACAGTAGGTATTATGCAAGGACACACACAACCTGGTGTGTTTCATCAGCTGATATCATCGGCTGCTGTCACACATGTACGTGTACTTAACTCTTTCATTCAAGAATTGTTTCGCAGCAAAGCCTACGAACTAACAGATACCTCAAATTAACATTGTGGGCTTCCAATCAAGTTATCACATGTCCCATTTTACTTGCTAACTTTTGCTTTATTTGTTTCACAAGTAGGAAATCAAGTTCCTTATGATGCAACAACAAGAATCCTGCATGCTAATCAACTGTTTTCTTGCAAATGAAATAGTTTCCTTCTTTTCTTGTAGTCCTTTTGAATTGAATGTTTGTACATTTCATGTCGATCACACAAATTTTTCTCAACAGAATGAATGCCGGGCGCAAAAATAAAACCATAGTTTTTTTTCGCGACAAGACGACTTTTATTTGTAAATTTGCCTTTTGACGTGTAATAAGCCACACAACTTTCTCGATACATGACCTTCTATTTTCGTAGTTGTTTCTATTGATCATAAATATTCGCTAGACATGGTTGTAAATTAAATAGATTCTTATGTTAACAGTGATTTTCAAAACTTTTAGCTGAGTTTAAGAAAGAAAGAAATATTTTCGATTAAAAGTGTATGTTTAAAATGTGAGTAAATTCTTACAAACAGGGAATACTTCAGAAATGGCTAGGGTTTTAAAGTTGTTATTGAATTAAAAACGTATCTGTTTTGTGCGGTAAGCCTTTATGTGACTTATGATTTTTCTTGATAGAACCCCCGTGGACCAAAAAAAAAAAAAAAAAAAAAAAAAAAAGGTCATGTCTGGAACGCCAGGCTACTTTAACGGCAGAGCACTTCACGAGTACCAAATAACTTGCAGTGTTCAACAATTAGGCATGTCTAACCAATCTGACTGTTATCAGTTTTGTACGTGTGTATGTACTCGTATCTGCCTGTCTGTAAACAGGCAAGTATACAATATGTAGGTAGGTATGTATGCGTTCCAGACATGACTTTTTTTCCACGGATATATAAACAAATGAGAAAGAAGACTTCGCGATTTATTTGCACAAAACTCATTCTTATTTGCCGCTATTATTTCATTATTAGTAATTACATTCTGCTGGTTCCCAAAATTTCCCAGCCGGCGTTCTCAGTTGTTCAGCAAATCCCATGCATCACAATTTTTAGCTTCTTTACTACATGTAGAAAGTAGAGGAAGTAATGTGTTCCATTAAAAAATTCGATATTGAGATTTCACCGAAAATGTTTAGGAGAGAGAGAGAGATAGAGAGAGAGAGTGTGTAGCATAACTAAAAAAAAAAAAAAAAAAACGGAAAGTTGGTCAAGTACTAACGCTAGGGTTTAAGTTTGGCACCTTCCAAGGATGCGATACGAAAGTTGTGGAGTAAACATTTGCGAGATATTTCTTGTTATATGTTTGAATTTTCCAATATTTTACCTTTCCTAAATGGGAAATCATTCGCTTTTTTATGTCCTGGATATACAAAGACGATGGAATTTCAAAGCCATCACATAGCAACCAGCTGTTTTTTAAAATATTTGACTATCACTTCGTATTCCCCTTACACCTACAAGAAAATTGCCAATAAAATAATTTCTGCAAATGTTTATCTCGATTAACATGAAGTAGATAGAAGAATAAGTGTTTGTAAGAATAGTTTATACAATAGTAGAGAAAGTCATGTGAATGCACATATCAACTTCCCCTCTCTTTCTTTTGTTCTTCAGAAGAATTTATATATGCCCGCCTCTGTAGCATGATGGTTAGCGTGTCTGCCTCACGTTCAAGAGGTCGCGAGTTCGAATCTCGCTTAGGGTAGGTTATCCGGGTAAGGCTTTTTTCCGAGGTTTTCCCTACCCTGAGAAGACGAATGTCGGGATCACTTAAAGCTCCATGGACCTCGGGCTCACCTTAAAGTAATCAAACATTCACAAACTGCTAGCAAAATCGCCTTAAATCCAAAATGTTGACCTGAAAACATCTTTCATTCTGCTCATTGATTTACTTAAAAATGTTGAAACATGTTCAATTCCAATGCGCTTTCTTTTCAATCACTGATTTGAGCACATTAGTTTATCAATAGTCCAATATACCACAAGTGACTTTCTCTACCAATCACGATTTCACATAATCGCTTATATATTTTAGAATTCATTCTCCAAGATGTTCTACTTACACCATGTTTTCCATTATACATTTGTTGCTATAATCTCAAATTTCACACACTTAGCTTCTTGTTAGTGCGAAGAAACGAAAGGAAAATAAATAAACAAGAATGGCTACTTCATTGGTATAGTATGGCAAGAATAATCTAGGAAAGCTTAAAGATGTAACAATCTCGAAAATTGCCAATTCTACAAATCAATCTGTGCTGCATTTTTCGAGTAGTGAGCTTTTGTCTATCTCTTAGAGCTCACCAATAATACGAAACTTATCCACAATGAAGGCGATTTCCGGTATTCACAGGAGATATTAAGTCAGGCAAATGTCTTACACATGTAATATTTTGATCAAAATCTTTAGAATAATTTTTGAGAAAATCGAGAAAATGTCTGCAAGTAATGGTAGCTTGGGTGTGAGGGCAATTTCTTGAAAATCTTCGCCTGACTTGTTTAGTCAGTCTTTAACTGAATTGTGAAATTGCTATATTCATCCTACTTTTCGTTTTTGTGTTTATGCCGTCTACAGATGTGTAAATCATGTTTAGCCCTGGGTAGGAGGCAAATTTCAATACTAGCGTGTATTACCTCCCCCCCCCCCCCCCCCCCCCACTTATGTTAGCTAGAGGAAATTTTACATTCCACTTCTATACCGAAATGTCACCGAAAATACATGTTTTGAAGTTCATATCACCTAAAGAGCGTATTTCAGAAAAAGTGCATGTCCTTGAGAAAAAATAGATAATGAAATTGTTTTTCCATGTGCATTTTTTCTTTTTGTATGTAGTGGAGGAGCCAGCTGAGGAGTTACTTAAGAAAGAAGTAGTGACTTCTGGTCGCGAAGGCCGCATAACCAGCAGGGAGGTCTGGGTACGCTGAACACGTCCCACCCTCCAGTTCTGCACCCCACTCATGGCGCCTTTAGTGGGCAAAGGTGGGGGACGCAGCGGTCGGGCGGTTAAGTCTTGGCCAGCGAAGGGCTGTTGCACAAGGAGGGGGGGGGGTTATTTAAATCTTTGCTCTGAATGGATATAAGATGTCCGATTTGAGAATGAAATTGGGTGGGTGTTTATCCTCCCCTCCCTCCCCTCCTCTCTCTCGCTCGCTCTCTGCCTCTCAAACCGCTTCAAAACTGCATCAAAAGCCGCATTGCCGGCGATATCTCGATATCGTATTTTAAGGTGGAATGCAACACCTGTTAATTTCAGCAACGGGCAGAGATAAATCGTAAAATATGCATCAGTGTATTCAGAGATAGAAATATGTTGTGAAATAAACAGATACATACAACTTAGCCTAAACCGGTCATCCATTTGAAATTCATACAATTGCATGTACAAGATGAGCACTGGTGATAAGCCATTCCATATTGTTATCTCGCCTCGAAAATTAGACATTAACGCCACAAGTGCTCTTTTGTGCTGATAAAGCTTTTCCACAATCGAGGTTGGGAGGGGGGGGGGGGAGGCGGAATGAGCCGGAAGAGATAACATTGGGAGTGGGAGTCGAAATCTAGACAAGTAGATACCTTTGTGTCTAAGTGTGGCTAATCTGGAGTTCACTTTTCTGACAGCTTCACTAACGATTATTTTACGTTTGTATTTAGTCGTGAACAATAATGTTATTATGGTAGACTGTCTACTGAATGTTCGCGATTTTTGTCACAAATACTACTTTCACTTTACTAAAAGGGCTAATCTGCAACACCCATTACAAATTCATAGGTATCCTTTAAACATTATATTATTAATATCAGAACGATTATTATATCCACAGTTCGTTAATCACGGTAACTGTTGGTGGCTGGCCTGGTAGCTCAGTCGGCTTGCTGTGCGAGGGTTCGATTCCTGCTTGAGGGGATGGGAATTTTTCAATATTCAGAATTGTTAGCAGTTCTCTTCAAGTCTGTAAGTACAGGTGTGAGAGCGCACACGTGTTTGTGTGTGTGTGTGTGTGTGTGTGTGTGTGTGTGTGTGTGTGTGTGTGTGTGTGTGTGTGTGTGTGTGGTGATTTAATGCATAAAATCCAAAATAAGTCTAACAAATGTACACTAGTTCAAATGGTCCACCGATAGACGCAGTTAAAGCCGGGTGGGGGGGGGGGGGGGGGAGCAAGATATTTAGTCTAGAAATGGTTTAAAGTTAAGGAAAAATTTACAGTTATACACAACATATGTGAATAGTCCTCAACAGTTTATATCTCGTCAGGTTTTGCTAGTAAAGAGCTCATGCAGAAGGTAAAACGCACATTTTACACCATAAGGACATTTAATATGTCAAAAGAGTATTTGGAAAAGTGGCAATACTAAGAGCCGGGGTGCACTCAGCCTCGTTAAGTCCCTGAGGGAACAGTTGAGGACCTGCTTCATTAAAGAAGTAGCGGATCCTGGTCGCGAAGACCGCATAACCGGCCAGGAGGGTCCGGGGCGCTGATCACGCCCCACTTCCCAAGTACTGCATCCCACTCATTACGCCCGTAGGGGCAGGGGTGGGGGACGCAGCGGCCGGGTGATAGACCTTGACCCGGTACGGGTTGTTGCGCTGAGGTTTACTTTAGCTAGGGAATGCTAAGAGAAATGTCTTAGTGGCTCAGGGGTTAGACGCTGGCCTAGTGATCCCAAGATCCCGCCCAGACCGATAGTTTTTAAGTGTGCTTAAAAACGACAGCTCCATGTCAGTAGATACACTGGCAAGTAAAAGAACTCCGGTGGGGCGAAATTCTGGCACACCGACGACGCTAATGTGATCCTGGCAATTGAGAGTGCCGTGAAACAACAAAATAATTAATTCTAAGAAAAACGTTAATTGACAAACTGCATGCTTTAACGAGTTTCGCATTTTTCTATCTCTTGCAGTTTTTTTTTTTTTTTTACAATAATAAAACTATTCGAGACGCTGATATCTTAGATCGTTACACTTTTTTAAAAATTACAAGAATAAGAATATATATAATTTTCATGCAAAGAGCTCTTTAGAGCAGGAACATTCGTGAAAGTCTTTTCCTAAGGCCATCCTTAAAAGGTACTGTACAAAAAACGAAGTTTAGTGTTTGTTTCACATCGTTTTCTTTATGTTTTGTTTGGCTTCAGAGGAAATAAAAGCTTCGTCTATCTATTAGGCTAAATGATAAAGTATAAGACCGCCTCCGTAGCGCAGTTGGCAGCGCGCCTGCCTTTGGCGCGGAGGACCCGGGTTCGATCGGTACCAGCTTGGGGATTTTATCCCCTCTGGGAGGTCTAGCACGGGGTGCACTCAGCCTCGTTAGGTCCCCAGGTCGTGAAGACCGCATAACTGGCCGGGAGGGATCGGGACGCTGACCACGTACCACCCTCCAATACTGCACCCCACCAATAACACCTGTAGTGGGCCGAGATGGGGCACGCAGGGGCTGGGCGGTAATGCTTGGCTCTTTATGGGCTGTAGTACCGAGGCTTATCTTAGATAAAGTATAAAGCGTTATCTTCTGTGCTTAAAAGAAAAACAGGTATAATTAAATGCACCACCGAAAAGCTACATTTATGATAAATAACGAATCGTTTACGTGAGCTCAGTTGAACTGGGGGTTTCAAACCTATAGGACGAGCTTCTCATTCAGAGGCTCACGAGAGGGACTAATATATTGTTTTTAATTTTCTTAAAAATGGCTGTAATGGATTTGACTAAAATAGCATATATTAAATACATGGTAAATAAAATATCACGAATCTTCTGCGAACAATCTATGAAATCCTCTTTGTTGGTAAGGAATTTTGTACAATCTTGCATAAAGAATAAACCATAAGAGACAGACAAAAATAGCTGCCAATCAGATGTTTTTAATATGATTTCAAAAAACTCTTTCGTGGCATTGGACATTTCTGAGATATGCGTTAATATTGGTTTTAATTTTGCAATAAGTTCCAAATTTTTAATATGCTGTCGGGTTTTCTTGTTCCTCACAATATCATGAAAACAGTATGGAATTTTCTAGCCAATATACTATGACGAGACGCTTTGAAATACCTATCGACTCGGTTTTCTTTATTCCTTTTGCACACAAAACAAAATCTATAATGATCTACTTGCAATAAAACTATTCCTGGAAATGCTTATCTCGTTCACACTAAGAAGATAAAAGATTAAGCTTTCGTAAGAAACTTGTAGCTTACAGAAAAGAAAAAAAGAAAAAAGAAAAAGAAAAAAAAAAAAAAAAAAGGAAGGAGGTCTCATGTGTTGCACTCACATTACTTTTTCTACTCTTTTACTAACTATTGTTACAAACTCTTATTGTTCTATCTTCTTTATATTAGTCGAGATAAACATTTGTACAAATTCCTTTTGTCAATTTTCTCGTAGATGCAGAGGAATATGGGAATGCAGTAGGCTTTGAGTGAGTCAAATTTTAAAGCTGGTCGCTATATGAAGGCTTTGAAATTCCTTTCTCTTTGCACGGCCAGGAAATTAAAAAAAAAGTGAATAACGATCTTCCGTTTGAGAAAAGCTTTAAGTATTGGAAAACTCACACAAATAACAAGGAATATCTCAGAAATGGTTCACTCCACACAATAATTCATTTGGACATAAATTGTGTGTCTTAATGAGATCTACGTTTTTTATAGTACGATTTGGTCTATCTCTCACGGTTTACCAGATATACAAAAGTTATCAAGAGTAAACAGGACTACATGAGCTATAGCCACCAAATTCAAAATATACATTTTATTTGGCATAAAAATATCTTAAAGATATGGCGTTTCAATGAAAATCTTTAGTACCATTTTTGAGAAAATCAAAATTTTTGCAAAATGTTCGATGTTAGTTTAGGGTGGAGGATTTTTTTTTAATTTTTTTTTTTTCAAAATCGTTGTGTCGCATCCTTGAAATAGTTGAACATATTTGGATTTTAACCAAATTTTTATTTTTGAGTTAATGTTGTTCACAGACAGAAGACAAAGACACAGACACACACACTGACCTTTTTCTAAAAATTTCTATTATTTTAATCAGGGGCCTCAAAACATTTATTTCTAGTGAAACCTTGACATCGAATTTTTGGATCGAATACAATACTTCCCCTACTTACTATAGTGAAAAACAGAAAACAGCAGGAGTTCAGCCGTGCAACAATGACCACGGTGTTAAAATGGGTGGCGGACTAACAGATAGAATAGCATCTGCTATACCTTCTGCTGGCTAACTTGGCTCAAGGATCATACAAGTGTCAAGTCGCTTCCAGTAGCAAGTTAGGTTGGAGATAGTAAACATATTTTGCGACCACAAACGCCAGAAGTCCGCCTCTCAGTTTATCTTCTGTTGTGTTAGTGTCGGACTACTTCAGTTTGAGCGCAGATGATGGAGCTATTGCTACTTGTTCACAATCCATCGCTGATTGGATGGCGGGGATCGAGCCCCTCCCACCTTCCCCGTAACACCAACGCCAGAGGAGTGAGTACTTGCTTCTCTTTTCAATATATCTCTTTCTCGTTCTTTAGGCTCGAGACAAGATAAACCGCGCAGGGTATAGTAATGTATAGAGAAGAAAGTTGTAAATTATAACGTACAGTAATTTGACAAATAAATACAAATATAACAGTAAACTCTCCTTTTCTAAGCAGTGAACATTTTCGTTTGATCTTCCCCACCTCGCTCAAAAGCAACAGCCCTTGTCCTTCGACATTCCTGATGACAGGGGCAATGAGAAAGTGAAAGGTGTGGTCTGCTTTCGTTATAATATATTCAACGTTTCGAAGGGGTCCGATGGGAAAAAAAAACTAAATAGCTCTGAATAAGGAAAGGCAATATGCAGTTGGCCATCGTAGAACGAAGAAGGTTAAGCTATTAACCAGGTATTCAGCACCGATAGTTCGAAAATGCTGTTGTATTATTATCACAAGTTGCAAATTGATTACAAGTAGTTACGCAAGACGCTTGTTTTCATCTGAGAATTACACGTTAGAAGTAGTGTACCAAAAAAAAAAAAAAAAAAAAAAAAAATAAATAAATAAATAAATAAAAAATAAATAAAAAAAATAAATAAAATAAATAAATAAATTAAATAAAATTAAATTAAATAAATAAATAAAATAAAACTATTTTATTGTTTAACGACGCTGTCAATTGCCAGGATCACCTCAGCGTCGCCGGTGTGTCGGAATTTTTCCTGCAGGAGTTCTTTTACGTGCCAGTAAATCTACTGAGATGGAGCTGACGTTTTTAAGCACACATAAAAACCTTCAGTCTAGGCTGGATTTGAACCCGCGACCTTGGGATCAGTATGCCAGCGTCCAACAAACTGAGCCATCCAGACCTACAGAAGTAGTGTACAGGACACACAGATCGATCCAGATGACTCCACGGTAACGCGGGAGGCTCGCATTTGGGAGTTTCCAAGTTCGATTCCCGCTGAGGTGGTCCTTCTGATCTTGGGCCGCCAATTTTCCTGTGATCTTCCAGGGCGACGTTTCAGGTGAGTGGCCCTAGAACAGCTATGTCCAATGCCCCAGTCGTGCATTGTCTGCAACTGCACTGAAGTTAGATTTGCAATGTTTGCCTGTTAATGTAGAAGGATAGCTAAAATATTGCTTTTCAAAACTGCGAGATGAGCTGCGAGATGACATGGCTGCCAGGTCCTCTGAACAGCAAGGGAAGCAACTAATCTAATTCTCATACCATCTATGCAAGTGACCCTTCGCGCAAGTCTCACTGAAGTTGAGTATTTACTTTTGTGAAAGATAGTACATAAGATGAGTAAAGTTGCAGGATATTTATTCAGTATTCCTGGGCCCAATGCATTTTTGAGAGAATATTCTCTCTGATGAAACAGAAATGGACAGATGACAGAAACAGATACACTAAGGAATTATTGAATCTGAATTAGAGGTGGTTGTAAACTTTCCATATTCATGCTAACAAATTTTTGAAATTG
This sequence comes from Tenodera sinensis, assembly GCA_030765045.1. Taxonomy (NCBI): domain Eukaryota; kingdom Metazoa; phylum Arthropoda; class Insecta; order Mantodea; family Mantidae; genus Tenodera; species Tenodera sinensis. Next base: position 142,763,718 of record CM060961.1, on the reverse strand, counting down.
CAAAAGCGATGCAAAATTAAAAACAAAGCAAAATATGAAAATAAATACCAACAATAAAAGCGCCCATGACCAAACTGAGTCGAAAATTATATATTGGTGTTTAGTTGTATCGGTAAAAAAAATCTTCCTTTTTTCCTTAAAAAGGGGAACCAAAAAAGGGAATTCTTCCATTTTTCCGTAAACAAAACCTGGCAACCCTAGTCGTGATCCTGAACCCCTCCCCCAAAAGAACGAATGGAAGATTAGGCTTTTCGGAAAACTCCCCCAGCCCGTAACAATCCCTTAAATGGAAAACCTTTTCGTTTTCTTTTTGCTTGTCCGTTTTTTAACTGTAACCTGATTTTTATTAAATTATCACGTGTTGGGATATTATCAGTTCAAGAAAACGTGTATTTTTGATCTTCTATAACTCCCCTATAGAATAATCTTCACTTTTATTCAATTTTATATAACTTGGAAAGAAAGAGTAGACAAAATATTAAGGATATTCTTTACTTTACGTCCCGCAAAAAAGTTTTTTAAGCCCAACACCGGACAGACTTAGACGAGCCTGACGGAATCTGCCGAAGTTACCCAAGAATTGCAGTGCAGATAACCTCGTTAGGATGCCAGCCTCTGCACCAACGTGTTGCAGATAATATTAATTGGTAGAAGCAAACTATCTTTACTGTTTATTTTGAAAATGAATATCCTGTTTGGTCCCTGCCATTCTGTAAAGAAAGTTCTTAAGTATAAGTTGTGTTTTACTGCTATGGCTACATTCGTCCCGCACAATTGCGTTACAAACCTTTAGTCACTGATTCCGCCATTTTTAAATGTCTAGTGAAGGCTTCAAATGCCATGTGCGCTACACATAAACGCCCCTTTTCTGCGTATATTTTCGGCAGTATATAAACAAAATATGGACCAAAAAGGGTTCAAAAACAACCAAATTCAGCGGAAGGAAGTAGTGAAACAATGAATTGAGGAGAGATACTATTAGACACAAGAGGGAAGGAGTAACATCTGCAGCAGGGCAATTTTGGGCCAAAAAGGTAATGTGACTCATGATCATGATGCATGTGTGTAGAGCAATTTGTTTTTCTCAACTTTACATTTTTAATACACTATCTGCTCCATGGGCATTAAATTTTGTGCTATGCTCCCAGAATTTTTCTAGCATGTGCTCCATTTATGTGACTTCAACTTCAGTCTTTGGATTCAAAATCTGAAAATTTGCTTAGGTTTAAAAAATTATATACACGAAAAAATGATTGTAAAATATGTTCAATGTCCACAAAGTAAAGTAATTACTTTGAAAGTAATTTTTTTTCCCTGCCAGATTTTGTTGGCGTTTGTTGGGCAATTACGGTTTATAAAATCATAAAATTGAATAACTAATTCCCTCAAAACTCTAAAATAGATTGTGCTGGAACTTGTATGGTAGTTTATAATATAAACACCCTTAAGTATACAAAGTATTGATCTTATACCTATAAAAATATAGAAAATTCAAATTTCAGTCCCAGGCTGCGACACAACCTTTCACACGGTTACGGAATGAGTTCGCAATACGAGTTATTTTCATGTAGGCAAGGACATGAATAGTTTTCGAGTTCGTGGCAAAGGGTACTTGGTTCGAGAACTTTAGGCTAGCACCTGCGCAAGTATTCTTAGTTACACTTAGCTATGCACACACATTTTCATACGAGCAAACCGTTATGATCGTTGTTCTATTGGAGACACAAGTGTAAGTCACCAAACAATAGCTGATTGGTTCACCTAACGTCGGGAGGGGTCCGTATTGGCTTCTTTTAACGTTTAATGTTGGCAGCAGCGCAACTTGTCTAATACCGATGTCGGAGCTTGCGCAGTAAGTGTGTTTGAACTTAAATTTTATTCATTTTATTTTAAATGAATTTATTATGTATGTCTGACAATTTAGAGAGTTTTAAAGGGTTTTTTGTATTTTTGGATCATTTTTGTGAGTTCCTATAGCACGCAGTATAACAACTGCGCAGTATAACAACTGATGTCGAAACATCAGCATAGAATGTTTTCAGGATGTAATGTAAAGAAGGAAATATAAGCGAAGCGAATATCGTGTAAAATACATTTTTCTCCCGCTTATGCCTGTGACAAACTAAATTGGACTTGTAAGACAAGCAGAATGTTGTTTCTGTATCTTGCATGTTACTTGAAATAATTACAAACAGAAAAATTTTGTATACACTCCGCATGTCAATTACTTGCACTTGTAATATTTACGTATATACATCATTCCGCAGTGCTGCCACGACCTGAAAATATACCAAAGCACACTGACTTCGCCCTTCATTTATGAATATGAACTTTCCATTCATGGGAGGTTAGGTTAGGTTTAGTTTTTTATATGAGTTTACTTTTATTAGCAACCAGTGGTTATACCAGCTTCGCTCGCGTGCTTTCCTTCACGATTCTAAATCCGGCCTAAAAAGCCACTTAACATCAACATCACTAAAACACCAGTAACATTAAAAGATGGATCTATTTAGTTTTCTTTTCTTCCTTAGCTGTCAGGAACAATCGAGCGTTCTCTGCGGTCACGTGTTTATAGGCGCTAGAACGTTTGCGTAATTCAAGTGGCTTTCTTATTTCGGCAGTACTATTTATTTAAGCTTAGGTTTCTAATTCACGAGAGAATAGGTTAGGTTTAGCTTCATATGTATACATAAACCTGCGAAATCTTTGTCGTGACAACATCTTGTGCTTAAACTACTCCTTAATTCGGATTATTATAGTCACCCTGTACTCACTAACATAGGTATTTTTCACATCCTACTTCGAGTGATATATACATACAAGTGTGAAACCACAATTCTACGGCATTGTGGTGAAACGGACAGAATAATCACCTTTAATTTGAAAAGTGAATATAATATGGTTTAAGTGGTACCGAGTAGAAAAAAGCCTACGAGTGTTGCATATCAGACTTAAGGATTGCAGTCTCATATGTGTTACAATTGATGCCGTAATTTATTACAAGGAAGATACTTAAAATTAGTACTAAAACAAATGATAATGGACTGTAACTATAGCAGTTGTACTTACGTAATCTATTGTTCATGTTGAATTCCAAAAGCGGCTTACCTGAAACAAAACAAATAATAATTAATACTAACACACTAGAAGATGTGTTACAACCAAAACTTTCATACCAAGTTTTCAACGGAAATAAATGTAATGCAAACCAATAAATTGAATATCTGGGAAACAGTTAACTATTTGATATAAAATGCGTATATTAACGAGACCTACACTTTTTCTGTAGTAATATTTCGTGCATCTCTTCCAACTCGGCAATTGTACAAAAGTCATTAAGAATAAAGAGCATTTCAGAGACTATTCACAGAAAATTCAACATATAGATTTCACTTGTCCTGAAAATGTCTTAAACTAATGGTATCACAATTAAAATTGTTAAATATTTTTGAGGAAATGAACATTTAATAATCTTCTGTCGCATTCTGGGAAGATGCAAAACTATATGCCAAGTCCGGTATTTAACCGACGTTTTGTTTGTGTCATATTATTCACCCCATCCATACACGGACTTTTTCTCTCTCTAAAATTACCTTTTACATTCAGAAATTCTCAAAACGTGTATTTTCAATGAAATCTCGCTGTCGAAAATTTTTGTTGGAATACTTTCTCTAAATAGGTATTAGAGATTTTTTTTTATTTTTTTATTTAGGGGAGCTTATAACGTTTATTTTGTTTTGAGGGGAGCCCATAACGTGTATTTCCACCCGAATGCCAGTCATACGTTGCGGTATCGTATTTAAGATATTGAATAACAGCTATAATACTAACATATCACTACGCAAATTACTAATACACGCATAAATACATGATTGTTGAACTAGTTACGTATATGCAACGTTGGCGATACTGCCGTTGCATGCAAGGCTTTTTTTCTGGCTTGGCATCTTCGGTTCGCTTCGGCTAGCCGACCAACAACAGACCTGCGCATGCGTCAGTACTTCGTTGTTTCGCGTAGACGGCCAGGTACAAAAGCCCTACACTTACCGTGTTAAGTACTTTATTTTATTTGTAGATGTATTTGTATGTTTAACATCTAATGTCCGGAGTTATAGGCAAAATATCAGAATAGAAATACACCTAATTTAAAACCTACATGGCCAACTCAAACCGTACTTGTCAATAAAGAAAACTTCCTTAACTTATCAACAGCATTGATAACGGCAGCATTGATTCTTCACCATGAATGTTGCACATTAGAAATATTTTGTGAAGTAGCCATTACATTTTGCTCACCGGACATTACACATCACATATAAGTCACTGCACATCCAATATTCCGGGCATATCCATTAATTAAACTTATACATGAAGTAATTATATTTGGAAAATTAACTTTCCTATACGTGACTACGCCCTGAAGGTACAAAAAGATTTGCAGCTCATATGTAAACCCCACAATCATACACATATGCAGAAGCTGAGACTTTAAGCCGCAGGCTTGCGTACGGAGCGCATATTAGAAATGTAAAGCACTTCAAAAATGTTTATTTTGCACGGTCATGCATTTTGAAAATGTAAAAATAGTGAAAGTACTGAAACTAACTTGGCTTGGAAGAGCTGAGTAAAGAAATTAACTGTTGCCAATGTAAATCTTTGTTAAGATGGATTCGATATGAACGCAGACAATAAAATAACGATTTTAATTTAAGTTCGGTTATGTTTACGCTATACCTCACTTTTGATAATTAGGACATGTTTTGGGAACCTTCATTTCCATGGATTCACGTGATTAACCTCATTGTTCAAAAAACTTCTGATCTTTACTGAAGAATGATTTTACTTATAAAGCAGTAAAATAATCAGATGTTAGAACCTGTTATTTATCTTGGAACTATGGCTTTTCTATTAAATTTGCAAAAATTTGCGGTTCCTATATACGCGTTCTAACGTATTTCATTAGAGCTAAGAAATCGCATGACTGCAAGTTACTGTTTTTAATGTTTCAAAAAGTATTTAGTTATGTCGGTGGCTTAGCTTTGGAACCAATTTCTGGCTTTAATATTCTTTATATGGAGCTTTGGATTAATCCAAATCTGTCAAAAACTGCATTATTTTTCATTTAAAATATTCATTACCGAATAATTTGATACGACTTATCGCATAAGTGTTTGAGATTTACTTAGCTCTTTCTCTGCTCTGATTGATTCAAAGAGCAAGACTATTTGCGTACGACTATTTACCTACCTGAATGCAGAACACTTCTCATTTAAACTTGTTAATTATATTACATTGGAGAACTTAATGTATATATAACGTACGTTTAGTTTTCTTTTAAGATATAAACAAAACTAACACTTTTATTCCCTTTATCTCCTAGAATAAATTTCAGTCAGCGTATCCTTAAAGAAATCTAGTACAATTTTGTGCTTCCATTAATTCAGAAGAAAAATATAGGTACTGTTGAGTAATTTTTTCACGCATTTGCTTAAACATGATATATAAACTTTAAATTATTGAAACTTTAGGATTTGATAAGCATTAAATAATAAAAAAAAATGCGACAATATCCTTAATAGTTAAATATTTGGAAGTTTGGGTGAAAAGTGGTGTTTTCTCGTATGTTGGCCAAAGCATCCTGGAGGCAGTCTATGGCGCTTTGAAGAGTGAATCTATACAATAATATTATGTTAAAAACCACAAGTAACACCCGTTGGCGCACAATAAGAGCAACAACGTATTTTGTGAGAGCGGAATGCTTAAGTTTTTACCCTTCTTCCTCTTTAAGTATCCAAATATGTAAGCAGTAACTCAAGAAACTCTTTGCTCCATTAAAAAAATCTGATGTGTTCCACTTCTATAACTTTCTCTACCCACCTTATACTAACTATTCCTACAAACACTTATGCTTCCATCTGCACCATATCAATGGAGATACATATTTTGTAGATACTGTTTTCTTACATGGTCCCTTGTGGGTACAATGGTAATGGATATAGTGAATTTGAAATTTCGTTCTCCTGCTCCCCCTTCCAATAATAACCCTTTCATTTACGAAAATTTAAATTTTATTAGTTAAAGAAAAGTATTTGTTTCCAATGAATGTATTATGTTTCACGACACAAGAATTTCGCTTCCTAAAAAGTCTATTTTAATTGGTTTTGGAGGTATTTTTCTTGAGTTCCTTTATCTCGTTCTGCAACATTGTAATTTGTTCTCTTGCAGCTTCTAACTCTTGGGTAAGTTGTTGATTGGTCGACCCTTCATTTTCCAACGCCAAGACCCCATCAGCTGAACTTTGAAGTGTATTCAGTTCTTCCTGGATGGCCCTCAAGGACTCTTCTAATGTCAGTTTTTCTTTCATGCAGTTAGCGACGGTTTCAGATAACTGCGCTGTTCTTTTTACCAGTTCTTTGGTTAACATGTTAATCTTGCTTTTTAGATTTTCCGTTTTTTTGCAACTGCATCCTTTCTCTTCCTTGCTGGGTGGTTCATTAAACTTCATCCGTAGTTCGTCGATGACGTCTTGTAGCCTTCCCCTGGCTTCTGCTTCTTGCTGTCTCTCTCTCTCAGCTTCATCTAGAGCTTCTTCTACCTGGGCCTTGTCGGACAACAGTTGTCTTGCCCTCTGCTGCCATTCTCGCTCATGCAGTTGCTGTATTTGCTCGAACTGCAATCGTATAGTTTCTTCAGCATCCTTTAAATATTGAGCCAATTGTTCTTTTGAAGGTCTCCAAGCAGCTGCTGATATTCTAGGTCCCCGTTCTGGCGGCTCGCTGAGCTTTGTTATTATGTCATTGAGCCTCTGATTAGCCTCTGTTGCAAGTCTAAATTGCTCTTGCATTTCATTGATGATGGCTTCATTTTCCTGCTGCTCCTTCCATAGAATCCCCAGAGCTCTGTCCTGAGCTCTTACCGTATTCTCAGCGTCTCGCAGAAGCTTAACCAGATCTGTTCGTGTTACTTTTTCCATGGGCTACAAGACTTCTGCATGCCTTCCTGGCTAATTCTGTTTTTCACACAAACCGTTCCTCGTGTGAGGGTCGACTCCCAACGATCTGTAGTATTCAGGACATTTTGTAATGTCCTTTTCCTCCGCAAGAACTATATTTTTGACATTTTCTGTACGAACATGCTTAATTTCGATAACTATGGATTTGCAATCTTCAACTTTCTGTTGATTATCTAATGGTGACGATAGTCATATGTTTACATCATTGATTTCCCTATTACTCACCGGGGTGAAACTTGGATTGGGGATTGGAAACACCAATCACTAGTTTTGCAACTGGATAAGGAGAGACGCTGGCATACTCGTTGACTCGTATGGAAATCCGAAAGCTACTGGTGTACAGCCTATTGAACAAGTTTATTAAAAAGGAACTTTAAAAAATAAGCTGTTTTTTATACCTACGTACTTGTCAGTCTTAGCTGATCATTTCTTCCGATGACGCCCAAAGTTTAATACGCGAGCTGACATAGCTGTGATTGCAGTTTTTAAGAGCGCCGCATTTATTTCGGCGGTACCAGACACCACAACACACCACACCATCCCTGCACCTGTGCCCTGTACCAAATATATTGTATCACCACAGAATTACCTTGTTATAGTATTAAAAATAAAATACAAAATAAATCAAATGAAAGTTAATTTGCGTGAGCTTTAATATCCAGCAATCTTAAAAACTAATTACAACTATGGAAGCTCACGTGTTAAACTTGACGATCCAGCGGTAGCAATATGGCGTTAGGGTGTATGATCAGCTGAGGCTGACAAGTGAGCAGGTATGAAAAATACAGCCGTAGGAGCTACCGGCAACATGAGGATTCCGGAGCACGATTTCTCATAATTTAGTTCCAATGCAACTCATTTAGAGCGCTTTTTGTTGACACAGTTTAACAAGGGACTATCACTTCTTGCTACTAAGTGTTCTGCTTTTATTATTTCCTTAATGCTGCCCATAACCGTATTTAAATCTGTAACACGGATTATCAATATTTGGAAGCACATTGTTTACATTAGTATTTATGTATATTGTCTCTTTATGTTTCATTTCTTGTGAGAGAAAGAACCTGTTATATCAAGAAAATCAGAATATCCCTCTAATTCTTGCATTCTTACGCATATTTTCCGACAAGGTGATTCTTTACAACATTTAATAAAGGTATTGATATTAACCCAGACCTACAAACCAATGCTCTTTAAATAATGCTCAATGTATATAAAACTACTTAGAGTACCTAATTCTATTAGCCAAGAAAGAGTTTTAATATACAAGAGTTTTAACATATACATATATATGAGTGAGGTGAGTGAGGTGAGTGAGGTGAGTGAGGTGAGTGTGGTGAGTGAGGTGAGTGTGGTGAGTGAGGTGAGTGAGGTGAGTGTGGTGAGTGAGGTGAGTGTGGTGAGTGAGGTGAGTGTGGTGAGTGAGGTGAGTGTGGTGAGTGTGGTGAGTGAGGTGAGTGTGGTGAGTGAGGTGAGTGTGGTGAGTGTGGTGAGTGAGGTGAGTGAGGTGAGTGAGGTGAGTGTGGTGAGTGAGGTGAGTGTGGTGAGTGTGGTGAGTGAGGTGAGTGAGGTGAGTGAGGTGAGTGAGGTGAGTGTGGTGAGTGAGGTGAGTGTGGTGAGTGAGGTGAGTGTGGTGAGTGAGGTGAGTGTGGTGAGTGAGGTGAGTGTGGTGAGTGAGGTGAGTGTGGTGAGTGTGGTGAGTGAGGTGAGTGTGGTGAGTGAGGTGAGTGTGGTGAGTGAGGTGAGTTTGGTGAGTGAGGTGAGTGTGGTGAGTGAGGTGAGTGTGGTGAGTGTGGTGAGTGAGGTGAGTGTGGTGAGTGTGGTGAGTGAGGTGAGTGAGGTGAGTGTGGTGAGTGAGGTGAGTGTGGTGAGTGAGGTGAGTGTGGTGAGTGAGGTGAGTGTGGTGAGTGAGGTGAGTGTGGTGAGTGTGGTGAGTGAGGTGAGTGAGGTGAGTGAGGTGAGTGTGGTGAGTGCGGTGAGTGCGGTGAGTGTGGTGAGTGTGGTGAGTGAGGTGAGTGAGGTGAGTGTGGTGAGTGAGGTGAGTGTGGTGAGTGAGGTGAGTGAGGTGAGTGTGGTGTGGTGTGGTGTGTATGGTGTGGTGTGTGTGGTGTGGTGTGTGTGGTGTGTGTGTGGTGTGTGTGTGTGGTGTGGTGTGTGTGTGGTGTGGTGTGTATGGTGTGGTGTGTGTGGTGTGTGTGTGGTGTGGTGTGTGTGTGTGGTGTGTGTGTGATGTGTGTGGTGTGTGTGGTGTGTGTGGTGTGGTGTGTGTGGTGTGGTGTGGTGTGTGTGGTGTGTGTATGGTGTGGTGTGGTGTGGTGTGTGTGTGGTGTGGTGTGGTGTGTGTGGTGTGTGAGTGGTGTGTGTGTGGTGTGGTGTGTGTGGTGTGGTGTGTGTGGTGTGGTGTGTGTGGTGTGGTGTGTGTGTGGTGTGTGTATGGTGTGGTGTGGTGTGTGTGGTGTGGTATGTGTGTGGTGTGGTGTGTGTGGTGTGGTGTGTGTGTGGTGTGGTGTGTGTGTGTGTGGTGTGTGTGGTGTGGTATGTATGGTGTGGTGTGTATGTGTGGTGTGTGTGGTGTGTGGTGTGTGTGTGTGGTGTGGTGTGTGTGTGGTGTGTGTGGTGTGATTGTGTGGTGTGGTGTGTGTGGTGTGGTGTGTGTGGTGTGGTGTGTATGGTGTGGTGTGGTGTGTGTGGTGTGTGTGTGGTGTGGTGTGTGTGTGGTGTGGTGTGTGTGTGGTGTGTGTGTGATGTGTGTGGTGTGTGTGGTGTGTGTGGTGTGGTGTGTGTGGTGTGGTGTGGTGTGTGTGTGGTGTGTGTATGGTGTGGTGTGGTGTGGTGTGTGTGTGGTGTGGTGTGGTGTGTGTGGTGTGTGTGGTGTGGTGTGTGTGTGGTGTGTGTGGTGTGGTGTGTGTGGTGTGGTGTGTGTGGTGTGGTGTGTGTGGTGTGTGTATGGTGTGGTGTGGTGTGTGTGGTGTGGTATGTGTGTGGTGTGGTGTGTGTGGTGTGTGTGGTGTGGTGTGTGTGTGGTGTGGTGTGTGTGTGGTGTGTGTGGTGTGGTATGTATGGTGTGGTGTGTGTGTGGTGTGTGTGGTGTGTGTGTGGTGTGTGGTGTGTGTGAGGTGTGTAGTGTGTGTGTGGTGTGTGTGGTGTGTGTGGTGTGGTGTGTGTGGTGTGTGTGGTGTGTGTGTGGTGCGTGTGGTGTGGGTGTGGTGTGTGTGGTGTGTGTGTGGTGTGGTGTGTGTGGTGTGTGTGGTGTGTGTGGTGTGTGTGGTGTGTGTGGTGCGTGTGGTGTGGGTGTGGTGTGTGTGGTGTGTGTGTGGTGTGGTGTGTGTGAGGTGTGTGGTGTGTGTGGTGTGTGTGGTGTGGAGTGTGTGGTGTGGTGTGTGTGGTGTGTGTGGTGTGGTGTGTGTGGTGTGTGTGGTGGGTGTGGTGTGGGTGTGGTGTGGTGTGTGTGAGGTGTGTGGTGTGTGTGTGGTGTGTGTGGTGTGGAGTGTGTGGTGTGGTGTGTGTGTGGTGTGTGTGGTGTGGTGTGTGGTGTGTGTGGTGTGTGTGTTGGGGTGTGGTGTGGGTGTGGTGTGTGTGGTGTGTGTGGTGTGGTGTGTGTGGTGTGGTGTGTGTGGTGTGGTGTGTGTGTGGTGTGTGGTGTGTGTGTGGTGTGTGTGTGGTGTGTGTGGTGTGTATGGTGTGTGGTGTGGTGTGCATGGTGTGTGGTGTGGTGTGTGTGGTGTGTGTGTGGTGTGTGTATGGTGTGTGGTGTGTGTGTGGTGTGTGTGGTGTGGTGTGTATGGTGTGGTGTGTGTGGTGTGTGTGGTGTGGTGTGTGTGGTGTGTGTGGTGTGGTGTGTGTGGTGTGGTGTGTGGTGTGGTGTGGTGTGTGTGTGGTGTGTACGGTGTGGTGTGGTGTGTGTGTGGTGTGGTGTGTGTATGGTGTGGTGTGTGTGTGGTGTGTGTGGTGTGTGTGGTATGTGTGTGGTGTGTGGTGTGTGTGTGGTGTGTGGTGTGTGTGTGGTGTGTGGTGTGTGTGGTGTGGTGTGTGTGGTGTGTGTGGTGTGGTGTGTGTGTGGTGTGGTGTGTGTGTGGTGTGTGTGGTGTGTGTGTGGTGTGGTGTGTGTGGTGTGTGTGGTGTGGTGTGTGTGTGGTGTGTGGTGTGAGTGTGGGTGTGTGTATGTGGTGTGGTGTGGTGTGTGTGTGGTGTGTGTTGTGTGTGTGTGTGCGTGTGCGTGTGTGTGTGTATGACTTGCTGATACTCCTTGTATTAAGGGGAAAAATACGAATGAGTCCCCATTTGAAAAAGAATTGAAAACAAACTAAAAACAAGAAATATCTCAAATTGATTAACTCCATAAATACATGTATAAAAATGATGAAGTGTGTGCTTTAGCGAGATGTATGCTGTTTATGCAGTTAACATTGTATCTCTTATGGTTTAAGATCGGGGTGACACGGTACGTTTGCTTTAGGAATAGCAATTGGAGAGATGCGGAGGGGGTTGGGCACTGAAGCTAGGCTTATTGTACCTATGTATGTCCCCAAGTATGCACCCCCGTGAGGAAGGATGAGGTGAGGCAGACACCCCAGTGGCCAGATTTTGCGATAGCGAAGACATTGACAGAGTTGTGTAAGGTTTACGAGATTGGCGACTCCTCCAGGGCGACCCCGACGGGGTCAAATGCCCCCGTATGCCCCCCCCCCACCCGGATCCCACCGAAAATGAGTTGCATGTCATCCCCTTTGCTTACATTTGCGACCCTGAAAGAATTAATGGGATGAACGATGAATGAAATGATTAATAATCTGAGGTGGAAGGATGGGAAATTCGGGGGATGTAATTACTCTTCTCAGCATTCGACTAGCGACCCAGGGTGACCCCGAAAAACACACATGTATCTGAAAGGTCGAACCCACGACCTCCCGAATGTGAGCCTTACAGATTACCATGGAGACATCTCGCTAAGTTTGCTTTAACTTAGAACGCGTTATTCTGCTGAGATAACATGATGACAGTCCACATTATTCGCAAATGACTACATATTACAACAGAAAGGCAAAACACTTAAAAAAGCTTTAATTTAATGAACTAATAGAAGCAAGAAATACAAAAATTCAGAGGCTTTCAATTACATAAATGTGGCTACGAAGCTTCTTCGGACATTCTCTCTCTCTCTTTCTCTCTCTCTCTCTCTCTCTCTCTCTCTCTCTCTATCTCTCTCTTCCCGTAGTATACTTTTATACATTTTGCTTTGCATCACTCACAGAGTACATACATGTGAAACATACCATTACTTAGTACAGTAGAATCCTGATATCTCAACAACTTTTTTTATTTTATTTTTATCGTTAAACTTGACTATAATAATTTCTATTATCAACTATACGGTATGAATGGTATGGGTAAATTTTAATTAGTGTACGTATACAACCTAATCAGAGCAACAAGAGGACTAAACACGTATTGACCTTGGATATCTAGTCAGAACATAAGCAGCTGGCAGACCATTGTCACAAAACCAAAAGCTTGCCGTTAATAATGTGGATACTTAGCACAAACACTTGTTTGAAAGATTTGAAAGTTTATTGCTTTACCCAGTACAAAGGTACCTTTTAGACGTGACGAATAGCGCAGTGGTTTATGACCGAGTTCACTTTTCTATTTCTAAGACTATAATGGTGTCAGGTTGTCTTTTCGGCTTCCGTACAGTACATAAACATCGCAGGCCATCTCGCATTATCAGCAGTCTCTTGTTTATTTCAAGGAAGGAATGTTAACCCCATCGTCAATTTGCATTGTCACTAGATCAGATCCTATCAAGGTCATTCCTATGTGGTAAACCAAACTTTCAGTTACATATTTCGGTTACAGTGTAGCTTCCAGAATTTCAGACTTACTGTTAGTGTTGTATTGAATTGTCTGTGCCACTGAAAATGTCGAACGAGAAGAAAAGACAAGCTAACACATCAATAGCAATTAAATTGCATGTGTTAGGGTTGGGGGGGGGGGGTTGAAGGCATATTAATACGTAATAACTTTCATAATATTATACTTTTGTTTCCTATGTTGTGCTAGAATGTATCTAATTGGCAGTTTATATTATCAGTTATGAATAACAGACCCCTTATTCCGTAAGACTCGACAGCCTCTCAGTCCACATCAGGTCGAGTTATCGGGATTTCACTGTTATCACTAAAGCTACAATTGTTAGTCTCCTTATCGTGTGCATGGGGCTGTTTCGTTCAGTCCTCGTGGTCTGGGCGAACACACTCACGGCATAACTGACACTCCTACACACGATGCGGTACTAAAAATTGTGGATTTAGTTATCACTTCCCTGCCCAAGCTTGACACTTTCTCGCGCAATTTCCTCTTTTCTCCCTCACTAGTTTTGTAATATTTGGGGCCATAGTAAAGAGCGTTTTTTAGTTCAGAGCAGAAAGTTTGTGTCTGTGTAGTGATTTGGAGATCTTCACTGTTTACATTAAGCAGACGGATTCTATATGAACGGAGACTGAAACAATTAACAATTAGTATACAAAGAACAATGATTATTTACGGTCGGTTATGTTGACACTATACCTCACTCGTGAAAATTAGTATATGTTTTGGGAATCTTCATTCCCATCCTCAATTAATGTGATTAACCTCACTGTTCAATAGTGAAGAATGATTTTGCTTCTAACGCAGTCAAATAATGAGATGTTAGAACATTGGTGTTTGACTCAATTACTCAATGACAACTTGTGGAGGGGGACTTAGCACCTCGACCGAAAGGCGATCTTTTGTACCTATGCCCCTGATGGGACATTCCCCGGGAGGATGTATGAGGCAAATGGATCCGAAAGGCGGCCGGAACGTTGCCACACAGAGCAGAGGACGGGGTCCCTAAATTTTCCCAGTTAGAAGCACCCCAGCGAAGGCTGGCTCAGTCCGATTCCTCTCTCAGCCCTTCGGGTTCCCAATCCCAAATGGGGTCGGGGACTCGAAACCGTTTCCCCTCACCCTTCGAGCTTGCACCATCCCATTGGGGCCCCGGAAACCAGTAGGCTCGCCGTCCAATCCAGGGAACGAGATTTCCTCAGCGCAATTGTTACCCTCACCGTACTGCTGCCGCGACGCTCGCCGACGCTTCCAACCATGACAGAAACCTAATGGGGTGAAGAGCGAAATGAAATGATTAATGCAACGAAATGGAGGGACAGAAATTCGGAGGGTATAGAAATCATTCCCAGCATGACAACCCCGGGAAATCTGCGAAAAAACCCACGGGTCAGAAAGGCTGGCCACAGGGATCGAACCCGCGACCTCTCAAATGCGGGACACAGATGTTTCCACCTGAGCCATCCCCTTCGGTTACTCTAGGTTTTCTATTCCATTAGAGCTAAGAAAACACATGACTGTATAAGTTGCTGTTTCTAACGCTTCAAAAAGTATTTTATTTGGAAAGCAGCTCTTAACCTGTGTAGTCATGTCGATGGCTTAGTTTTGTTAACAATTTCTGAATTTATTTAGTATCCTTTATATGGAACTTTGGATTAACCCAAATCTGTCAAAAACTGCATTATTTTTCGTTTAAAATATGCATTACCGAATAATTTAATATATGATTTATTGCATAAGTGTTTGAGATGTAGTTACCTCTTTCTCTGCACTGAGTGATTCAAAGAGCAAGACAATTTGCGTACAAGTGACTACCTACCTGAATGCTGAACACTTCTCATTTAAACGTGTTAATTATATTACACATTGGAGAATTTAATGTCTATAACGTACAGTTTAGTTTTCTTTAAGATCTAAACAAAACTTATACTTTTATTTCATTTACTTCCTTTCCTCACAGAAAATATTCAGTTAACTTGTCTTTAAAACAGTATCTAAAAGTTCGTTACTTCGATTAATTCAGAAGAAAGTTATACTACTGGGTAATCTTTTCAAGCATTTTCTTAAACACAATACATAAACTTTAAATTGCTGAAACTTTAGGACTTGATAAGCATTAAAAATAAAAAATTGCTTTGTTAATGCCTTAAATAGTTAATTATTTGGAAGTTTGCAGGAATAGTGGCCTTTTCTCGTATGTTGGTCAAAGTATTATGGAGATAGTCTAAGGAGCTTTAAAGAGTGAATCTATATAATAATATTATGCGAATAAACCACAAATAAAACCCTTTAGTCTCTATAAGAGTAACCATATGTTTTGTAATAGTGGATTTGACAAGTTTCACTCTCCCTCATTTCAAGCATCCCAGTATATTTGCAGTAGCTCCAGAAGCTGTTCCCCTCACTTCCATTATTTTCTCTGCTCACCTCATACCAATTATTCCTGCAAACACTTATACTTCCATCTACACCATATCAATGGAGATACATATTTTGTAGATACTGTTTTATTACATTGTCCCTTGTGGGTACAATGGTAATTGATGGATATAGTGAATTTGAAATTTCGTTCTCCCCCCCCCCCCCTCCCCCGACACACACACCACACATAATAACCATCACATTATTTACGTTAATTTAAATTTGATTACTTAAAGAAAAATTATATGCTTCCAATGCATATATTATATTTCACGACACAAGAATTTCGCTTCCTAAAAGTCTATTTTAATTTGTTTTGGAGGTATTTTTCTTGAGTTTCTTTATCTCGTTCTGCAACATTGTAATTTGTTCTCTTGCAGTTTCTATCTCTTGGGTAAGTTGTTGATTGGTCGACCCTTTCCTATGCTGTTGTTCCAGGTCATTTTCTAACGCCAAGACCCCATCAGCTGAACTTTGAAGTGTACTCAGCTCTTCCTGGATGGCCCTCAAGGACTCTTCTAATGCCAGTTTTTCCTTCATGCAGTTAGCGACGACTTCAGATAACTGCGCTGTTCTTATTTCCAATTCTTTTGTTAAGATTTTAATCTTAGCTTGTAGTTTTGGCGCTCTTTTGCAACTGCATTCTTTCTCTCCCTTTCTAGGTGGTTCAATAAAGCTCATCCGTAGTTCGTCGACTGCGTCTTGTAGCCTCTCCCTGGCTTCTGCTTCTTGCTGTCTCTGTCTCTCAACTTCATCTAGAGCTTCTTCTGCCTGGGCTGTCTCGGACAATAGTTGTTCGGCCCTCTGCTGCCATTCTCGCTCATGCAGTTGTTGTATTTGCTCGAACTGTAATCGTACAGTGCGTTCAGCCTCCTTTAAATGTCGAGCCAATCGTTCTTTTGTAGGACTCCAAGCAGCTGTTGACGTTCTAGGCCCCCGTTCTGGCGACTCGCTGAGCTTGGTTACTATGTCATTCAACCTCTGGTTAGCTTCTGTTGCCAGTCTAAATTGCTCTTGCATTTCATTGATAGCGGCTTCATTTTCCTGTTGCTTCTTCCTTAGAGCCACCAGAGTTCTGTCCTGAACTCTTATCGTATGCTCAGCACCTTGCAGAAGCTTAATCAGATCTGTTGCTGTTAGTCCTTCCATGGGTTAGAAGACTTCTGCATGCCTTCCTTCCTACTTCTGTTTTTCACACAAACCGTTCCTCGTGTGAGGGTCGACTCCCAACGATCTGTAGTATTCAGGACATTTTGTAATGTCCTTTTCCTCCGTAAGAACTATATTTTTGACATTTTCTGTACGAACATGCTCAGTTTCGATAACTGTGGATTTGCAATCTTCAACTTTCTGTTATAAAAGTTTAACATTGTACAATCTGATAGTAACGATAGTCATATGTTTGAAATTATTGATTTGCCTTTTAGGATGTACTTAATGCTGCCATAACCTTATTATCTGCAATACGGGTTATATAAATGGTTGGAAGCACACTGTTTACATTAATATTTGTATTGTCTCTTCATGTTCGCTTCTTGTGAGAGGGAATCTGTTATATCAAGAAAAACAGAATATTTCTCTAACTCTTACACCATTTGCTTTATATTTTTCGACGAGGTGAATCTATCAGACATTCATAAGGGTATTAATATTAACGCAGACCTATGTACATACCAGATACCAATGTTCTTTGAAGGATTCTTAGAGCATATACATAAAAATATTTAGAGTACCTAGAGTATCTATTAGTCCAGAGGGATTTTAACGATTTTAACACAAGAATTTTAACATATGTTTCCATGGCCTGCTGGTGATTCTCCTTGCATGAAAGAGGGTGTGGGGGGGGGGGGGGCGGAAGGATAAGATAAGCACTTCCCATGTAGAAGTAGAAGTATGTGAAAGCTCAAACTAAAATTAAGAAACATCCCAGAATTAATTAACTTCGCAGTACATTTAAATGGTGCTTCAAGGAGATGCTTATGCAGTTAACATTGTATCTCTTACGGTTTAGTGGCTATACAAAAGTCCTTCAGTATCAGGAAGACTAGAAGTTATTCCCAGAAAATTCAAAATATGCATGTCATTTGTTATCAAAATGTCTTAAACGTATACTAGTTTAATCAAAATCCTTACAACAATCTTTAGGAAATTCAAAATTTTCGGAAATGTTTGCATGTTTCATTACCACGCAACTCCGATTCGCATCGTAGTCTATCTCTCCGGTGGTTTAGCTTGTCTCTAGGACCATAAAACTGGAAGGTCTCTTCTATCACGCCAGTTAGGGGCAGGGGTTAGAAAACATTTTTTGTGTGCAGAAACGTCAGGAGTCCATTCCTACTTGCCTCTTTAGTCTAGCACTGATTGGATAGAAGCAGCCGAATTTTGTCCCATCTCCATAACAACAGACACAGAGGGGTGAGTATCTGCGTCTCTTTTCAACATCTCTCTTTCTTTAGCCTAGAGACAAGATAAACCACACGTGGTATATCTTGTTAGTCACTGGTCGGCGATATTGGTGTAGTGAGCACAGTATGGAGAAGAAACCTGAAAGGCTTCAACTGATCAGGGTGACACGGTACGTTTGCTTTAGGAATAGCAATAGGAGAGACACGGAGGGGGTTCGGCACTGAAGCTAGGCTTATTGTACCTATGTCCCCAAGTGGGCACCTCCGTGAGGAAGAATGAGGTGAGAAGAAACACCGGGCGGCAAAATCCAGACTAGTGGTACGGACATTGAAGAAGTCCCTAAGGTTTACAAAGAATGAAGACACCTCGAGGTCTTTTAAATCTTCCGGGCCTTTCAGAGGCTGGCTCAGCCAGATTCCTTTTCCACCCTTTCGGATTCGTTTCCATGCAGTATTCAATCCAGAATGACAACTCCTATCGATTTGAGTTTCCATGGAAATGAGTTTCCACAGCGCATTTGCTCCCCCTACCGTACTGCTGCCACGATGCTCGCTGACGTTTCCCTGGAAAAAACCTAACGGCATAAAGAGTGAAATGAAATGATTAATGTAACGAAATCGAGGGACAGGAAATTCGGAGGATATATAAATCGCATCCAGCAGTCGCCTGGCGACCGGGGAAATCCCCGAAAAAGACCCGTGGTTCACGAAGGTCGTCCCCAGGGATCGAACCCGCGATCTCCTGAATGCGGGCCACAGACGTTACCGCCTGAGCCATCCCGCTCGGTTACTCTGGGTTTTCTATTGGATTTGTTCCAGAGGCAGTTCGAGTCGAGTGGGGAAGCTTATTCCCCCACCCGAAGTGTCTTTACCGCAGTACCTAGCCGTTATATGGCTTTACCTGCGCGATAGTATGGTGTTTTGGTCTACAGGGATTTAATCTGGGAATGTTTGGGATCAGGGGTATCTTAGGGACAAGATGAATGATGGTAAGGATAGGTCCATGAACGGGCACTGCCCATACATGCTGATTGGCTGGTTGGTCAATCAGGTGACGCGCTAATCTCCTCCTGGTTCTGGCCGTCAGTCACACACTGAGAGGTGATCTGAGTTAGGCGATTTACTCTGTTTTAAGTACAGATATTCATTTTGCCTTTCCCATCTGCGAAAATTAGCCCGTTGGACTTAAGATGTCCTTCGGCAATTTTTTAGATGGTAGTCGGCGAGGCTCTCTCTGGTCATATTGTCCCAGAGTATTCACCAGTGGGTTAGGGTGGTTCTGGAGTTTGTTGTACATTGTTCGAGCGCGGGTTTTAATCACGTCGACAATGTACGGGATGCCGGAATGTTCGTGAAGGATGTGGGCAGGAAATCTCCAACCAGTGTCGTAGATCATCCTTAATGCCCGGTTCTGCAACATCTGGAGTCTGATGAAGGTGGACTTTGCCACCACTCCCCAGATCTCACATCCGTACAGGACCAGAGGCGGGATGATCGCACGATACAGTTGGAGTTTCAGGCGAATGGGCATGGTTTTGGAGCTGAGGATGGGATACAACTGCCGTAGGGCTGCATGACCTTGTAGTACTTTGCCCCTGACGTGATGCCTATACGTTAGCCGCCGGTCCAACGTGACCCCGAGATACTTCGCCGTAGTGACCCAAGGGATCCGACGGCGCCGAAGCACGAGGTCCTGCGGGAGCCGGTTTGCCAGCGTGTTGGCCAGGAGAATCGCAGAGCTTTTCTCCGGGTTGATAGACATGCGCCAGTTCTCGCACCATCTACTGATGGCACAGAGGTGGGCTTGTACTTGACGGTAGCTGTAGCGCGGGTTCTTGTTAGCTGCGAAGATCATGAGATCGTCCGCATACTGACAGATGTGAGTGTTGGGGTGCGTGGGGAGATCGGCCATGTAAGCATTAAAGAGTGCCGGTGACAGTACACTGCCCTCGGGGACTCCTGCGCCAATGGGCCTTTCTCGGGAAAATGAACCCTCCACCTTCACCCGGAAGCTACGTTCCTGTAGGAAACTAGCCACCAAGTAAATATATGGAGGGGGGATTTCGTGCTGTATGAGTTTGTAGATAAGTCCTTCGTGCCAGGTGGTAGAGAACGCCTTTTCCACGTCAAGCAACACTGCCACCGTTTTGGCCCTTTCCTGGTAAGCCAGGGAGGCCTTTTCGGCTACACGCAGTAGTTGCTCGGTTGTGGAATGGTCAGAACGAAAACCAAACTGATGTTCCGGTAGGAGGCCTTTTTCCTCTAAAAGAGGTCGAAGGCGGGTCAGGAACAGTTTCTCGAAAACTTTCGAGATAACTGGTAGGAGGCTGATGGAGCGGTAGCTAGAAGGAAAGATCGGATTCTTGCCCGGCTTCAACACGCATACCACACGCGCCTTCTTCCAGTCTTCTGGAAAATGACGCATGCTTAGGCACGCGTTGTAGATCCGAGTCAAGTGCATCACGGCTCTAAAGGGAAGGTGCTGGAGCATTTCCGCTGTTACCCGGTCCTGCCCAGGGGCTTTTCTAGGTTTTAGGTGTTGGATGGTGTTAGTTACCTCGCGAGGGGTAACTATCGGGATGTGGAAATCCTCGTGGCCCGCAGGTCTAACTTCTAAGAAGTCTTCTACTGCTTGCTCCACGAGGTCAGTATGATCGTCGTTCTGAGGGTCGACTCTAGGCTGGAATTGAGTTTCCAAATAGTCTGCTAGCGCCTCTGCTTTTTCCCTCGGTTCAAAGACAAGTCTTCCCCGAGGGCTATGCACAGGATGCTGGTGTACAGTTTTATCTTTCCTCAAGCCTCGGACGATGCGCCATGGTTTCCTCTCCTGGAGGTTTACATGTCGCAACGTGTTTTCCCAAGCTGCTTGCCTATGCTTTCTTAGGAGTCGTCTCACCAGGGATTTGAACCTCTGGTGTATTACTCCTATCCTAGGGTGACGGAATCTCTGCCATAGCCTTCTAACAGCGTTTTTCGCTTGAATGAGGCGTTTCAGTGGAACAGGGATAGCTGTAGGGTTTGGTGCATCGGTAGGAATACGGTGGGTATGAGCACGCACCGCATTTAGGATAGAGGTTGAGAACCCCGTGGCTGCCTCCTCGAGAGCCTCTATCGAGTCTATTCGAGGACATGCTTCCACGGAGTTGTGGAGGGCTAGGACGGCTGCATCCCAGTCGACTTCCTCAACCCAATCAGGCACTCCCAGCGCAGTTAGATTAACGTCTGAGTCGACCACAACAGGGTTGTGATCAGAATCCAGAGCGTTAATCACCGAGAGATCCAGGTGAAATGGAATGTTTTTTGTGACAATGAAATCTATGACATCCGCGGCGCCGCGTGCCGGGTAGTATGTTGGACCTCTCGGCCCGTGTGCATGCAGGGCGGGGTTCCCGCTTATGAGACGGTACAATCCCCGACCCTTCACGTTCTGGGTGCGGCTGTGCCAGCTTGGGTGTTTGGCGTTGAAGTCGCCTGCGATACAGACTCTTTGGTGTAGGTTTAGGAGTGCCGTAATGTCCGCTTCATAGAAGCGCCCATCCGGAGGATCATATACCGCTACAAGTACCACGTCGCATCCGCCTAAGGATAGTCTTATGGCGGTTGCCTCTAGGTGTTGTAGTGGCGGAATGGTAACAGGAATATGTGTGAGATGGTTCTTTATGAAAATGGCAGTACCGCCGCCCTGTCGGCCGACCCGATCAGACCGATGGGCGATGTAACTTGGCAGACTGAACTGTACACCGGCGTGCAAGTGTGTTTCACAGACCATAAGGATATCAATCCCATGGCTGTCTACAAACTCTAACAGGCCAGGTCTCTGCTCTCTAACTCCATTTGCGTTCCAGAACGCAGCTCTAAATGAACGCACATTTCTATGCGCCATTTAAGAGCTTATGGAATTAGCGTAGAGTTCCTTGGCCGTTTGAAGCACTACGAGGTGCTTCTTCACAGCCGAAAGTTCAGGGTTGAGGATTTGCTCTCTGCAGCGCCTTAGTATGGGGAGGGAACGTTGTACGAGGTCCGCAAACCAAGTTGCCAGTTCAATAAACTCCGCCATGTCCTCTGAGCCAAAGGCCTCTCCCAAGACCTGTGACTGAGTGTTTAGTTTTTAGAACTAGTTTAGTTTAGTTTATTTTAAAAGTATTGGCCTGGTGCCGGTACAGTGGGCCCGGCTTACAGGCTATATTTACATTGATTTACAGTTGACTTTGTTCATATTTACAGTTTTCGCTATATACAAAAACCCATACGGTGACCATCTGTAGGTCACCGAGAATAGTTTTCTTTTGTCTTTTGTCTGTTTCGTCTTTGGGTTATATATACATATGTACATATTTACAAATTATATACAGACACATACACGCACGCATTCACCCACACACACACTCGTACACACATACACACACATCTTCACTGGGCACACCAGAAATATGCGTCCCAGCGCACTACACTATTTACAGTTTTGACACTATATACACTGTCCCGCGGTGGCAGCTCCTGAATATTTTCCGAGGCGAGGGCCTCTGCCGGAACATGTATGTGGCTTAGGGACGAGGTTGCGTGGACGCGCATTAGTCGGCGAGCCGAGCCGCTTCTAGAACATTTTTATCCTAGTATGTTTGCGGTGCTTCGGCTCGCCTTTGCCGATGTTAGCGATCACGTCATTTTCGTGGTTCCTAATGCGCGTCCATGCCGCCATTGCTCTTTTGTCTATTGCCTCCGGGATGAACGGGATATGAGTTTCGAGGTGAAGAGTTTGGGTGGTGGTGAGGAGTGGAGCAGAGAGGATTTTTCTGAGGGAGAGGTTTTGGAGGGTTTGGAGTTGTTTGAGGGCAGTTTTGGAGGCATTAGCCCAGGCCACACATGCATACAGGACCACCGAGAGAATAAATGACCTATATAGTATAAGTTTTGACTTTAGTCGCAACTGTTTACTACGGAAGATGGGGGCGCACAGCTTTAGCCGCTGTCTGCCTTTATTGGCGCTATTTTTTATGTGGGTGGACCAACACATTGTTCGGTCCAAGGTGACACCTAAGTATTTAACTTGCTGACGGCAGTGCAATATTTGACCATCGACCGTTAGGTCCGTTGCCAAAGTGTGACGCCGCTTAGAAAAATGAATCAGCTGGCATTTGTCGGGATTAATTTTGATTTTCCAGTCATGTTGCCATGAGAGGAAATTGTTCACATAACGTTGCATTTCTGCAAGGCCGAAACGTGGATTTCTATGGTGGTTGTATATTGCAGTGTCGTCAGCATACATGGCGACCTTGCATCTGGCGTCCACTGGGAAATCATTGGTGAACAATATATACAGAAAAGGGGACATTATTGCCCCTTGTGGGACGCCAGCCCGCATCACTCGCTCCCGTGAGGAGGAGCGGCCCACTTGGACGTAAAACTGCCGATTTTCTAGAAAATTATGCAGCAAGTATAGATAATTTTGAAGAGCCGGGAAATTGTGGTGCAGTTTATAAATAAGGCCATTGTGCCAGCACCGGTCAAATGCAGCTTCTACGTCCAGAAATAGCGCCAACGTTGAAGCCCCATTGTTAAATTGCTCTGTTACGTCATCAGTTAGTCTGAGGAGCTGAAGTTCAGTGGAATGTCCTTTTCTAAAGTCAAACTGTGAATTTGAGAGTTCATGTGTTGCGGAGACTTGTTTTTGAAGCCGAGAAAGGATACATTTTTCGAGCAGTTTACCAATAGTAGACAAAAGACTAATGGGACGGTAGTTTTGCGGTTGTCTGGTGCTTTTCCCTTGCTTTGGGAGCATGATAACCTTAGCTCGTTTCCAAGTAGAGGGGAAATAGCCTTGCTGCAAACAGGCGTTAAATATCTTTGTTAGTTGCACCAGAGCTTTTCTCGGGAGATGCTTAAGTTCCTCATTAGTCACTTTGTCTGGACCGGCAGCTTTCCCATTAGGCAATTTCCTAATGAGCTTGTAAATTTCCTGCGGTGTTATGGTGGGTAGTTGTTGCTCTTGCTTCTGCGCCACCCAGGTTTGTACCCATGTCTGGACCTCCCGTTCTATTTCACAGTTGGTCACTGGGTTTTCGGTGAATCTGTCTTGGAGACAGTCAGCGAAGACCTCGGCTTTCTCCTCTGCGGAGAAGTGCAAGCCGCTTTGAGTGTGCAGCGCCTCAGTTGCGGAGTTGACGCTTGTGGAAACTTTGAAAGCCTTGAGTAATTTCCACAAAGAAGAGTCCGAATGTGTGGTACTCAGCATTTTGTTTTCCCATTGTTCAGTTTTATTGATTTTAATTTGTTGCCGAATGATGTTGCGTAGCCATTTTGCTAGCACTTTATATTCAGGCTGACGGGTGTATCGCCACAGTTTTGTCAAGCGTCGTCTCCGCGCAATGAGTTGCTCTACCTCGGGGTACGTGCAAAAACCGGGTGGTCTTGTGGTGTATGTGGTAGCATTTCTCTTGGCTGTGTGTAGCGAGGCAGTAAAGTTTTCAATGGCGACATCTATGTCTGCCTCGCTATAGTATGACAGTCTGGGTTGCGCCATCCCGTGCATTTCAGTGGTGAACTTATTCCAGTCGGTCTCAGCTCTACTTTGAGGGCCAGAGGCACTGGCTGAAATGCCACCCTGTATGTCGAAATGCACAGGAAGATGGTCGGAGTCCAGGCTGTGATAAACAGTAAAGTTATTTAACAGTGTCGCATTTTTTGTTAGTACGATGTCCAAAATCTCAGCGTCAAAGTGCCCTGATCGATGCCAAAAAGTGGGTTCTGGGGGAAGATGTACCTCAATTGTTGTGTGGGTCCTACTTATAGAGCCAGTCTGTGATGACGGGCCAGCGCTGATTGGCTGCGCTGTTGCTGTTGCCTGGTTGGCTGTAGCGGCTGGTGCCTGATTGGCTGGTGCCTGATTGGCTGATGCAGTTGGTGGGGGAAATTGGGTAACACTTTTGTTACCTGCCTCCACCGTGGCTGGTTCTGGCTCTGAACTTACAGTCACATGAGCCTTTCTCCCCTTCCTCCTCTTTTTAGGAGGACGTTTGTCCTTTGGGGCAGCACTGGGGGGTGGCACAGGATGTTTTGTGCCCACCTTTGGGGTGACGCTTGGGACTGGCGTTGTCTTTTGACTGACAACTTGGTTCTGTGGGGTTGCTTCTGCACTCTCGGCCCGTACTAGGGCACTTTCGTGCTCCGACATTGCCTGTGCAAAAGACACCCCCTGTCGGATCTCTGGTACTTTGCCCTGTCTTCCTTGCATAATTGCAAGTCGCTTTGGGCAACCACGATAGATGCCAATGTGGCTCCCGTCGCAGTTTGCACACTTTTTATTCTCTATTGGTGTCGGGCAATCCTTCACCAGGTGCTCACCCGCACAGCGAAGGCACTTGAGTTGCCTCTCACAAGCATGACTCGAGTGGTGAAAGCCCAAGTAGTTGTAGCATTGGGCTGGTCCCTCTCTGCTGTGGTAGGGCTCAATGGTGACCCTCGTGTTATACAAATGAGTCACCTGGTCGATTTTTGGGGTTCCCTCCCCCTGTTTTTCAACTACCACTAAAAATAGTGGCAGGGGTACCTTGGTGGGTTTCCCCTCTTTTACCTTTGTGGTGGTTAGTTGCACCACGGACCTCGGTTTGATTCCGTGTTCGTCCTGTAGGCCGTCACGGATATCCTGGGGGTCTGTCTCAGAATCAAGACCCCTGACAACTCTGCGAACCACGTGGGGACACTGAAGCGAGTAAGTGTGGAACTTAATTCCACTCTCTTTCAGTACCCCTTTCGCGGCCTTGTGGTCGTCAGAGGTAGTGGTTCTGATGACAACCCGTCCTGGATGCCGGGTTGCCTGGAAATTGGCCTTTAACTGCCGTCTCAGTTCCTTCATTACCTTTATGTGGTTCGGGAACGGATCAGACACAATCGGAGGGATTCTACCCTCCTTTTGTGAGGCCTGGTTTGGGGCGAGCGCTGCAGTTGCAGATGTTGATGAAGCAGGAGTCCCTTCCGGCTTTGAACCGGAAGATCTCCTCCTGCGGTTCTGCACTACAACGAAGCCGTCGTCATCCGGTGTTGTAGGTGCTGGGACAGGGGTCATAGGTACTGGTGGTGGTGTGACAGGGACTGCTGTCCCTTGGTTCACAAGGCCAATAGTCTTTTTGGCCTTCGGCCTGTTCTTGGCCCTGAGGAGCGTCTTGGCTTTCGCCTTGACGATATTCACCCTTGGACCGTGGGAAGGGTTCTGGGTAGAGGTACCTATCGCGTCAGGTCTTACCTTGGCGTTGGTACTCGGCGTGTCTCTAGTCATTGCAGGTGCCATCCGGCATCCCACAGAGGGTTTAACGCCTTGCGACGCGCCTATGGGGGTTCCAGTGAACCCCGGGTCCAGGCTAGAGCCTGGTCCCTTGGCTGCAACCATGTAAAAATCTGCGGTTCCTTATGTACGCGTTCTTTTTCCTTAGCGCAGCGCTGTCCAATGCGGCGCCCGTGATGTATTTTTTGGCGCCCTTCACAGTTTTTACTCCGACAACCTTTAATATTAGTTAAAATTTCAAGACAAGACCATTTCTTTCCGAATATCTTTCCCAATATACACTCATGAAGTATGTTTTTCTACATCTAAAGATATATTCATTACTTCCCTAACCAGTGCTTTCCCTTTATCCTCTCTAAAGGATACTTGCCCTAACGGTGATTGTGGTGGCGCCCGCGCCTCCTTAGGCCCGAACACATAAGAAAGATGAACAGTAGTTCATTAGAGTTAAGAAGAGCATGACTGTGGAAGTTACCGTTTCCAACGTTTCTAAAAGTATTTTATTTAGAAAGCCGATTCAGATCGAAGTGAATCTTTGGATCCGATCCTCTTAGAAGTGGGGTCGAAATTATATTGCATGGGAACACCTACCGCATTCAAATCGATTCGAATCCGCCAAAGGTACTAACTTCTACTGTACTCGTAACATGCTGCACCCTCGCCATTTTGTTTTCTTTACGAATGTGGTGTAATGAAGCACAACAACAAAGCCACTTCATTGTATCTATAATGTTGCAACGTATTCTTCTCAAAAACATTCGCTAACCTCAAAACCTTGTCAAAAATGCGCAGAAAACATTTTACAGGTTCATCAACATAAACCAAGTGACCAACATAAAAGTCTGAATTATTTTATTCCTGAGCCTTGCGTTTCGAATTATTCGTCCTCATTCCGGATTAAGTTCAACATTCAAGCACTGATCGTATTGAGAATGGGATTGGACTCAAATCGATTTCAATTCTCCATGGAAACGTCGAAGCTATTTAGCCATTGTACCCCATCTCTCTTCAAAGAAAAGCAATCTATCAAACAATGTCGATGCAAAATGATGAAGACAAAAAGAGAGGAATTAGTATTTGTATTATCATTCCCTTCTTACCGTCTTCCGAAAACGTCATATGCGAAATTAGTTTGTATTTGGCTTCTTAAGCATTCCATTTCGCTTTATTTCCAATAACTTTTGTAGTGGTAATTGCATTCTCCTTATCACAAGTGTATGGCGAAAATGAAACTGGTGCATTATTAATCTCATACAGTACAATAAGATTAAACGTCATTTATTAGGGCAACAGACGCTATTCTTATTACATACACAGCTGTTACCGCATCCACAGTCACGTGAAGATCTCGGTGGAAGAAGCAAACAACGCGATAAATCGTAGATCACCAGATCAACAAATTACTTCGAATAACAAACGAAGAATCCGCATTAAAATTATTTAAATAGTTACACGAGGGGGCCTTTCGGCCAACAATTGGACTTGTCACTCAACTGATCAATAACGGTCGAATTACATATACTATTTACCTCGGTATGTTGAGTAATGCGGTAGGTATCACGCGCAGGTTTCTCTGTAGCACGCGCTCTCCGTGACGTCATGTCACGTATGTCATGTATGCGTAGCTGTAGGTACTCACAGCCGTGGTCATCGTTATCACAATAATAGCTGCAGATTTTCCGTATCAAATAAATCGCTCATTTTGGGAAGTTGTGCTTGTGTTACTATTTGTTTCTTGTATGATATACACAAGGTGTTAGGGGTATGAGAGCGCAGACTTCAAAGGCAACTTCCTGGCGTTAAATTGAAACATAAGTTCCTGTACCATTTTACTCTATAGTGCATAGTTTCATAAATAAAAATTAAAACTGGTCATAAATGTGATTGCAAATATGTCCCCACTCCGTTATCGTCTACGTCTGCAATTAGAACAGCGAGGTAGCGCTGCAAAAGATGCGTTATTTATATTTTTACCATATGTTGCTAAAATGATTCGTTTAGCCACAAAATATTATGAAAGGACTGGATTCCAGCGTGTCTATTGGAATAAAGTCGTGGGCAAACGCTTGGCAACCCCGCAACATTAGCCCGTGAGAAGCGCGGAAAGTGAGAGAATGTTGATAGAACAAATACCCCCGCGACATCCGTACACAACAGCAGGTTCTGTCAGTGCTTCAGGTGCGTTAAATGCATTCAGAACTATGGCAGTCTTTACAAATCAAGAGTATTTAGATATGTTTCTTGCTTAGGGCAAAACTGATGAAGCGCAACGCTTGATGGTCTTCGCACACGTGTGTTTGAAGCAGCCCTAGAGATTGAGCAAAATATAGAAACTCTAACGAGGGTAGGGCAAAATTGGCTAAGAAGATACGATGCCTGCTTCTGCTTCTGCTTCTGCTTCTTCTTCTTCTTCTTCTTCTTCTTCTTCTTCTTCTTCTTCTTCTTCTTCTTCTTCTTCTTCTTCTTCTTCACGTCTTAGGCCATCTAGGCAGTTCCGGCTCCAAAGTCGTGTTCTTTATAATAGATTTTCCTGTTTAGCAAAATGTGGCTGTTTTTAATTACACAATTACACGAATGAGCTATTTCCATACTTAACATTTGAAGTTCCTATCTTTGATCATCCGACTACACCTTATGTGTAGCCTCTTACGCAGCTTTTAGTTTAGTTTTCGTAAATACGATTGAATAGCTTAAAAGCAAACCACTTCATCCCTCGTTACTGGCATTAGCTGACAAGAAACACACAGGCACGTGGCGAACCGGATTTCGAGCGCTAGCCTAGTTTAGACCTTCACCCGTTGCAGGTGTGAACGCATGTCTGGCCGCAAACCAAAACAAAACATTTGGCCTGTGTTGCCACATTGTGCAGATAATGTATTCAATAATGTTCGATTATCTCCTTTAAATTTCAAGATAGATGGAGTTGTTACTGGACTTTATTATTAGTCATATTTGGCTCTCCCAGCACGCGAAGTCTGCACACTCATACCCCTAACATCCTGTACATATACACGCACTGGGCACACCAAAAATATGTGTCCAAGCACTCGTACACACTCGCTGGGCACACCAAAACTATGCGTCCCGGCACGATAGCTGTATCTTCAATTTCAACTAAAGCTTCGAGTCTACTTATGACTATTCCATCCACATGTCAGTGACTAGATACAAGCCAATCATGTGCTAGAAAGTGTCAGATATCGACCTATCGCGACTCTGTATTGACAAATGAGCCAACTCTATTAGTATCGCTGGGCTATATCGTCTCCTTTACTATCAGTATAACGAAAATTCTGTGCAGTGGAAACAAGCGTTAAATTCAAAAGATAAACTTGGATCTAAAGGATTTGGTCAAGCCAAATCAAGTGAAATTTTACGAAAAGTAGACATCAACACAACAAAATGCAAATATTTTAACACACTTGACAGCTAAAATTATACCTAAAGGTTAAGGGAGATCATAAGGATATTTTACGATATGCAGCGTTATCTTTTAATATTTAGATCGACGTATGTTGACATGTACAGCCATGGGAAAAAAGATTGAGCGTACTGGGAGAGCAGAATATTTTTAAGTTCCACGTCGTGTGGCAGCTCAGTTCACACAAGTGAATATTTCAACATGCAGCTGAGTTTATTTATAGTCTCTGATCCATATGTTATCGCCTACTGGACACTCAAATAGGCTGTCTCTTGAATCGCCACTCGTATTTGTATTTGCGAGTATGTATACAAATGCGAGTGGTGACTTTCAAGACACAGCTATTTGAGTGTCCCATAGACGGTACAAGGAACAGAGGCTATCAATAATCTCAGCTGTATGTTGGAATATTGACTTGTGTAAACTACATTGCCACACGACGTGGAAGTTAAAAATGGTTTGCTCTCCTAATGCACTCAATCATTTTCCATGGCGTACGAAGTCACAGCTGTATTGACCAGAGTGTTAGGATTAATTTATCACTTATTATGAACATTTTAATATTTTACTTATGAGAAGGAAGAACTTAAAAATTTTTCTTTTCAGCAATTCAGAAGTTACTTATATAGTGGTATATAATTTGTATTTAACTTAAAACATTCACTATAGCAGTCACAGTCAAACTGATGCTGTTGACACCAGCTGCAAGCTTGTTGCTGTTCCCGACCCTCAGACAGGAACTCAGAAGTGTTGGCAGTTGAGGTAAGGGAAAATAATTATCGAATAATTAACAGTGTATGAGGAATATACTTTCTACCTACATGGTTGTAACTGACAAGCCTACTTTCCGTTGCCTCCACATCCTTGACTCCATAACAGCTTGCGGAGGTGGACTTAGCACATCGACCGAAAGGGATCTTTTGTGCCTGTGCCCCGATGGGGCATCTCCCGAGAGGATGTCTGAGGCGAATGGATCCTAAGTGAGACTGGAACGTTGCCACGACAGAGCAGAGGGCAGGGTGCCTACATTTTCCTAGTTGGGAGTACCCAGCGGAGGCTGATTCAGCTCAGTTCCTCACCCACCCCTTCAGGCTCGTATACCCAAGATGAACACAGGACTCGGAAACCGGCTCCCCCCCCCCTCTGGCTTGTACGATCCTATGAGGGCCCGTAACAAGTAGGCCCACCTTCCAATCCGGGGGACGAAATTTCCAGAGCGCATTCTTTCCCCTTGCCGTGCTGCTGCCGCGACGCTCGTCGGCGCTTCCAAACCTGAAAGAAACCTAACGGGATGAAGAATGAAATGATTAATATAACGACATGGAGGGACAGGAGATTCGGAAGATATGGAAATCCTTTCCGGAATTCGCGTGGCAACACAGGTCAAGAAGGTCGCCATGTGGATCGAACCCGCGATCCCCCGAATACGGGCCACAGACGTTACCGCTCATCCCAATTGGTCTCCACACCCTTGCTTCATACACCATGTAATGAAACGAATGCGCCAATTAGCTCACTAGTCATCTGTGTTCTATGGATGAAACAAACCCGTAAAAATCTTATCCGATAACTCAGCCCCGCCGATTCGAATCCAACTACTACGATGCACCTACGTCTTTCAGAGTTTATTTTCTGTCAGTGTTACCTACGTTTTCTGTCCGGTAACATCCTAGCCTCTAGTTCCCGAGATCGCGGGATCAAATCCGGGTGTAAAAATCCGTAACTTGGCTTCCTTCGGGAAGGAAGTAAAGTCGGTGGTCCTATGTAGAATTACGGAACGTAAAAGTACCTCAAGTCTAATAAAGAGACCTCTGACTAAAATTAAGCAGTCTCACGCCCAATATAGAAAGGGACGCTGAAAAATATAGCGCTTAAAGAGCGCTCACAGATGAAAAATCGATTTCAGTTTTTTCCTACCCAGTAGACGGTGGAGTATTTATGCACATGTGTTTCCTGATTGAATTTAACTGCAGTTTGGTAGTTATTTCTATGTTTGATACCCAAATATACTTGGGCAAATTGCGATGCACTAGTCTGTTAACAGTAAGGGGATGATGACATGAGTAGTGCTATTGTTTCTGCTAGTTAGCAACTGATGTTACTGTTTTAATGTTTTGATCTGGTGTAAACACAAAATCGCCATCAATTTTAAACGCGATTAATAAGTAGAATGTGGTTAGTTTGCAATTTTTGTATAGTATTCCTTAAAAAGCACTAACGGAAGTCTTACAAATTCATCAGGTGTACAGTGGAGTACTCTGTGCACTGGATCATATCAGCATCTCGTGAAATAGAGCAGCTGTTTCCGATTACTTAAGTATATGGTGAGAACTGCATTATGCAGATGCACTTCACAACGAAGATGTGTGAGTAAAGCGTTGACTTCAATCACCACGCGCCAGTAAACCAAGGGTCCTGCACGCCGGGGTGAAAGTCTACAGATTAAAATCTGGTGCACAATCATCCTGAAACCTGCTCGGAACGGGAAACAGCGTTGTAATTTAAATTTATTGGCTCCTTAAGGTGTTCCACAATAAATTGGGAATGGGAGCCAGAACAAGAAGAGAAAGCGTTTAGGCCTTACAACGAACTCAAGATGGAATAAAGAAAGTTTGTCGATTGGTATATCGGGCTTGCGCCCTCGGATATCATTTGTTTAGAACCGAGCAGCTTTTAAGTTCGGAATTCAAAACTGCAAATATTTTTAAAACAGGCGATATTTTTACTATCTTAAAGTAAATCAAGCCATCGAGAACATTAAGAAACGCGTGCTGCTGCCGGGAGTTATCCCGGTTTATGATTTTCCAAGCCTACTGCCATAAAAACAGCCGTAATAGCTATTAATACGTCACGGTCTCCTTGAATGTTTTCCAATAGCGACAGACAAAGCATGCAATATGCTGTGATCGGGAACGGAAAACACGAAACTTGACCAACCCTTCTGTTGGCATCTCTGGACTCCGGAAAGCTTCCCGTTGATTACGCATGTTCACATGTTTTAGCCTTATTCTTGTTTTGGTTCTCGTTTTCGTTTCCAGTCAATAATTGTGCATCGAGCTTAAGAGATACAGCTGGGCAAGAAACACCCATGACTGAATATGACCGAACACACGTGCCCAGAGCAAGCTCCAACATTTGATGTGAGCAGGCACTTAAACTTCACTCATCCATTGCTTACCAAGAGCCAATACAAGTCGAAATATCCAGATTTTATCAGATATTTTGTTAATACCCTTATCACTTGACGGCATACTTCCTCTGATTTGGAAATTACTCCTAATTACAAAAGAGTGATGATCACCTATTAGAATGAATCAGAATTGCTAGCACAAATTGAAACGGTCAAAAATACACACAAAGTAAAACATCTCAGTAAACATGGACATGCAAACGACCTTTTTAGAGATACACGTGGTCTTACTGCGTTGTCTGTACGCGCGAACACATCAGCAAACTTTTATTACTGGGTACATCCATTTGGACTAATCATACGGCGGAACTGACGCTCCTCAAGAGGTGCCTGTCATTAACTTTTTCAAACGTTATCCATCCTACATACTGTTTAATTTGACTATAACTCCAGTTCTTGGTGATGTTAAATTTTATAAGCAAAGGACAAACCTCGTAACGCTGGAGAAAATCCCACATTGTTTGCGAACAATGAGATCAGTAGTGGCTCACAACCATTCATTTGACACTAGCTCGCAAAACAGCTTAAGACCTGTGTTTAATGACAAATATATCCTTAAATTACTATAAACTATATACTGTTTCAGTTAATATACACTGTATATGATGTATAATTACTACTTCATAAATAATAGCCGAATAAACGCTATCTGAATAATTTTTTAAACTGCTAGAACACTTAGGACGTTTTACTTTCTCTGCGACATACTTTGGAGCAAGCATAGCATTTGATCCAAAACTGTACATGGTGATTTAAGCAGAAATGTGCGTTTTGAGATCCCTTAAATGGAAAAAATGTTTCTAACAGTTGTCCAAGTTGAGGAACCAAACATATTTCAGTTCTTATAGAG
Organism: Tenodera sinensis; assembly: GCA_030765045.1. Taxonomy (NCBI): domain Eukaryota; kingdom Metazoa; phylum Arthropoda; class Insecta; order Mantodea; family Mantidae; genus Tenodera; species Tenodera sinensis. The sequence goes on along the minus strand of CM060961.1, from coordinate 142,730,276 downwards.
CAAAAGCCCGTAACTGCCAGACCTTCCTTATTTTACAAAAGCTGAAAGTTTCTCAGCGCATGCCCCCAACACAAGTAGGAACGATGGGGCTACTACGCATTTTGAATCATCGTGGCTTTGACTGGTAACAGGTGTATAAAATAGCAACTTAAAAGCATCAAAGTTTAGGGCCTAATTTGCTTATATTTTCTTCCGGATAGTATTAGAAATCACGTCATCCATTGCCAGATATTTAGTGCCATGGCAAATCCTCTCCGGACACCCTTAAAGTTTAATAATTGTAACTGTACTTACGTCATAGTATAAAAGCTGAATTTTATATACATAGGTTCCTTGGGTGACTATTAGAAAATGTTTCCTTAATAGCCGGACAGTTTCGACAGTTCTAACACCTGGCCAGACAAACTCAAGGGTGGCTATGGGTGCGAACGCGAGACAATATAAATCCACGCGGATGCAAGTGAGGTAGTGAGTTAGGTCTTTTGCGTTTTTTGTACTGCGCATTCTTAGTAAACTCAGTATGTGCTGTTATTAAACGTACAGTATACGTTTTACTATTTGTCTCTGCAGTTTGTAACATAAATGTGATCCAGTCTTAATTATCATCATGAGAGACATTTTAATTTCTGTCTGAGTTGCTTTTATAACATAAGTAAGGTTTGGCAGTCACTGGCTCTTGGGCTATTGCTTCAGGAGACAAATCTAAACCACCTGTCGAGAAAGTTATGCTACATTTTACAACAAACTTATACTTCAGCTTAAAAGTCATGAAAGCAGATGTAACTGAAAAGATCTTCTGTACAACTTGATAGAGGATATTGTCTTATACTACAAGTAAGGGAGTAAGTTAGAGTGGAAGAACTAAGATAAAGGGAGTAACTTTTGAACTCGAGCCCGCGCAGGTCTTCCCCGTACATTTACTTCTGCGTACGTCAATTTGATTTTACGGTAGAGGACCACGCCTGCATATTAGACCTATGATCTTTATAGAATCCCAGGCTTCATACTGCTATGAGTAGCAAATGCTCACAGTTAAAATTATGGAGGCTTCTTTGCTTAGGTAAAACGTTTAACACATGGAACTTTAAATCCTTTTAGACAAAAAGAAATTTTCTACAGTCTAAGTAAAGTCTTGCGTTTTCCTTCATCAGAGACTTTAATATTACTTAGATTGAAATGTCTATATGCAAAACAGTTTTATTAAATATATAGCAAAACAAGATCCTGAAATCCTTCGATTAAAATCAGAATACTATTATCTAACATACCTAACTACACGTTCTAACGATTTACAACAGCAAATGCAGCTAATTCTTTCCATCGTAAGTACAAAGATCCACATAGATTTTCCACAACTGTGTCCATACATTATTTGGAACACTGTCACAGGAATGTTCACCAAGCAATGATCACTCTAGTACTGTTTTTTTCCTGTCACGGCCACTGTATCTGACTTGTCAACAGACAGACCTCATAGTAGCTAAGTACATAAGACACTGTATACGCTAAACTATTTGTATACTCGGTTTACATAACAGGAAAGATACTGGCTTGAACTTTTATCGCATATTTCAACTAAAATATTTTTCTCTGGTGAATTGCATGAAAATACACGTTACACAGCTTTCTGACAGTCGAGGGCAAACTGGTGCGTTGATAGAGAAAATGATATTACCATGTTGTTCATTCCACAGAAGAAGGAGCATTATGGCTATGAAATTATGTCTCTCAATTTGCTCATGGTACCTCAGAATTTCGTATAAACTGCTAATTCCTTACATACAGCATGCACAGCATTTTAAACATTCTGTATTTCTTAATTGTTTGCTATGATTCAAGAGAATATTAGAACATTGAACTTACATTTATTAATGAAGCAACTGGCTGTACCCAAACAAATGTCATAATAACGTCGAGAAGTTGCTTGAAGGATACACCAGTATCTGAATTGAATGAAGACCTTTCGTATGATGCTTGAGAATATTTTAATAACGGGAGAACAAAAAACTTACGAACCGGCTGGACGCTGTTTTGCCCGTCCGCATTCTTGGCGCCCGTTGCTGTCTGCCGCTATCATAGAAAGGCGCGGATGAAATCATACAACATTTTTAAAGCTACATTTAAAGGCTTTACTTACCAATTTTACCAAAGGAGATGTTGCAACTGGCCACCGTCGTTGTCCATAAATTCTTGGAACCTCTTTAGGAAACTATCCATCACTCGCCGTAGTTCACGTTGAGAAATGCTGGCGGTTTCCAAGCGGATATTTTGTTTTAATTCTTCCAGGGTGTGTGGGTTTGTCTTGTAAATGTTATGTTTTAAGTTACCCCAGAGATAGAAATCGCAGGAGGTTAGGTCGTGGGACCAAGGGGGCCACAAGTCTCTAGCAATAATTCTGTCCTGAAACACTTTCAAGTGTTCTCATCGAAAGATTGGCCGTATGAGCTGTTGCAGTCTTATTGAAAAAAAGAAAAAAAAAAAAAAAACTGATGTGTTGTACTGACATGACTTTCTCTACTCTTGTACTAACCATTCTTATAAAACTCTTATTCTTCTATCATCTTCGTGTTAGTTGAGATAAACATTTGCAGAAATTATCTTATTGTTCATTTTCTTGCACGTGCAACGGAAATTTGGTATACAGTAGGCTTTGAACGATAGCCAAATCTTTTAAAGCTTTCAAATTCCGTTCTCTTTGCACGGTTAACATATAAAAAATGAATAGCGATGTTCCATTTGACAGAAGTATAAGTTCTCCAAAACTTACACAAACAACGAGGAATATCTCCCAAATGGTTCACTCTACAAAAACATTTATTTAGATATAAATTGTGTGTTTTAGCAAGATCCACATTTTGTTTGTATAGTAAGATTTTGTCTATCTCTTACGGTTTACCAGTTACTCAAAAGTCATCCAGAGTAAATAGGACTTCATGGGCTATAGCCAGAAAATGAAAGATATACAGTTCATTTTTCATAAAAATATCTCAAACATGTCATTTTAATCAAAATCGTTAGAGCCATTTTCAAGAAAATCAAAATTTTCGAAAAGTGTTCCATATAAAGGGTAGTTTAGGGTTGAACGATTTTCCTCAAAATCTTCATGTCACATCCTTGAAAAACACTAAACTTGAATACGAACTTTGGTTTTTAACCGACTTTTCGTTTTTAAGTTATGCTGTCCACAGAATGGCAGCCACACACACACGCACACACACACACACACACACACACACACACACACACACACACACACACACACACACACACACACACACACACACAGACACACACACACGGACCTTTTTCTAAAAATGCTTTTTTTTATTCAGGGGACCTCAAAACATATATTCTCGACATCGAACATTTGGGTGGAATACAATACTTCATCTACTTTGCTAAACGTAATAGAGAAAGTAAGAAAAAAAAAAAAAAAAAAAAAAAAAAGGGCAAAATCACACTTCCTGTCAATTCTCTGAAAAAGAGAGCGAAATTGTACTCACATATGTACGGGCATCAATTGTTGACCCGAAAAAACTTAGAACCTATGTATGATAAAACAAATGGTGTATGGTGCGCCATTAGCGGAGAAAGAGAGGGTTTCTCAGAGCTCTAATAAGCGGCGGAGGCCAATTTCAGCATTTTCTTTCATAAAGTTAGTAAGAAAAGCCTTTAAAAGTAGTTTTAAAAATGATGTATGGTTTCATTTGCGCCTTTCTATGATAACGGCAAACAGCGCCGAGGATGTGACAGGCAAAATACCGAGGTCCTAAGTTTTTTGTTCTCCCGGTACTTGCATAATCTACAATAACTCCCCTCGCATTGTTATTTGACTGAAGATTCTCCCCCCCCCCTCTCTCTCTCTCTCTCCTTTTCCACTCTCACACGTTCCCATTTTCTCATTCTCCCCCTTTTTCTTCCTTCCACTTTTTTCTTCTCTCTCGTTCTTTCTTCCTCTGCACTGCTCTCTTACCTCTTCTTCTGTGCAACTTAACGTCATGAAATATTTTGAAAATCAGTAATAATAAATTTCTCTTTTTTATGGATGTTAATACCACTAAAATTAAAATCTTTAAAAGTGCACAAACCTGTACCTGCATCTCATGCTTGCTATGCGATCGGTTTTTTTTTTTTTTTTCTTTCTCTTTAAGGAGCAATTTGTAGATAAACGTGGCAAACACTGTTTACCGTGTACCAAAAAGCTTAACTTATAAGAACATATAAGATACAGATAGACATTCTTATCCTTGTAATACAGATTTATCAACTAATGAGTTGTCCGAAGTCCATCCCAAATGCCATTAATTGACATAGCTCTTGGTGTGCCACTATTTCCGGCTCGAGTTACTGTTAGTTGCCCCAAGATTCGTAGTTATACAATTATAAATAATTTTGGTTTTATATTCCTCAAATTTATTTCTGCCTACATCACTGTGGTGATTTCAGAGAAAACATCCTTTTACAAGGAGTTTTTTCCCCAAAATAATTCTCAAGTTGAAGATATACCAGAGTTGCCAATATCCAGGCATTCAATCTAAATATTAACTATGTTAAGTAGATTTTCCGGGCTTGTGGGCCGTGGTCGAGTTGGATTGCCTTCCTCCGACGTTTCGCTGAAAACTGCGTCCAGCATCTTCAGGGTGATCCAATTAGTGAACTCCCGAGTCCAAATATAATTGGATCACCCTGAAGATGCTGGACGCAGTTTTCAGCGAAACGTCGGAGGAAGGCAATCCAACTCGACCACGACCCACAAGCCCGGAAAATCTACTTAACATAGTTGACAATGCCGGCCGTGAAAGCCTCAGCACTTATAATCTAAATATTGTCTGGATAATAAATGGTAACGTTAAAACGATAGAAAACTAAAACGCCATTAGGAAAAAAAATTGTCCCTTCCAAGTTTAGTATCTCTACTGTTTACATATCTACCTAAGGTAAAGGGAATGTGTTTGATATACAAATTCGATATCTAGAATGCAATGAACATAAACTTTTGGAGGTATCCGAAACAAGGAAAATATTTGAGAAAAAGCTTATGTGTGCACTCACATGACTTTCCCTACTCACTCTTGTAGATACTATTCTTAAAAACGCTTATTATACTATGACTTCACGGTAATCGAGATAAGCGTTCGTAGAAATTGTTTAATTATACACTTCCTTTAGGTACAATGGGAGTAGGGAATACAGTAGGCTTAAAGGATAGTCAAATATTTAAAGAGCTGGTTTGATGGTTCTGTAATTCAAATCTCTTTATATATTCAAGAAAAAAAAAACAATGAATAACGACTTCCCATTTGAAAATAAGATCGTTAGTAATTTTTGAGAAAATCAAACTTTTCTTAAAAATGCTCCATATAAACGTAGTCTGGGGAGAATAGCTTTTCTTGAAAAGCTTTGTGTCGCATCCTTGGAAGACGCTGAACTTAAATACAAGTTTTCTATTTAACAGAATTTTCGTTTTTGATATTTGCTATTCACAGTCACAAACACAGACACACAAACACAGACACACAAACACAGAAGCCTGTTTCTATTTTTTTTTTTATGTGGGGGGGGGGGATTCAGGGAGTCTCAAAACAGGTATTTCCGATGACATCTCGGAATAGTATAATTCAAAACTGAAAGATCGTCTTCATGGTTTAGACACATCAACCGTGTCCACCTCCAAAGAGCATTAAACTTGGACCTACCAACTTTTCCTGCATCTTCCTATTGGACTGGTCATAGACGGTACGGAATTTTATAGTTATATCAAAATATCGTTTAACGATGCCAGGTGAAAATTTTCAAGAAGTTCCTACACTACAGAGAATTCTTTGCATGAGGTTTCTAACTGCCCCCCCCCCCCCCCAAATGGGTCTAACGATTATGACTAAAATATTACTGCAATAACGACTAAAGAGTAGGTATACTTATGATTTTTCGTCCAGAGCTGACGAGATCTTCCTTTTTAATTGGACTTAATAACATTTTAAAATTAAAAGCGATGGACGAAAACTTACTATAGTGGACACAGTTTATCGGCAGTTCCCTAAGTATCCCAAAAAAAAAAAAAAAAAAAAAAAACAGTCCTACCAACGTACATAATAAAGACATTTCTAACCTCAAATATCAGAGTTCAAGTATCAAGATTTCAAACGATAATAATGCTTGAACATGGTTACCACATAACAAAGAACGTACTCGCCTTCGGTAAATCTTGTTCTGTAATTACACTTTTGGATAAATCACTTCCGAGCGCTAAATATAATAATATATCTATATTTAATGCACTACTGTGTAGCGAACACAAAAATAACTATAACTGCATATACTGCTCTAAAAGAATTCAAGACAAAATCACACAAACACGAGCAGTGCGTCCACAGATTAAATAATTGATACGGCGTCTAAACAGAATCGAATCTATCGGTTGGTCTCTCTGCAACGCGTTCATAAACAAGGGCTTCTGTGGTAACACAACAGACGACCTATGGCCGTGGCTTTACCATGGTTGTACATGTAACAAACAGTTGGCGGTACTAATGCAACCTAACGGATCGAGTATCACCAGATATAACCAGACTGCACCATAATGTGGGGATGGGAATGCCAACGTTGTTTTTAAGGTATCTCAATTAGCTGTGCCTACTATAAACCATGCAATTTGTATCTAAAAACTGTTTTCATAGGGTTAACCCTTTTCCGAAATATTCTTTGTTGCACGCTTAAATTTTCTAAGATTTTGAAATGTATCGAGGAATCGAACATTGTAGAAAATGTTTGTTAGGGTGGGAGGGGTCGTCAGCTTATGATATTTACAGTTGCAACTTACACATAACCAACTAAACGAAATCACAATATGAAGTATGAATTCATAATGTATAGAGAAAGTCGTTTTAAGGTTACACATCAGATTTCTTTTTTCATACTTATACCTTACTCCTTTATTAACTTTAAAGTACTTGATTTCGTAATATTTTTAATTTCTATCCTATGTAATTTAAGTAGAAATTCTACTAAACTAACCTTTAACTGTTATTGTTTTATTCCTAACGATTTTAATCAAAACACCACATACCTAGGGTATTTTCATTAATAAAATATTTATCTTAAATTTTCTGGGAATAATTTGTAAAATACGCTTCCGGCCTTAAAAGCCTTCGTTTATTTCTGGGAGTAGTCTCTGAGGTCCTCTTTAATTTGATCCATTTTTGTATGACTGGTTGACAAAATATTATTACATATAAAATGTAGGTCTCGTCGAAGTGCACAATTTATGTCAAAGCTGTTTGTGGTGTTAACCATTCACCAGATATTCTTGGAAATTTGTTTTCTTTCATTCTTCTTTTTTTTTTCGTGTACATGCAAAGAGAACAGCAATTTAGATTGTGTGTATGTGTGTGTGGGTGTGTGCATGTGCGTGCGTGTGTGTGTTTGTGTGCGTGCGCGCGTGTGTATGTGTGTGTGGGTGTTTGTGTGTATGTGTGTGTCTGAAAGTATGATACCGCGGCGCCGTGGCCGAGCGTTTAGACCTTTCGCCTATCACCAAAGCGGGCCGCGGGTTCGATTCCAGGGATCTGCATGTGGTATTTGTGGTAGACGAAGCGCCGGCGTCTGGGTGGGTTTTCTCAGGGTTCTCCGGTCCTCCTCACCACTCATTCCAACTACTCCATCATCACCTTTCCATTCATCAATCTCGCCTGCATTTCATATCACCCGCTTCGTTCCTCTCATGCGTGGTGTTTGGCTGACCATCCGCTTCCAGGTCTTCACTCTGTACGGTCCATTGGTTCCTCTGCTATCCGACAGTCATCTGACCCTAGATATGGGTTTGTAAGTCCTAGGGGGTGTAAGTCCTATATAAGAGGAGGGTAATCAAATAAGAGAGAGAGGGTGTGTGTGTGTGTGTGTGTGTGTGCGCGCGTGTGTGTGTGTGTGTGCGCGCGCGCGCGTGTGTGTGTGAATTTCATAATAGTAGCACATCATCCGTATGGCTAAATGGTCCTTGACGCCCAAAGGCTAAAACAGAAGAGAAAAGATGTACCTATTCGTGTCAACAAGAAGTAAATAGTAGAAGAAACTTTTGTAAGAACAGTTTGTAGAAGAAAGAATAGGGAAAGTCGTGTGAATGCAACACATTAGGATTTTTTTTTTTTTTTTTTTTTGCTTAATTACGAAAACTCTGGTGTTGCAATAGTCTGTACAATAGGTACATATAGCTGTGCACATGTGTACAATAACAAAATTAACCTGAAGCATTTGTTTCGGTTGTTACACACTGAGAGATTCATTGCATTAGGTCTTTTTCTTTTCAGTATTCTGTTTAAAGGTGTGTTATTGAAATGAGTTGTAGAGTACATAGAGACTATACTCTCTAGCCAGGCTTATACCCAATCCGGTGCGTTAACCACTGGAGTACGGGGAGACACACTCAGAAGTTATTTACTTCATTACAAATGCAGAAGTGCTTGTAACTATCTAATACACATTAACTGTGACGAAACGTGTGCAGAAGTGCAATAAGTGGAGCAAATTGTTTTATCACTTTTGCCATCAAACGTACGGAGTGAAAATTTTCCAAAAGAGCGCTTTAAATTGCTTGTAATTCCTCAATATTCAGCATTGTTTTAATGTACGAGTCGCATTTTATTTACCCGTTTATTGTCAGATACAATGTGATACGCTAAACATGTTAGTGTAAAAGAGTTACAGAAAATAATGAGATTCTAATGTTTCGATATATGGTTTTGAACATTTGGGAGGGGGCGCTAAGCCCCTGAATCACCTTTTGGTGTACACCTCTGACTAGCTTAATGACTTAGAGGGACTTAACACTTCGACCGAAAGATCTTTTGTGCCTATGCCCCAAAAAGGACATCCAGGGAGGCTGGATGAGGCGGTCGGAACGTTGCCACTATTGAGTGGAAGGGTCCCTACATTTTACCAGCTAGAAGCACCCCGGCGGAGGCTGGCTTAGCTCCCCCTCCCCCTTCGGGTTGTACTATCCCATGGGGGCCCTGAAACCAGTGGCTCGCCTTCCAATCCGGGAGAGATTTCCACAGTGCATTTGTTCCCCTTCCCGCGCTGCTGCCGCGACGCTCGCCGGCACTTCCAACCCTGAAAGAAACCTAGAAGGGTGGAATGAAATAATTTATAAATCGACATGGAAGAACAGGAAATTCAGAGGATATAGAAATCCCTCCTAGCATTCACCTGGCGATCCGGTAAAACCTCCGAAACAAAATATGGGTCAGGAAAGTCGACCAGGGGGTCGAACCCGCGGTCTCTCGAATGCGGGCCACAGACGTTACCGCCAGAGCCATCGCGGTCGGTTAGCTTCCTAGCAGATGGAATATGTAGTAATACGAAGGACAGACGTTCCACTGGATAATGCCCACACATTTACAGGTACAAAACCTGACTTATGAAGACAAGGGGAACAATCAAGTTCTGGAAATTCCGGACCTTCCCAGATACCTGCTTAGTGAGAAAAGAAGTTTTTGCTGCACACAGAAGCATGTTTGTCAACATTCTTGATGACTTGCCATCATAATGCAATTAGTTCTGGACCAGTAAGCTGTTTAAAGCGCCAACACGTGTTTGCCCATTGCCTATCTAAATGGAATTCTGAGGAGGTCGGCGAAGGCACCTTCGTCCTGCGGTCATTACCTCGGTATTTCTAGAAATTACCTTTTGAACCAAACCCAGGCGTATCTCCAGGTATTATATCCCAAACGATTTGCAGTACACAAACTTATTAATTACATGTTTATGTTCTGTACACTTTCTTCCATCTAAACCTATCTACAATCTTTTAATATGGTTAAGTCGGACTAACGCTGTGTTCAATTTTGTTAGAACTTACTCAAAATATCAGCGACCATATCGAAGACATAAAAGGTAAGCAATTCAATACATTTTATGTGTACAAGTAGTTTTTATGGCGCACTAATTCATTATTGAATAGATATCGGTTAGTATTTCCATATCTCCGGGGCCTTGGGACTTTTCCCACCCCTTAGAGGAGGTGGATTTAACAAGGTAACAAAAGAAAAATAAACTTCGAATTTGTATGATTTTCCGAAAACATTATATCAAAACTAATCATTACTTGCTTCAAAAATCCAATAGCTTACTGTAATTTCCAATGTCCATAACTTCTGTAGTTAAACAGAGAAACTTTGTATTACATAAAAAAATTGATACATAAATTATGCTGAAATACACGTTTTGACGTGCCCTAAGTAAAAACTTCTTTAGATAAAGATCGGTGTGCGTACGAACAGCGTAACTCAAAAATCAAATATGACTATGACTCAATGACAAGATCCGGAGGGGCGGCTTAGTGCCTTCTAAGAGAGGGGAGAGGATACTAAGAGTGGTCGGACCTGGCAAGAGCTGGTAGCAGAGGACAGGGTCCCTAACATTTGCTATCTACTATCTATCCAGAATTTTCCAAGTATATGAAAAGATTTTTAAGAAAAGGCTCATAAAACTACCCCTAATGGGTAACCTGTTATGTAATTTTTTAATTCCTCTAAAATTGCTCTAATGATTTTGATTAAAATGCCACATGTTTAATTTCTATGGTATTCATTCGTTCCACTGGTTTCTTGCAATACTGTAAAGGTTCTATATCACAGGGGGCCCAAATCACCTAGTTGTCGTTGTTGTTGTTGTAGTGTTTAACGCCCGCTTTTACTACTACGGCACCGCAGGCGGTGACACAGATGATACATGCAATGAAGATGGAGCACCGGTGGAATGAGACGGCGGAGGAAACCGGAGCACCCGGAGAAAACCCGCCCTGACGCCGCTTCGTCCACCACGAATACCACATGCGGGTCCCTGGGATTGAACCCGGGCCGCCTAGGTGGTAGGCGAGCGCGCTAACCGCTCGGCCACGGCGCCGCCACCTAGTTGTCGAAGAGCCCTTAAACCACCCACTCGCTCACTCACTCTATATCACAGTAAAGCACCAAAATCGTGGTACAACACACGTGGAGTGTTATTATCATTATTATCATTATCATTATCATTATCATTATCATTATGATTATGATTATGATTATGATTATGATTATGATTATTATTATTATTATTATTATTATTATTATTATTATTATTATTATTATTATTATTATTATTATTATTATTATTATTATTATTATTATTATTATTATTATTACCTCCAGCGATATGTCAATGAAACAATTTCTGTAAATGATACCTTTCTCGATTAACATTAAATAGAAAAATAAGCGAGAAAGTAATGTACTAATTATGTATAGTTTGAGATTAGCTGTGATATTCGCTTATGCTTGGGGTTACCGTTATCATTCAGCATTTTCGGTAATAATTAAATGCACATTTACGTTATCCATTAGCTAGTAAATATGCAATTTGTTATATATTAAAATGTAATACTTTCCTAACTTTGGAAGCATAAGCATATAATGACTAAAATGACTAATTTTAGCGTTGTGCTAAAGAAATCTTTATGGAACAAATTAAGCTTCTGGTAAATGCAAGTAAATAGCTACTTTTCGCGTATCTATTCAAAAATACAGTGAGCATTACGATAGAATTATTATACCTACATTTTATGTTTAGAGATTGATAGTATGATGAAAAAGTATTATGTTGTACAACCACGCGACTACCTACTATATTTTTTTTCATTTCTCTGTTACAAATTATTCCAGCAGAATAATATCTTTCCTGCTAGGGTTGGAGTTGGTACAAATGATTTTAGTAGGCATTTTGCAGCCGATACACAAGAGAATTCGGGCGACTGAAAGCATAGCCAAATGTTTTACAGTGTTTGCATATAGTTTGGAATAAATGAACTGTTGGTTTGTGTGCGCTTCTAAAACTCAAGAACTTCTGCATCGATTTAGCTCAAATTTTGACACGTTGTCGAACCCGCTTCAAAGATTGCTTTTATCTATTTCTTGCGTCAGTACAATCTAGATATAAATGTTATGTTGGTTTGTGTACGCTTCAAAAACTCAAAAAGAAAATAGCTTTTTCAACGGTCATTACCGCTACTTGCCAATTAACAATAATGATCTTCCTTGCCGCGAAGAATAAAGATGTCTATCAACTTAATTTTGTTCAATCCAGCATTCAAAGTGAGAAAATTATATATAAATCGATAGACGCCGTTGTGGAAGCAGATGAAGTAGTGAATTACCAATCTGAGTTTTTGAATGTCAGGAATGCCACCACACACATTAAAATTGAAAACAGGTGTGCCAATTATCATGTTGCATAATGTTAAACAGCCAAAACTGTGTAACGGCACGAGGCTCGCAGTTAAGAACAACGATATTAACTGGGCCTTTCAAAGGCCCAGATGTCCTCATTCCTCGAATTCCCATGATCCCGACCGATACACCATTTACATTTAAAAGATTACATTTCCCAATTTGATTGGCATTTGCAATCACAATCAATAAAGCTCAAGGTCAATCTTTAGAATTGTGTGGTTTAGATTTAGGTGCGGAATGGACAATTGTATGTTGCGTGTTCCCGTGTCGGCAAACCAGATAGCCTTTATATCTACGCAAACAATGGAAAAACAAAAAATATATATTTTTTAAAATTTATTTATTATTTGAAGTCGCTTCAACATAAAAGTCATATCGCGACTAAACATTGAGGAAAAAAAAGGAGGAAACATATAAAGTTTACATTGAATTTAAACATTAACTTTGCATGCTTTGATGAACTTGATGATTTTCTTGTGATATTGTTGATCACCCAAAGCTAGCTGAAGGTTCTCAGGAACTCCATACTGAAGTCGCTGGTGAGTGTATCTTGTATACCCACAAGTATTGCAAACTTAAACTTTATTGAAACGTATACTTTGTTTTGTTCCTCATTTCTCATCCCTGCAACCATAATGTGCCACAGCGAAGCGTGTTAGGGCACAGTTAGTATTTTATAATTTATAAAATTCATAAATGAGAATGTTATACAAATGGAATGTATACAATTCATTTGCGGCATTAATGTCTCGCACATATGATGGTACAATCAAAATAATTCGACCCACTCTGTTTTTATTTATTATTTTTTTTTTAGAGAATAGTATGGAATGCAGAAATGTTCTTGATAATTTTCGCTTGCCATCCTTAATGTTGTCTTGTTTCCAGTATGACATTTGATATGTATCTAAGACTTTGTTGTGTGGATTATGCTGCCTTCTCTCAAAATGTGAATATCCGGTAAAATCCTGATATCGAATTTTTGGGTGGAATATTATGTATATTTTCTCGAGTTACCATATGTAAATGGTAGAGAAGATAAAAAAAAAAGTACAAATATAATTTATCAGGTTCTTGCAGTAATGCCAATGTTATAAATCGTAATAAAACACTAAAAAAGCGGCACAACATTACACGGTTGTTGTTGTTGCTATTATTATTATTATTATTATTATTATTATTATTATTATTATTATTATTATTATTATTATTATTATTATTATTATTATTATTATTATTATTATTATTATTATTATTATTATTATTATTATTATTATTATTATTATTATTATTATTATTATTATTATTATTATTATTATTATTATTATTATTATTATTATTATTATTATTATTATTATTATTTTATTATTATTATTATTATTATTATTATTATTATTATTATTATTATTATTATTATTATTATTATTATTATTATTATTATTATTATTATTATTATTATTATTATTATTATTATTATTATTATTATTATTATTATTATTATTATTATTATTATTATTATTATTATTATTATTATTATTATTATTATTATTATTATCGTTGTTGCGCACCTATAAAATTATTAGTACAAGATGCCTAAATGAGAGTAGAGATGATATTTGAGACGAAGCGACTCTTTGTGGAATAAGCTTGAGGTTTGAAGTTACTTCAACGCAGGAAAAACAACTTCATTATGGGAACTACGTGGAAATACAATATTGCATCATCTGTATCGACAAATCGAAGTAAGCCGTAGCAGTGTTATGTAAAAATAATAGATATGCCATATTCAGGCGAACGTCATTGTGATACGTAATCAAAACATATGAATTCTACGGAAACAAATGAATAGTAAACACTCAACAAATGCCTCAAGGTAGTTCGTGCATACACATAAATTTACAAACCTGTCGGAAGAAGGTGGTGGCGATATCTTCGCCTTTTTCCTCACATTCCTGACCGGAATGGTGCTGTGTGTACTCCTGGTGACGAGGATGTTCTGGAAGATGGTGACATGCACCCGGTGGTTGTCCCTGTTGTCCCTTATGTAAGGGAACATACAGGAACAGCAGGAAATGCCCATACATGCGTACTGACACATACACGTCCACGAGACTGTGCTATCGCGAGTTATTGTGCAGGGCACCGCACTAACACATTCCACCTGGCAAGTGTGTAATACGCCATGCAACTGAGTGCCACGAACAACCAAACGCGACATACGTCACGAGGGGAGTAAGGGAGGGGAAATGCTAAACATCCCCAGTTAATAGCGAAAACGAGTGTTCCAATAACAGCAGTTGAATGACATGCATTGCTTGTCACGTACATGACTGGCATGTTTTTACACTCAAGTATTATCTAAAACGAAAAACGATATTTGCAGGACACCACTTTGGAAACTGCAAAAATGTTCTATTTAATACCTCTTGTGTAATAGCTAGACATTGAATTTTTATGCACTAAAATAGGCATGCTGTCAAAATTCTTGAAATATGCTCTATAATTTCGAAAATATGCACTAAGTTGTTAACTTTAAGCTTACACTTTTTGGTATTTACAATTGACATTCTTCTTTGGATATTATTCGGTTGTTTTAATCCAAGATCTGCGTTATGTTTTAAAATTGGAAAAAGAGTTGAAATGTAGTATTACAAAATACCTTGTTATTGATGGCAGCAGTAGACGTCTCCCACCAGTCTTTATTAGTAATAAAGAAGTGTAAATGCCCATTCCACCGACATTTGTGATATATGTAAGAGCTTCACTGGCGTGCTTTGATGTAATCACTGTTTGCTAATTAATGTAATTTTACATATACAAAAATAAATTTAACCAGTAAACCTAACGACCCATGAACCAGATACAAAAGCTTATATCAATAAGCATAGCTCGTTAAAGAACGCACACTCACGTATGAAGAGTAAGCAATTTATATGCCAGCATATACCTACCCGTTTATTTAACATCTGACTATCGATTCGGTTTCCTCTATCCGTTTGTATCTTAAACAAAATATCTGATTAATCTATTTCCGCTTAGGTGTGTCTCTTTGTCTCGAGACTTCCTAGTAAATGTCGTACAAAAATAAACATAGGTAGAGAAAGTCACGTGAATATAAGGGTTTTCAGCCCATTATTATTTATTTTAATAAAATGTTCTAACTCCACGTCCCACCCTTCAGTACTGCACCTCACCAATGACGCCTGTAGTGGGCAGAGATGGGGGACGCAGCCGCTGGGCGGTAGGCCTTGGCCCTTCATGGGCTGTTGCGCCGGGGTTTAGTTTTATTAACCCAAAAACATTTTATGTGTTCTTCCAACATAAATGTAACACAATTTTTGGTGTATTGATACCGGCATAGACCATAGAGCAAATTGAATGCGTAATTTCACAAGGATGTACGAAGATAATAGTTTGTTACTTGTAAGATGCGTAGAGTAGCTTATTTCTGACATTTTTTCGGTAGCAAACATGGGACATCACACAGGGTTTCGAAATAATTAATCACTTAAAAGATTTAAAAGAATATTCCGAGCCGCTTTCTCAGACGTGAAGTAACTCGACAACGTTGCGTTGACGTTGGATACGAATTTGTACCGGTTTTTGGATGTAAACATGTCGGTCGCTTGCAAACATATTTGTTTATGCTCACGAGACGTGGCGGTGCGGTGTTCGTTTATGCACTGACATAGTGAAAGTGACACCCACACAATCTGCAGTGCTGCCAGCTTGTTTTCGACAAAACTTAAATATCTCCGTAGGAAATGGTCAGAAACAAAAACGTAAGATACAAAATGTATTCCAAATACCGAGATTTATCACTTACTTAAATTAATGTAATGACTTCCAATCCCCCCGGTATAAACCTTAAATAATTCTACAACTGAGGGACTGATAAAAATGGTCAAAAATACAATTAGGTTACCTCTTTAATAGCATAGGTTCAGTTTCAACATTGAAGCTTAAGGTAGGATTCGGCCAGCAGATATATTTTAAAAGTTAAAATACACAGTGGGTATGTTTGTTCAACCACGCGAATTGGGTGGGAGAAAAGAAACTTTGCCCTCATTTAATTCTCAGAAACATTGGAGCTAATGCGACTGGACTTGCAACTTGCGACTTTCGTTAACCCAAAATGCACCACTTTCCATTTATAGGTGTGTGTGCATGTCCCTTTGTCTATATGCCATCTTGGAAATTACTGAATTTGTTTTGCTGGTTTTACAATTACGAGAGCGTTCCTCAACGTGAGTAGTATATGCATCTTTAGCAGTGAAGAGGAAGAAACCAGTGTGTGTGTGTGTGTGTGTGTGTGTGTGTGTGTGTGGGGGGGGGGGGGGGGGAGGAAAGAAAGAAAAAGAAAACGTATAACTTGCAAAATTCAAGTCCTTTGTGGCAATGTAATTTATGTGTAGAAAAAAATCTGATGTGTTGCACTCACATGACTTTCTCTACTCTTGTACCAACTATTCTTACAAACTCTTACTCCTGTGTGTTCGTGTTAGTCGAGTTAAACATTTGCAGAAATTATCTTATTGCTCGTTTCCTTGTAAATGCAAGGGGAATATGGGAATACAATATGCTTTGAGGATACTCAAATTTTTTAAAGCTTTGAAATGCTATTCTCTTTGCACGGCCAAGAGATAAAAAACTGAATAAGACCGTCCACTTGAAAAAAGTTTATTACAAAACTCATACAGATAACAAGGAATATCTCCGAAATGGCATTCCACAAAACAATGCATTTGGATATAACTTAGGTGTTTTAACGAGATCTACAATTGTTGTGCAGTAAGATTTGGTGTATCTTTCACGGTTTACTAGTTATGCAAAAGTCATCAATAGTAAGCAGGACTACATAGGCTATAGCCAGAAAATTCAAAATATGCATTTCACTTGTCTTAAGAATATCCTAAACACATGGCATTTTAATCAAAATCACTGGAGCCATTTTTGAGAAAATCAAAATTCTCGAACAATTTTCCATGTAAAGGGTAGTTTAGAGTGGAGGAATTTTCTTCAAAATCTCCGTGTTGAATCCCTGAAAGAATATTAAACTTAAACATCAACTTTGGTTTTTAACCGACTTTTTCTCAGACCTTTTTCTAAAAATGCTGCTTCGGATTCAGGGGGCCTCAAAACGTATATTTCCGGTGAAATCTCGACATCGAATTGTTGGGTCAAATATATAGTTGCCCTCCTTGCTGTAAGTAGTAGAGGAAGTAAAAAGATGGCACATTCTTCTTCTTCTTCCTCTTCTTCTTCTTCTTCTTCTTCTTCTTCTTCTTCTTCTTCTTCTTCTTCTTCTTCTTCTTCTTCTTCTTCTTCTTCTTCTTCTTCTTCTTCTTCTTCTTCTTCTTCTTCTTCTTCTCCTCCTCCTCCTCCTCCTTCTTCTTCTTCTTCATCTTCATCTTCTTCTTCTTTTTATTTTACGACGCTCTTGAATACAAGTACTTATTCATTTAGCGTCCTCCTTCAATGTTTATACCAAATGACTAATTTCTCAATTTAGCGTCCTTTAATATTTTAAATGAGCTGCTTTTTGGAGAACTATACTTTTAGAATTTAATTTTACATTTCCTAATATGTTTAATAATTTTGTGGAATACTAATTTTGGATTATAATTCAATAAATTTGTTATTTTAATAGGACCTAGTATGCCCAAATTATAAATAGAACTCACAAACTCATTGATTTCATTCTTATATAAGTTGCAACCTAATAATATATGCTCTAAGTTTCCATATTCACCACAACTGTAGTAGGGAAAGTCTTTTTTCTTCATCTTAAACAAAACTGCAGGTGTTAATTCAATATTAAGCCTCATTTTGATTATGTTGCACAGGTCTTGTTTAGGATAGTATATATTTTTAAACCAAGGATTATATTTTTTGTTACTTATCCAATGGTCTTCACGATGTTCCTTTAACCATTGTGAAGTTTTTTACCTTTAATATGATGCAAGATGTCTTTAGGTGGTAATTGTACATTTATTTTTTCTTCTATCTTTCTTGCTTGTTTGGCCAATATGTCTGCTTTCATATGACCTTCTATGTTTTTGTGACCGGGAACCCATACAAACTTAATTTGACAATTTTCTTGATAGGCGTAATACACTTTTAATTTTATTTCCATCTCAATTAAATTCTGATTACATGCAAGTCCAAATTTATTTAATTTATTCAAAACACTTAGGGAGTCAGATAAAATTATGCTCATTTTTATCTTATTTGTAGTGATATAATTTATCGCACTTCTAATAGCAATAAGTTCAGCAGAATATATTGAAAATTCATCACTCATTTTAAGTGTAATATGATCTTTGGATTTGCTTAAATAAACTGCTGCACCAACATCACTTTCTCTATTTCTGGATCCATCAGTAAAAAAATATTCCCATGTGTTAACCGGATAAGTATATGTAAAGTCTCTGTATAATTGTACCGGATTGTGTACATTTTTTATAAAAGTATTTGTATCAACATCTAATTGAAAATGAAGTATATTCCAGTGAACACAGTATATAGGTTGTCTAGGAGTACCATTTTTCTTTACCATTTTTCTGTATAGAATCCATATGTACATGATGCTGAAGTTTTCCTTGAAGTAATTTAAAATGTTACTATTATTAAATGAATACAGTTGATCCAGAGACTCCACAAGCTTATCTTCCAAGCAGTAGCCCAACTTAACCACAAATTTACAAGATAGATGTAATTGTTTTAATGTAAACTGAATGATCCCAAATTCTTTAAATGTAAGAGTTCTTGAGGGTGTTCCAGAAATGCCCAGACATTGTTTAATTATTTTATACAATGATGAACTCAAAAAATCTTCGCTTTTACGTGATATTCTGCCGAATAGTATAGCTCCATACTCCAATGTAGAATTTATCAAATTGTTATATAATATTCGTAGAGTATAAGGATGAGCTCCCCATTTCTTTCCAGAAATATATTTGAAAATATAGGATATATTGTTTAATTTTCTTACTATCTGATTTATATGAAGATTCCAGCATAATTTACTATGTAAAACCATTCCCAGGAACGTTATATTGGAGCTAGAAGCAATTTCTTGATTACCCACACTAAGTGTTTTATTGAATTTTTTCCTTCCTTTTCTAAAAATTATCAATTGACTTTTTTCAGAATTTATGAGAATTCCTTTATTCTCCGAATTTCGGATTATATTGTTGATATTCTCACCAAACTTCGCAATAGTATTGTCCATCATTTCTATCTTACAAGAAGTGTATAATAACAAATCATCTGCAAATGCAAGTCGCTGTATTTCCGCGTTAAAGAATTTTTCTAACATTAGTGTATATAAAATATATAAGATAGGACTCAATGATGATCCTTGGGGTAAACCCAAGCTCCTTGTTCTTGTTTCTGAACAGTGAAATCTAGGATATAATGCGATTTCTCTGTCAATCATCAAATTTATAATACATCTTATCATTTTAATAGGAAGTTTAATTTCTTTTAATGTTTCCATTAATAAATTTAATTTAACTGAGTCATAGGCTCTGCTATTGTCAAGTTTGAGTGCTAATAAACAATTTTTCTTCAGGAAGCTTGAGTGAATTTCTGTAATTAAAATGGCTGAACTATTTGTTGTGCTAAAATGCTTTCTAAAACCATACTGAAACTTAGGCCATAAACCATACCTTTCCAAATAAAAAGTAATTCTGTTAGCCAATATCTTTTCGAAAATCTTCCTTAGTACACTGGATAGTGCTATAGGACGATAGCTACTAGGTAAACTTGTATCCTTAGATGGTTTCTTAATAGGAACAATATAGAATTGTTTCCAGTATCCAGGAATATTACCTCTGTTAAATACATAATTGAATCCCCTGCTCAATGTTCTTAAAGTATCCTCTGATAGATTGTGCATATTCTGATAACTTACTTCATCTGGACCCGGAGAGTTGTTCTTATGCCTTAGAAGAACATGTAGTGTCTCATTAAGTTCGATTTCTTTAACTAAATCTGCATTTCCCCCAATACTAGTTGTATCTTCCCTTAATTCATGTAAATCTTGTTGAAAATTAGAGCATACAAAGTACGGGGCATTGGTTTTTAGGAAACTATACTGTAAATCAAAATAATCTTCAATTTTTGTATAACTGGATACATTATTTTTTGAGAAGGATCTGATATCTTTCCATATTTGATTTATGTTTTTAGATTGTAGAGATAGAGAATTACAAAAGTATTCCATTTATTTCTTTTTGCCGAATTTAATATTTTCTTTGTAATTGCTGTTTCTTTTTTCATAATTAGATAGTTTTCTAGATTCCTATTTTTCCAAAAAATTTTAATGGCATCTTTCCTCTTTTGTACTGCTAATTGACAATCACTGTTCCACCAAATGGGTTTTATGTAAATCTTAGGTTTGTTTTTATAATAGGCTGGATGAAAACAGTTCAAATAAGTTTGTAATTGTGTATAAAATGTATTAATAATATTGTCTTCCTCCAAACTATCACTATTTCTTGTTTTGATATTTTTAATATTTATATTGGAGTTAGTATCTCCCATATTCATAATAATAGGGAAACGGTCACTTCCTAAGTTATCTTTATATACTTCCCAATACATTTTGGACACTAAATTTTTTGATGCAAATGATAAATCCGGAGACGTATCCGCTTGGTTATAAGCTCCCATTCTGGTGGGAGTACCATCATTTAAGATAAATAAATTTTCTGCTGCCAGTTTTTTGACAAAAGGAATACTCATGATATTAAAATTGCCATCCTTCATTGAACAAGTATAGTTAAAATCCCCACTAATAATAATTTCTTCTTGAGTACTGCGGTAAAAGATTCTTTTCCAGAAAGTATCACTTATAATAGAATTTGGACTTTATATATATATATATATATATATATATATATATATATATATATATATATATATATATATATATTTCCAATAATTTCAAAATTAGATAATATCATATTATCTTTGTATCCAACTAAAACTCCTCCACCAGTTTTCATTCTGTCCGATCTAATAATTTTATAATTAGGGACTCGAAATTTATTTCCTGGTTTAAACCATGTTTCGGCAATCATAAAAATGTCTATATTTTCTTTATGTATAAAATAGTTTAATTCATTCTTTTTACTGCTTACTTTAATGCTTCTTGCATTACATGACATAATTCTACATTTTTTTATTTCCACTATCCTGAACCTGTTGCTTTGCATCATTGTTGTTGCAAGTTAATATCGAAATGTCCTGAGATATTTTCTCCTGAGAAGGAATGATTACTTCACTCAATTCCATACTACAGTTATTTTCTAAAGTAAGAATTATTGATTCCTGATTTGTTGATTCTCTCTCCATTTTTTCATCAGAATTAGTTTCTTTATGGATAGATGGTATGTTCGAAATTAAATTTTGTGCTTGATTTCTGCCATTTGGGTTGATCAACACGTTGTTCAGGTTTGGGATTTTGTTGGTACTCCCTACTTTGTTTACAGGACTAGGTTTCCTATTTTTGACCGCTTTTGTAGTCAAAGACCCACTAGGTACTTCCTTAGATTTAATGGAAGAAACTGTATTTTCTTTATGTAAGTTGTTTAACTCTTTTGAGGCAATGACACATAACGAATTGAGTTTCGGATTTTCTATTACCGCACTTTTCTGGCTTACTTTGTCGGCGTAGGTTGTATTACCTTTCAGAATGGTATTAGCATCGTACCTTGAAACTCTCATTTCTCTCACTTTTTTTAGAACTTCAGTTTCGAATAAATATTTAGGGCATTTCTTTGAATTTGCTTTATGTTTCATGAAACAATTGATACATCTTTCGGTTTTTGCTTTACAATCCTTTTCAGCGTGTTGGTAGCTACATTTGTTACAACTAACTTCCTTTTTACAGGTTTTGAATGAATGGCCAAAAAGCAAACAATTTTTACACTGAAAGGGTTTCTCTTCAAATTCATTTACTTGACACGATGTGCCATAAATATATATTCTGTTGGGAAGCATTTGTGCTCTGAAAGTAAATAAGACTGTTTCAGTGGGGAGCAGCTGAATATCGCCCCGATTCTTTCCAGGTACTTTTTTCACAAACCTGTGCACCTTAAGAATTTCGTAATTTCTATCATTTGTTGTTTGTTCTAGGATTTCTGATTCAGATAACTCAACATCGATTCCTCTTACAATTCCCTTGACTATACAGTTGTAGTAAGGAATGAATGATTTCACATTATATTTACTATCGAAATCTGACTTGAAGAAGTTATTGGCTTCTTGGAAATGATTGAAATGTACTTCCATTCTATTTCTGCCAATAGGATTGATTTCTTTTGCTATAAATCCATTTTCAAATATCATTTTACCATATTTCATAGGATGAATCCTGTTTACATTGCCTTGGTTACCATTGATAATAACAAAATATGGACCCGAATCTCTGTAATTATACAATATTTTCTCACTTTTATTACTTATTATTCCTTTCTCATTCTTTTCTTCCATAATTCTTTCTACTGTATTCATGTCCTTAATTACACTTATTTCCATATTTATTAATTCCTTTTTACTGTGACCTGCATCTTGCGACATTTAAAAACCGCTAAGGGTGGAATTTGAAAGTATTATTTGTCTATATAAAATTATATATATTATATGTATATAAATGTATTTGCACTCTTAAACAATCCAAGATAAGAATTATGCACTAACTACAACTAGCAGCTCAAAGGATACTGTACAAATTAAATGAGGAGGACGCTCAATTTCACTATATGCACACTTCAAAACAACCGCCGACGAGATGGCACATTAAACAGAGGGTGTCCGAAGTCAAAGCCTGTAGTTTGGAATCTGAATATTTCACTCACACGTCGTATATTTGCTATTGACCAATAATGTTTAGCAATATCTCGGATATCGGCCAATCACGGTCATTTATCTTATAATGAGGTTGTAAGGATGAGATTTTATCATATAGGTACCTACAGCGCCAACTCGTTTCTAAACCTTGATAGCATCAGGGTGCAGTGATTGATATGCTACGTCATCCACCATGATTACTGCGTTCTCAATATTATCTACTTGAATTTCCGTTACCGAAAATCAACAGATTCACTTTCAACTTTAATAATTTACTTTTAATTAATACAACTACAAGTAGTGTCAGTTTTCAAGGAAATTCTGTTGTTCAAAAGTAAAATGTTTATTGTGTTCGGATTTTATCTTGTCTTAAGTTTGAGGTACTATTTTCTTATTCCCACCGTTGGTAGCATGACACATTCGATTATGCATTCGTTCATTTAATGTGTGGTTATATATGTATATGCCGTTGTGATGGTGTTATCTGACACAATGGTGATTTGATTTCTAAACAACACAAGTAAGAAAGTAATTATTATTTACTTATAATGTGTTATATTTTATTTCTGGAATAGGCTTAATAAATCCCATTTGAGATAGTTTTTATCATACAAATTCATAACCTCTTGTGAAATGTGCAAGGCAATGATAAAAAATAAATATTTAATAATTACGAAAAAAGAAAAACACATTAACCTTAAGTAAATATAATTATATAGATTCTTTCGACACGCACCAACCATTTTATAGTGAGCAATCATTTCTAAGAAAGATTTCAATTTCTACCAGTTACGACTTTTTTATCGCTGTATAACATTTTCGAAATGCTTAAATTTCTATTTATCTGGTAGTTGGTATATGAAATAAAGTGAAGTAAAGGTAGATTCCGCATTAAATTAGACGTGCAAGTACATTAAAGCGAGTATTACTAATACAGAACAAATAAAACTACCATTCATATAATCCTTTTCTCGAAGTAATACCAAAAAATATCTCTGGATCATTTTTCAGAGTGTTGTTATTGCCTCTATGTTAATGATGAGAACTAAAACTAACAAAATCCTTTCCAGATGTTTATACAAACTGAAATAGATAGGTATCTGAGTATTATTGTTGTACAATCATTCGGTTTTAACACCTCTGAACAAATTTAACAAAGTAATTTAAGCGTTGTTAACACAAAGCTTACAAAATAGATCCTTTAGCTTCCACTGGACTATCTCATTCGCAGGACATTCCACAGTCGCCCCATCTCCACTCCGATTCCAGCTGTTGTTGTTGTAGTGTTTAACGCCCGCTTTTACTACTACGGCACCGCAGGCGGTGGTACTGATGACACATGGAATGAAGATGGAGCACCGGTGGAATGAGATGGCGGGGGAAACCGGAGCACCCGGAGAAAACCCGCCCTGACGCCACTTCGTCCACCACGAATACCACATGCGGGTCCCTGGGATCGAACCCGGGCCACCTAGGTGGTAGGCGAGCGCGCTAACCGCTCGGCCACGGCGCCGCCACCGATTCCAGCTCAAAGTGTGCGACAAATTTAAGAGTCAGGACAAACCTAACAGTAAAAGTCATTATAACACTTTAAAGTAAGTTCTGGATATAATCTTCGCACTTCCGAAGGCGGTAACTAACCCCTGTGTTACCTTTTAAGCCAATATTTGTTTAGTATGAAAATTGTGTTTAATGTCAACAAGTCACCCCATTTTCCTTCATTGCCAACCCAAGCGCAGGAACTGAAATTCGCTGAAATGGCTATGTTCGAACTGCCGCTGCTTCTTAACCAGTGGTTACACCAAAACACGCGAGCGAAGCGAGTGTGCGCTCCTTAACAAGCCTATGATTGACTGTATAAAATTAGGTTTCTGGTTCATGTATATATTGTATAACATGCATGGGGAAGAAGAGTGACCTAAGTGTAATTGAGTTTTTACCCTCTCCATTTACTAACACAATTGAAGGACTGGCCGATTCTCTGAGGTAATAGCAGGAGGCGTGGCATGGTAGCTAATCGCTGTGAGGCAGGGGAAGTGACACATTGAGTAAGTTCTCCCCATCTATGTTATATGATATATATTCACTACGTTTTCATGGGGAATTAAAATCGATTTCGGTCCACTCCCATCCTCGGTACGATCCGCGTTTGCAAGTTGAGCTCATTTCGGAATGAGATCGATGTGGAACGCAAGGTTCAAGCATAAATAATTCAAGCTTTTATATTGGTCACCTGGTTTATGTTGGCGAACCTTGTTTTCTCCGTATTTTAAGTAGGCTTTGAGGTTAGTGAATGGTTTTAGAAGAATATACTGCGAGATTATAGAAACAATAAAAGTGCCTTTGTTGTGATTTATTATATCACTTTCGCTGAGAAAACAAAATGACGAGCGTGCAGCGTGTTACGAGTATAGTAGAAGATAGCGTCTTTGGCGGATTCAAATCGATTTGCATCCAATAGGGGTAAGTGAGAGTGTGGGCTTTAAGGGCGTGTTTCATGCAACAACTTTTAAAAGGATCGGATCTAAGGATTCAGTTCCATCTGAAGCCAGAATGACAACCCAGTTCGATTTGAATTCACCATGGAAACGCAGTCTATATGGATTAGGTTATGTATTTCATGGGAGGTTAGGTTTAGTTTACGACGTTATTTGTTATTGTTGTAGTGTTTAACGCCCGCTTTTACTACTACGGCACCGCAGGCGGTGACACTGATGATACATGGAATGAAGATGCAGCACCGGTGGAATGAGATGGCGGGGGAAACCGGAGCACCCGGAGAAAACCCGCCCTGACGCCGCTTCGTCCACCACGAATACCACATGCGGGTCCCTGGGATCGAACCCGGGCCGCCTAGGTGGTAGGCGAGCGCGCTAACCGCTCGGCCACGGCGCCGCCGTGATTACGACTTACACACACACACACACACACACACACGCACGCACACACGCACGCACACACACATATACATATATTACATAAACATATAGACCTATGTTAATTAGCAACCAACGGCCATACTAAAGCACACAAGAGAAGAGAGCTTATAATTTTCCCACAATTGCTTAGGTTTCTGATTCACGCCATTTTCATTTCATTTAGCACTTATTTCATCCATCACAAATGCTCCTTTCTCAATATGCAGATCGCTAACATATCACGGCTTTTTTTTTCATGCAACATCCTCACTTCATATCAGTTGACACTAAGTGCCAATTACAGTGACAATGCGATACTACTCCCGTCCTCGGACTCAAAAATTTAGACAAAATGTGAATATAATCTTGCTGTATAGAAAATACCGAAAATGCCCTCTCTTAGCTAAACATTGCAGACACTCCGGTTGGCACGGTATTAGTCAGTCAAGGTAATTTCTCATTTTATTTCGTATGCTTTCTGCGATTTCTTCAAATGTTGAGGATTTGTTTTGTAGGCTTTGTCCTTCGAACCCCCATAGATAAAAATCACAAGACTGTTACATTCGGGGAACAAGAGGACCATACAACATCACCGTCTTCAACTAACTTCCCTTTTGGGCTCTCTGGTATGGGCAGAGGTAGAATCGTGTTGAAACCAACCATATGATAAAAAATTTCACTACCCCAAGGATCGCCATTGTGCATAACCAGCAGGTAAGGCATGACAGTATACAATTATAGCTACCTTTAAAGCTAGCGGTGGTAATTTTTAGGACACTTTGTGGGATACTGCTCCACATGTTTCGGAATAGCTTATGTGGAAAGCAACCGATAATTTCTCTGACATCTGAATGTCTTAATGTACCACCATCATCGGCCGCATATGAGCGCATTTGGTGTACACATACGCCAATTCACACGAAAATCGGGAACAAACTTTCTCCGGCAACAATAAAAAACCTGGCTTTGGACAATGAAATCCCCGATGCAAGGATGACTATGCAGATGCCTCAAAACCAGTTTAGAATCAACAACCGCAAATGTCTATTGAAGAGGTCGATTAATCTTGAGAATTGTTGCAGATGTTGTTTAAAAAGTCACAATTCTGGCAGAAAATTTAGGTTTCCTCTGCATTTTCCTGAAATTTATTATGATAGAAAATTCGATATTACTTTTGTTCTCTTTTGCAAGAATGACGACAGTTATTTTTTACTCATGCATAAGCCGAGTCATGTCACACAAATATTTCAATAGTAATTTTATTTTGTTTTGTTATTGTAGTTATCATTGTAGATGCATACTTAATTTAGTCACAAATAATTAATTTTTGTTTCCTTGAAATATATATTTATGATATCTAACGCTATAATACTACTGGTATGACGAAATTAATATCATTAAAAAGAAATACAAATACAGTTGAACCTGCTATATCGAAACCAGTTATAAGTAACTCGTATTTATACGTACATTTTTGTAGCTCTCGGCAAAATGTAATTTAGAAACGTGTTAATAGAATCTTATTTATACGTAATTCGCAGTTATAGTATTTAATTTCAGTGAAATAAACTGAGTTTTACCTAATTATGAGTATACGGCATATGCTATCTTAAAAGAAACTAGAGGCGTATTTTCTTTATCTGTTAACAAAGACGTAATCTGAGAGGGTGGCTTTCGGCCGCGGAAACAAAATACAAAGACGCTTGCTGGTGGAGCCGGCGGCTTTAGGTGCGACAATGTCATAGCAACAAACGAGAAAGAAAAATAAAAGTTTTCGGTATCTGGTGTTGATTTATTAACAGCGGTTTTGTCTTTCAGTTTTCAATTAGACATGGAGAACAGAAAAGGGAAATGTGATACACTGATCAGAAAGTAAAATTCATTCGAGAGATGAACTTAATCCACATAAAACCAAAATCGAAATTGTTTCACAGTTAGGAATTTTTTATATCACGCTATTAACGAAATGTGCACTTCAGGCGAGTAAGTAAAAGAAGCCAAATTAACTGATTTCTTTAAAGCATGACGTAATCCAATATAATGTTTTCTTCGTACATATCTTTGTTGTTTGTAAAAGTTTACACTTGCTGGCCCACTGTATTGTTCTTTCTTTAAACAAAATATGATACATTACCAAAATCTCATTTGTAAGTAATTCTGAGTTACAATTAATCTTCTCTCTTCTCCTTGATACACGCATAGATCAGGTTCAACTGCATATCCGTTACAAACAGTCATGTCACCAGGCCAAGTAATTTTACCAATGATACCATGACATTCAGATTTGGTACCATACCAAAAATACAGATTTGAATTTAGAATTTAAGCGATGGCCCGACTCTGTCATTTCAGTAGCTTCTCCATTTACCAGGGATGTAATGCCAGATATCCAGACAGACAGACAGACAGACAGACAGACAAACAGACAGGCACGCGGCCATTGGTAGGGAAGAGATCCATCCTTGACCGAAACGCAAAACCTCGTGCATAAGATGAGATATTCTGGAAACCCATATACTTGAGACGCTTAATTAGAGGACTGACTTTTTATTCCTTCGAACATTTCTGCTTTTTCCTGCAGCTTCTTTCCCGAGAACTCAGCTTTATGTAAAATTTGTCTTGTTTAACTTCTAAGAAATTGTAGAAGCAATGCGAATTCAGTTTCACAGATGCAAGTATTGAAGCGATAAATCAAGGCAGCAGAGCAAGACTTTCGGATAATAAATTATCGCAAAATCCGAGAATTCATATTACCTTCAGGAAAAACCTCGCCGCGGCGAGATGTCAAGTGAAAACTGCAGTCTTAATTTCCTTGTAGAGAACGTAACATCAACAGTCAAGAATTCAGTTATCATAAGCACACAATACGAATTCTGTCAACGGAAATGACACAAAAAATACGTGCATATAAGTAAACTTAAAGCGCATTAAGAACATAGCACAATTCTTTAAACTGTCGATCTCGCTTTTTACTCTGGAACACATTCCATTCACTCTCATAACCACACTTTCAGAGATAGAAGTTTCTAACTTCAGAAATATTCCTCTGCCGCCGCAGGGAACCGAACCTGGGACACGTGGGTTGAGTAAAGGAGCACGCTATCATTATACCGTAGAGATTTTATTTTTATTTATTTATTATTTATTTTTTCTATTTACCTATTTTACGGCCTTAACTCAGTGATCATATCGCGGCGGATTTGTCGTTAGGAGATACCTCGAAGATCGGGGTATTTTGGACAATCTCATCTCTGCACCATAGTATCTTGCTCGTCACGAGAGATCAGTGCAGGGCAACTGTACCTCTGCCAGTGACAGGCAGATGACATTAGGGAGCCTTCCAGCCTAAGACTTTTAGGTCTCATCCCTATACCACACCATCTTCCTTGGCACGTGTACACAGAGGGATCGGTGCTGGGCAACTGTACCTCTGCCAGTGACAGGCAGATGACATTAGGGAGCCTTCCAGCCTAAGACTTTTAGGTCTCATCCCTATACCACACCATCTTCCTTGGCACGTGTACACAGAGGGATCGTTACCGGGCAACTGTACCTCTACCAGTGACAGGCAGATATCATTAGGGTGCTAACTAGGCTATCTGTTTTCATTATCTGTGGATAGATGGCACATCATTCGCTTTTACTATCTATTTTCAGTTTTTACTATTGTTTTTAATTAAGGTGAAACTTTGTATCGTGGTGTTAAATATTCAATCTGGTATTTACCTTGGCGACTGAGGGAAACCACGAAAAACACCCTGGTCGGCCCACTGGATTTGAACCGGGACCTCCCAAATGCGGGCCACAGGTGTTACCAGCTGAGCAACCGCGCTCTGTTATATTTTATGTTGTTCTAGATAGGATATTAATGCATTTCACGACCTACCGCTCTGTGAATAACTGTAGTATAAAATAGCATAGCAAACACTATTGCCCGACAAGTTCATCTATATAACTGACGCCCAACTTTATGCGCAACAGGGGAGGAACTACTTTTCGCCGAGTCATGGAAGTGTAAAACAAACCTCTCGAATGCTTGGTTACCTGAATGTGCGAAAAATATAGCACAGATGGAGATATAGGAGATGGAGTTAAGCAACAAGCTCAATTGCACATAAGAGCCAATGTTGGGCATCGCTGATCTATACCTATGTACATCCTGACGGTCCTGTGGTCTAGAAAAAGGGTAAACGGGTGAGCTAACATAAACAGTTGGGCAAGGGAGTATATTGCCGGTCCCAAAAACATAGCACCATTTCGCGTGCGAGCATAACTTTCAAAGAGTGAAGTGATGTATTGCGTTATTAGAGTGTTCTTTTAATTATGAGGTATTTGCACATACAGCGACTGCATGGATCTGTATCTTAACACAGTCTGTTACGATCCTAGTATGCTGTAGCTAAGACCTGGGCAACTCGGAGATACCTTGAGCGACCTTCATTTATTTGCCTGCTAACTAAACATAGTTATCAGTGCAAGTCTATGATCAGGCTGCGCTCAATGAGCACCAGTTGCCCAGTCCTGCTCTAGCTCCTCGGTGCTTGAAAGGGTTGTGGATAAACACTTGGTTTAAAACAGAAAATCGATGCCTTATAATGCCTTTCTTTTTTTATTTACTGTTAGCGACACTGTCAACTGCCAGGGTTATATCAGCGCCGCCGGTGTGTCGGAAATTCGTCAAGCAGTTTCTTTTATATACCAGTAAATCTAATGATCTGGGACTGTCGCTTTTAAGCACACTTAATAACCGATTGCTGTGGGCCGGATTTGAACCCGCGACCTTGCGACCAGTAGGCCAGCGCCTAATCAACTGAACCACCCAGACTCACACATACACTATATTTCCGTTGGGAATCGATTTGAGTTGAGTTCCATTCTCAATACGATCCGCGTTTCCATGTGGAATTCAATTTGTATTCAGATCGATTTGGATACGAAAGGCTCAAGCATAAATAATTAAAGATTTTAAGTTGCTGGTTTGCTTTACGTTTGCGAGTTTGTAAAAAACATGTTTTCTGCGTACTTTAAGTAGGTTTTGAGGCTAGTGAATGTTTTTGATTTCAATTCTCAATGGAAACGTAGTGATTGCGTAGATCCGTATACAAACTACTACAACCCTAGTACGCTGTAGGTTCCTCGGATTTTAAAACGACCGTGAAAAATAATTTTGTTGAAAGCAGAAAATTCTAACTAGGTTACTCGAGCACTAACGTGGGCTCATTGTGGCGCACGAAGACCACAAAGGTATTAAGTTTCCTTTACAGGCTAGTAAATAGCCAGGTTTGTATTCGACAGCAAGCCTCTCAAATTAACTGAATATAAGTTCATATGAGTATACAGGATGGAATGGAAGTCATTACATTAATTTAAACCAGTGGTAGATCTCGGTATTTGGAATACATTTTGTATCTTACGTTTTTGTCTCCGACCATTTCCTATGGAGATGTTTTAATTTTATCGAAAACAACCTGACAACACTGCAGATTGTGTGGGTGCTCACTTTCCCTAGATCCGTACACAAACAAACAGCGTAACGGTGCATTTTGAAAACAAACTCATACCGTGCCTTGTCCTTCCGTGTTTACTGTGACAGTGTAGGCCAATCACAAGCGTTAGCTTCCAGACATTACCGAAAGTGAAAGCTGCTTACATCCACAAACCAGGTACATTCCCTGACCAACCTCAACGCAACGTTGTCGAGTTACGTCATCTCTGAAGTAGCAGCTCAGAGTATTCCTTCACGTCTTTTAAGTGATTAACTATTTCGAAACCCTGTGTGATGTCTCATAATTACTACCAAAGCTATGTCAGAAATAAGTTACTCTACAAATCTTACAAGTAACATTCACAAGTAGCATTGCACATTCTTGTGGAGTTATGCATCCAGCTTGGATAAAAGACTATTTTTTCGAAATCAGCTGATCAAAGAACAAAATGCCATTCGACATTTTTATATGTAATGCTTCTGAGGAAAGCACATATTAGAAGGAATGTAATGACTTCCCTTCCACCCTGTATAATTAATAAGCTCTGTAACATTTTTTTATAAAAATGAGTGCTTGTAATGAGCCATCTTTAAGCATTCTAATTGTTTATCAGCAAACCCATTGTACGGAAACAGCAGTGAATCTGAAAACAAAGGAGACCGCCTGTCATGGAGGAAAGTTAATCTAATCTGCTTTTTATTACTTCTACTGTCTCTGGCACAGCTAGTCGCAATAATTTGGTTGTGTCAGGATAAAATCTAGTTAATTACAGCATAGGGAGCTTCTTTAAATGATTAAAATTTTAGTATAGCCATAGATGAACTACTAAATGTTCCATTTCGTCAGAATAAAAAAAAAAATAAATAAAACACACACACACACATACACAGAGAGAAAGAGAGAGAAAATAAAGAAAATTATGAGAGTAAAAGAAGAACCAGATATATAGGATATCATAGCGAAGAGAGGACTACAGTGGTATGAACACGTTAAAAGAATGCCAGAGGAACGACTGTCATAGGAAATCAGGAATGGATAACAGAAGAGAGAAGAAAAAGGGGACCTCCGATGATAACTTGGATGGGTCATGTGCAAGCAGCCTTGGCATCAAGAACTTTGGACGCAGAACAATGGAGAAACAGAGAGGCATGGAGTTTGGCTTCCGGAACAGTGCCAGCTGCTATAAACCGGAGACATCATCATCATCATCATCATCATCATCATCATCATCATCATCGTCGTCGTCGTCGTCGTCGTCAACTATTTTAAGGAAAATATGTTTCACAATTTATTGCTTGTGTTTATATAACTAACTTTTAATTCAACTCCTGCCTTCTCTTTTACTTCTGACAAGTGTACATTCAGTATATACTGATAAACATACACGAGATATTTTAACGCGGTTTCGTCTTTGTTTACTGTATTTCTTGTGCCCTAATGCTCGAAATCTTCAACAAAAGTAGCTGCTTGCTTTGTCAGAACCACTACCTTCGTGAACTTTAATTGCCTCCTCAACGATAAGGGCTGCCTTTTTGAAAATCTTCCTGTGAACAACTGCTCTTCGCATTGTCCCAAGATGACTCTGTAGCAGAATTCCGTCCCACTCATTAAAATTACACAAACGGGTTGCCATATAGCGTTGCAGAGATCCAGCGGGACATATCAGGCGGTATACTGTCATAGGCTTATACGATAGTTTCTGGATTCAAAACCTGAATTAATCGGCCATCCTGATTAAACTTTTCCACTGCTGTTTCTTTCTTTTTCTTTTCTTTTTTCTTTCGGTTCCTGTCTCTCATTCTTCTCATTCAATTTCCCTCTTCTCCTTTCAGGGTTGCATTTTCAGATACTATCGTAATGTTAGGGTGCGGTTTTAAACGCCATGGCAAAAGTTGTCCTTATTGACAACGGGAACGTTAGAAACCATTTTACGTGTTACGTTCACGTGTCCTTGTTCAGCCACTGTTGTTTATTTTTATATAAATTCTGCAAACTGTTCTTGCAAAAGCTAATTTTTATATCAAATTCATAACAGAGATAAGCTTTTGACGATATACCTAATTTCATTACAAATGAAAACGTTTTACGTGTTACGTTCACGTGTCCTTCAGCCGCTATCGTTTATTTTTATATAAATTCTGCAAACTTTTCTTGCAAAAGCTTATTACTTTCTCTACTGGTAAGTAGAGGAAGTATTGTATTCCACCCAAAAATTCGATGTCGACATTTCACCGGAAATATATGTATTGAGACCCCATGAATTAAAAAGAAAAGAATTTTTACTTTCTCTACTGGTAAGTAGGGGAAGTATTGTATTTGACCGGAAATATGTTTCGAGACGCCCTGAATACAAAAAAAAAGCATTTTAGAGAAAGGTCCCAGTGTGTGTGTGTGTGTGTGTGTGTGTGTGTGTGTGTGTGTGTGTGTGTGTATGTGTGTGTGTGTGTGTGTGTCTGTCTGTCTGCCAGTCTATGGACAGCATAACTCAAAAACGAAAAGTAGGTTAAAAACAAAGTTGGTATTTAAGTTAAAATGTCTTTCAAGGATGTGACACGAAGATTATGAAGAAAATAGCCCCACCCTAAACTACCCTTTACATGGAAAATGTTTCGAAAATTTTGATTTTCTTGAAAATGGCTCTAACGATTTTGATTAAAATTTCATATGTTTGA
Source organism: Tenodera sinensis (assembly GCA_030765045.1). Classification (NCBI taxonomy): domain Eukaryota; kingdom Metazoa; phylum Arthropoda; class Insecta; order Mantodea; family Mantidae; genus Tenodera; species Tenodera sinensis. Next base: position 142,696,080 of record CM060961.1, on the reverse strand, counting down.
GATATTTTTATGACAAATGAAATGTATATCTTGAATTTTCTGGCTATAGCCCCTCTATTCATATTTACTCTGGATGACTTTTGTATAACTGGTAAACCGTAAGAGATAGACAAAATCTTAATATACAAAATGTAGATCTTACTAAAATACAGAATTTATGTCTGAATAATTTTGTTTGTAGAGCGAACCATTTCGGAGATATTCCTTGTTATTTGTGTCAGTTTCAGAAAACAAACAAACTTGGAACATCGTTGTTCATTTTTTAATATGTTAAGAGTTCAAAGAGAACGGGATCTCAAAGCTTTAAAACATTTGACTGTCGCTCAAAGCCTACTGTATTCTAAAATTCCCCATGCACTTACAAGGAAATAGGCAATAAGAAAATTTGTACAAATGTTTATCTCAGCTAACACGTAGAAGATAGAATAAGAGTTTCGCTGCACCGTAGCCGAGTGGTTAGACCACTCGCTTCTCACCAAAGCGGCTCGGGTTCGATTCCAGGCAACCACATGTGGGATTCGTGGTGGACGAAATGCTGGGGCGGGTTTCCTCCGGATTCTCCTGTTTCCCCCGCCATCTCATTCCACCGGTGCTCCATCTTCATTCCATGTATCATAAGTGTCACCGCCTGTGGTGCCGTAGTAGTAAAACCGGACGTTAAATAACAAAAAAAAAAAAAAAAAAAAAGAGTTTGGAAGAATGGTTAGTACAAATCATGCGAGTGCAACACAGCAGATTTTTTCTGTCAAATTCATGATAATAGAGATAAGCTTTTGACGATATACCTAATTTCATTGCACATTTCGTTGCATTTGTGTATTTTAATGTAATCCTCATTGTTATGCAGTACGTTTTGTTTCTCATTGTTTATTGTGATTGTAATTGTAGAAACGGAGGGGGGGACATCTCGATCCCCGCGACCCGACAGGGATCTGTTTCGGGCCTCCATCCCCCAGGGGGAAGGGATGAGGCGAAGTGAGACCTTAGGCTTGTCAGAGATAGAGACAACGAAGCCCAGAGACGCCTTATATTTTATTAGTTATTTCGAATGACGAAGACTTTAGGGCTATTTGCAGAAAATTCAAGATGTAGGTGGGTACATTTTATGTTGTTGTTGTTTTCTAGTGCCTTGCATCTGGCAATGAAGCCATTAGCATTCGTGCTTTCCAATACTTTTGAACTGTAGTTTGTTCTGATCTTAATGCTTCACAGGTCTTCAAGTGGTCTTCGTTCATTTCTGCTGGATCGTTACACAGGACACATATTGGTGAGGCTGAGATACCTATTCGGTAGAGATGACTTGCCAAGCAGTCATGATTTGTCAATAGTCGGAAGGCTGCAACAGCTGTTTTCCTTGGTCTCTGGGGGATTATATCTGGATTGGAAAGTAGTGTAATCCATTTTTTATCTTTGGCATTTGTTTCTATTTCTTGTAGGTATGAATGAGAAAAAATTTTAATGATTAAGCGTTTTATTGAGGAATATGAGAAATTGAATTTAGACTTTTGTTTTATTATTGTGCCTTTCTTTGCAAGTGAGTCTGCAGCTTCGTTCCCCATGACTCCACAGTGTGCTGGAATCCATTGGAGATGAACAGTCTTATTAACTTTTTGGAGTTGTGTTAACATTTTGTAGCATTCTCTAATTTTTGTTGACTTCTTTGTAGTATTTGAACATATTCCCTGAATTGCAGCTTTAGAATCTGAAAGAATTACTGCCTTGTTAAATTTATTTAAGGGAAGATTTAATAATTGTCGGAGAGCAATGTATATAGCCTCTATTTCTCCATCATAATTTGTTGTGTCCCTGGGTACATTTTATTAGCCATGTAAATACCTTAAGTATGCAGTATCTTTATACAAATCGTCAGCCATTTATGACAAAATAAAATATTAAGAAAGTGTTTCCATGTAAAGCGAGTTAAGTGCCGAGGGATTTTCTTGAATGTCATTTGCCGCATCATTGAAAGATACTGAACCTTTCTTTATTAATGTTCCATTTATATGTCGCTTTTAACATCTAAGTTCTATTAGCGGCCTTTTGCCTTTGGAACAATTGCTCAACAGCAATGATGTTCACTTGCTTATAGTAGTGTTAATCTTTTGGGCCTGTATTACTTTTGGGGATTATACACACACACACACACACACACACACACACACACACACACACACACACACACACACACACACACACACACACACACACACACACACACACACACACACACACACACACACACACACACACACACACACACACACACACACACACACACACACACACACACACACACACACACACACACACACACACACACACACACACACACACACACACACACACACACACACACACACACACACACACACACACACACACACACACACACACACACACACACACACACACACACACACACACACACACACACACACACACACACACACACACACACACACACACACACACACACACACACACACACACACACACACACACACACACACACACACACACACACACACACACACACACACACACACACACACACACACACACACACACACACACACACACACACACACACACACACACACACACACACACACACACACACACACACACACACACACACACACACACACACACACACACACACACACACACACACACACACACACACACACACACACACACACACACACACACACACACACACACACACACACACACACACACACACACACACACACACACACACACACACACACACACACACACACACACACACACACACACACACACACACACACACACACACACACACACACACACACACACACACACACACACACACACACACACACACACACACACACACACACACACACACACACACACACACACACACACACACACACACACACACACACACACACACACACACACACACACACACACACACACACACACACACACACACACACACACACACACACACACACACACACACACACACACACACACACACACACACACACACACACACACACACACACACACACACACACACACACACACACACACACACACACACACACACACACACACACACACACACACACACACACACACACACACACACACACACACACACACACACACACACACACACACACACACACACACACACACACACACACACACACACACACACACACACACACACACACACACACACACACACACACACACACACACACACACACACACACACACACACACACACACACACACACACACACACACACACACACACACACACACACACACACACACACACACACACACACACACACACACACACACACACACACACACACACACACACACACACACACACACACACACACACACACACACACACACACACACACACACACACACACACACACACACACACACACACACACACACACACACACACACACACACACACACACACACACACACACACACACACACACACACACACACACACACACACACACACACACACACACACACACACACACACACACACACACACACACACACACACACACACACACACACACACACACACACACACACACACACACACACACACACACACACACACACACACACACACACACACACACACACACACACACACACACACACACACACACACACACACACACACACACACACACACACACACACACACACACACACACACACACACACACACACACACACACACACACACACACACACACACACACACACACACACACACACACACACACACACACACACACACACACACACACACACACACACACACACACACACACACACACACACACACACACACACACACAACACACACACACACACACACACACACACACACACACACACACACACACACACACACACACACACACACACACACACACACACACACACACACACACACACACACACACACACACACACACACACACACACACACACACACACACACACACACACACACACACACACACACACACACACACACACACACACACACACACACACACACACACACACACACACACACACACACACACACACACACACACACACACACACACACACACACACACACACACACACACACACACACACACACACACACACAAACACACATTTTTATTTATTTTTTATTTTTTTAAATAAACGTCCTCCTACACTGTGTCATATCGGACGAATGAATGAAATGAAATGGATGAAGTGATGCTCAAATGGGTCCGAAGTCCATGGAGCTTTAAGTTACCCGACATTCGTCTTCTCAGGGTAGGGAAATCCTCGGGAAGAAAACCTTACCTCCGGATAACTTATCCTAAGCGAGATTCGAACTCGCGATCTCTTGAACGTGAGGTAGACACGCTAACCATCACGCTTCCGAGGCGGGCAAACACACACACACAAACACACACATATTCACACTCTCATTCGCACTTTCCGACTCTAGGAAGGACGGGGAATAATCCTGCCCTAACAAAAATTGCCATCCATCAGCCGGGAATCGAACCAGGAACCTCTGGACCTGAACGTCCAGCTAATTACCAGGCCACAGACGCAGTCACATGCTCAATTTAAAAGCACAGTTTGGTAGTTATTTGAAGTTCAATTTTTGAGTTATGCTGCTCACAGACAGGAAGACATGGATCATTCTGTAAAATTTCCGTTATAAATTCAGGTGACCTGAATACATGTATTTCCGGTAAACTTTATATACTGACATTTTGGTTGGAGCGTACTTCTTATAACGAAACTATACTTGAAATGTTGAAAATGTGAGGTATTTTAACCCGAATGTAAACGTGCACAAAACATATTTTAGATGGTGGACATTGCATTTATAAACTTACATTGTTGAGCCATCTTTTCTATTCTTGAGCGTTACGTGTTTTCTTTTGCTTTACTATTATTTTTTTTTATTATTTTTTTTTATTATTTTTTTTATTTTGGCCCTTTGGTCGCCAAGGACGATTCAGCTATCCAGATGATTATTTCTATCACGCGCGCGCACACACATACACACACACACACACACACACACACACACAACCACACACACACATTTATTTGAGGTTGTAACAGTTGCACGAAGATGAAATTTGTTGACATACAGACATACCCGGAAATGGCCAAGCATGAAACATTAATTAGAAAGTTACAGTTGTACGGAGGCTAGTACAGTTCCGGCTTAATGTATTTCTTAGAGCTTTGACTCTTCTTCCTTAACTTTCCTGTCCTATTACTGTCGTGACGTCAGGACTTTACTTCGATTCCATTTTAGAATTTTGACTCGAGAGCTGAACGAAGCGGCATCTGGACGAGTTTTCTCCGGGTTCTCCGGTTTCCCCGCCATTCATTCCACCAAATCTCTATTATCACCTTTCCAATAATCGATTTCGCCTGCATTTCATATCATCCTCTTCCTCACTATCATACCTGGTACTACAGTGCTCCCGCAGCTGTCATCTGAGACGGACGTGTGTCGGTAGTCGCTGCGCGTGTTAATCGTGTTGTATCTTAGTGATTTGCGTAGTTCATTCACCTGTGCGTTTCAGCTGTTTGCTGTACTTACAGTGTTGTGTTAGCGAGTTTCTCGTGAGATATTATAATTTCTTTCCACGTGGAATTAGAAACAGATGAAACTGGCTACTTAGTACGTTCCTCTTTAAACATTGCTTATGACACTGAGCCATTATCTGTACCAACGTTAACTCATCCCTCACTTCAACAATCTTCAATGAGCAATTGCCAAACATATTCTTCTACTGCTTCAGCTTTTTCTGTTCCTGAGGCTTGTTCCAACATGCCGTCATCGCAGTTCGCCACCACAACTGGCCAGCCCCATTTGACTGGAGCAACCAAACGCAACTACGCCACTTCTCAGTTTCCATCCGAAGGTGCCTTCTGTATACCCAATAAGCGAAAAACCGCCGCTTCTTCTTCTCTTCCCCAGAAATATATGGCAGATTTACCCTCTGTGCATAACAGATTCACCGTTTTGGAAACCATGGAGGACTCCGAAGCACAAACTGCATCCACCGACGCATCCAGCATAAAAATTCCACCCATTTTCCTGCACGACGTCAACAATTACCAGCAAGTTCTAGCGGATCTACGATCTCATGCCTCTTCTGATTTCACAACTCAACAACGTGGATCTGTGTTAAAGATCAGTACCACCACCATTGCTGACTACCGCTCGGTCACCAAGTTTTTTGAGCAAGAACAGCTACCATTTCACACTTTCCAAAATCCACATTCTCAGAAACTTGAAGTTGTCATACGCGGGGTTCCCTACTCTTTAACGGACGAAGAGGTTCTGCACGAACTCCAAACGGAAAAGTTGCCTGTCAACAAAGTGGTTCGTCTCTTTTTCGCAATAAGCAACCGATGCCCCTTTGTGCAGTCGAATTGGACCGTTCTGAGGATGCCAAACGTATCTTCGAGTTGAAGCATATTCAGCATGCTTTTGTTTCCGTTGAGTATCACCGTAAATCTCCTACCATCCCTCAGTGCACCAGCTGTCAACGTTACGGGCATACCAAGAATTTCTGCCATCTTCCTGCACGTTGTGTTAAATGTCCCGGCAACCACAATTTTTCTACCTGTACTAAAGCTCGTCAGACACCTCCTTGCTGTGTAAACTGTGGGGAAACCCATGCAGCAAACTATAAAGGATGTTTATTATAGTTTCACGGGCGATCAGCCGTGTGATGTTTGAAAATATTGAGCTTTCGGCCATTCTAAACTCCATGGCCTTCGTCAGAATGAAATGGAAATGGCCGAAAGCTCAATATTTTCAAACCTCACACGGCTGATCGCCCGTGAAACTATAATAAAAAACGTACGCCGTGAAAGCTTTAAATCTTACATTATAAAGGATGTTCTTATTATCTCTGACTCAAACACAAACAGCTCCGTAATGATTCTGTTAACACTACCATTCCGCGAGAGCGTGAACCGCCACCGCCCCCACCCGTCAATGACCGTCATTTCCCGGCCATGCCTGGTCAAGCTTCCACCTCCTCTTCTACGTCATAATGGTTTTCTAGACCTCAACAGTCATCTGCCAAAGATACACCACCCAGGTGTTCCTCGACTTCTGCTTCGGATTCTCTCATCTCATCCCTTTTCAACTCCTTCCTCTTCCTTTTGTATTCCTATCTTCCACACTTACGCTCCTTGTTTTCCAAGTTCATAGCAGACCTTTTCAACCATGCCCCTTGACTTAACACCGGTCTTCTCTACTCTCACCTTCCTAAATTGGAACGCTAACGGACTCAAATCCACACGCCAAAGTTTCCTTACGTTTCTTTCTCCGCACGACGTCGACGTTGCTTGTGTTTCTGAAACACACCTAACCCCCTCCTGAGAAGTTTACTATTCCTGGCTATAGAATTTACCGGGAGGATCGTGACGCTGCCGTGGCATCCGGAGGAGTTGCCATAATTAAAAGCCGTATCAAGCACCACCCTCTCTTTCTGCCACGACTTTGTAGCTTCGAAGCCTGCGCCATCCAAGTCGCCACTGCTAATGGCCAACTGCTCACCGTTTTGGCAGCCTACAAACCACCCTCTACCACTCTGGCTATTCAGGATTTACGGATTTTATTTTCTACCACTGCCCCTACGATTCTTCTAGGAGACCTCAACAGCAAAAATGTCCTCTGGGGCTGCCGAGTGAGCACACCTAACATCGTCGTCTTCAGCGAGCTGCTGATGCCATTGGTTTCCACGTCGTTGCCCCTGACACACCTACCTTTTACTCTAATAACGTCAGACTCCAACCAGATATTCTTGATGTCGCTCTAATACAGAACTTTCCGCAACCCCTCCTCATGCACGTTCTGCCTGAAATGGACTCCGATCATTGTCCCGTTCTTGCAACCTTTCAGGTAGACAGAACCTACTGTACCTACGTTCCTCCCTTGATACAGGGGCACGTAAACTGGGACCAGTTTCGGCATCATCTCCACCAGCAGCTCTACCCGCACCTTCCTTTGACACAGAAGCAAAATGTTGACGTGGCTATAACTCATTTCACCAATACTGTGATTGCGTCTATTCGATCGGCTACCACTGTTCCCCGGCGAGCCGGCCACCATCCACCATTTCATGAAACACTGCCTCAGACGATTGTTCAGCTACTGTGAGAGAAGCATTGAGTCCGTCGTTGCTGGCAACTGCACCGTCAACCTCATCAGCGTCATAGATTAAACCAGTTGACGTGGTACGTTAAGTGAGCGCCGGATGAGTACCGCTATTCTCCGTATCAGCGCCATCTTTCCAATATTTCCCCACTAGATAGCAGTCTCTGGAAGGAAACCCGCCGCAATCTACAGGAATCACCTCTGATACCACCTCTTCGTTCCGCAGGTCGGCACTACTCCAGTGACAGCGAAAAGTGCGAGATATTTGCTGACTACTTTGAGACAGCCTTTACACCCAACCCAGTCGCTGATGCTGTTCATAACTCCGCCATAGAGGACCAGCCTCTTTTTCCTCCGAGTGTTCCCGTGCCCATCAAGTTTACTTCACCGAGCGAGGTTCGCCGCCTATTGCACATACTGGTATCCAAAAAGGCTCCTGGTCGTAACCATATTCCCAATATTGCTCTTAAAAATCTTTCTCGCAAAGCCCACGCCTTTCTTGACTCTCTCTTCAATGCTCTACTCCGCTTAGGTTATTTTCCTACCTGCTGGAAACATGCAAATGTTATAGTTCTGCACAAACCCGGAAAACCTGCACATCAGCCTTCCAGTTATCGCCCAATAAGTCTTCTACCGGCCCTGTCCAAAATTTTTGAAAAGCTTGTTAATATCCGCATTTACAAATTACTATCCGCCTCCTCAGTGATACCACCCTTTCAATTTGGCTTTCGCCAAAGGCATTCTCCGGTGCACCAGCTTCTCCGCGTAACTGAACACATCGCTCAAGCCTTCGAAAGGAAACAGCATTGCTTAGCTGCTTTCATAGATTTCAGTCAAGGTTTTGACAAAGTCTGGCACCGTGGTCTACTCTTTAAAATTCGTAATATTGGTCTTCCTGATTACCTGTATCAGTTAATTCACAGTTTCCTACTGGATCGCACTTTCTCCGTCACTTTAGGTTCAGACCGTTCCTCCTCTCGGCGCGTGCTCGCTGGTGTTCCTCAAGGTTCCGTCTTAGGACCTACCCTCTTCAACATCTACATTTCAGACCTTCCTCCCCTGCAGTTTATCAATGTGTCCATGTACGCCGACGACACCGCTTTGTTTACTTCCCACGAAGATATTCACACAGCTGGCAATCATCTTCAAACTGCCCTGGATTCTTTATCTCTATGGCTAAAATCATGGTGCATCACCCTCAACCACAGCAAATGTGAAATGATGCTTTTCACTCTCCGCCGGCCCGCGTCTCCTGCACCTGTTTTGATAGATAACATCCACATACCTTGGAAGCGCAAGGACGAAACAGTAAGATATCTGGGAGTACTGTTTGACCGCCGACTTACTTGGAAGGCCCATATCAACAGCAAACTCAACTTGGCTTATTCCGACTCTCCAAGCTTTATCGTCTGATTAACCGTAAATCTTCTCTGAAAAGTGCTACAGTGCTTTTACTTTACACCTCTTTACTTCGTCCTCTTCTCACGTGTGCTTGCCCTGTGTGGGGTGGCGCAGCTTCTAGTAAAATTGCAGCCATGCAGTCCTTTCAGAATAAAGTTTTACGCCTCTCTCTTCACGCTCCCTGGTTTGTTCGCAACACTCAGCTACACCGTGAACTTGGAATTTCCTCCATAGTGGACTTCATCCGCCATCAGGCTCATCGCTTCTATGGTCGTCTTCACCAGGTCCCAGGTGCGGTTTTGTTCTCCTTGGGCCATAGGTCGTAGCCTCCAAACCGCATCCGCAGTCGTCTGCCGCAAGATCTGCTGCTACCACCTGACAACCCGTCAGGCACCGCAGAAGAGGATTGATATCTACACCATTCTCACCATGTGCTTGTCCCTGAGGGGCCTATAGAGGTGGACCTAATTATTGTTCAGACTCACATTCTTATTTAGTAAGTTTTTTGTGTTTTTGTATTCAGTTGATTTCCCTGTAATTCTCACTTATCTGTATAGCGCTGCAGCGCTAATCGATAATAAAGGCAAATTTAAAAAAAAAATGCCTGGTACTGGGCTGACCTAAGGCCATCTTTACCTAACTTAGAGATGGCCTTGACTGACCACCATCTTTCAGGTCTTCACTCTGCCCGGTCCAGAGGTTCCTATGCTCCCCAACAGGCGTCTGACCCTAGGCACTGGCTTGTAAGTCCTAGGCGGTGCAAGTCCTACATAAGGAGAGGGTAATCAGGCAAAGAAGAAGACTCGAGAGCTATAAAGGTTGGAATGCGTGGCTGACATGGTTTGGGGATGGCACTCACTAAGAAGAGTTCATTACTACATTTTATATCCGAGTGTCAGCTAGTGTGCGTGCGGAGGTACGGAGTCCAGCAAAACCGCCAAAGAAAAATCTTTAGTTATTTATAACGGGCATCTTAACATAATCCAAGGCCATTTGACACTACTTTGTGAGGCCCTAAGGCTACATTATCTAGAAATCGCATAGCTAATATTTAGTTCAAGTATATTTCTAAGTGAACCTTCTGCATTCTGCAACTATAAACATTTTTGTTTAATTTAAACTAAGTGTTTTACATGAACATTTTCATTCCAAAATTGATTATTAACGGTTATTCGTGCAAGTGCCAACATTACAATTCTGACTCATCAGATAGCGGAAAAGACTGTGTACAAATTTCTCTCCGTAGAAGTGGCACTCCGTACAAGTGTTGCAAACCCATTTACTCTCTCTCATACTTCCGGAGAAACATAGAAAACGTCCTATACAAAGTAATAATGGTTTCAGCATAGAATCAATTCTAGACTTTATTTAAGTATAAGCGGGGTATTTTGATGAATCGAAAGTGTAGAGAATAACCAAAATATAAATTTCAGTTGTATATTTTTGCAGATACACATTTTGTTATAACGTTGTATGCTATGGAAAGGTACTATGTGTTTAAATAAGTTACTTTCATATATATTTTGTGCTTAATATTATATATATATATATATATATATATATATATATATATGTATGTATATATAAGCATCTAAAAATGTAAATCATTCGAAAATGCAAACCAATAGCGGGAAACGGCTAACGCAAAGAAAAAAATGTACTTATTGGCATAAATGATACCTTTCCAGCAGATCTGAATTTGTTGTGTGTTAAGTAATAGAATAAGCATTTCTTAATGCTCACCAGTAATTTAAAATTATACAAAAGTATTTAAAAAAGTAGAAGAATTTACAGACTGTTTGCAGAAAGTGCAGGATACACATTTTAAAGTATATATATACAAAAATGCCCGAGGCGGGACTCGAACTCACAACCTCTGCGCAGCAAAGCGCCAAGCTCTAGCGACGGCTACGAGGATTACATATATGTAAAGGGGAGGGTTAAATTCGAGTCAAACTTTAATATTAATGCATGTTTAAAGAAATATTTATTGTGGTGCGAATTAACCTAAAATTACCATCAGCAATTTTGATAATTATATATGTTGCACTTTTCTTTGTTTCTCTAATTGTTGCACCTTTATTAATATTTTCATAGAAAATCTCAACACTTTTTTCCTCTCTTTTGCGTACACGATAGCATAACATTTTTGTACCAGATTTCTTCATACTTTTATGCTCCAGCGATATCATAGCAGAATAACTTCCTCACTTCGAAGTCTGAAGGCATCATAATGACGTATATTTTGACGTCACTACTTCATGCCAGTGTGAAGTGCAACACTAAGTTTCATCCTAGAATTTCAGTCATTGTCCTCCACGCATTTTTCCGCTTAAGCATGTCTATATGGTCATTTAGTAAGCTAAGGAAAAGTAATAGAATACTTGCCTCGGGGGTTCTAAGTTCATAAAAATCAATATTAATTTCGAATGCTTGGCAATTAAAGGGTTAAAGTCCATACTCTTTGCATAACACAATGGGAAGCAAATGCAACCTAAGCATCTAAAAATGTAAATCATTCGAAAATGCAAACCAATAGCAACGAATATCTGGGAAACGGTTAACGCAAAGAAAAAATGTACTTATTGGCATAAATGATACCTTTCCAGCAGATCTGAATTTGTTGTGTGTTAAGTAATAGAATAAGCATTTCTTAATGCTCACCAGTAATTTAAAATTATACAAAAGTATTTAAAAAAGTAGAAGAATTTACAGACTATTTGCAGAAAGTGCATGATACACATTTTAAAGAATATGTAGGTATTTTAATAAAAAAGGTTAAAATCTGAGATGCTTTCCTTTCTGAACCCTTAAAACCAAATGTGAAATTTAGAGGCTTGGAAGTCTTTATGTTTAGATAATAAATAGCAACGGTTCGCTAGGCGTGAATAACTTTTTTTAAATAATTAATACAATATATTTAGTAAAATAGCTAAATTGTGTTAAAGCGTCAAAAGAATAAAGCCTTTACGAATTTTATATACGAGAGTGGTTTCTAATTGGACACACCTACAAATAAATTTTGAGAAAATCAAACAAAGAACAACTTTCCATGTAAAAGGTAGTTTGATGGGCAATTTTCTTCAAAACCTTGGATCTTTGGAAGATCCAAGTACAATATTTACCCAAATGTTCCTTTTGAATTATGCTGCTCTCTCTCTCTCTCTCTCTCTCTCTCTCTCTCTCTCCCACACACACACATACACACAGAGCAATGTTAATTGTGAAAATAATTTTTCAGAGATTATCCTGGCGCAATGCCACACAAATGCAGCGTGTCCTTGGAATTGGATGCCTCAAATTATTCTTTCGACATGACAGAGAGCTCATTAAATCCTAAGCATTTTAAATTGAAGGATAAGATGCCACTTCAAATAACTTTACTTTCTCTACTACGTATAGTAAATACGGGAAGTACTGTATTCGACCCAAAATTTCGATTTCGAGATTTCACCCTATATATATATATATATATATATATATATAGAAGAGAGAGAGAGGCTCCCTGAATCCAAAAAAAAAGCAGTTTTAGAAAAAGGTCCGTGTGTGTGTGTGTGTGTGTGTGTGTGTGTGTGTGTGTGTGTGTGTGTGTGTGTGTGTGTGTGTCAGTCTGTCTCTGAACAGCACAACACAAAAACGAAAAGTTAGAAACTTATGTTGGTATTTAATTTTAAAGTCTTTCAAGGATGCGACACGAAGATTTTGAAGAAACTTCTTCCACCCTAAACTACGCTTTACATGGGAAATTTTTCAAAAATTTTAATTTTCTCAAAAATGGCTATAACAATTTTTATTAAAATGCCATACATTTAACATATTTTTATGGCAAACGAAATGTATATTTTGAATCTTCTGGCTATAGCCCATGTAGTCCTCTTTACTCTTGATGACGTTTGTAAACTGGTAAACCGTAAGAGACAGACCAGGTCTTACTATACAAAAACTGTGTATCTCGTTAAAACACACAAGTGTGTCCAAATGCATTTGTTTGTGGAGTGAACCATTTCGGAGAAATTCCTTGTTATTTGTGTAAATTTTGCAACACTTATACTTTTCTCAAAGGGAACATCGTTATTCACTTTTTTATCTCTTGGCCGTGCAAAGAAAACGGAATTTCAAAGCCGCTTTAGAATATATTTGACTATCGCTCAAATACTTCTGTATTCCTATATTCCCCTTGAACCTACAAGAAAATCGACAATAAGAGAATTTCTGCAAATGTTTATGTGGACTAACATGAAGATAGAAGAATAACAGTTTGTAATAGTTAGTACAAGAGTAGAGAAAGTCACTTGAGTGCAACATATAAAACTTTTTATGTTCCATGTATATCCCGCCTTTAACATCGAAGGTCATATCGGCGGCTTTTGGAACAATTGTTCATCAGCACTGATGTCCACTCACTTAGCGGTGCTTTTAATCTTTGGGTTTCTATCACTTTGAATTTATTACATTAAATTCACACACATTCACATTGCTATTCATACTTCGACTCTAGGAAGGATGGGGAATAATCCTAGTTAAAGAAACATTCCAAACCCGAAACCTGTTGCATAGCAGGCAGGTGTTCTACCGACTGATCTACGAGGTCAGCGCAAATAAAATTGTTTCGGTGAAACCAAATTTATCTAGGTAAACTATTAAGTACTTTCGCATAAATGCTAAAGTTGTTGAAGGTCCAAATAAGATACGTGTTTACAGGCAATTGCAACAGACATTAGTGTCCTGGATGGAAGGAGATCACGTGTGCAGGTATAAACAAACAGAGCGTGATGTGATTAGGCTGACCTGAAACACAGCCAGAGGAAGACGCTGACTAGGCTGTTGTTCCTTGAAAATTGGGTGCAATTCTTGGTATTCTGTGGTTTTAACACTATTAAGAATAAAGTGTTGCAGATCACGTGATGTACAAAGAGAAACCCAGCAAGTGACAGTATCCAGTCACGTTATGCAACCGAGCGGTGTAAGAACATGTATATGAGTCATCATCACCAAGCACCAGGGGGTGAAGTACTGGAGAGAAGAGGATCGATGCTCGCTCGCCCACGAGATTCGACAGGAAGCCGGGGGAATGAGCCCCTGGAGGCATCCGCGCATAGTGCTGATTCATATCTAGGTGTTACTGAACTCACCAACTCAAATATTTATTTTCTTTTTCCTGGTTTCCTTTCAATCCAAATTGTTACTGCTTCTTTCCCTTTATTTGTCTCTTTCCTTAGAAGAACATTAACACTTTCTCATAATAGGAGACACGAGACACTGCATTAAGGAGTATTTTCTACATTACAATTCCTTTAGAGTGCGTATAATGGCAATTTTAAATTCAATATTGTCAACAATAACGACTGAGCATTATAGTTTACAGTTATTTATTGTTTTCCTGCTTACAACATTTTAGATAAAAATGAGATTTCAGAGATATGTAAAATGTTCCTTATTTAGTCATTGATTCTTCCTTTTCTTTTCCTGATTACCCTCTCCTTATGTAGGACTTACAAGCCAGTGCCTAGGGTCAGACGCCTGTCGGGGAGCAGAGCAACCTCCGGACCGGACAGAGTGAAGACCTGGAAGTGGGTGGGTCATATTGATTCAACAGTATATATTTTAGATTAGGTGTATCTCAAAACTTCTGTCTGCATAATAATGTAACAAAGGGACGAATCCCACTTCTGTCACCAGTGTGACAAAAACGACAACATGCAGTCCAGTTACTTTTTTCTATGTGAATGCATGTCAACACGGTTCTCTTTAACTGACGTTAACACAGTCTATAGTCTTTCGTGATATTGCAACTCACGGATGTTTCCTTCTAGTAACCTTGACTCACTCCTTTCTATCTTTCTTCACTATCTCTTTCTCTCAAACAGCTGATTTTGATGATACAATCACTCAACACTCATTAACTGCTTCGCTATCTTCCTTTCAACGCGACGGTTCTTTCACAGCGACCGCGCGCGCGCACGCACACACACACACACACACACACACACACACACTAAAACTAAAAACTGACTGCTGCGACGACTCATGCCTGTAACTATTCCTCACTTCTCTTGTTGGCTCGCCTCCTTATTTATACCTAGTAACACGGACCTTTCTGGGCCTTCACCTTTTCTGGAACTTCTACAAATATTCCGGCTGTCAGACACTGCGAATAATCTTGAAAACCATTTGTAATGTCGTGCTCGTTGTTACGTGTTCACAAAGGCGCCACGAGGCAGCCTGGTCTTCAGCACCTTTGATACGCGCCGCGCCTGGTACGTGTTGTGAGGCACTTCCTTTAATACTTCCTTTAATTTAAGGAGAGCCATCTGTGACATTTATAGAATCCAAAATTTAAGTTCAATTCATTTTAAAATTTAATAGAGCAATCAGGGTTTCGTGCATATATAAAATTAGTTCTTAGTTTGTGTTTTATGCTTTTCCTCGATTCACTATATAAATACTTCGGCCCCATATCATAATATACCATAAAGACACGGCATGGCCACTAAACGTGTGAAAATATAAAAGATGTAACAATGAGTGTTCTCACATTGTTGTGAGAATAAAAAATATTTCCAGTAAAGTTACTTTGGGGTGCGGAGAGCTTCTGGAAAAAAATACACACACATACACAGACGATCCTTTTTCTTGAAATGCTTCTTTTGCATTAAGGGGATTTCAAAACATGGGAAGCAATGTTTCCTCTTCCTATACGTGCATAGCAGAGAAAATAAAAATCCATGCATTCTAATTATTAAAACCCAAGAGCTTAAGCAAAGAATATGAGATATTAAAGTTCACTCACTAAATCCTCCTATATGCCCCCGTGTACCTAAAAGAAAATTCAAATTCTTCCTGGCGGATATATCTAGTGACTCAGAAAGTAGATGGGAATATTCAAATTCTTTTTTCGGAAGAAAAACAGAATTGTCATCAGTAAACTAGGTATACGGTATTTATATTTATTTTACTGTCTTGTGGTCCAAAGAGTCGTATGATGGTATTATGTTGCAGCAGTATATGTAAAGCACAAAGCACAAATAATATTCTAAACAAAATGTTGAGTTTATAATATACTCGGTGAAAATTATACATAAAACCGCCCCAGTACAGTGCTGTATGTCTATCGGTGTACAAGGAACCTAAGAAAGAGCAACTTTTTCCTTGTATTCGGTCACAGCTTCTTTCTGTAGCCGGCAATTATGGCACAGGAAGTGAAACATTTCTCTGAAATGCTTGTACTCCATTCAACTTTGCAGAAAACATTAGGTAGCTCTGATATCATTACGAAGTATTAGATAATATGTTATATAGTGCAAAGCACATTCAAACTTCAGCCCAGTGACAGATCTGATAAAGGAATAATTATTTATTAAATAAGCACAACACATACGTGAATTGGCGCATCAGCGTCGCACACAACAATAAATATTCTTATTACAAGAAAAATCTGATATCAGGACTTAATCAGAAGCAGGTATTAAGAGTCATGAATAAAACATCTGATCTGTTGCACTCACATGACTTTCTCTACTCTTGTACCAACTATTCTTACAGACTCTTATTCCGTTATCTTTTTCATGTTATTCGAAATAATCATTTGCAGAAATTACCTTATTGCTAATTTTCCTGTAGGTACAAGCGGAATGTGGGAAGACATCAGGCTTTTAGCGATACTCAAACTTTTAAAGTTGGTCGCTATATGAAGGCTTAAAATTCCGTTCTGTTTGCACGGTCAAGAGATAAAAAAGTGATTAACGACCTTCCAGCTGAGAAACGTATTGCAAAACTCACACAAATAACAAGGAATACCTCCGAAATGGTTCACTTCACAAAACAATGCATTTGAACATAAATTGTGTGTTTTAAAGATATCTACATTTTTTGTATAGTAAGATTTGGTCTATCTCTTAGTGTTTACCAGTTATGCAAAACTCATACAGAGTAAACAGGACTACATGGGCTACAGCCAGAAGATCAAAATATCCATTTCACTTTCCATCAAAATATCTTAAACATATGCCTTTTTCATTAAGATCATTAGAGCCATTTTTGAGCAAATATAAATTTTCCATCTAAAAGGTAGCTTAGGGTGGAGGAGTGTTTTCCAAAATCTTCTTATTGCATCCTTGAAAGACATCAAACTTAAATACCAACTTAGGTTTTTAACCGCCTTTTCGTTTTTGAGTAATGCTATATACACACACATACACTCTCACACATACACACAAACACGCGCGCGCGGACTTTTTTCTGAAAATGCTATTTTTTTCACTCAGGGGACTTCAAAACATATATTTCCGATGAAATCTCGACATCGAAATTTATGCTCAAATGTAATACTTCCCCTACTTACTATACGTATTTGAGAAATTAAAAACGAAGAAATATGTAAAATACCCCTTTCTACGCACGCATGCGTGTAGATGCATTGAAGATTTAACACAGCTCAAATGTGTTACAAGTAACAGACTTGTTGCTTGCCAGTAATGGAATCTTGCAAGGATACACTGATATCTTATTGATACAACTCAAATGTGTTATAAACATCAGACTTTTTGCTTAACTCAGGAATGGAATTTTCTAAGGACTCACTGTGAACATTTTTAAGAAATTTCTGTCCACCCAACTGAACGTTTTATTGGAGTCATTTTTTTTATTTTTCTATGAAGAACCAACGATTTTGATGTAAGTTACACGAGCCTTAAGTACCTATTCATGCAACTTATATAATACATGCTGTCAAAAGACAAACCTTGCAAAGTTGCCGAATACATAGCACATACTTTCAGTGCGACCTGAAAGTACCCGCAAAACTTCTAAAGGTTACGACCTTTAAATGTGACCCTACTGGAAGAATATATTATTCCAAAAACATAGGCCTCTCAAATTTTCCAGATTCCTCTAAGCTCCTTATGGGTATTAAAAACAACACTAAGTCCAAATATTTACACAGTATCAACATAAAATTAGGGAAGCATAGTCTTCAGTAAGCCATAACTCTTTCCTAAACAATGCACGCTTATGGGGTTAGTCATGATGCAATAACGTAAAGGTTATTTATCATTCATAAGAGGCTCCCCTAGAAGCGTGAATCAATAGAACATACTCGGAATGCCGGCGCACAAGTGCCTTGATGCAGGCAACCTGCTTTACGCTATATGGTATGCCTATGTTTCAGGGGTGGCCCATTAGCAGCACGCAATGCGCACGCACGCTTCAGCGAAAGTCCCTATGTTTCTCGTTTTCGCTTGACGTCATCGCCACACGCCACGACCACCCCGGGAGTAGCAATTCTGCTTAGGAAGATACATTAAATGGCCACATTCACGTACTTACTGGAACGTAAAGTTTTCTATTTACAAACGAAAATATTTGAAACTTTGATATTATTGTGTATCCCTTCAGGTTTCAACATAGGGCGCTCAAATATAACTATTTAAGTGAGTTTTCGCATAAACTAACAAAGAAAAGACTATATATACTGAATCTGCAAAACTCCTTATGCTGCTATTACTTCCAACTTCAACTGTGGCCTCTGGAGAAGTTCCCTTCCACTGAGCTCCTTTGGAGCCATCGGGCGTTAGAGGTGATGGTATTGTGATAATGAGGACCTACAGCTTTTACCACACACTTTCAACCACGTTGGGACTTCGGTATACTTCACAAAAGCAGGTCAGGGGTGTGAACTTGGATGACTCAATGATTCAATGACAAATTACGGAGAGGGATTAAGCACCTCTACCGCAAGGCGATCTTTTCTGTCTATACCCCTGGCGGGGCACCTCTTGGGAGGATAGATGAGGCGAGTGGGTCCAAAGGGTGGCCGGAACTTTGCCACGACAGTGCTGCTGACATGGCCCTTACTTTTGCCCAGTTAGAAGCACTCCGGTGGAGACTGCCTTAGCTCCCCCCGCCCCTCAGGCTTGTATCATCTTATGGAGGATAGGGAAATCCTGCCCAGCATTCGCCTGGAAACCCGGGGAAACCTCCGAAAAAACCCGTGGGCCAGGAAGATCTGCCTCCCGAATGAGGGTCACAGACATTACCGCCTGAGACAACCATCTCGGTGTAGACTTGGAAAGAATGTCTGAAAAAGAAAATGAAAGAAGAGTAATCTTATTAGCTCGAATAATTAGTACACATATTGAACTTATAACTTTAGAGTCTGCAGTAGTTATTATCCATTTAATGTCTGCTTATTTTATAATGTCAAAATCTGCTTTACGTAGAATATCATTTTAGCTGGGTTTTATTCAAAGGATATGAATCACCTCAGAGCCGAGATGCGAACCACCATCTTGAGGACGAGAGCCGCAAACAAGGGAATGTCGCTGGTAACTTTATTTTGGCATCCGTCCCTTATAAATTCTGATGTTTACAGATGAAACAAGTGACGATGATTAAAATGTGTTCTAATAAGATGCGATGCTTTCTGTCTGTCAACTGGACATAAGCGTCCAGATCCTTAATGCAGATTATTTATCTGCAAGCAGAGAACCCACGGGCAGTTCCTGCAAAACTCGAAGTGACATTGGAAGATATGAAACTGTTGTAAAAGTCTGGAGAGATTTCGGTAATCTTATCAGCTTAACAGCATGTTTTAGCAGAACTAAAACATGATCTGATATATTTCCAGAGAAATTCATCTGCCATTAGGGCATCAAAAGGGGTCTGCAGTCCTTGATCAGATATAAGCAGCCCAATGGCAATTATGCTCATTATTAGGGTAACTTAATCCTACCAAATACCATGTCTTACTCCTCCCAAAGCAGAATATTTTACCAATATGTTGAAGGCATTGGTCCGTTCTTCAATACCACCCAAGAGGATGGTATTTTAAAATCAATTTGTGTAGAAAAAAAATTGTTTCTGCGCCGACCCCCCTCCCCCGTTAGGTGGTATTTTCAACAGCTAACAGTATATATGAACACAAAGGCATTTTGATAGTGTCTCGGGCGTATACGAGACAATGACGAATGATAAAATGCAACTGCTCAGTCGATAGGGATTCGTGGTGGACGAAGCGGCGCTGGGGTGAGTTTCCTCCGGGTTCTTCGGCTTCCTGCGCCATCTCATTCCATAGGTGTTCCATCTTCATTCCATGCATCATCAGTGTCACCGCCTGCGGTGCCGTAGTAGTAAAAGCAGACGTTGAACACAACAGAAAAAATCAGTCGATAGGATTTTGCGAAAATTTTGAAAGACCCACAGTTTTTGTTTTTGCTAGAATTTTACCGCAAAATCATACCACATGCAGCCATTTGCTTTGATTCTACCCAGCAAAGAAACTGATGCAATCGGAGTTAGAGATCTTTCAGAGAGATTCTGTGATTGCGTGTCTCAAGTTGGGTAAAACAAACAAGAATCTAGCCACAAGAGAAGATATGGGAACAATTAGAGTACGACAAATAATGCTATTGCTGCTCTGCAAGTCTGTGATATAACCATCATCAATATTTAAGAACTATTTACGTTTTCTGGCCATTTGAATACTTCAAAATTGTTGAAGTGAACAACTTCAAAGAGTATGACTTAACTGAATGCACAAAAATTGAGAATAGAGTTACAGGTTTTGCATTCCTGAGATGTGTGTGTTGCGGGTGGTGCCTGCCCTCTGTTAATCTTTTTCTTGGAAAACAACTTGTTTCGTATCTTCTCGTAATTTGTCCGTGTTCTGAAAATAATCGTCCCCTCCCCCCACAGTGACAACAGTGGAAAGTGAGCGGTGTTTTTCAACATTAAGAAGAATAAACACTTTCTTGAGAAGTACGAGATTTTTATTGCCAATAATGTTATTGTATTGGACATAGTACCTAGGCTACCGAGCTTCGGTCGGCGTCCCCCAACCCCCCTTTTTTTGTAAAATCGTGTGTTTTGGGAGAAGATATATATTTAGATAAACTTGAAAAGCAAAACGTTAACAAAATGGAATACATGGAAACAAAAATTGAAGCCGAATTGAAAAAGGTAAACTTCGGAATGGAAAAGATGAAAATGGGCATGTCCGATATGAAAATAGAGCTATCCGAGAAAACTAACGACCGTTTGTTTCCATATTTTCCCTTCCGTTGTTTACATTTTTCAATTCCACTTCCACATTTGTTTCCTTTTGCCGCATTCCGGAATTCATTTCATTTCCCACTATGTCTAGCGTTAACTAAATGTACATTTTTGTCGCAATTGTTAAGTCATTTCTGAGATACAAGGGATATATAGATACATATAAATATTTTATAAGCATCATCAACATTACAGCCGTAAAACGTCCACTGCTGAACACAGGCCTCCCCCTTAGACATACATCTAGCTGGGGTTAAGGGAGAAGGGTTAAGGGAAGAACGCTATGGAAATATGAAGGACCTTGGCTAAGGTGTTAATGCGCTGGGGAATAGAGTAGACCGCAACACCAAAGAACTGAACTCCATAGTGGAACAAATGCTAGACGAAAACCTCAAACTAGGTGGACGTTTATACTCGTATATCATGAAGGCCTCTTTTATGCATGTATTACTAACAATCTGTTACTCAATGTTTGACCCTCTTAGCATAAAAGGGACTGGCCGCCACTTCAAAGACAAAGACGTATATGCTGTTCTTACTGACTTTCTTCTTATCTTGAATACGACTACTAATATTCCCGTCTGGAATATTATCTCTAAATAACCTTACAGCTCGGGTAGGTGCCATTCTTGAAATATTCTAATTAAATTCTACTCTTCTTTTCTCTGTCCATTTGAAAATATTGTTTATCCTGCATCTGCCCATAAATATCTACACTCCTATGACAATAGAGTTTCGTTACCCCCACTATTTTTCTTGGTTTTCATTCTATTACTTCCATTAGCTTCTTTGTATTTACAGTGCCTGCTCTAATTTTGAATGAGTGTTAATGTAATGTAACCAACCATGAAAAACCACGAAAAAGACAAGATCGGAGTATGCGGGACCTCCCAAATGTGAGCCTCACGCATTTATCGTGGAGCGGCCGAAAGAGTTTTGAAGTTTTCAGCAATCATAAACAGAACCTAGATATTGAAATGTCGACTTTTTTATAACTTCGTTTTAATTCTGGCTTTTCCCTCTTTGTATGATATGTTTATGTATAGCTGCCTTTTTATAGTGTTTTTATTACTTTCTCTACTGGTTTAGGAAACCGGATAACCGATTTGCTTTTATTGCTTAGAAAGCACCGTTTTGCAATTTACCAGCACTAGTTATTTCCATCCCTAAATATCTAAAGGTCACTAGTTCTTGCATTATATTATTTTTCAACTACTAATTTGCATCTAACTGGTTCCTTGTTGTCATTGCTTAGATCGCGAAACCTTAAACAGTGTTTTTTTTATCACCAACATCCAAAGCTTGCGTATTATCCCGTTCAGTCTTCAAGGAATTCTTGATTTCCCCATCTTGCATTTGAGCGTACTCTTATTCTTTTACTTTCTGATAGTTCGTATATTACTATAAGTTTAGTTAGTGTTTCTTCTTCCATTCTAGGTATTTACACGTTGCTTCCAAATTGATCTATTATACATTCATTTACATTAAATACTTTTAATTTCTCTTTGATTTCTACGTTTTGTTTATATATGTATGTTTGTTCTGTAATACCCGTATCTTCTCTTGGGAATATTATTAGATTTATTGTGTTAATATTTTTCTTAGAGTGCAATTTCCACTGCTTTATGATAATATGGGGACTGCTGTTGCTCTGCATAACTTAATGATCCTATTCGTGCATTTTATTTAAATTACTAAGTATGGTGTCATTTATGTCTAAATCCATTTTTTATATTTTAACGTAGGTACGTATTGTAGGGGCGCGGAAAGATTTGTAGATGCGTTATATTGCATCCCAGATGATTCAGATGGTAATGATTGTTCTTTTTTATAATTTAAAACTGTTTTACCTATTTTGGTGTTTTTCCCTTCAATACCATTAGTTTTGTTCTTTTATCCGATATCTTTAAATTATACTTTGCTGTACGAAGGCTAAGACAGCTGAACATCGTCTTCTGTATTTAAAAGTAACACTTGGTCATCTGTAATGAGTAGATTGTACTTATATTTTGCTTTTATATTTGTCCCATTATTTTTGTTTATTTCCGTTCTCTTATCGTGTGGTTTTATTTTTAGTCACTATAATCACTGTAGGTACTGTGAATAAAACATTTGGTCTAAAGTTAAAACAAACAAACCCTTGGTGCAACTCCTTTAAAGTAGACGACTGGAGAAGTGATGCGATGAAAACGTAAATATGAGCAACGATTTGGGTCCCAAGGCAGTTAGTTACTTTGCCATTCAACTTGACATACACATTTCAAGTTTATCAAAAGAAGGTTAACATGCGGAGTCACGGGACAAAACGAGGAAGTCAGATAACAATACAATGATACGTAGCGGTCAGGGTCGTTGTGGTAAAGCGTATTTTTGTGATGACAGTGTTACCGGTATTACACAATCTATTATCTATGGAATATTTAATATCACGAAGAGATTTTAAAATCAATTTATTTTGCAATTACAAATTAAAATCATGAATATGCATAATCTACAGTATAAGCTGTAAAAAAAGGATGCACGTTAATTCTATATCCGTGAAGTAATTTTGTTTCGACTGCAAACTTTACGAAATACTTTCTTACCTTCTCAGAGTATAAGGTTGAAATCAATAATATTTTAAAAGAAAGATTATTGTGTTTCAACTCATTTTAAGAACAATAGACAAGTCCTTGTAGCTTAAATAGATCAACTTTGTATTTTTTTAGCAAATATGACACACTTTTATTCAAGGGTTGAACTGTATGCATTTCATAGTTTCGAATTAGACATTGCTGGAATTTAACATATTTTCGTAAAATTCGCATGTTTAGGGCATTTGTTCGTGTAAATAAAAATATTGTTTAAACAATACTGTTTTAAGCAATTAAATGCAAATGGCGTTTTGTAGACTTGTTTACAGTGTAGGTAGATGTAAACAGTACTGCCAATACAAAGGGAACTTACCTAGCTTAAGAGAAAACACATACTTTCGTGTAAGGGTGCTTGATTTTAAGGAGATGTTCTTACAATGTGTGCTGAGCTTAATGTGCTCGTGCTTATAAAACCTGTATTCGAAAGATCTGAAGATAAAATTGAAACATTTAAAATTTCTTTGAAAACTTCCTCATTAAGGTAACAAGTCAATACATTTTTACTTTAAAAATAATTTATTATGTGTTACCGCTGTAACATGTAAGTCTGGAGACTGAACCGGAAACAGTTAATTTTTTTGGAGTTCGAAATAACATCCACCTTACATCGAGCAATTCAACAATGAGATGAGTATTTAAATGAACATGCAAATTTTCAAATCTAATTTAGAATGTTATCAGGAAAACGGATATTATGTGGTTAATAATCTATACGGAATATAATAAAACTGTAATAAACATTTTGTGTTAATTTTTGAACTTGAGAACTAATTGATGCAAGCATATACTGGACCAGTCATATATCCCCATTATTTAAAAATTTTGAGGAATAATAGTTCCGATTGCATTAAAGATTAACGAAGAAGCACCTGTGAGTTTTAATTTTTATAGACACCCCCAGAAAGTTTTCTTCTAACTAGTTTTCAAAGCATCACATAATGTTTTAAATGTGTAAATTAGCTTTTCATACTTTTCCCCCAATGACAATTATACAAGACCCAAGGGAAACGTCCTGGAAGGTCGAAAACCTTACCAAGTTATAACTTGGTAATTTTGTTTAATAATCTTAATGTAGTGCTGATTTAAAATTCAAAGTAGTGAATTAAAACTAATTTGTTGTATTTAGGGGGGGGGGGGAATTTGGACTTTCAAACAGTAGACACACCTAAAAGACTATACCGCTTTAAAGCTTTGAGGGGAAAGAAATGTTTACCTACATTATTATATCTACTTAAAACAACATTGAAAATTATTTAAAAGCGGTAATAAAGACAAATACGGTTAGCAAACAAAGAACCTTCACTTCATATACGATAAAGTGGGCGAAATGTCGCATGTGCTGTAATATTAAACTACTTCATTTTATTTAAACTTATAGTAGATATCACTTTATAATACATTTGTTTGTATCAGATTTTAATGCAATTTTAATGCAATGTTGAATTTTGTCATCTAGGTTGTATCTATATTTCTGGATCCCTATGTGTTGCCTTTATGTTTAAATGTAGTAGTCTGAATTTCTATTAAATGGTGCGCTCCTTAGACACTGAAAATTGTTATAATGTATCAGACCACACATAGCACCGTTTTATCTTCCCTTGTCCTCCAAGACTGATGCCTTTGCTTGTGCGATTATTACATCTTTGACATGAAAAAGATATTCGAGGACTTCGACTCGATACGAATCAACCATTTCTTTTTGATTCAGTAATAAGGATTTATTAGCAATAGCTTCTATAAGACTGAAGGTGACCGTCTTAACGTATGTACCAGTGGAAAGAACCTGTTACTTTTGAGAAAATGTATTACTCAATGGTAACTTGTTACTGGACTGAGCGAGTTAGCTCCACGATAAATGCGTGAGGCTCACATATGGGAGGTCCCGCATACTCCGATGTTGTCTTTTTCGTAGTTTTTCATGGCCGGTAGGCGAATGTTGGGGTGATTTTATCATCTACCACGATTTACTTACCCTCATTTTGCTTTCATTCCGTTTCTTACCATCTTTTAGATGTGTTTCTAGGTTTCGTGGGTTTCTAGGTTCGGCGGGCCGAACAGATGTCACGGATGCTTTTCCAATGAAAGTGTATACTAATTTTTTACAGACTGACCTGTTGTTATTTTATCTACTATTTATAATAAGAAGAGAAAGGATTATAGTAAATTCAAAAATTCCAAACTTCCCCTTTCAATAAGCTAAAATGTTATTTTTGCTATAATTCAGTCGAGTTGTGCAGAAGCTGACCCAAGGCTACCAACAGCGGGAGCAACTGCAGTGCACACAAAATTATTCATGATGGACGATTACTGGGCACACGACAGTGGAATGTGAAAGGGTCAGAGACCACAAGAGGTAATCAATAAACGCATCAACCCTCCGCGGCGCATTGCTGTTAACAGTGAAAGAAATACACATGCCAGATTGATTTTATTTTGCAAGCTTAGTTTCATGTGCTAATTCAGTAAATGAGCTTCATACGAAAACAGTTTACTCACGCGAATCCTACGGTCACATAAGCAGATTATAGCTTCTTTTACTTCTCGCCAAACTCTCGCTATTCCTGGTAGACTAATCTACAGATTATTTATTATATAACTACCAGGTCCCCAGAGAAAGCAAAGAAGCCTGCTAACTTGTAAACATAACAACAAAATTTTGCGTGTTAACGTTTTACTGTTTTAGCTGAAGCCATCTTTGTCTACTTATATAAAACAAGAATAGTACTCCAATTTCTTTTGCGATTAATACAGGGTGTCTCTAAAATGTACTAACACCTTGAATAACTATAAAATCGTTATTTATGAACATAGCGACAAGTTTAGAAGCTTAAATTAAAGACGAAAAATGCAATTAAAGAATCATATTTGCAAATGTTCAAATTGATGACCATCATTATCCAGACAAGTTGATAACGCGAACTAATGGATTCGCTAACGTCACGAAACAGTTCATTGGAATTTCTTGACATTGTCCTTCAATTTTAAATTTCAATGCATCAATAATTGTTCTTAATTTTGTCCGAAAAACTCTGTTCTTGAGGTATCCCCGTAAAAAAAGTGCATTGGTGTGAGGTCTGGGCAACGCGTGGGGTATTCAGTACTACCCCTTAGCTTAGTCCAATCACGTGTTTGGATAACCTGCATCAAGCTGAGCTCTTATACTTTGTTCAGTCTTTTGAGACAGTAGGAGACAGGGACATCGCGTGGCCGGCGCGTGTACAGAAACCAGAATAAACCAGCCAGAGTTGCAAGGTTTATGCAGTCATTCAAACACGAGAAGTGGCGCACAGCAAAGATTGTAGAAAACTCGTATAAAACCTCATATTTATAAACCTGTATAAATATATGGCTGCCGCGGGAAACAGGTAATGCACCAGCTGCTTATAAAGCAAATTCCTCGCCTATAGGACGTGGAAAACCAGTACATAAGCAGACGGCACACATTATTCAAAATGTGTACAATCACTTTAAAGGAGGGGACGAAAAGTGTGACCCGTCGATTAACACATACTGTGGCTGCAACTGGCGTTCCCAGATGTACAGTAATAAGAACCATTAAACTAGATATTCAGAACCACACAACTCCAACAAAGACGACATGCAATGAAAACAAAACCGTTTGTGAATTTTATAAGGTTGGTGGCTTCTTCGTCGTTTTCAGAGCATGAAGAAGAAGTTGAAGAAGAATGGCAATGTACATAATATTTATATCAATGCAAATAATGTTTTATTTTTTGTTTATATTTCCTTCGTTCGTTCTTTTTGTGGGGGTCGTATATAACTGCTATATATTGATATATATTTGTATAATTAATAAAGCAATGGAATCCAAGTAAATATGGTGTACTCTAATTTTCTTATATTAAATGTATTATTTGTCCCAGCGTGAGAATACGCTGTTGCAGTAATGCCAATTAAGTGCATAAATAAATAAACGCTAAACATGTAAACAATGCAACAGAAGTATGAAAGGGACGCAAATGTTGCAACAGCGCATTTTGCTATTGCAGTGCGCCAGCACACGTAAGTGACCTGCGGCACGAGCAACCTGCTGCCTTTCCACTGTCTCAAAAGACTGAACAAAGTATACATCACGATGGTAGTGGAGAGGTACTCATCTTCCTGAAAGTAAATCTCGTCATCACCAAACATCTCATCAATGAGTGAACCGACGGACTCTTGTAGCTAGGTTAGGTATCTGTCACCACTGACAGTTCCATTAAAAATGGTCCTATGATCCCCAATGCTGATATCCCATATCACACTATTGCCCCTGGTAAGTTTAAATGGTGTTCAACTGTAACATGAAGATTTACGGGACCCCAGTAGGTACAATTATGCCGTTACATTATTACACCTGAAAAACAAAGAAGTCAGCACGTAATGGGTAGTCTTCTTTAATTACATTTTTCTTTTGTAATTCAAGCCTTTAAACTTATCTCTATGTTTATAATCATTTTATAGTCCTTCAAAGTGTTAGTACATTTTTGAGACACCTGTACATCGTTGATTCTGTTCACTTGTATTTAAACGACCTATACACCACTATTCTCATGAAAGCAGCACCAACACTCCGTCCCATTTACAGAAGTTTTAGTTCCAGCGATGTATAGGTCTTAAACTGTAAAACTGAGAGAGAGAAAGAGAGAGAGAAAGAGAGAGAGAGGGGGGGGGGGCGGAGGGAGGGGGAACACAAAGGAAAAAGTCTGATGTGATACACTCAGACCACTTTCTCAACCCATTGAAAATGTTTACAATTTTGTCTCTTGTATCAGGGTCTCTCAGGATGAATGCACCAGTGCAAGGTGCAAAATGCGACTGCGAAAAGTGGTGGAAACATGCACTCACTCTCTCCTTCGCTCGCTTTCCGTCTCCTTCTTCCTCACTTTCACACTGTCTCTTGCTTACTGCGTAATGTTACGTACGGTGTGCAGTGTTCAACTGGTTAATTTTATTTTTATTACCATTTTATGATAAAGAAAGCTCTTCCGATAGATGTAGATAGATTAACCTCTTTAATGGTTCCTCTTTAGCTCCCTAATTTCACCATATGTACATATCTGCGTGTGCATTATTATGTCTTTCAAAACATTTTCTTACACACGTAACTACTGTGCCGTAGATGAGGCATTTTACGCTATTGTCACTAGTTTAAAAATCTGATGTGTTGCACTCACATGACTTTCTCTACTCTTGTACTAACCATTCTTACATACTCTTATTCCTATATCTTCTTCGTGTTAGTTGAAATAAACATTTGTACAAATTATCTTATTGCGTATTTCCTTGTAGGTGCAAGGGGAATGTTAGAATACAGTAGGCTTTGTGTGATAGTCAAATGTTTTAAAGCTTTGAGATTCTGTTGTCTTTGCACACTTAACATATAAAAAATGAACAACGATGATCCATTTCACGAAAGTTCAAAGTTTTCCGAAACTCACACACATAACAAGGAATATCTCCGAAATGGTTCACCCTATAAGAAAATTTATATAGACATAAATTGTGTATTTTAGCAAGATCTACATTTTTTTGTATAGTATGATTTGGTCTATAACGGTTTACCAGTTATGCAAAAGTCGTCCAGAGTAAATACGAGTCCAGGGGCTATAGCCAGAAAATTCAAGATATACATTTAATTTGTCATCAAAATATCTCAAACATGACATTTTAATCAAAATCGTTAGAGCCATTTTCAAGAAAATCAAAATTTTCGAAAACTTTTCCATGTAAAGGGTAGTTCAGGGTTAGGCTATTTTCTTCAAAATCTTCGTGTCGCATCGTTCAAAGACTTAAAACTTAAATACCAACTTTGGTTTTTAACCGACTTTTCGTTTTTGAGTTATGCTGTCCATAGACTAACATACAGACTGACACACAGGCTGACACACAGACACACACACGGACCTTTTTCTAAAAATGCTTTTTTTTTTTTTTTTTTTTTTTTTTGGATTCAGGGGGCCTCAAAACATTTATTTCCGGTGAAATCTCTACATCGAATTTTTGGGTGGAATACAATACTTCCCCTACTTACCAGTAGAGAAAGTAAAAAGGGGGAAAAAAGAACTCTGCACTCTTTGCTTTCTTTGGAGCAGGTCGCTCCATATTTATAGGTAATTGTATTGCACCTATCCATTTCACTGATACCATACCGCTGTTGGCAGGTTGAGAACAGCCCAAAGTGTGTCAGTTGTGTACCTGCCCTTTTAGGGCTTAACCACTTTCTGACGGGATGTGGGGTTTTGCAGGGTGACGGGTGATGTTAAGGTTGAGTACATAAACCGTCTTCAACACTACTTCCTCGCTCTGCGCGCGCACGCGTGTATGTATGGATGTATATGTGTGTATTAAGATATAATTTGTTATATATTTTTATATATTTTAGATAAAGGTAGGGGCGCACTCTCAATTTAACGCATAGTTTATTTTTTATTTTGTATTTATTTATTATGTTTTTAACTCTTAGAGATTTACCTGCATCTCTGGCATAGTTCGCCGCTTTCTTCGACGATTCGTACTATATCAGTTACGAGAAGCCGCCTTTTTCCCGTGCGACAGGAAAACTTGTTACTTAACTGACTGCATTGAAGCGTTGTACGAAAGTTACGCTGGGCCCCACTTGAAGCACAGGCTTAAGTTTCCTCAAAACACGAATTAGCTGGACAGGTATATAAATAATTCCCACTTTTCTCCCACTGATTGTTTATATAAAATTCACACAGTGAAACGTTTTAAGTGTGTACTTTCTGACAATGTTTGTTATTTCTTAATGCTAATAGGATGAACTTTTAGGAAATTATATTTATTTTCTTCATTTCTATATGCTTCAGAAATACCTACAACGTTGATCCCATTTCTAATCATTGTATTAATAGATAACAATATATGTATGTATTCTGAGTAAAAAATAAATAGAGATGGCTTTTGTGCCTTTGTTAATCTTTTAAATGAAATACCTTTAGCAGTGGCACGGAGGATTAAAGCTTTGAGACAGTTTCAGTTTCGAAGGATTTGTGTTGTTGTTTACATAAAACTATCAGAAAATAGTATCCATGCTTCATAATCTTCGCATTTACTTTGGTTTATTCTACAGTGTTAACGAGTGTTAAATATAGTTAGGCAAGGGCAATTGGAGCAGAGTAAATACTCATCTGTTTAAGCGCAGGTCGATATGTACTACCCTTGATGTTACGAACTTTTTTCAGGAGCTTACGAGCAAAAGAGCAACCGCTTTACTTTTCAGTGTGCTGGCTAACATAACTTTCTGAAACATTCAAATTAACAAAAAATAAAATAAAAATGTTGGAAATGGTTAATACTACCTAAAATATTTTCGTCACATAAACTACGCTTTTTAGCATCAACATATTTTTACTTTCTCTACTACGTATAGTAAAGTAGAAGTATTGCATTCTACACAAAAATTCGATATCGAAATTTCACCGGAAATGTGTTTTGAGACCACCTGAATCCAAAAAAAGGCATTTAAGTTTAATGTCTTTCAGGGATGCGACAAGAAGATATTGAAGAAAATAGCCCCACCCTAAACTACCCTTTACATGGAAAAGTTTTCGAAAATTTTGATTTTCTTGAAAATGGTTCTAATGATTTTGATTAAAATGCCATATGTTTAAGATATTTGTATGACAAATATATATGTATATTTTGAATTTTCTGGCTATAGTCCATGTAGTTCAGTTTACTCCATGACTTTTGCATACTTGGTAAACCGTAAGAGATAGACAAAATTTTACTATACAAAAAACGTAGATCTTGCTAAAACACACAATTGTCCAAATAATTTTTTTGTAGAGCGAACCATTTCGGAGATATTCCTTGTTATTTCTGTCCGTTTCAGAAAACTTAAAATTTGTTCATTTTTTTATGTTACCGTGTTAACAACGCAATCTGAAAGTTTTAAGAGTTGACTATTGCTCAAAGACTAGCGTATTCCCATATTCCCCTTGCATCTACAAGGAAACAAGCAAAAAGATAATATTGATATTGTTAATATCATTATATTATCGATAATATTAATATTGATGTCTTTTCATCACTACACCTGGCTCGAAGCCCGAGAGCATCTTGAATATGTTCGTCGCCAGGAAAGCTTCAAATCATATTTCAAGACGATAATTTATACAAATGTTTACCTCAACTAACACGAAGAAGATATAGGAATAAGAGTTTGTAAGAATGGTTAGTACAAGAGTAGAGAAAGTCATGTGAGTGCAACACATCAGATTTTTACTTTCTCTACCCCGTATAGTAAAGTAGAGGAAGTATTGTATTCCACCCCAAAACTCGATGTTGAGATTTCACCGGAAATATATGTTTTGAAGCCCCCCTGAACCTTAAAAAAAAAAAACGCGCGTGTGCGTGCACGAGTGTTGTGTGTGTGTGTGTATGTGTGTGTGTGTGTGTGTGTGTGTGTGTCAGTCTAAGGAAAGCATAGCTCAAAAACGAAAAGTCGGTTCAAAACCAAAGTTGCTATTTAAGTTTTTCAAGGATGCGACACGAAGTTTTTGAAGAAAATTACTTCACCCTAAAGTATCCTTTACATGGAAAAATTTTGATTTTCTTGGAAATGGCTCTAACGATTTTGGTTAAAATGACTTATGTTTGAGTTATTTTTATGACAATTGAAATGCATTTCTTGAATTTTCTGGCTATTGGTCCTATTTACTCTGACTTTTGCATAACAGGTAAACCGTAAGAGATAGACCAAAACTTACTCTCCAAAAAATGTTGTTTTCTAGTGCCTTGCATCTGGCAATGAAGCCATTAGCAAAAAAAATGTAGACCTTGCTAAAACACACAATTTATGTCCGAATACATTTTTTGTGGAGTGAAGCATTTCAGAGATATTCCAGGTTATTTGTGTGAGTTTTGAAGAACTTACACCTCTTGTCAAAGTGAACATCGTTATTCATTTTTTTACTCGTATATGTTAACCGTACAAAGAGAACGAAATTTGAAAGCTTTAAAAAATTTGACTCTCCTTCAAAGCCCATCGTATTCCCATATTCTCCTTACACCTACAAGGAAATAAGATTATTTCTGAAAAAATTTATCTCCTAACACGAAGAAGATATAGGAATAAGGAATAAGAGATTGTAAGAATGGTTAGTAGAAGAGTAGAGAAAGTCATGTGAGTGCAACACATCAGACTTTTTAGCATCTATCGTCTCCCCCTTATAATAAATTCGATTAGATAAAAGGAATCTTCGCAGATTTTCATAAAACTTAAGCTATACATCTTTTATGCACCATACCTATATTTGAATCATACACCATTTTAGTCAACAACTTAAGAACATTTAAAAATAGGAATTAAGAGACGTCTTCTATGAAGTTTTGTTCATTTAGGGGGGATATGCTTAAAACGTTCCTTCTACATCCTTATAGGATGCAAGTATGAAATTTGGTACTTATCCTAAATCTCTCTTCCTCTTCCTTTCTCTCTCTACTCATACCTTTCCCCCACTCTGCCTCTAAGTGGTAGAGAAAGTAAAAGGCGGTTCATTGCTAATTCTCCGAACATTGCGTGAGCACACACGAGGGAGAGAAAGGTGTATTTTATTTTACAGAGTAAGAGGAGCGAGATTGCCGACTGCTAGTGCAATAAAACCATTAATTAGAGTTTACTATTACGGTACTACAGCAGGTCAAATTCATTTGTAAACAAAGCATTATTTAAAGAAATCGAAACCCAATACTCGTCAAGTTTTTATAGAATGTAGCTTCACATATATGTTTGCCAATTAAATGAGAGTCAATTCGTCATAAATCATCGTCCTAAACATCTAGGCAACCAACAGGGACTCGGAATAATTATAAACATGGAATAATTATATCATTATGCAACACTGTTATACTAATTTAAGATGTTAATTGTACAAAGCAAAGTAATAAAAGTTCTTACCCACGCATTCATATCTCCACGCTTCTAATACATGAATGTACAACGTCACTCTACACCAGAATTTTAAGGTAGTCTTCGTGCATGACATTGCTATTTAATGGTTAATATACTACGGGAAGAAATTACATCTCCCGAATTTCCTGTCCTTCCATTTGGCTTCAGTAATCATTTCATTCATCGTTCATCCTGTTGGTTCTTTCAGGGGTACAAGTGTCTGCAAAGGCGCTAGGCACAGTTTGACTGGGATGATATGAGCATAAGAACCCTTTTCGTCACTCACTGTCCGTGGGATCCTAGTAGGGGAAGGCATATTGGGGCGTTGGACCCTGCCGGGGTTCTCCTAAGATGGCTCCGGAGGACTCCGAGGTGTCGTCAAGCTTGGGCAACCTTAGGGACCTCTGTCAATGTCTGTAGCATTAGTCTGGATCTGGCCGCCCGTGGTCTCCTCTCACTCATCCTTCCCTTGGGGATATAGGTACAATAAGCCTCAGGCTTCAGTGCCGAACCCCGTTCGATCTCTCCTATTCCTTTCCTATTCCTAATGGTCAGCAAGGAAATGGTTGCTTGTGGGTTTTGGAGTAGGCTGGCAAATTTTAGATTTAATAGTTCATGTCCCAAACTGAGACAGCCCAGTTTTCCCCTTTTCAAGTTAATAAGTGCGTACAGTATGGTTGCAATTGTCCTCATCTTTGTGGCGTCGTAGGCTGTGAAGCTCTCCTCGTAATATTGTTTCGCACAATACTTTCTTCTGCAATATATTTATTGTGTTTAATCAAGGCTTCACGGGTGATCAGCCGTGACAGATTTAAAAACATTGTAGACTCCATGGCCTTCTTCAGAATCAAAAGACTGAGAGAAAGACTAATAATTAGTACTCATTTTTAACGATTTTAGTCATTTTGTAAGTCATTTTTTAAATATTTTAGGTCATCAAAACCCATGCCCTGCTTATAACATACTGCATTAACAATAAAATTCCCAATGCGTCTACCAGCTCCTGCTCCCTAGATGATCCTGCAGTACTTGTCTCACTGGTTTCTATTTTTGTTTAAACTTAAACAATCAGAAAAGAAAGGTTCTAACAAAAGATCAAAAAGGAGATCCTATTTCCCCATGCAAGCGGAAGACCATAATTACGTCACGCAACAACCATAGCTTATTAACAAGGATGGTGCACCTGGACATCTGCCGAAATGATCGCTATCACAGCAGTAATAGCTAACAAGGAAAGCAAGCGGATTTTGTTATTAGATGTAGATCCCGGATTTTGAAAGTTAAAAGAGTGAAACATCTGTCCTCTTAACGCAAAAATGACCATGAAATTTTGAGCTTGGGCATTAAAAGAATATTCCTTACCTATATTCGTTTGCTTTGAATAAGACAGGAGAAATTTGGATGATCCCGGACACACCTAATTTGTGACCTTGGGGGCTAATTGCAAATTAACGTACCGCTATTTTTCTAAAACCCTCAGAGTTCACCATTGTCAGTGTAGCTGAGAGTCAGTATTTCTAATGTTTCTGTTGTTCCTCGTATTTCATCAACATAGGATTTACTTTTACCAAGAAGTTAAGTCATCAGATGTGGCATTTCATGTTATGCATCTTAATGAATACATTATTTTTGTGGCATAAACAAACTGATTTTTCCTTTTAAAAATAACAATGTTCTATAAATTAAGGTGGGATCATGAATGCATCTGGTGGACTGTTTCGGATAGTTCAGTTCATAAGTTTTCATAAGAGTTTTCTTGTATATTTTAAGTGAAATGGGCAAGAAACGAAGTCTTTGGGAAGAAAATAGCATGAAAGTTTACAATGGACAGTGTACGAAGTAAAAACAGAAAGAAGTCCATTCCAGAAGCCAGTGCGATTACTCAGTTCGCAAAAGCACATGAGGGATGTAATTAAAGCTTTTTAAACTGGCAAAGAGATTCTGCCACAAGACTGCACCTCAAACAAGAAACCTTTTACAAGACATTCGTACATGAGCCGAAAATGAACTATGATATGTAACAATGAAGTAACTCTAAGAATGTCAGTCAATTGATGCCGGTGAATAAAACAGAATTTTTGAAACTTGCCCACCAGTTTGCTGAGGGTTTAGATCAGTCACTGATTTAATAGGTTCAAAATTCTGGGCTTTATGAACAGGAACTGAGATACAGAACGGTATCAACTATTTATAGTTTCCAGCGAGCAACAGGTTTAATTAAGTAGCAAATTTACTAATTTGTTTTATTAAACTTTCTGAAGTTGCATCAAACTATTCATTCAGTGTAAAAGTGATATTTAAAGTAGATGAAACTGGTAAATCTTGCGTGCACACAAATGGAACCAGTCATTTCAGTCAAGAAAGACAAAAAAAAAAAAAAAAAAAAAGAAAAAAAAAAAAAAAAAAGAAAGAAAGAAAAGGAGTTTAGAAACTAACTTGGAGAAAATGGAAGAAATATGAAGTTCTGCATTCTATAAAAAAGTTTCAGAAGACATATTCTATACTCCACTCTTAGTTTCTCTCCAGGTTAAGATTGGATAATGAATTAACGAAGGATGCACCACTGGACTGTTGCTTTGATGTGCAGCCAAAAAGCAGATGAATACCTTGGTTGTAGGAGTGAATGCTTTTTAAATAAATCCCATTTCTTAATTGTAGATAGGTACTCAGGCCATGACGATATGGATGTTATTGTGTATGCAAAATTACATGGTATTCTTAAGCTCAAATTATCACTTCATACCACATGAAAACTGCAGCCACTGGAAAAAAAACTGCAATGAAACCTTTCAAACATGCCTATAATGTGCGCTTTTCATTTTAGATGAGGAGGTAACTTATAATATTGTAGTTCACCATTGATTGTTATCTCAAAATGAATTTGAGAAGGCCTTGTGATTTACCGAGAAGAATGTGAGGCAGTTGGGGAATGTTATGTGGTACCAACAGGTTTCCGTATTAGTTCAGTTGGTTAGTGCAGAGGCACGTTAACGCAACATTTCATGGTTCAAATCCCACCTATGGCATGGCATTTTACCTTTCCAACTTTAGCCTACACAGGATATGTGTGAAAGAACAAAACATAATAAAAATTTCAGCATTATCTAACCTCATGACATTTCTAATATGAGTGGCACAAAATTACATTACGGTACCTTCTTGTCCCCCATCCAATTTCCTTGGATATTGGCGCTTCCTTATTAGGAATTTCATTTTGCTCCCTGTCTTATAGCTTCACCATTTCAACCTTAATCCCCATGTATTTAATTACTTTACCTATACCACAAGATGAGACGACTGGCCCAAATTTCTTTTTAAATGTCCCATCTATATGTAAGGATACCACAAAGATAATTATGCTGTTACCCTTAAAAAAATCTGGGGCAAAGTACCCAACCAATTTATGGCACGTGTACATAAGAGTTGCGATATGATCACGAATACAGCCGTCTTACAAAATATCCTTAAAGTTAAATAATTTTTATGATTATTATTATTATTATTATTATTATTATTATTATTATTATTATTATTATTATTATTATTATTATTATTATTATTATTATTATTATTATTATTATTATTATTATTATTATTATTATTATTATTATTATTATTATTATTATTATTATTATTATTATTATTATTATTATTATTATTATTATTATTATTATTGGTAAGCATCCAACAGCTAGTCGCTTTGTCTTAATGGTTAGATACACAACAATAACAAGGATAATAAAAACATAATTATGGAATAAATATGATCATTACCAGAACCCGGATACTTATGACATCACTGCTTTTAAGCGTTCCAAATATTTGTGGTTTAGCTAATATCTAGAATCATAAAAGTGGAAGGTTACTTCCACCACCCAATTTAGTGGCATGAGTTAGAAAATATATTTTGCGGACAAAAACATCGGAAGTCCATTGATACCTGCCTCTTCAGTCCAGCACTGATTACTATTATCAGGGGAGCAGATATCATTAGAGATATGGATTATGAGCCAAACTAGGGATGAGACAGGGCATTTTACCCTTTTACACATTAATACGTGGGCACAGTCAGGTTGCTATTGCCCCTATATGGTCATACGTTGTCCTCTTAATTCGCAATCAGCTTCGCATAATCTGAGTACCCAAGAGAATTAATGCTACAGATTTCAAGTTGTGCTTCAAAATAATTCTTAACTTTTTTTCAGATTCTTCAAACAAGAACGTGGTTTTATTAATTTTCTATTATTCTTATACTTACTGTTCCTACTTGTATAGCAGTTATAACCACATATAAATATTAATGTAAAAATTTCTGTACACTAATTTTAATAAATGAAACAAACCTCAGTTATAGGTAATTTTTGTAATTACTGCATCTCTTTTAATGTTAGAAGAGTTTATTATTATTATTATTATTATTATTATTATTATTATTATTATTATTATTATTATTATTATTATTACTATTATTATTATTATTATTATTATTATTATTATTATTATTATTATTATTATTATTATTATTATTATTATTATTATTATTATTATTATTATTATTATTATTATTATTATTATTATTATTATTATTATTATCATCATCATTATCATTATTATTATATTATTATTATTATCATCATCATCACCATCATCATTATTATTATTACTATTACTACTACTACTACTACTACTACTACTACTACTACTACTACTACTACTACTACTACTACTTTGACGGATTTCTACAGTTGACACCGCTTCTTTGTTCCCAATCTCCACTTTTGCCTAGGTTTTTTGAAGAGTCCCGCATTAAGCACCTCTGTTAATTCGTCTTTACTATGTCCGTATTTATTAAAAAGTACCCCAAGTACTTACATTTGCCTACAGCTTTAATTTTTTTCCTTTCCTAATTCTAAATCCGAGCGCCAAGTGCTCTGATTTTTTAAAATTGATTTCCAGTCGATGAGGTAAAAGTTCTTCACTCAGTTATCGTATCATATCATTTATATCATCTTCATCTTCATGCATAACTAACTACCTGATCATCCGCATAATATGAGTGTAATATGTCCCCATTGATTTTTAAACCCATGAATTTACATTTCCTTATCTATTTTCTAAAGATTAACATTTTTGAGTACTTAGAGTAATTTTATAGGTAATTGTTAAATCTGTTTAGGTCATGAAACTTCGGACCTAATTATTTCTATTGCAAAGATAATGTCAATGGACATTTTGAATGCCTTTAAAAGGGGTTAATAATTGAAAAGTGTATCAATATTGTACACGCGGAATAAAAAGTAGAATTTTAAAATCGGAAGTGACTTGTCTCGTCACTCTTAAGTAGCAGGTGTTAAATTCTTGATGTGTTGCACTGAAAATACACGGCTCTGCTACGAACATCACGGCTTTCCCCGAGATGATGAATATTAGAATAAAAAGACTATTGAACAATCATGGCAATG
Organism: Tenodera sinensis; assembly: GCA_030765045.1. Lineage (NCBI taxonomy): Eukaryota > Metazoa > Arthropoda > Insecta > Mantodea > Mantidae > Tenodera > Tenodera sinensis. The sequence goes on along the minus strand of CM060961.1, from coordinate 142,656,369 downwards.
GAATTTTAAAAATGTGACCAGGGCAACGTGCCATCACTGGTTGTTGTAGGAATGCGGGGTCAAATGAAAAATGCCTCAAGAATGCCACGTGCTCTGAATACCCTTTCGCAAATACTGGTCTTTAGTCCTTACCCCTGCATTCCAGACAGTCCTCCAGTCTGGACCATCGCTCCCCCGCCATCTGCATTCCAGTGTTACTTTTCTTTTCCTTGTCCATCAAGGGCAATTACGTAAGCGGCTGCAGAAGAATGCAAGCTTACCTCACCTATATTTATTTTATTTTCCTTCCTCTGTGCTTGTCAAGATCTAATTTTCCTGTGTTATACGTTCGTACTGCTTTTGTGCACATCACTTAAGCTACGTACGTATCCCAGAATTAGGCCCGGTATTAGAAACGCTGTTTGACTTGAAGATTAATTAGACCAAACCAAAAGTTTAACTGCGTTAAACTCACAGAGCGTACAACTAAACCGCAATGCAGTAATGTTGGTATGCCGGACTGTCGAGAAAGGACAATCACCCATCATCTAAATGCTGTTGGTACCCGTCCTAGCCTGGAAAAAAGTTGAAATATTCTAGAATTATGGCCATTTACGCTGAAAATTAGGTGTAGCATTAAATTAAGGTGATAGGCAGCAATTCACAAGGAAAATTAGTAGCGTTTGCAGTAACAAATTCGATCGCCAATCTTACACAGCTAAATGCAGTTGGTAACTAAACTGTAATGTTGACAATATTGTTACTGTAACAAAATGTGTTTGGTAGCTCAGAAAAGAGGCTAATGTTCTGAAATATTTGCATATTGAATGAAAAATAAGTGTAACAGTTTAGGATTAAATTAACGTGACCATGCACAGCGAAAAATAAGCTTTATAGTAACAAGCTCATATCAATTTAGGTACACTTCCAGCGTTTTGCTTCCCATTTTGTTCGTACTAAACCAAGTCTGTAGCATATATGTTCAAACTACTTATTACGATTTATTTTTGTATCAAATTGTGTTTCAAATTTGACATCATTAGGTTAGAACTGTTTGTTTCGCAAGTTTGAATCTGTTTTAAAAGGCACGGTCATTCTACATCTGAAAGTGATAGTTCTATTTAAGAACGTTTTGGGTCCCTGGGGTATTTCAACTTCAGCATAATAATTCTTCAAATACCTCCTCGGTTTCTAAAACATTTATAAAACGAAAACAATATATATAGTTTAAACCTTACTAGGAGTTTAAACCTCCTTTATAATAACGGCCCTTATACGATTAAAAGATCTATTCCTCCAATGTTAAACCTGCCATTATATTTCGGTAATTATTTAAGATGTCAGACTGAAAATTTTACATGATACAGATATAAGTCTTCTAAGTTCTATTGTTAACTTTATGCAATAAGTTTATTTATTAAAGAAGATATATTCTCCATCATACCATCCTGTGTTTAAAATGTATCAACAATATTTCTTTAGAAAGTAATCAACCATTTTATTAACACCAAAACAGATCCACTACAGCGCTTAGAAGCGTTTTAAATCACAAGTAATATCATAAGACGTCTGACCTAACGATAAATTCTAGAGCGGAGCGAGAAAATTTATCTGGGAAGGTCAGACCGCCAAATTATATTTATCCGGGCTGTTTCGTAAACAAAATATGAATTTAAATACTTAATAGGAAAGATTTGAGCAGAAAATGTTAAATTCTTTAAAAAAATAACATAATTTCGATTAATGTGGTTCGACTTACTCAGCACTCCCAGCTAATGAAAATGAAACTCAAGAATCATATATAGTATTTCGATTTTCTGTTGTCGCTATAACAGAAAACCAATTTATAATATCAAATAAATCTCACTTTTTTTTTAACATAAGCAAGTAAAATGTCTTCTGGAAAAATACATTAGTTATTAAAAAACAGTTGTTAAAAACACAGTTGTCAAGTTTAAATGGAGTGTTATTTTTATTCTTAATCGATTGCAATGGGTAATAAGTTTTTTTTTTTTCGTCCGATAGGACACAATGTTGGAGGACGTTAATTAAAAAAAAAGTTGTTTTTCAACGATTTATGGGATTCAGTTGGCGACATTGGCTAAACAAAAGAATAATGTAGTATAATTTGTACAAAACAAAGGAATGACCAGGTGACAATTCGTATATGATAATTTAAGACCTCTATATAAAATACCGGAGATTGCAGTCTGCCTCAAGTACAGGCTTCGATGTTGAACATTTCATTTCAATTTGCCGTCTTTTACTCGCTGAAAAAAAGACACTGCTTCACAACAGAAATATTGAACAATGCCCTTGAGGTGTAACTGAAATGCAGCAAACAATGCAGCAATTGTTTTAATACAATTATGGTTAAACGCAAGTTATTTTTTCACAGAGTAGAGTTGTTGGGATTATCTTAATGTCTTGTTCCGTTTTTCCCACCTCCTGTTTTCTATTAGGTCTTTATTTCATGGTAGCTTACTGCTGTGGTTTAAAACTGCGAATTCTTTCTAGCTTTTGAATTTAATAATAATCTTTCAAGTGTATAATTTTAACGTATTTCTGGTGCATAGTTGCAAGAATGTTTTGGGGATTTTTACTGCATATACATTGTCGCTTTACACAGTAATGCCTAGAGAACTATTGAGCATCAAGTACCTGTATATTTGGTAAAATATTAAATATGTGAGAGTGAAATATACTCTAAATATTAATCATAAAACTGTCAACATTACCTATGGTTAATCTTACTTATGATGCATAGCATTGCAAATCGGTGTTGCTGTATAAATTGGTAGTACACGGATCAAGGATAATTGCCCCCAATGAGAACAAGTTACATATTTTTATGAAATTTACATTGTATCCCTCAATTATTTTACAAACAATTTGAAAGGGCTGTTGTCTATCCGCCTTCTCTAATGACATTTCAAAACTGAGGTCGGTGGTTTGTGAAGCGAAAGACTACTGAAGACAACCCACAAAAACGCCATAAAAACCAAAATGGTCGTAAGCTTGGGTTTGCAAAGAGAAGCCGCCTTCCGTGTTACCGGGTGTCCAAACAGTAAACGCTCTAAAGTGTGTTCTGTATGTGTCCAGGTTATTCATAGTTAGTTCCGTTTTCATATTATAGTGAGCACAACAATCATGTAGAATCTGTAGAGAGGGTTTCATATGACGATAATTTTAAAAGCCTCGAGCGATGTTTGTTTAGAATGTTCCGCGAAATAATTAATCATTTATTTAATACTATTTAGTATTAGTAGTGATTTAAAAGTAAACAATTTGCAATGGCATTCATACATTTTAATTAAAATTTATTTTCACAGTTGGCACTACAACTAATCCAGTAGGCTCTGAGAACAACAATAATTTTAGCGTTTAATCCAGGAAAATGAGGAATGAGACATATGATGAATATACATGGGCGCGTTTTCGTTAGAAGGCTATTCATTAAAGGTATATTTAAAATTAGAGTTGTTTGACTTCGCCTCGTCAGTTAAAATATCAACATCCTCAGAATGTTCGTCAAATCTTTTGTCTGCCATTTTGAATGGCCCGCTAATTGTTTTTACTGCACGTGGATACTTCAAATGTTCAGAAACACAAGAAAAGGAGGAGGTGATAAACCAAAGCGATAATACCACGACCAAGAGGTGATAATCGGGCATGAGTGGAATAGCCATAGCAACGCTATGTTTACACAGTTCCGAGCAGTGGTAGTGTGAATGTGTGCTGCAATCCAGGGCTCCGCCGTGTGTGAGGTACGCTCTATGAAAATGGGATGTTTGCAGATTTAACATATTTGTACTATTCTTCTTTGGCCTCACAGTCATTTTAGTGTAACCTTGGCTTCCCTAATGAATATCCTCCATTCTGATCGATCTTGTGCTTTAGCTCTCCAACTCCTAATGTTTATTCTTCTGTCAGCGTGTACATTATCAGTCCATCTGTTCTTTGGTCTTCCAACTTTCCTTCTACCATCTATTTTAGCCTCCACAACAATTCTGGGCATTCATTCTTCGTCCATTCTGATAACATGGCCTAGCCACTGTAATCTTTTTATTTTAATATCGGAGACTATTTGTGCTATAACTTACAAGAAATTTTATATACCTTTTGAGTTAGTAAACAACTACTACAAAAAATGCCCTGCATTTCATGAATTTAGCTTTTCCATTCCTTTTCTACGTTTTTAAATAGATATTAAACTAGTCTGGTTTCTGCCATACCCCAAGATAGAGCAATCTTATTACTTTCTCTGTCTTGCCTGCAGTAGCTAGTGTATTACATCCAAAAATTTGATAACGAGATTTCACAGAAAATAAACGTTTTGAGATCGTTCGAGGCTCTGCCCCTAGAAAAATTTGTACAAAATGCTCTGTGTGTGTGTGTGTGTGTGTGTGTGTGTGTGTGTGTGTGTGTGTGTGTGTGTGTGTGTGTGCGAGACAGAGAGAGAGAGAGAATAGCATAACTCAAAATCGAAAAGTAGATGAATACCAACATGTATTTAATCCCATATCTTTGAAGAATGCCAGGGTAATGTTTTTATAAGTAACTCTTCCAATACGAAAACATTCGCTCCTTTTCTCTCTCTGGAAGAGTTTCCATATTATTAATTAATATATAATATTTGTGCAACATATTGACATGAAAAATGCATATCAAACTTTTTGTAAATAGCCTATGAAGTCCTCGTCAAACTCCCTGGATTTTGTATAGGGAACTAAAAAAACATGACATATAGATTAAAACTTACTAGAGAAGAAAATTTATACATCATCAAAATAAGCAATTTGTGTAAAATAATATGTTTATATTCATATTCATTTCCGAAATAATTCCTATTGCTGGCTTGCATTTTCCAAAATTTTAGTACAGTTTTGGAATGTTGATATTTTGTTACTCATCAGCCCATATAAATTGTACTCGAGAACAAGACGTTTTAGACTTTTCTTTTAGCAGGAGATTGTTGCCTCGGCTGACATTTCTGATAACATTTATCAGACTAACGGAGAATATAACAAAAATAAACATTTGTATAAACACTTTGTTGAACGGCTAGAAAATTAATAATAGGTGGTAAAGAAAGTAGTGTAATTGTCAGGGATCAGATGTACAAAGTGATAACGCGAGTGAAGCTGCAGGCTCTGTTATTTACTTTCTCTACTACATACTTATAGTGAAAGTGCAATCTACCCCAAACATTCGATGCAGAAATTTCACTGGAAATACATATTTTTAGGCACCCAGAATCTTAAAAATCTGACGTGTTGCACTCACATGACTTTCTCTACACTCGCATAAACAATCCTTATAAACACCCATTCCTCTATCTACTTCATGTTAATCGAGATAAATTTTGTAGACTTTATCTTGTTGCTTATTTTCTTGTATGTGCAAGGGGAATACAGTAGACTTTAAGCGATAGTCAAATGTTTTAAGAGTGGTCGCTATATGATGAATTTGAAATTCCGTTGTCTTTGCATGAGCGAGAAATAAAAAATTGAAAAAAGACCTCCCATTTGAGAACGGTCTATAAGTATTGAAAACCTCACACCAAACAAGCAATATCTCCGAAATAGTTCGCTTCACCAAAAGGATCATTTGGCGTAAATTGTGTTTTAACGAGATCTACTTTTTTGTACAGTAAGATTTGGTCTATGTCCTACGGTTTACCAGTTATGCAAAAGTCGTCCAGAATAAACAGGGTTACATGGGCTATAGGAAAAAAATATCAAAATATATATTTCATTTGCCATAAAAATATCTGTAAAAGGTAGTTTAGGGTGGAGGAATTTTCCTCAGATCGTTTCAACTACTTGGTCTCATCGCGGCCCTTCATCATTTGCCTAGTATCGAACTTGATATTTAAGTTCAGCAGCTGCCAGGAATGAGTCACGAAAATTGTCAAGAAAATCTCCCTATCTAAAACCTTTACATAGAACAATTTTCTTATTTCCTTTCTATTTTCTTTAATGGCTCCAGCGATTTTGATTAAACTACCATAGATAGATAGATAGATAGATAGATACTTTATTTCACTGCTTAGGGCATGGCCCGGTGGCAGCGCTGTCAATATAATATACAATTCTTTACAATATGATATACAATTCTTTACAATATGAAATACAATTCTTTACAATATAATATACAACTCCTTACAATATAATATACAATTCCTTACAACATATATACAATCCTTTCATGCACTATGGTAACTATACAGGATTTCTTTTTAACCTCTCTTTGAAATTATTTACATTTGGAGGCAAAGTCTCCAGTAACTCTGCAGTCAAATTGTTCCAGTCATTAATTGTTCTATTGGTAAAGGAAAATTTACCTATATCAGTTATAGTGTTAAGATATTTGCATAACAAATAAAATATATATTTTGAATTTTCTATAAACAGCCTGCGAATTTTAAATTATTTTGTGTAATTGATAAACCGTAAAATATTGCTACAAAAATGTAGATCCCGTTAAAGGAGAAAACATTTAAGGGCGTGAACCGTTTCTCGGATATTCTTTGTTACTGGATTAAACTTTCAAATGGTAAGTCGTTATTCTAGTGGTCATGAAAATAACATAGAATTTCAAAACCATGACAAAGTGACCCACTTTTTAAAAATATGACTATCGCTTTAGCCTACTAGATCCTTCTTATACCTAAAACGAAATTTGTAAATTTGTAATGTAGATAGAAGAATAAGTTTTGCAAACATATTTTGTAGAGGCAAAATCATATGAATGCAGCACATCAACAACATTGTTTGATAATTCTTCCACTACACTGAGCATGCAGTACTCGCTGGCGTGTTTCGTGCAGTTAATGCCCCTAGGAAACAACCGCCCCTTTCACCGTGCACATAGCAACAGTATCGATCTACTTCTTTCGAGGGGTTTATGAGTGCACTACTTAGTGCAAGGGTAGCGTGAACTGAGAGGAGCAAGTCACTATGGGCTCTGACAAAAGCTTAAATAATGAAAAGTAGAAAACTGCGAGAAGGAAGATGGTAACAATTACTTTTACAAGAAAACATTGTGGCTAATGTGTATTTTGACTACAGCAAGTATCGAAAATGTCTTACCTTTCCCTGTTCATCAAGAACACGTAATAATAGTTTAGGCAATTCACTAGTTTATAAACTCAATAACATTATTTTCTGTATCTGCCAATGTCCCTTCTACTGTTTGGAGTATATTGTAACAAAACAATTTCCAGTCCGGCTACTTTTCTAACACTTTATAGTTACAGTTTTACAAGTACAGCTTTCTTCTCGTCGTTAACACAATCTACAGTCTTTCGTGCTACTCACAACTTTACTTTCCTTAATCTTGTTGAGTCCTTTCATGTGTCTTTCTTCACTTTCTCTGTCTTTCATACATTCACTTAGACGATGCAATCACTCGACGTCCGTTGGAATCTTCACATCCGACGTATCTTCTGCGACGACACACACACAGCTGTCTGGCACTCACTGACACTGAGCGACTCATGGCTGTAACCATAAGCTCTCTGTCACTCACTCACTGCTGTTTTCTGTCCTCCTTATATAGTGGATGACGTCACATGCACCTTTCGCGAACTCTTTCAAACACGCCGGCAGTGACGCAGCTAGATCTTTCTCAAAGGCTTCAGAGAAAACTCCTTTTGTGTAGCCGCTTCGATTGTTGTTAGTCAGGTACACACAGTTGGGCGAGGTAGCCTGATGAACGTTTTTGCCCACTCGCCGGCCCGGCATGTAGTGTGAAGTAGGTTGACCTCGCCCATCCTTTGTTGTGCGCCGAGTCCGGTGTCACAATATACCATCTGTTTTGGGTATCGTTACAAAAATCTCCTGAACAGTGCTCGTCTCCATAAAAAATATATTACATTCCAATTACTTTACCCAATATCGTTTATATGTTTATATTCATTTAAATATCCATATTTTTACAAACGTTTATTTTTCTATCGACTTCATATTAATCGAGAACCTTAGCAGAAATGCTTTCATTACACATTTCCTTACAGATCGTTAAATGCTCTTTATATGACAGCGAGAAACAATTGAATAGCGACATCATTTAAAAATGACAAAGAAAAATCTGAAAACTGTCCACTTCAGTGTAAACATTCTACCAGACTCCACTCGAACAGACTAGACTGGTTGCCGGCCGAGGCTGGTTAGCTCCTCTATACAAACAACAGCGTATTACGAATGGATATAATGTACAGGAAAGACTAATTACGCTAACGTGAGGTCGCAGTAAGTAAACTGAAAATTATGGATTTGAAAATAGTAAGAGGAGAATATTTGTTATTACAAGGTGAGAAACTGAGTAAGATGACTCCGCGGTAAGGTGTGCGGCTCGCATTTGGGAGGTCGCGGGTTCGATTCCCCACCGAAGGGATACTTCCACATTCCCCGCATTCCCTGTCCTTTCATTTCATTTCCATCCGGCTTTTCAGCCTTGTCTGTCGGCTGCATTGCGAGGGTGGTGCTCTCCTTGGGTGGAGGTTGCGCTCCTTAAATACGGTTCTCGGTGGCGAGGTGGCGCTGCGGTGGTCTGTCCTAGCAGCGGGAGGGGGGGGGGGGGGAGACTCCCGTCAAGATGAATTACCTGTATCTCCAGAGACCCACTGGTGTCTCCTTGTGACTCGCCATTGAGAAAATATCTGAAAGTGTACCTATTTTCTTGCAAGTCCTAAGTTTGCAAAGGTTTGCAGAAACTGTCACCCCTTTCTGTTCAACATTCTGGGGAACTCGCATAACGGGATTTATACCTTTGTTATGAAGTTTACCTACGGTGTTGTACTGCCCAATTTAAATGCCGAACTTGCCTATATAACTGCGGAATTTCCCCATGTCCATGTTTTGTTTTTTGACACTTGAACTTCAATGCTTTGCAGAATCGCTAGTTACATCAGGGCTGCAAAGAGACTCGCCGATTGCTATTTGCACTGCAGATTGATGAAAATACTAATCAGCCCACTTCGATTTTCGACAACTGGCGTTTGTTTTTTTCTCCAGTAGAAAACTTTGAACACTGATGTCAACCACTATAAAGTAGGTTACTGAGGAACGTTATGCCCTACAAACGTAGAAAACCTAGGAATAAAATCCTTGCACTTTATACACCAGAGAGAAAGTGGAAACGGAAGAGTTACTGTAAACATTGAGCGGAAGAAGTGCTTAACAAGGAGATAGTAGAAACACCTTCATGTGAAGCATGGTTCACTCAAGTTAAGTTTGATTTAAGGTATTCAAACGATGAACATGGTACTTAATGCCTCTAGCATCAAGGAAGAGAAACATCGCTACAGCAAAAAGTCAAAAGCTTATGGTGAACATAAAAAATTAACACAAGGACTCCCACGTTATAAATGTTCCCTGAAAATGTTACCGGCCCCATCGCCATTATTTTGATAATAGAAATAAAGTAAAACAGGTAAATAAATTGGGTTCTATGCATTCCTAAAAGGACAAACTTCTCTTCCGCTTAGTACAGAGATAGGACCGAGTAATGTTAACATGTACAGGCTGGTGTGGTTAGATGTTTTATCTTTGTTCATAGTTTAAAATGACTATTCCACTCATACGTGACCTGGTTAAAATCAAACAATCGTGTGCATAACAATTTCAAATTTCAACCAATGACAGCCTTTATTCGCGAAACATCAAATTTCATTATCACCTCCTCTGTATCTCAATTATCACCTCCTCTGTGATCAAGTTGAGAATCTAGTTGCACTGTCCTACAGGTGGGCAACAGCTTACGTAATTTGACGCAACAGAGCTGCTAGGTTTTAAAGTAAAAACAAATCGCTGTCTCTCGCTTCGGTGAAGCATCTAATACTGAAGTAGATTAAATAATTCGAAGAGGGAAATTTCAGAACACAGAACACAACAGGAGATATGTTTGTAATCAGTTTGGCAAATTTTGTATTGAACGAGATTTAAATTAACAGCAGATACTCGAAGTATTGACATTGCAAAAATCTTAAAATATTGAGGTTAGAATTGCAATACAGCATTTAAATAACCTTTCATAGACTATATTACTCTTTAATTCGTGAAATAGTCTTAATAAATGCAACTTTGTGACTCGAGACTATATCGATAATGTGACAATCACTCTTGGCATTACCTAACAATTAACTCACGGAGCTCTGGCTAATTTATTTGGCAACTCTGATACTGTGCAAATGTTTCTACTAACAGAGTAAGACAGGTTTATGTAACAAATTTCGATTGTTAGATTTTTGTTATCCATGGACTGTGTAAAAAGTTATAGCCATAGAAATGTAACCAATGAAAAGGCGCGATAATTGCACCACAGTTTAGGTGCTGTATACTTAGCTGCCTGCTACTGATTAACATCCATGCGGGCTGGCCCGTCTACCTGACTGCGCTGCGGTGAATTATTGAGGACAATAGGGAACTGTGAAGCAGGAAAGAAACAGCCAGGTAGCTGGATCAACTTACTGGCGTTATCAGCAGCACCCTGGGAAGTTCTAGGTGCTAAACTGTGATACAATATCGTGCCTCTCATTTATTAGCTTGAATTCATGAACTATTACCCTTAGGAAACACCGTTGTAAACTTTTGCCCCCAATTTGTCAGTAAAAAGTGCGAATTAACACGCTGTATTTATTACTGTGACATACAAGTGGTCATAAAATAAACTGCCAGAATACAGCTATATTTAACACTATATTTTATTCATCATTGTCCATCTGTAAAGTTTGCAAGGTTTACCAACGATGTTACATAATGATGAATGAATTAATAATATAGGTCCTTTATTTTAACGGTAATTCAGGTTCGTGTATTAGTGCTTACTAATGTATTAGATGTTAAATTTTAAAGCCTTTTACTGACTTTTTTCTCTCTCTTTGGAAAAGTTGTATTACATTTGAAAAATTCAATGACACTTGTGCAACTAATTGTAACCAATCCTGTTGTAGGTAGTAATTTGGCTAATTTAAAACCAATGCATTGCGCTTTTCCCTCTTCTTTTCGCTGTAAATACCTTGATCTGGGGATTGGCTTGGGAATGAAAACATGTAAAAGTAAACTAAACTCCGCGGCACAACAGCGCATGCAGGCCCAAGGCTTACCACCCGATCGCTGAAAACCCAACCCTGCACACAACGGGCGTCATGAGTGAGCTTCAGTAGTGGAGGGTGGGACATGGTTAGCACCCTGATTTCCTTTTGACTGGTGAACATTGTCTTCGTAATCTGGAGACGGAGTTGTGAACAGAGAAGCAGAAACGTAGGGTCGGCTCGTAGCCTGGCATATTAGTGAGGAAGATTATACGAAATGAAGGTGAAGATGGAGCAGTTGACCCAATGAATGGTGGGGGAAACTGGAGAACACGGAGAAAACGCGCCCAGGCGCCTCTTCGCTCACCATAATTCCCAAATGCTTTCACCCGGAGAGAGGTGTGCTCTAACCACTCAGCTAAGACACCGCCTTTAACGAAAATATGTAAACTTATTGACTAGTTGGATGAGGATTGCAGTCGCCCAATTAAGAAGCCGAGCATACTTTATGGCGAAACGTTGGCATAATTAATTAATTAGACAAGCAAACAGGACGCGGCTCATACCGGCAGCCAAGAAAGAAGTGATGGACAAAGGCCATGGAAGTCTCCACGTAATTATTAAACTTATTATACTTTATAACATTATAAATGCACACCAAACTATGTTTCATAATCCTTAATCTAAAGGGTTGACTAATTAATGCGTTTTAGCGCAGAAATATTTCTTTCAGTTTCTCATATAGGGACAGAAGAGCTTATTAGTTTCTCTTCCACGTACAGTTAAGTAAGGGAAATATTGTATTCGACCCAAAAATTCGATGTGAGATTTCACAGGAAATATATGTTTTGAGGCCCCCTGAGTAAAAAACAAAACATTTTTTGAAAAAAAAAAAAAAAAAAGGTCTGTGTGTATACGGCTGTGTCTGTCTGAACAGCATAATTCAAAAAACGAAAAGTGGGTCAAAAACCAAAGTTAGTATTTAAGTTTAATATCTTTCAAGGATGCGACACGAACATTTTGAAGAAAATTCCTCCAACCTTAACTACCTAATTTTTAAAAAAATTTGATCTTCTCAAAAATGTTTCTAACGATTTTGATTAAAATGCCATCCATATGTTTAAGATATATTTATGACAAATGAAATGTATATTTTGGATCTTCTAGCTACAACCCATGTAGTCTTGTTTACTCTTGATGACTTTTGCAAAACGGTAAAAGGCAACAGATAGACAAATCTTACTATATAAAAATGCAGATCTTGTTAAAATGTAGAATTTATTTCATATTAATTTTCTTTGTGGAGTTCACCATTTCCGAGATATTGCTTGTTATTACTTTCTAGTTTAAAGCTCTTGTATACTTTTAATTGGAATAGTTATTCTTTTTTTCTTTTTACTTTCTCTGCTACGTATGTAGTCCTATTAACTCTTGATGACTTTTGGTAACTGGCATATCTAAAAACTAAACCAAATCTTACCATACAAAAAATGTAAATCTCATTAAAACACACAAGTTATGTCTGTAAGAATTTTTTGTGGAGTGAACCATTTCGGAGATATTCCTTGCTATTTGTGTGAATTTTGCTGTAGGTACTTAAATTTCTCTCAAATGGAAGGTCGTTATTCATTTTTTTATCTCTTGGCCATGTAAAGAGAAAGGAATTTCAAAGCCTTCATATAGCTCTAGATTAAAAGATTTGACTGTCGCACAAAGCCTACTGTATTCCCATATTCCCCTTGCACCTACAAGGAAATAAGCAATAAGATAATTTCTGCAAACGTTTATCTTGAATCTAGATTAACATGAAGAAGATAGAGGAATAAGAGTTCGTAAGAATATTAGTGCAAGATTATAGAAAGTCATGTTAGTGCAACACATTTCCTTTCCTTATTATCACGCTTAACAGGTTTATGTCTATTACTTTTATCACATCCAAAGGCATGGTTCAGATTAAGGATCTTTAAGAGCAGAGGTAATAAGAGGGGATATTTTATATATACTCTTATAGAAGAAATATATACAAAATTGGAGTTTTTAGATTTAAATGTTAACAAACGTTTAACTCTGGTATTGCGACTTAAAAGGGAGGAATCTGTCTCTCTGGAAATTTCCTTTTACGAGACAGTAATGCTACTAGAGGGGAAATCCCGTTAATTCGAACCCTGCCTGCAGTAATACCATCTATATTTTAATAGAGCGCTCTAACTTAACTAAACTGTAATGGGAGTTCCTCGGATCAGCGTCCGCTGCTATTTTCTTCCCACACATTGCAGTAAATAAAAGCAGACATTCCTGCCGTTGGTTCTAACTTCCTCACTTTCACTTGTGAGGTTCGCGCATCTGGGTCTCGACTCAGTGGTCGCTAGTTCTGGATTAACAAACAATGCTTTACACTTTACAGATATACACACACAATGAAACAAAACAGCTACTAGGAGCAAAATAACGTTGGCTGCATCAGATCTTACAATTACTCACGTACCATGTAACGAAACATACTAGGGAAAATATAAGGAACAAAGAAAAACAGGATGCATTTCATTCACATGCCTTTCTCTACTCATTTTTCTACGCACTGCTCTTACTAAAGTTTATCCTTCTTTCCCTTTTATTCTACAAGAACTTTATAACATATTTTTTACTTTCTCTACTACATATAGTAAGGAGGGAAAATATTATAACCGACCCAAAAATTCGATGTCAATATTTCACCGAAAATATATTTTTTGAGGCCACGTGAATCCCCAAAAAACGCATTTTTAGAAAAATATCCCTGTGTGTGTGTGTGTGTGTGTGTGTGTGTGTGTGTGTGTGTGTGTGTGTGTGTGTGTGTGTGTGTGTGTGTGTGTGTGTCTGTCTGTGAACCGCATAACTAAAAAACGAAAACTCGGTTAAAAACCAAAGTTGGTACTTTAGGTTAATGTCTTTCAAGGATGTAACACGGAGATTTTGAAGAAAATTCCTCCACCCTAAACTACTCTTTTGCATTTTATTTTTTGTGGAGTGAACCATTTCGGAGATATTCCTTGTTATTTGTGTCAGTTGTGCAACAATTAAAACTTTTCTCAAATGGAAGGTCGTTATTCACTTTTCATCTCTTGACCATGCAAAGAAAACGGAATTTCAAAGCTTTAAAATATTTGATTATCGCCCAAAGTCTACATATTTCCATGTTCCCTTGCACCTACTAGAAACAACAACAACAACAACTTGCAACAAGATAATTTCTGCAAATGTTTATCTCGACTAACATGAAGAAGACAGAGGAATAAGAGTTTGAAAGAATGGTAAGTACAAGAGTAGAGAAAGTCATGTGAGCACAACACATAAGATGTTTTTTAGCTATAATAAGGATAAAACTAAATCAATAGTCTTGAGTTTTAAAGGCGGGTCGGTATGATTTCTTTGAAATGCTCATTACATTACCAGAAAAAAAAAACGAATATCGACTTACCACTTGAAAAAAGCATTAAATATTTAATCATAATCATCAAGAAAAGGGTTTAAGCCGTTTAGGCTTGTTTCGGTCTTATGTATCAGAACTGTTGTGTCCATCTTCTTCTCGGCCTACCTATATTTCTATTTCCTGTAGTTTTATAGGCCACAATTAACCTGGGAATGCGGCAATTACCCATTGTTTCTACATGGTCCCTCCAATTATTCCGATATTGGTGAATTTTTCTCTGTTAAATTGAAGAACTTTAACTCCTTAGGCATTTCTTCACTTCTTCTATCTCTTTAAGTATAATCAACTACATGTCTTAAAAATCACATCTCTTCTGCCTCAATTTTTCTTTGTTCTTGTTTCGTCATTGTCCAATATTTGGATTCATATAGAAGTGTTGGGATCGCCATTACTTTATAAAATTTTAATTTTGTTTCTCGTCTTGTATTTTTCAGGTTTCTTTTTATGGTACCACACATCTGATTAAACCTATTAATTTTATTTCTTATATCTTAATTTTTGAGATAGGACGCACTGCAGCCTTAAAACACTTTATTCCAACATTTTTTTCTTGTAATGCTATTTTCGTATTGTTTCCGGGCCTCTTCCGGGCCGGACTTTAGTTTTATTGGTTGACATTTTTGGTTTGTAGTTTTGACTGATTTGGTGGAATTGATATAGATAGATATATCTGAGCCACCTGTAAGAACTAAGTCATCTGCAAATAGCAGTACATTTGCATAAAATAATATTATTTATTTTATAATGTGTATCTAAATTATTCTACCATTCATACATGATCAATATCAAATGAAATAATATAGGTGACAACGGGCATCCTTGTCAAGCACCTTTATTTCTGTTGTGTTTCCCTTTCGTTTCTGTTCTGTATCTATCATCATTTTGTTATTTCTGTATACACTTCTTACTATTGTTAACAAAAGCTGGGGGATTAATCTTCTTTCCATAATTTCCCATAGTTTGTTCCTACTTAGGTTACCAAATGCTTCTTCGAAATCTACATGTTGTTGGTTTGGTTTAAGGGCGCTCAACTTCGCGGTCATCAGCGCCCTTAAAAGATTCATGGCAATAGCCAGATATAAATTTCACTCAAAAATAAAAATACTAGCAATAAGGAAAATACACACAAAAAGTAAACAGTGGTCGAAATCTATAGATATCATATGTAGGGATATTAAATAAATATTAAATATTTAAAAATTTAAATACAAGGAACATCTCAAAAGTGGTTAGCGCTATAAAAAAACTACGTCTATCAGTTATACAAAAGTCATTCAAGACTAAGAGGCGTTCACAGACTATTCCCAGAAAATTCAAATTATACATTTCATTTGTTATGTATATACATTAAAGATATAACAGTTTAATCAAAATCGCTAGAGTCATTTTTGAGAAAATAAAAAACACGGAACACACAGCTAGACAGATACACACGCATACTATATTTTTCTAAAAAAACGTGTTTTGCTTGATTCAAGGGTCTTATATTTACGACGAAATTTCGACATCATATTTCTGGGTGTGTAATAGACAAAGCGAAAATTCACAAGGCATAACTTGCGGCATATGCAGCAAATTTGCACAGCAGTAAAGTAAAGTTCAGTGAAGACTCTGTGGCCTGGTGGTCGACGTGGTGCTAGCTTCCAAATCCAGAGGTCCCGGGTTCGATTCTTCGCAGAGAATGCGAACTTTTCTTTAGCCAGGATTAATCCACATCCTCCTTCGGATCTGAAAGTATGAGTGAAAATGTGAGTGTGTCTTTGTGTGTGGTGGTGGTGGCGGCGGTGGAGGTGGCGGTGGCGGTGGCGGTGGTGGTGGTGGTGGTGGTGGTGGTGTGTGTGTGTGTGTGTGTGTGTGTGTGTGTGCGTGTGTGTGTGAATTAATGTTTATGAAGAAAACCCAACTTAAGCACACCCAAAGTTACACAAATAGTACACGAGTAATTAGTAAACATTGCCGATGTGCAATTGTTCCAAAGGAAAACCCGCCGGTATTATCTTAGATGATAAAGGCGAATACAAATAGAACATTAAAAAACTACCTACATTAAAAATTGAAATTAATATTTTTCAAATAATAATTTAAAAATGAAAAAAGGCTATATTTTAAATCGCTTAATCAGAACAAGGATGAAATAATACGATTTCAATAATACACGAGCTGTCCGACCAACCTCACAGATATGGTCGATCAACGATTATCCGACCAATACGATGAAATCATGTGGTCAGTCGTATTATTACAGGTGTGGAAAGTGTCTTTTTCAGTGCCAGTTGTGACGGTTCCAGTTCCAAATAACTGTTTCGTAGTAAGTCAAATACGTCCAGAAGTATATCACCACTAACCATAGCAGGAAGATAACGTTGGCCCGTTGTAAGAGTATGGGATGTATCATCATCATCATCATCATCATCATCACCTCTCTCTCTTTCTTCTACTAGGTACATTTGTAACGTAATGCTCAACAATATATTGCGATTCATTTAAGTACTTAACTTACGTTAGAGGAATTATCGCTCAACATCACTGTAAAGTGAAAGAGAAATTAAGACACTCACACTGGAGGGCGTGTTACCTGGCGAACCAGTCATTTCAATAAGACAATCCTCAGGTCAATTATGAGTGATTTGATCAGCTGGACCAATGATGCCCAAAAATGGCTAGGGCGGATTTGCCTCCACCTACTTTTCGCCAAGCTATGACGTATTCACAGGGCTCAAAAACAAACCTCTCTAATGCTTGGTTACCTAGGAGAAATACCTAATACACATAACGAAGGAGATGGGGTAGAGCAACAAGATGATGTTATTAGTTCATAAGAGACAAGGGCAACCTGAGCTACACGAAGAGACCTCCAGCAGTTGATTGAAAGGAGCACAGGCATGTCAATCACAAGGTACTTTCTCCCTTATTTGGTAACCGTTTTGTATCCGTTTACATGGGGCTAATGATGTGTTCCAAAACAGCATCTCGAATAATTGCATTTCGTATGAATCCAAAAGCTTAATAGCATAATTAAATCTAATTTGCTGGAAGTGTCCATTATTCTCTTTTGGAACTTGGAAACACTAAAGCAAGAAGGTTTAAATCATATACATAACTTTTATATTCTATCGCAATGTAGTGTCGACGATCAGAGCAGAACCGATTACAAAACAATAATCGTCGATAAGAATGCGGAAAGTAGATAAGTTAACAATTACATTCTTTCATCCGCTTGGAATTTATCTAACATAATGCAGATTAATCAACTTACTACTACGTTTGTAATCAATTATGTATCTTAAGTTTATCGTTCTGCTGTTTTCAATTGTTTGTCGCTCCAGATGTACTTTCAAAGCTTGCGACTGGAAAACACTAGAGGCAGTTTCAGTTCGTGTTTCCTAGAGCAGTTTTGACCATGAAGACTACTCGCAACATGACGACTTAAAAAAATGTAGTTTCATAAAGTAAGACGTTTGTAAATAATGGCTAAAATTACAAACACGTTTTTGTACTCCTTGAATGTTTGGCCCCGTGGTTTTCATATTCCGGAGCTACTTTAGGAGTCCTTGTGTTCAATGCTCATCAGTTTCTAAATTAATTTTCTTTTTTTGATATTTAGGAACTTCCACATTTTCACACTTGCGATTAGTTTTCAGTTTAAGAATTAACAATGTTTTAAAGATCTGTTGTAGCCACTTGGCTGCAGACAATAGTTTTCCATTTAAAATGTTGGAGAACATATACTGACATATATTGCAAAATAAATGCAATATTGCATGCCAAAGGAAATATGTTGATTCTGATTATGCGGTGCTTTATAGGAAAACCAAACGAAGGCTTGCAACAATCTCTTCAATAAAATGCTTTCAGTCCTGTATTAAACGTTCAGGAATTATCGATTTGTGAAGGCGAAAATATGCATCCAAAATCTGAAATATGTTTATTTTCCCAAAATAATTCCGCTTAGGATTTTCAAAGTGTGCATAAGATATATTTTATTTTAAGGAGATGCTGCATTGTGATTTAGTATAAATCTGTAAAAATTTACATTTGTATTCCTTGTCAAAAAAGAACGGAACATATGAAAGTAAAACTTAAACCCTATACTAATTTCGAAATGCATTTTGACTTTTGATATTATGATTTATATAATTGATATTTTGATATTATATTGTAATATATTTTCAATTTATAATTTGAAATTTTTGGAAATTGTTTTTCCACCACATTCACTTTTTCTACGGGATTCATCCAATCCTTCTGAAATTCTTATGTAGATTCCCAAAACACAATTAAAATTGGCAAGTCATGCTTTGTCTTACGAATTGTTTTTGAACCATTCCATTTTAAAACTATACAGAACTTTTAAAAAGTTAGTTCTGTGAGCTATAATCAGACAAATAACATGGGCATTTTAAAAAGTGTTTTTAAGTTTCATCAAGTGAATCATTTGGTATAAGATAGTGAAGTGCATCTTTGAAATACAATAACTAGAAAACTAAAACCAATATCAAATCGAAGTTTCAAGCTGTTGAATTTTTACACAAAACAACAATGAGAGTGAATTTTCAGCTAAACTGGCTGAAAACTTTAGACCATACTTCTACTGCAGCATAACCTTAATGTACCATAAAGTATATCAATATAGGATTTCAAAAGTAATGACGAAGTTACGAATATCAATAATTAAATTAATCCTTTCGAGCCCAATGGTACCACATCGCATTTAAGTTTCGACTTCAATTGTTAACTTTCGATACTTTTCTATCTTTATTAGTACTTGCCTGCTTGGTGTATCACATCCTAAATAAAATGAAAAAGTATCATTGATATTTTATATCTATAAATGTGAAACATCTGTACCATTACAGAGCTACAGAAGTGCCACAGGTATTCTCGCATGTGAATCACCGTTTATTTCATGTGGGCCGTCTCCATTCTTTACCAAAGGTGAATGATCCGAATCTATGCTAATTATTCTGGCCACTGATGTTCAGCTAACTGGGCCAAGATTCAGAGATCGGGTTGGACAAACCTCTAAGGGCAGACGTATCCCTTGCATGCTCTACTGATTCCAAACCAAAATAAATCGAGCTGGTAAGTATTAAACATATATTAACACAATTCGAGACTCCTTTTATTGTAAATACAATGGCTCAAAAATAAGTACGCTGACATTTCATAACCATCTTATTATTGGATTCCATTTCTCTATAACATTATTAAACTATTTGTCATAGAAGTCACCCTCTTTGTATTATCTCTCACGCTGCCTGATTAAAGTTTGCCCATTTCTTGATATAATCTTTTGTAGTTTTTCACCAATGCCGTCACTTGACTTCTTCAAAAGAAGACATAGAGGAAAAGCATCTAGAGGAGTAACTGTAAGGTAGATTCTTAAATTATTGTTCCAAGCGAATGAAAACCCAATAACTCCCTTAGTATTCATGTAATAGTACTGACTTGGCACCAAGTGCTTTGTACTCTTCGTTTGAAGCAGTGCTTTGGCAAGCATTTAGATGAAGACCTCAAAAACGTCGTAAATATGCGGCTTTCTTCACATGCGATATTGTTTTAGGAGGTTGGATAAAATATGTTATTGCCCATATGGTAAGTGTCGTCATAACGTTAGAATCTGTATGGAGAAATAATTTTAATGCACCTATAATTCAATAAATAATAATGATGACGATGATTTGTGAACACGTGATAACACTCAGAGCGATAACACAAAGGGGTTTTCGAGATTGTTCACGAAGTGTCCGGCGGCTGGCGTATTTATAGAAATTAAAAAAAATGAAGTTCGAAGAAACATCCGTATTACGTCATCCTCGCTATATATGGAGGCAAGGCAACGAGAGTTTGGAGCCAATTTTAGTAGTATTTAGTTAGTTAAAGACATAAGTCGTTGCAGCAGGTGTGTGTGTGTGTGTGTGTGTGTGTGTGTGTGTGTGTGTGTGTGTGCGCGCGCGCGCGTGTGTGTGTATGTGCGTGTGTGTGTCTAGTATTCCTCATGCCTTAAGGGGCTTCCTCATCCCCTTTAGATACTCTGAATACACAACAGTACTTAACCGACTTGACAACCACAGATCCTTTTGCTAAGAGTGAGGGAAAGTTTTATAACTTCTTGGGATATGGTCTTTAACAGATGGGTACTACTATAGTCATCGGAAGAGGTATGTAGCATCGAAATAAAGCCAGTGAAGCGGTCTAATGAATGTTGAGTGATTGTATCGCCAGAGTCACTGTTTCAGAGACAGAGAAAGTGAAGAAAGAAAGGAGCGAGTTAAAGATACGAGAAGAAAACAGTTGTGAGTTGTAATATCACGAAGGACTTAAGACTGTGTTATCGTCAGTACAGCAGAAGTGTGTATTTGTGTATAAGTTGCTGAAGGAGAATAAAGTGACAGAAAAATAATTGGACTGGACTGATTTTGTCATTTTGCCACAACCACAACAACAACAACGACGACGACGATGATGATATGTAAATAAATGCTCACCAGCTTTATCGTACCGTTCCCACCTTTTATTATGAGCTTAGTATATAAAGACAAAAACAGTCTGTAGTCACTTCTTAATTTTAATTAGTTTAAGAGAACATGTAGTTCACATGCATGTTCACTTTTTCCACTATTTAAATCAGAGTTATGGAAAAATAACTAATTTAAGCTGAACTATTTACAAAAACATAGTTCATAGTACATTCTAACCAGTGGACAGCAAATTTTAAATCTGCACTTCCTAAAACTCGCCTGGAAATTTTAAACTAATAATTATAAAATTTGATCCAAAAAGCATTTTAAATAGTGAAAACTGCGGGAAAAATTGGGAATTGAGAAAAATGGAATATAAAATTCAAGACGGCGCTGTTTCTAAATGATCAGAACGAATTGAATAACTATTTGTAGCTTTAAAATTGTTGACATTTATAACCAATTTTGTGTAGCACGAAAGTATATAATTATATTAAAATACAAAATAAAATTGACAAATTTCATAGTTACATTGCTTTTAAAAAGTACTTATTTAAAAAGCCCCCCTTGCACTAATTAAATAACTACTATATAAGTTTATAAAATACATTCCCCTTTCTAGTTTGTTTCACAAATGTAAGCGTGAATTTTGTAAATTAGTTATTTTCTATATATTGGCAAATCATAGAATTGTTATAGAAACACGTGAAATATCAAACAAAGGCCCTATATTAAGGACATTCTCGTTTTCCTTATTTCTATATATACATACGCATTATTGCATCTATAAATTTGTATTTTTTTTTCTACAAAGTCCCTATTGATGCTTGTCATCAACCGTGAAAAGTAGTGAAATTCTAAAATAATATACGCTCGTTTAATTAAATGGAATATTAGATATACACAAGCATATGGTTAGGAACTGAAAGGTGATGGGTTCGAGCCTCATTACCTGTTATTGCACACGTTGCTGAGCAGGTAGTGGCTGTTGTGTGCCCATTTATGCTTCACTGGTCTAAAAATAAGTACAACAGACATTGAGGCTAGTACACGCGGACTATTTAGAATGACCTCGTAAACCGAGGCCTAAAATTGCCCGTGCTCTTTCTCTGTATCCCGTAAACATTAACAGGGGTACGAGCAGAGAATCAGTTTGGCTAACTCGGTCTATGTATACATTTGTACAGTAAACATTCTCCTCCTGTCAAACTTTGTTTACATATGAATGATACCTACCTGTTGGTGAAATTGTCAACATCGTCCCTGCTAGTGGACAAAGTTCCATCTGAAGCTGTAGGAGGCTGCGGGCACTCCATGGTTCCCACTGGAGTGTGCATTCTGTGCCTTTAAGGTTCACAATTCAACATCCCTCTCACCATTTGCACCAGGTTTTTTATTACACTGTACACACTACACTCACTTAGCACTCGACTATTATTTATCAAGCCGGATTTCTAAAAAGCGGAGTTTGCAAAGTGCCTCATCTGTTAATCGATCATTGACCTGAGAGCATTCACTTCTTTCACATGTAATGTTGATACGTCCAGCTGATCCTTTGTTAGGCTTCCTGTCAAAGCAATGTCCTCCTGACACACATAGCACATGTACGCACCAAACGGAGGTTATTTCACTCTTCAGCGCCTGTTGTCCCATCCTCCGGCCGAGGTGCATTTGTCTCTCTCTCGTTACCCATCTTTCTCATAATATCTCCTTCCTACCCCAATCTGCGAATTAGCTTACACCGCCAGACGTGACAACTAACTCCCGTTCCGACCGACCGTCACTCGCTGTCGCTGGACAAGAATGCAATATGGCGAACAGGTAGTGCGCTCTTGCGGCGGTCACAGTCACAGACACGCATTACGTCATGATACGTGTGTTCCAGGATTTGGTAGGAGGAGGACTGCCAGGTAGAAGATAACCACAGCGGTACTATAATGAAGGCTTTACTTCTTAACGGCAATGCAACTCTTCGGAAGTCGATGCTCGATTATGCGGCGTCCACACAATCGATACTGGAGACATTTAGACGGCGTCTAGAGCTAGGGCGCCCTAACAACACCGATCAATAACAGTTTTGCGACGCTATAACCGAGCCGCAGTCGGCCAGCCACCGAGTCGCCGCCGTCGCCGTTCGTTCTACAATAACTGTTTCACACCAGGGCATCTTTCTGTCAGTGCCATTGATTTCTCTGAAGAAGCATTCCTTTAAACAACCCACTCAGGCGCCAAATTTCTGTTACGAGGTTCCTTTTTGTAATCTAAGATACCCTCTTGACTCTTACCATCTTACGAAAGACGCTTTGGTTAAAGCATATAAATTACGAGCATTTATGTTAAATTTTATAATTTACCTATTGTATGTTGTAAAAGTGACGCAAGTATTGCTCTTAAAGTAGATGGAAAACTAACATCCAATCAGTCGTCAGATTTCTAGAATGAGGCCCCTATTTGTAACCTAAGATATCATTTAATATATAGTTTATTCTCTTATAAAAGTCTGCTTTAGTCAGAAAATTTGACTTATCAGTACTTATATTAAGTTTGTTTACCCATCACATCTGATTGCTTCTAAAGTAGATGGATAAGTTAACATCCTATCTGGGGCCAAAATTTTGGATTGTGATCTCAATCAACAACATAAGCTGCCCGCTTAACAGCTAATTTGATTTATTACGCACACACGACCGCTTTAGTTAGAACATTTGAATTGCCAGTACTTATATTAAATTTTACAACTTATTCATTGCGTCTAATAAAAGTGACGTAAAAATTGATCTTAAAGTAAATAGAAAATTAACAAAATACATTAAAATGAACTGAAGTCCAAAGCACAGACATAGTATTTTTTTCCAATTCTGCTTAATATGCTATTTGAAAGCACATTTTAGCACACAAAGAAATCGCTGGGACTGAACTAATCTTAAAGGAAACTACAGTACAGAAGGCAATATTCGAATTAATAAATACAATCTGTACTGCGACAATCTCAAAAGAGAAAAATCAACAACCCAACTTATGGAACCCAAAAAGAACAGAATTAATGAGTAAAAATCAAGTAATAGAGGAAGTGACACTTCCAGTATCTTGAAATTGATGTTTAAAATATGAAGGCCAAGATATCAGAAAAGTGGTTACGTTACTATGATCTATTTCACAGAAGTAAATAATGAATTTTAGAATGAGAATAAGAGCAAGGTACAGGCTATAGAAATACGCTTCTTACTCTTACTGAAAGGATGTGCATAAGAAAATAATCTGCATAGAGCAGAAATTAAGATGCCGGTCCCAGTTATACAAAATTAATAAAAAGTCAGTCAAAACGCAGAGAACTCCGCGCCAATCTCAAATGCATTGCGTTTTAACCGAACTCTGGAGCTATTTTGAGAACACAAAAATAAAACTATTTCCATGTAATGGTTACTTTAGGATAAGTGAATTTTGTTAAAACGCTTTGCATAGCATGCTTATATAATTTCTAATATTGAAGTGCAATATTTAATATTTTTCAGACTTATTATCTACGATGCTCACAAGCAGATAGATATCACTGGGTGTGCTTTAGTGGACCTTAGAACGTGTATTTTTGGTGAATTCCATGTATGACATTTTAGTATGGAATGTCCTACTTCTATGTTGTATACGAGCAGAAATTAAAAGAGTAAAATTATAGCTTCACAATGAAACAAATTTCGTGTTTATAAGAGAAAAATAGTTTAGAATTACGGCCCAACTTCAGGCTGCGCTGCAACCCTAAACATTCTGAGATGTCCTGTTCTTTTGTTTATTTTTGTTTTCGGAGGGGGCGCACTTATCCCTGTTTCTTCCCCTATGGAGGGGTAACCCCTGCTGTTATGTCTAATTCTTGTTTTTCCTCTTCCAATTATGGATCTACATAAGTGCATAGAAAATGTAACGAATCATAGCTCGATTTATGAAAAAGAACACGCGGAGTTTCTCTGCAAATGACTCACCTGTTCAATATACCCAACAAGGAAAGAAAATCTGGCCAGTTGGATTCTTATTTGCGTTGACATGCTATTTATCAACGCCAGCGGAACATTTAAAATTATAGCTTTGTAAGGACTTCTTTCCAACCCTATATCTGTCAGTTCTTTGTTGTAGACGGTCGGAAGAGAGCTAAACAAAACTCGACTGTCCTTGAAATGTACCTGCATACACGAGGGAGGAGGGACATCGGCTACTACCTGCTAACTTCCTCTTTACCTTTACGCTCCAGCGATTCTTCTCTAGGCACCTGTACGCTCGGAAAGAATAGAATAGAGAAGGCCCTCTGTATCGCCAAGAACTTCACACGGTTTACCTGCCAGTCAAACTCCGTAAAGCCATTAAAACGTACCGGGTGCTCTAAAAACATTGGTATTGGCATTTTTGTTGTAACCAGATGATAGACATCCTCCAAGTTTATTAGTCTCTCATCTTTAACTTTCTCTTCCATGCACTTATAGAGTAGAGGAAGTGCAGCATTTCACCCAAAAACTCCATAAAAAATTTCACCGGAAATTACGTGTTTTGAGACTCCCTGAACCCAAACAAAGCATTTTTAAAAATTGTGTGTGTGAGTGAGAGAGAGAGAGAGAGTGTGTGTGTGTGTGTGTGTGCGTGTGCGCGTGTGTGTGTGTGAGTGAGAGAGAGAGAGAGAGTGTGTGTGTGTGTGAGAGAGAGAGAGTGTGTGTGTGTGTGCGCGCGTGTGTGTGAGTGAGAGAGAGAGAGAGTGTGTGTGTGCGTGTGTGTGTGTGTGCGTGTGTGTGTGTGCGCGCGCGCTTCCGTCTGCCTCTGAACAGCACAACTCAAAAAACGAAAACCCGGTTAAATACGAAACTTTGTAATTCAGATCATCCAAAGATGCGATACCAGATTGTCAAGAAAATTCTTCCATCCCAAACTACGCTTTGCATGGTGCATTTTTCCAAAATTTTTATTTTCTCAAAAATGGATCTAATGCTTATTAAAATGTGTTTAAAATACCTTCATGGCAAATGAAATGCATTTCTTGAATTTTCTGGGAATGGTCTCTGAAGACCTCTTCATTCTGAATGGCTTTTGCGTAACTGATAAACCGTGAGAGATTGATTACATCTCACTAGACAGAAAATGCAACTCTCGTTAAAGCAACCCGCAGTTTCAACCCAATACACACAGGTATATATTTCTTGGTATTGATGGAATTTACCAATTCTTATACTTTTATTAAATGACAGGTCATTCGTCTTATGTACGGTTGTAAACTGGAAATATCCCTATTTTATAGAGAAATAGGGTTGCAGTAGCATATATTTAATGTGTTGTGAGAAAAATCCGTAGTTGTATGACTCCGTCGCCAGCAAAGCAACATAAGCAAAGTCCTTACAGAATATTTCGTCAAATAGGATTCATCCCTAGAGCATAGGCGGCGCCGTGGCCGAGCGGTTAGAGCGCTCGCCTACCACCTAGGCGGCCCGGGTTCGATCCCAGGGACCCGCATGTGGTATTCGTGGTGGACGAAGCGGCGTCAGGGCGGGTTTTCTCCGGGTGCTCCGGTTTCCCCCGCCATCTCATTCCACCGGTGCTCCATCTTCATTCCATGTATCATCAGTGTCACCGCCTGCGGTGCCGTAGTAGTAAAAGCGGGCGTTAAACACTACAAACAAACAAACATCCCTAGAGCATTAAATCCAATGAGGCATTTTCGTCTATTCAGACATTTCTTTCAACTCAAGGTGCATTTCGTCCATTCAGACATTTCTTTCAACCCATGGTGCATTTCGTCCATTCACACATTTCCTTCAACATATGGTGCATTTCATCCATTCATACATTTCCTTCAACCTATGGTGCATTTCGTCCATTCACACATTTCCTTCAACCCATGGTGCATTTCGTCCATTCACACATTTCCTTCAACCTATGGTGCATTTCGTCCATTCACACATTTCCTTCAACCTATGGTGCATTTCGTCCATTCACACATTTCCTTCAACCCATGGTGCATTTCATCCATTCATACATTTCCTTCAACCCATGGGGCATTTCGTCCATTCACACATTTCCTTCAACCTATGGTGCATTTCATCCATTCACACATTTCCTTCAACCCATGGTGCATTTCGTCCAGTTATACATTTCCTTCAACCCATGGTGCATTTCATCCATTCATACATTTCCTTCAACCCATGGTGCATTTCATCCATTCATACATTTCCTTCAACCCATGGGGCATTTCATCCATTCATACATTTCCTTCAACCCATGGTGCATTTCGTCCAGTTATACATTTCCTTCAACCCATGGTGCATTTCATCCATTCATACATTTCCTTCAACCCATGGTGCATTTCATCCATTCATACATTTCCTTCAACCCATGGGGCATTTCGTCCATTCACACATTTCCTTCAACCCATGGTGCATTTCATCCATTCATACATTTCCTTCAACCCATGGTGCATTTCATCCATTCATACATTTCCTTCAACCCATGGTGCATTTCATCCATTCATACATTTCCTTCAACCCATGGTGCATTTCATCCATTCATACATTTCCTTCAACCCATGGGGCATTTCGTCCATTCACACATTTCCTTCAACCTATGGTGCATTTCATCCATTCACACATTTCCTTCAACCCCTGGTGCATTTCATCCATTCATACATTTCCTTCAACCCATGGTGCATTTCATCCATTCATACATTTCCTTCAACCCATGGTGCATTTCGTCCATTCACACATTTCCTTCAACCCATGGTGCATTTCATCCATTCATACATTTCCTTCAACCCATGGGGCATTTCGTCCATTCACACATTTCCTTCAACCTATGGTGCATTTCATCCATTCACACATTTCCTTCAACCCATGGTGCATTTCGTCCAGTTATACATTTCCTTCAACCCATGGGGCATTTCGTCCATTCACACATTTCCTTCAACCCATGGGGCATTTCGTCCATTCACACATTTCCTTCAACCTATGGTGCATTTCGTCCATTCACACATTTCCTTCAACCCATGGTGCATTTCATCCATTCAGACATTTCCTTCAACCTATGGTGCATTTCATCCATTCACACATTTCCTTCAACCCATGGTGCATTTCGTCCAGTCATACATTTCCTTCAACCCATGGGGCATTTCGTCCATTCACACATTTCCTTCAACCCATGGGGCATTTCGTCCATTCACACATTTCCTTCAACCTATGGTGCATTTCGTCCATTCACACATTTCCTACAACCCATGGTGCATTTCATCCATTCAGACATTTCCTTCAACCTATGGTGCATTTCATCCATTCACACATTTCCTTCAACCCATGGTGCATTTCATCCATTCAGACATTTCCTTCAACCCATGGTGCATTTCATCCATTCACACATTTCCTTCAACCCATGGTGCATTTCATCCATTCACACATTTCCTTCAACCCATGGTGCATTTCATCCATTCACACATTTCCTTCAACCCATGGTGCATTTCATCCATTCACACATTTCCTTCAACCCATGGTGCATTTCATCCATTCAGACATTTCCTTCAACCTATGGTGCATTTCGTCCATTCAGACATTTCCTTCAACCCATGGTGCATTTCATCCATTCATACATTTCCTTCAACCCATGGTGCATTTGGTCCAGTCATACATTTCCTTCAACCCATGGTGCATTTCGTCCAGTCATACATTTCCTTCAACCCATGGTGCATTTCGTCCAGTCATACATTTCCTTCAACCCATGGTGCATTTCGTCCAGTCATACATTTCCTTCAACCCATGGTGCATTTCGTCCAGTCATACATTTCCTTCAACCCATGGTGCATTTCGTCCAGTCATACATTTCCTTCAACCCATGGTGCATTTCGTCCAGTCATACATTTCCTTCAACCCATGGTGCATTTCGTCCAGTCATACATTTCCTTCAACCCATGGTGCATTTCATCCATTCATACATTTCCTTCAACCTATGGTGCATTTCATCCATTCACACATTTCCTTCAACCCATGGTGCATTTCATCCATTCAGACATTTCCTTCAACCCATGGTGCATTTCATCCATTCACACATTTCCTTCAACCCATGGTGCATTTCATCCATTCACACATTTCCTTCAACCCATGGTGCATTTCATCCATTCACACATTTCCTTCAACCCATGGTGCATTTCATCCATTCACACATTTCCTTCAACCCATGGTGCATTTCATCCATTCAGACATTTCCTTCAACCTATGGTGCATTTCGTCCATTCAGACATTTCCTTCAACCCATGGTGCATTTCATCCATTCATACATTTCCTTCAACCCATGGTGCATTTCGTCCAGTCATACATTTCCTTCAACCCATGGGGCATTTCGTCCATTCAGACATTTCCTTCAACCCATGGTGCATTTAATCTATTCACAAATTTCCTTCAACCTATGGTGCACTTCGTCCATTCAGACATTTCCTTCAACCTATGGTGCATTTCGTCCATTCAGACATTTCCTTCAACCTATGGTGCATTTCGTCCATTCTAACATTTCCTTCAACCTATGGTGCATTTCGTCCATTCAGACATTTCCTTTAACCCATGGTGCATTTCGTCCATTCAGACATTTCCTTCAACCCATGGTGCATTTCGTCCATTCAGACATTTCCTTCAACCCATGGTGCATTTCGTCCATTCAGACATTTCCTTCAACCCATGGTGCATTTCGTCTATTCAGACATTTCCTTCAACCTATGGTGCATTTCGTCCTTTCAAACATTTCCTTCAACCTATGGTGCATTTCGTCCATTCAGACATTTCCTTTAACCCATGGTGCATTTCGTCCATTCAGACATTTCCTTCAACCCATGGTGCATTTCGTCCATTCAGACATTTCCTTCAACCCATGGTGCATTTCGTCCATTCAGACATTTCCTTCAACCCATGGTGCATTTCGTCTATTCAGACATTTCCTTCAACCTATGGTGCATTTCGTTCATTCAGGTATACGCAGTCTGCTTGTTGATAGTTTGCGTTTAAAGCGTTTTACAAATAAACCGCATATCCTTTGTACCTTTACTAAATCTTGCACGAAGCATACGAACATTCAAAAGTGAAATTCATAAAATTATTACTACAATCAATAACATGGTATTACTTAGGTCGGGTATTATAAACGTAGTTTGACGGGAAGTTTAGTTAAATTGAAACAAAAGTTTCAACTACAGGCGTTCTATAAACTTGTGGTTTAGTTAAACCTCAGTGCAGTGGTGAACGCGAGTGCAGTTGTTTTACAAAGGAAATGTACGCTACCCCCAATTAATGACTGTCATAGATACATCTCCACGCTTCAGAAAAGGGAAACTATCCCGGTTCTTGAAGACCAATAGCAACTGATTTTAACTAAGTTCAGTTGCATGCTGACTCCACGGGGAGTCTCAGTTACCAAAATTCTGAACTCTAGACTCTTCCAGTTTCACTAGTTGCAAAGGTTCATGTTAAGAGGTTGCAGCTCTGCAGAAAGAAGTGAGGAGGAATCGCCCGTGTTGTAAAACGATTATAAGGGTTCCACAAAGGAGACGGCCAACTGCACACGCGTTGACTAAACACATTCTATATTGAAGATTGAGAAAAGAAAACGATCGTTAGTCTTCTTCTTACACCACAACCAAATGCTGTTGGTACACCTATCAGCTAAGAAAAATTAAACATGTTTTGAAACAATGGCCATTCAGAATGAAAATAAACGTAATGTTTAATTAACGTCATATGCAGTCATTCACGACGAAAAATAGTGTTTGCAGTAACCAGTTCGACCGTTCATAAAGCGAAAAATAAGCTTTGCATAACGAAGATTGCAGCAATTTAGGCACATTGAGCGTTCGACTTGGCATTTTGTTCATATTAAACGAAGTCTGATGAACACTTTCTCACACTACTTATTACGATGTATTTACGTATACATTATACATGTACTTTCTCTACTACGTAGAGTAAGTACAGGAAGTATTGTATTCCAACCAAAAATTCCATATCGAGATTTCACCGGAAATATATGTTTTGAGGCCCCCTGAATAAAAAAAACATTTTTAGCAAAAGATCCGTGTGTATGTCTGTCAGGCAGTGAACAGCATAACTCAAAAATAAAAACCAAAGTTGGTATTTAAGTTAAACGTCTTTTCAAGGATGCGACACGAAGATTTTGAAGAAAATTCCTCCACCCTAAACTACCACTTACATGGAAAATTGTCCTAAGATTTTGATTTTCTCGAAAATAGCTCTAACATTTTGATTAAAGTGCCATATGTTTGAAACATTTTTATGGTAAACGAAATGTACATTTTGAATTTTCTGGCTATGGCCTATGTAGTCTTGTTTTCTCTGGACGACATTTTCATAACTGGTAGAAGAAATCTTACTATACAAAAATGTAGATCTTCCTAAAACACAATTTATGTCCCAATACATTTTTATAGAGTGAACCATTTCGGAGATATTCCTTGTTATCTGTGTGAGTTTTGGAGAACTTAAACTTGCATCAAGTGGAAGATCGTGGTCCATTTTTTATACCTTAGCCGTGCAAAGAAAACGAAATCTCAAAGCTTTAAAATATTTGACTATCGCTCAAAGCCTACTGTATTACCATGTTCTTGCACCTACAAGGAAATAACCAACAAGATAATTTCTGAAAATGTTTATCTCAACTAACACGTAGAAGATAAAAGAATAGTAGTTCGTAAGAATGGTTAGTACAAGAGTAGAGAAAGTCATGTGAGTGCAACACAACAGATTTTTCTATTTATTTCAGGTTTAACCATGCCCAAAATAGAACATATTCTCGTAAGTATAAGGAAGGCTAGGCGATAGGTAATATTATTAATGCGTATTAAAGCTTATAATGTATGCTTACGTGATGCATGGATTAATTACATTACATTACGTTTACCTTACTTTTTTGGCATGTATTGCTATTTTAATAAAAATCCAACACTAAAACATATGGTTTTATAGTTTATACCTTCTAGTTGATTTAAATAATCTGATGCGTTGCACTCACATGACTGTCTCTACTGTTGTACTAACTATTCTTACAAACTCTTATCCCTCTATTTTCTTTATGTTAGAGGAGATAAACGTATGCAGAGGTTATCTTATTGTAAGTTACTTTCTTTTAGCTGCAAGGGGAATATGGGAATACAGTAGGCTTTGGAAGATAGTCAGATCTTTTAAAGCTTTGAAATTACGTTCACTTTCCACAGCCAAGAGATAAGAAAAGTGAATAACGACCTTCCATTTGAGAAAAGTGTAAGTATTGCGAAACTAACACAAATAACAAGAAATAGCTACGAAATGGTTCACTCCATTAGAAATGCATTTAGACATAACTTGGGTGTTTTAACAAGATCTACATTTTTTGTGCTGTAAGATTTGGTCTATCTCTTACGGTTTACCAGTTTTGCAAAAGTCATCAAGAGTACCCAGGACTACATAGGCTATAGCTAGAAAATTTAAAATATGTATTTCATTTGCCATAAAATATTTTTAAAATATGGTATTTTAAGCAAAATCGTTAGCCATTTTTGGTAAAATCAAAATTTTCGAAAAATTTTCCATGTAGTGAGTGGTTTATGGTGGAGGAATTTTCTTCAAAATCTTTGTGTTGCACCCTTTAAAGACATTAAACACCAACTGTGGTTTCTAACCAAATTTTCGTTTTCAAATTATGCTATTCACAGACACACACAGACACATACACACAAACCTTTGTCTAAAAATGCGCTTTTGGATTCAGAGGGCCTCAAAACATATTTCCGTTGAAATCTCGACATCGAAATTTTGGGTCGAATACAATAATTCCTCTACTTACTATACATACAGAAAATAAAACAGTTATATCGATGGTTAAGGGGCGTCACCACTAGTTGTGACGTAGGATGGCGCCTACGCCAGATATGACGTGCGTGAACGTCACTTAGCGTCTCCACCAGAGGTCACGGTCAAGGGCGCCTCAACCAGATGTAGGGTTGCCAGTTCTCCCGTATTTTAGCCTTATTTTATTGAGTCTCCCAGCTCCCGTATTTTGGACTATTTCTCCCGTATTTTATACACTGCCGTGAACTCTGAGTTTTAGAAGGATATTTGGAATATGCGATATATCGCAGAAGAAGTTCCTTTTTCCCAATGTTGGCAGCAGTATTTTAATTAGCTGTTGGTAGTAGCGAGCATTCTATTTTTATTGGCTGGTAGAGTGTAGCCAATCCTTATGCGTACTTGTGGTCATGTGATGTGTGACGTGAGTACGCGTCTCATTTGTTTGTGGTTCTATAAAGCAAGTCAAATCATGGAAGACGATGGCTGCAATGAACTGAGGAAAACTCCACCCAAGAAGAAACCCAAGTACATGTGTGTTTATCTTTCTGTTTGGGAAGATTTTTTTGAACAGGACCTGTGAAGGGTAGTAAGCATTACGCACATTGCTCTTTATGGCTTTTTAAAAGAGTGAAATAAGTGAGATTAAGAAACCACTATTTTGTAAATATACTCATTGGTTTAAATGTTGCAAATAAATATGTACAAGCTAGTCTGTGCAATAGGCATACATCTAAAATCAATACAGAGAAAAATCGACATATCGACAATATGTTCAAGTATTAAGGAAACATTTTTGAAATCTCCCGTATTTTTAGCTTGAAAACCTGGCGACCCTTACCAGGTGTCACATTAAAATGGATGTTGGGCGTGTTCACAAAAGGAGTAACGTATCAAAACTGATAAGTAGGCTTCGGACATGCATTTAGGATAGCTGCACTTCAAATATACCGACCGGTACGTTGTTTACAAGCCAGCGCTTAGGGTAAACGGCAGGCACTGCTCGGGGAAGGGAAGGTAGTAGTGAAACCCTGTGCGCACGTAACCATTTTCCAGCCAAAGTGCAACGAAACAGCAACCATGTCCGAAGCCTACTGATAAGGAAGTGCAGGGCGGGGGGGGGGGGGGGGGGGGGCTATCTCAGAGTGGCTGGGAGTTTCGTGAAGCTAAATCCTACGGAAGTATAGGTTGCGCGTTCGTTCTTGACGAATGACCTTGAGCAGAAATCCAATGAGTGAGCCTACCCTTAATAAACAGGTCAGCAAATGTTTATGCTACGATAACAGACACCTCTGTTTTCCTCTGTCGCGTTTGTGTGTACAGTCGACTGCAGAAGTTTTGTGCGGTACGGATGTATGTATGCATGCAACGAAAATAGCAATTCAGACGAGGGAGAGATGTCGGGAATAGAATAAATGCAAGAAAGTTAAGTGGAAACAGTTATAGAGGTATAGTGTATAATACATGTGGCTGATATTACTGCAAGTGTCATAAATTGATTTGTAGTGTTGTACTACTTCAGCTCAGAAGCATGCGCGTTTTCTCACTGCAGACTGTACCTCCTCTCTCTCGTTCCCGCAAAAGCTGAGTAGAGACTCGCATTCAACCTTTCATATAAAATTTTCATTCGTCAAGAAGTAACGCGCGACCTATAACATGTAATTCTAGTATAAAGAAGTTTTAATCCACACAAATAAAATTACTAATCTACACAACATTGCAAGAAGAGGAAAGAACTGGTCAAGTAATAGGCAGCTCTTAGGTTTGCCTTTATAGAGATTTCTGGCGTCTCAAGATCGATCTTGGAAGATAGTCAAAGTTAGGGTTACCATATCATGATGTCAATAAACTGGGGGATGATGTCAAAAAACTGGGGGAATATCAGTTAACGCATTTATATCACATACTTTTCATTTCCTTTGACCCTTTTCAGGAAATCCTTTTTACAGATAATCCTGTCATAATATTGAGCACAAGTTACATTTTTCATGTTGTACATTATGATCAACATTAACTTTACATCTTCGGCAGCGAGCTTATTTCGCTCATCTGTCTACTGAACATTAAGCAGAGAAAATGTTCTCTCTACAGCTGCATTATGTGCAGGTATAGCAAAATAGTACTGTACTACTTTCAACAATTCTATACATTCATCATTATTATGCATATATTCGTACCATTTCTCGGCAACACTTTTTCCTACCAATGTTGCAGAGTTCATTTTGTGGTAAGTTTTTAAAGCACTTATTTCATCAAAGAGTACAGAATCATCAATAACAGAACTATGTTAACACTATAAATTTTCATCATCACATTTACAAATAATTTCCTTTACCTTTAAAGGAACAAAATGGTTGGAGGAGAGCACTCGCAGTTCAGATAGCAATTGAAAGTGGATTTCAAGTGAACATCCATTGTCAGAATGGTACTTATGGTTTGTACACAGTGTAATGGGCTTTTTGCAAAAGCAAATTCTGCACATCGAAGGAGAGAACAAAACTGTTGTAGAAGTTTATTCTGTTTTACAGAGCACTGCCGCTAGTTTGTATGAAAGGGCAGAAAACCATGTGACGTATGTTACTTATAACCAATGGCAGCAATTGTGCCGGAGTGGCCTACCTTCTTTCTATTCTACTTACCTTGACAGTACACAAAGACAGAAGAGAAAGTGGTGCGGCGTACAGATGCGGTAAACTTTAAGCAGAGTTCATCAAAGACCCACTAGAGTGCACACAAAGCAATTGCTAAAGGCGCAGCGTGTAAATTCATTTTCAGAATGAATTGAAGTGATAAACAAATAATATAATTTTACTGTTAACCAAAAAACGGGTGTTTTCGCAAAATATTCGAAAACTGAACTGGGGGGTCGGGGAAGGGTCTGAAAAACGGTTGGCCCCCGGTAAAAACGGGTGATCTGGTAACCCTAGACAAAGTGATCTTTAAAGATCAAAGTGTCGCAAGTTCCTCTTAATACGTGAAATTGACTCTCCACTAAGTCAAATTCGGGGACTTTAAATATAAGATTATAGCTGACATTTGGCAGCAGAGTGAAGCCTTTATCAGCACTCCATGTGTACGTCGGGAGACCACGATTCACAAGGAATCCAAATCTATTCCTGCTACACGAGCTTCCAGAAAATGCCTAGCACATTTGCTAACAGGAAGTCGCATGCTTAGACTTCAATAAATTATGTCCAGAATATCTCAATTCTATAAATTTATACTTATCAGAAATGTAAATAAATATTTATTCACAATTTCCGTTGCGCTAAGAACCACGGCTGTCCACAGTTAATAAAGGCACATTATTACAGGTTCCCATATCGGGAACAATATACGTAGCAATAATATAAACGCGAATAAGTGTAATGGCCCAAACAAGGAGAGCTGAGGATGCGAAGGGGGTGAGAATAACAGATTCACAGAGCTTGGAAAAGGGGGGGCGATGGAAATGAACCATAAAACACAGAAGCACTCGCCAGGGTACAAAATCCGGAGCAGTGTTTTTCCAAAACATTACAACTCTGCCCCACTCCGCTGCCAAAGACGGCATTGCTTTGAGGTATGGAGTTTACAAGGTTTGCGGTTTAAAACTGCATTGTCTATCGCCCTGTTTATGAGAGTCGCCTTTTGTTGGTTAATGGTTACAATCCAGCGGCAAAGGAGAGCGGTTCCATTTGAAATTTATACCAACTCATTGCTGTTGTACTGGACACTCAACAGTCCTGAGGAACGCACCAAAGCACACTGGCAACACTCTGTATAAATGGCGGAGTTCTGCTACAGTTTGTGCATCTATATCACGTTCTGCCGCAAGGAAAAGTAGAAGCATATGGACCATACATTGTCAGGTAGCTGATCAATCCACGTGCCTGTTGCAGGTGTTTCATTTTGAGACGTTCTTGTAAGATTGGAAAAATGTCATAAAGTCGTCGTCCACTTGTGCTTGTGTCTCACTTGTGCTGCCACTCGAAGACAAGGCGTTCTTTATTTTCCAGTTCAGCTCTCACAGGGGCATCAGTTCAACTTATTTCAACCGTAGGAATTACATTAATTCATGGTGTCGTTAATACAAATAAAGTATATCAGAAATTATAAGCTACACCCCGGCCCAACAGCCCATGAGAGCCAAGCCTTACCGCCCAGCCACTGCGTCCCCCAACTCGGCCCACTACAGGCGTCATTGGTGGGGTGCAGTACTGGAGGGTGGTACGTGACCAGCGTCCCGATCCCTCCCGGCCAGTTATGCGGTCTTCACGACCTGAAGCCGCTACTTTACCATCAAGTAGCTCCTCAGTTGGTTCCCCCGAGACTAATTAGGCTGAGTGCACTCCGTGCCAGACCTCCCAGAGGGGATAAAATCCCCATGCTGGTGCCGGGGATCGAACCCGGGTCCCCCGCGCCAGAGGCAAGCGCAATCAGAAATTATAAAATGTACATATAAGAATACAATAATGTTTTAAGATAAGAACTCTATGGAATAAAAGCTGTGCTGCCATAAGAAATGTTCTACCCCTCTTTTAAACATAGCCTCTGAGGTGACAAGTTTGAGTTTGTGGCAGTTTATTATATAATTTAATACCAGCATACTTGGTACTTTTATTGAATAAAGCTGTGTTATGAATGATTTACTTCTTGTGTCATATTTATGTTTTTCAGAATTGTTTTAAGTACTTTTGAACGAATATCGCTACTTCTAGTATATAATTATGCACAAGGAAAAGACAATGTTGACAGTAACGTAAATGTATCTTTACATGAATGTGTTTTGTTTAATCCCGTCATTAACCTAATTACTCGTTTTTGCAGCTTAAAAATAGTATCTCCTCCTTCAGAATTTTCCCCAAATATTACACCAAACTTCAACAACTTATATACATATGAAAAATCTTAAAACTGCTTAAGTTTACTACTTTATTTATAGTTCTAAATACAAAACAAATTTGCCTTGGTTTGGATGCCAGCTTTTCAACACTTGTGCTCCATTTGAAATGTTCATCGGTCCATATACCCGGAATTTTGTAGAAGTTTTATATTCTACTAATTGATTGTCTATTTTTATTTGTGGTTTATAATATTTAGAGTTTTGACTATGACAAAAAGATATAGCCACCGATTTTTCTTTGTTTATTATTAGCTTATATAGGGTTATCGAGAAGTCGCTCCGCAGCTCTCGCGTAGCCAAGATGGTAATTCCGGTGGCAGCACTGGCAGAGCGTATGGTTATTACGTTCCACGAAATAAAATATCTGATAGATGATCTGATCTGATCTGATGATATGTAATTCATGAAAGGTGATGTAGATAAACAGGATACCAAAGTTATCTTGCGGTAGGCACCAGCACGGTGCGGAGGGACTTGTTGATAACTCTGCAGCTTACAGTAGTTGTGTATTAGAGTTAGTTGTGCTGCGCTAACAACATTTTTTAACCAGTACATAGCATGTCCCTCTGCAATGTGCTTCTATATGGGTCCACTGGTAACAATCCTAATGTTACGTGTAACGCATCAGTCGGCGGTAGAAAATGCACTTGTTAATAAAATTGTAGTAGGCATTTCCTCTTGGTCTTTCTCATCACTGGTTTAGCAGAGGTGGCCAGGCGTTGGCGCAGTGTGAGAAACCCTGGCATTCTTCTAGACAACAAGGAAAACCTACATAAGACCCTGGATCGCAGTGGCCGACCCCACAGGAATCGAACCCAGAATCTCCCGAAAGCGAACCTCGCACTTTGCCGGAATCCATCTCTCTTGGTGGTCTGTGAGTTAGAAATAACATTTGTATGCTTTTGGATAAAATAATATGCAAAACTTTAACTGTCTTAAGTATTTATGTTGCCGCCATAGTTTTTCTTCAAAGCTTTTTCTTAAGAGGTCATAGCACACGCAGTTTTCTAACAAGGACATTGGCACTTGATCTTCCACACGAATCAGTTGTTATCTCTACCCATAACCAGAGAATGGATACAACGATGTCGCCTGTCATTTCTTGGTGCGCCTAGAATATAAAATAAATATATAAAAAATTTAGGAGACTCAATTTGCAACTACCATAAAATCTTTCATTATATTACACAGTGTTATACATTTTTATCTGTTTTTGAGAAACATATATTAATTAGTGATAGATTTTCACATTAGCTACCCCATGGAAGAGAAAATATTACATTACCATAAACATTCCATGTCAGTATCATACTGAAGATATACGTTTTGAGATCCCAGTACCGAAAAAGCATTTTTAGAAAAAAGATGTGTGTGTGGGTGCGCGAGTGTGAGTGTGTAAGTTTGTAAACAGCTTATCTCAAAAACCAAAAAGTAAATTAAATGCCAAACTTGGTATTTAAGTTCATCACTTCTAAGGATGCCACACAAAGATTTGCAAGAAAGTCCTCCCTCCCCAAGCTATCCTTTATGTACAAACATTTTCCAAAAATTCAATTTTCTCAAAAATGATTCTATTTATTTTGATTAAATTGGCCTACGCCTAGGATATTTTCACGCAAGTGAAACGCATATCGTGAATTTCCTGACAATAACCTCTGAAGTCTTCATTCTGAATGACTTCTACATTTATCTCGTAAACCATAAGTGATAGACAAACTTACCTACTACCTTAAAATGTAGATCTGTTAAACCACATATTTTGGTAACTGGCATTTTCGAGATGTTTCTTGTTTTTGTTTTGAACCTTCAAATACTTTTACCTAAATTTTAAAAAGATCACATAGCGACCAGCTCTTATTCCTAAAATATTTTGAGTATCACCTAAAGCCTATCTCCTATTCCCACTGAACCTACAAGAAAATATACAAGATGTCCCAAAAACACCGACAACGCTTAGTTTGTTGTGAGGGATGGCAAACCGATCGGCTTTCAGGAAGGCACCCCTGTCCGAAAATGCACAGTTTGGACGCTCGAGAGCGTCGAATTTTGAGAACGAACGGTTGTGACAACTTGGTAAGATTTGCTTTATCTTAATACGGCAGATGTGCAACCCTTTATCCATCTGTGTACTATGGATGAACGACCTAAGCCTAATAACCATGAAACGAACCTTCATATAGAGAACGAAAAGCTGCGGAGTTTGGACTACAGCAAGTGGGAGGGGGTCAGTCTTTCACATTATCATAGACACAGAGAGGAGGCCAGGTACAGTCGACGTACGAACGTTGTAGATAACGTAGTTGCATAACTTACATTCAATGCTGTCACCATTTACAATATTTACTCCTAAATTCTAGCATAAGTTCAGCAATATGTGTATATATTATTTTAAAAGCAGTGGGGCAAATACTAATACACAACTACGGAAAAGGCCAACATGAGCTCCTGTACACTTTGATGTAGATGTGCGGAATCACCTCAACGTCGCATATCCAAATCCATGGCCAGCATGGTCACCAGATCTGACACCTCTGAAGTATTTTCTGTGGGATTCTACGAAGAGTGTAGTGTATGGCGCTCCTGTAACATCAGACCTTACTGCTCGAGTCCATAGAGCGACTGAAAATCTTTAAAGACAACCGCACGTATTGGATCATGTCCATGAGGCTCACCACCGCCGATATAGGCTCTGCATTGAGGTAGGAAGTGCCTATTTGTAATATAGACATCTCGATATGCTACTCATGTTGGATTTCTTGACGAAATGTGAAAGCACACCCATCTCACACTTCGATGCACTACATCGTCCAAGCCAGGGGAAGACAGGTATCGCTGCTGTGACGTCAACTCACTCAGCTCACATGCTCGCAACGACGGCCAGTTGAACGTGTGACGTCACAGCGGGCAAGAAGAAGCGTGCGGGACATCGTAACTTTAATGCTGACTGTTTCAATTACGGAATAGTCGCAGATTATAAATAATTACATTTCAGCTTTATGCCATATATATAAATTCTAGTTTATGTGAACAGTCATGTTATAACGCAAATAGAACAGAAACTATAACAGCTAGAGGAGAGCTATACAGAACAATTAGGTGGACATTTTCCGACATTTGCCGTTTCGCTTTTCTTTAAATAGTTTGTCACTGTTAGGGCGTAATGTACGGCACATTTGTAACCGAAGACTGCATGTTAGATTGTAATCTGACAATATGCTTCGGGATTTTGACTTAGAAAGAGGTTCATAACAGAAAAGAATTGTTTGCACACATACGTAGAACCAAACATGCATAATATCCGTGCAACAAGGGCATACAAGCTCAGAAATCTGGTTTGAGGAACATTGTTATAAAAATCAGCCAAGTCTTCCTTGTGTGTATATTTGTCTTTCAGCAAATCGTCGCACTGTAAATTTATCAATGTAATTTGCTACCTGCTAGAAACATTGTTAACATCCAATGGAATACGAGGTTGCAAAGATCTGAAACGTAGTTGACAATGTTTCTACGTCTTGAAGCCTGGTCTCAAACTGGTGTGAAACACGGGGAACTGAACACAAACACAAAACCACAACACGCAACACTACACAACGTCAACGAAAACACAGAATAAAAACAAAATTCGCACTAACGCCGTTAAGATCTCCCACACAACAAATAAAAACCCTTAGGCTAGGCTGAAGAGGGTTCTCCCTAAGCAGCCCGGGCATGCTGTAAACATGCCCAAATAACATTTTTCATATTCATTCAGTTTCCAGCAAGTAGCGCCGCTGATCTAAGCAGCATAGCAATACACCGCTCTCGCCTGACGTCACACGAACGTACAAGCTGGCTCTTCGTTTAAATACGTCACACGGACCGAAGTTGTCTTCCCCTGGTCCAAACCGTGCATTTCCGGACAGAGGTTCCTTCTTCAAAACCGATCAATTTGCCATCCCGCACAACACATTAAGCGTTGTCGGTTTTTTTGGGACACCTTTTATATAAATGCTTATCAAGGTTAGCGCATACTAGTAGATAGAAGAATAATATTTAGAAAGAATAGTTTGTTGACGAATGGCTGGAAAAAGTCATGTGAATGTAACACAGAAGCATTTTTACTTTCTCTACTACGTATAGTATAGTAGAGGAAGTATTGTATACCACCCAAAAATTCGATGTCGAGATTTCACCGGAAATATATGTTTTGAGGTCCCCTGAATCCCAAAAAGAAAAGCATTTTTAGAAAAAGGCGCGCGCGCATGTTTGTGCATGTGTGTGTGTGTGTGTGTGTGTGTGTGTGTGTGTGTGTGTGTGTGTGTGTGTGTGTGTGTGTGTGTGTCAGTTTGTGGACAACATAACTCAAAAGCGAAAAGTCGGTTAAAAACCAAAGTTGGCGCTTAAGTCATGTATTTCAAGGATGTGACACCAAGATTTTGAAGAAAATAGCTAAACCCCAAACTACCGTTTATATGGGAAACTTTTCAAATATTTGATTTTCTTGAAAGTGGCTCTAACGATTTTGATTAAAATGCCATATGTTTTAGATATTTTTATGACAAATGAATATAATGTATATCTTGAATTTTCTGGCTGTAGCTCATGAAGTTCTATCTACTCTGAATGGCTTTTGCATACTAGTAAACCGTAAGAGATACACCAAATCTTACTATACTAATGTAAATATTGCTAAAACACTCATTTTATGTCTAAATAAACTTTTTGTGGAGTGAACCATTTCGGAGATATTATTATTTGTGTGAGTTTTGGAGAACTTGTACTTCGGTAAATGGAATATCGCTATTCATTTTGTTTTATATGTTAACCATGCAAAGAGAGAAGAATTTGAAAGTTTTAAAGGATTAGACTATCGCTCAAAGCCTACTGTATTCCCATATTCCCCTTGCTCCTGCATGGAAATAAACAATAAGATAATTCCTACAAATGTTTATCTCAACTAAGCCCTTAAACATGACACACTCACTCACT
This sequence comes from Tenodera sinensis, assembly GCA_030765045.1. NCBI lineage: Eukaryota > Metazoa > Arthropoda > Insecta > Mantodea > Mantidae > Tenodera > Tenodera sinensis. Next base: position 142,613,735 of record CM060961.1, on the reverse strand, counting down.
CACTCACTCACTCACTCACTCACTCACTCACTCACTCACTCACTCACTCACTCACTCACCCACCCACTCACTCACTCACTCACTCACTCATCTCAACTAATACGAGGAAGATAAAGAGTTTGTAAGAATGGTTAGTACAAGAGTAGAGAAAGTCATGTGAGTGCAACACATCAGAATTTTCTATGTTAACCCTGCAAAGATAACGGAATTTGAAAGCTATTAAAGATTTGACTATAATTCAAAGCCTACTGTATTCCCATATTCTCCTTTCAGGTACAATAGCAATAAGCTAATTTCTGCAAATGTTTATCTGAACTAACACGAAGAAGATAGAGGAATAAGAGTTTGTAAGAATGGTGCAACACATCAGGTTTTTTAATTAAAACCCTATCTTTTCATGAAGAGGACCAAGTTAGCTTTGTTTCAACTTTTGGTTCACAATAGTTTTCGAGGAACATTCCAAATAAAGTATTTAATTTTTGTAATGTTGGCTGATTATGACAGCACCTTGACTAATAGAAGATCTTTATGCCTGTATTCCTGAGGGGGCACCCCTGGGTGGTAGGGGTGAGTGAGAGGATACTAAGAGTGACCGGTACAGAGGAGAGACAACACCAGAGGGCGGGATCCCTAACAGCTTTAGTTTGTAACTCCGGTAGCTCCCCTTCCCCTACGAGCTTACTGGGGCTGAGATCTCTCAGATCTAGAGGTTGAGGATTTACAGAAGCAAATTCTCTTCCATGTCCGCCGAAACTCCCGACGACACTTTCAATCCTGAATGATGAATCTACGTGACCCCTGGGTGGGAAGGATGAGGGGAGAGACCAGAAAGGCGACCACATTCAGATGGTGATGTACACCAGCATGAAAAGGATCCTTAGCATTTCCTGTACAAACGCATTTGACGTCGCTCAAGCCCACCCACAAGGACATAATTTCTGGGAGTGCATCGAAGGGGTGTCGATCCTTACCAGGATGAAATGAGAAGTGAGATGAAATGGAAGGACAGGTGATTCGGGGATATAATTAAACTTCCCAGCATTCACCTAGCGACGCGGGGAACCCCCTAAAAACCATGGGTCAAGAAGGTTGAATCCACGACCTTCAAAATACGGATCAAGAGGTTACCGGACCATCCCGCTCGGTATCGTTGTATGCAAAATTTAGTTAAATGTGTATTAATGCTTTGAATATTCATTTAATTGCACGCAAAAATAAATTCTCCGCTCGATTCCTTACATCATACATTTATCTCGGCCAAGTATGTTTAACTTAAGGGGAAAAATGCAAGTGTGCAAGACACAGTTTCTGTGATAATATTAAATCATAGCATATAACTAAAAATGTTTAATATTTTAATACTGCAAGTCGTAAGCACTCGTGAAAAACACTTAACAACCACTAAATATTCATAATTACCAGGACTGTGCAATACACACAAAAGTAGGAATTTAACTTTCATTCAGGTAGTCTTAGCAATCACCATTCGTGTTTTCACCTTATTCGGATAATTTACCTCGGGCTGCACGTTCGATTAGTTTCTCACAAGACAAAACAACTTGTGATATTACTAATGGTAGATATTTTGATAGATATTTACATCCGCCCGTTGTGCTTCTACGTGACCCCTGGGCGGGAGGGATGAGGGGAGAGACCATAAAGGCGACCAAATTCAGCTGGCGATGTACACCAGCATGGACAGGATCCCTAACATTTCCTGTACAAACGCATTTGACGTCGCTCAAGTCCACCCACAAGGACATAATTTCTGAGGGTGCATCGAAGGGGTGCATATCAGCTGTCTATTATAGTTTTTTAGAAAAGTGCACGTAAAGTCTAAAAAAAGCAAGTTTTGGTAAAGGGCAAAAGAAGATACTCAGGGATGCTAGCAGTCATTAAATGTCGATTTAAATCCCATTTGAATGGGCTTAAATGTCACTAACACACATAAACCTTATATGAGCATATTTCACAGACTGCGTAAATTCTTAACATACATAAAGCCAAACATCGATTTTTAGAGCCATGTGTCTCTACCAAGTGTCCTTAATAGTTTTACGTTAGTTACGCTAATAAGAGTAATGATGATGATCATCATCACAACATCAACAACAACAACAACAATAATAATAATAATAATAATAATAATAATAATAATAATAATAATAATAATAATAATAATAATAATAATAATAATAATAATAATAATAATAATAATAATAATAATAATAATAATAATAATAATAATAATAATAATAATAATAATAATAATAATAATAATAATAATAATAATAATAATAATAATAATAATAATAATAATAATAATAATAATAATAATAATAATAACAATAATCCTTTTATTGGTTCCTATAAGTTAGAGAGTAAAAAGAAATGAAAGAATCAGAATGGTATCAACGGACAAGGGAATTTCAACGTCAGTAGGGATTATTTAAGCAAGGATTGTTTTGTGCTGATTTTTATAAAAGTTACTGTGTTGCTAAAAATGTATAGGTTCATGTTTATGTTGATTGAATACATATCTTTACTGATTCTCATAAATGTTCCCTGAACAGGCTTCAAAGTCCACCTCACGGCTTAGGTGTGTCAGACGGTAAGGCGTCAGATTGTAGACTAGACGGCCAGCTTTCGACCCCGGCGGCGACAGACTGGATTTCGTCGGTCTGTTGAACTTACACCAGCGAAAGTTGACGTGCTCAGCAGTAGTGCTTTAAAGAGGAGTACCCTTTAAGACAGAAGTAAGTAAAAGGTATAGATCAAAATAGAATATCATTATTGTGCTATTAGAGCAATGGAATTTTGGACAAATATTGGGAACATAAAGCATATAGCACATGCTTAACGTCAAATTTACAAAATAAATATCACTGGTGTAACAACATTTTTACTTTCACTGCCACTTATCTACGTAAGGTAGAGGAAATTCTGCATTCCACCAAAAAGTCGATGTCTCCAGAAATACAGGTTTTGAGGTCCGTTCAACCTCAAAACCATTTTTCAGGATGTGTGCGTGCGCGCGTATGCGTATGTGCATATCACCAGAAGTGGAATAAATACCAAAGTTAGCTTAGAAGTTAAGTATTTTCCATGGAAAATGAAACCGAGCGAAATGGCTCCGCGGTGAGGTGTGAATCTTGCATTCGGGAGGGTTCGATTCCCATGGCCGACCTTTCTGGTCCATAGGTTTTTCGGGGGTTTCTGCGGGTGACTAGGAGAATGCTGAGAAAGATAATTACATCTCCCGAAATTCCTGCCCTTCCACTTCAATTAATCTATCATTTCAGTCATTGTTCATCCCGGTGGTTCTTTCAGGGTCGCAAGTGTCAACGAAGGCGTTAGGTGCAGCTGGGCAGGGATTATATGTGCACAGCAGCTCTCTCCGTGCCTCGTTGTCCGTGGGATCCGGGTGACGGGGTGGCATGTGGGGGCGTTGGACCCCGCCGGGGTCCCCCTGGAAGGCCCCGGAACATCTAAAGACTTCAAGGTGTCGTCATTCTTGGTAAACTTTAGGGACTTCCGTCAATATCTGTACGCTAGTCTGGATCTGACGCCGGGTGTCCCTCTCACCTCATCTTTCCTCACGGAGGTGGGGACATAGGTACAATAAGCCTAACTTCAGTGCCGAACCTCCTCAGTATCTCTCCAATTGCTATTCCTAAAGCAAACGTACCGTATCACCCTGATCAGTTGAATCCTTTCAGGTTTCCTCTCCATGTTGTGTGCGCACTACACCAATATCGCCGAGCAGTGAGGAATTTTATTTTACCCGCGAGTGACTAACAAGCCATCTGTGTACTGGGATGAACGATATGAGAATAAGAGCATTCCTGCGCATGCGCTAGATTCCTCCATAGAGTCCTTGGTGCGAATCCTACTGCGTTATTTGTGTAGTTTCCAGTACAATAGCATGTTTTAACAGCAGTGCAGCACGCACCAGTACACAGCTGCGGAAATGGCCGATTTGACCTCCAGCACACTTTGATGTACTAAATGTGCGGAATCACCACAACGTCGCATATACAAATCGATCGATTGTTAGATGTGGACTGGTTCCATGGCCAGCATGGTCGCCAGATCTGACACCTTGACGACTTTCATTGGATTTGTTTGAAGAGTTGGTGTATGGTACTCCTGTTACGTCAGCGGGGGACCTTATGGCTCGAGTCCACAGAGCGATTGATAATATCCAAAGACAATCGCAAGCATTGGGTTATGTGCATGATGCTCACCACCACCGATATAGACTCTACAATGACGTAGGATGTATACAGTTCGAAGCCCGTTTGTAATGAAGACAGCTCGATGTTAGGTTATTGACGAAATGTGACCGTACACCCATATCAGTCTTCGATGCGCTACCAAACCTCGCATTTCCGGACAGGGGTTCCTACTTAAAAACGATCAGTTTGCCGTCCCGCACAACATACTAAGGGTTGGGACATCCTCTATATCTTATATTTTATATTTAAACGAGCAATTCTTGCACACACACAGTTAAAATATAACAAACAAGCCAGGATATTAAAGGCCTCGTCCAGAGCTTTAAACTTGGTCGTCCAGGTACTATATTTAAACGAGCAATTCCTGTGTATATATACAGGATGTTAATGAACTACACCGAAATATTTTCAGAGCAAGTGGAGATCTTTAAAACAAGTAATTTGGGATAGGAGACTTATGCCCTGTTGGTTCAAATGTGGAAGTTACGGGTATAAGTTTCTAAAGTACCAGTACGCCACTGCTAATGATAATACCACTTGAGTGCACAACATTAAAAAAAAAAAAAATGAAAATGAAGAGACGGTCGGAGTACTCACTCTGGCGCAATGGTTATGACATTAGCTTTCAAGTGAAAGGTAAACGAGTTCGCATCTCCTTCACTTTATTTGTCTTTTTTTTTTATTTCACTTTTGTTTTGTTTGTTTGGTTGTTTTTGTTTTAATATTTTGTTTAAGGTTTTAATTCTTGTATAATACATTTTACAGAGTAATTTCACTTGTGAGTGCAATTAATTACAATTGTACTGCTTAATACTCTCACATGCTGTATGTCTAAATGGGAGGAGGCTTAAAGGGTGAACGAACTTACATACAATGAAAAGTAAATGCAACTCTTTACGTCAGGTTTAAAGGAACTGCCTATTGTAATTTATGACGAAGAAAAAAAAAAAATTAACCACATGACGGTAACCGAGCCAATGACCTTTGGAACAACAGTTTTTGCCGTTACTCTGCTTCCACATTCAAACTCTGACCAGTGCAGACGGAGGATCGTCTTCCCTGATGATGCCAACACAGTACTTGGCGAAACGTTGGTATCTACCATGCCTTCTAAACCTCGGACTACAAGCCCGGAAGAACTAAACATTTCGAATAGTCAAGACACCGGCCGTGAAAGCCTAAATACATATATTTGCTTGTTAAGTTTATCTATATAGGTGTCATTCCTGAGAAAATGTGATTTTATGCGTAACAGTCACAATTACTCTAAACTTTATTTTGGCCATGATTTCTCTGTTAATGGGACAATAATTTAAACAAACAAGCCAGGATATTAAAGGTCTCGTCAAGAGCTTTCAGAAAACCAAAAGACAGTTGACCTAGCTGTATTAGTCTACGCGTAACACTCATAATTATTCGTAATCTTAATTTGGCCATAATGTGTATGTTAATGGGCCAATTGCAACAAACAAGCCAGGATATTATAGGTCTCGTCACGGAAATGGCTCCAACAATTAGGATGAAAATTTATATTTAGTTAACATTTTGCTTTTCGAATTTATCTAAATAAGTATCTTCTCCAAGAAAAAACACGATTAAAAAAAGCAAAAGAAAAGCCGAGCGAAGCTCGGTCGCCCAGGTGCTATAAAAATTAATTGCCGCGCGTTAGTGTCGCAAAAACTCGAAAATGGTTGGACCGATTTCAGTGTCTCTTTTTGTTTTGTTCTCAATACTGGGATGTTTTAGAAAAAATGACTTAGGAATAACCCAAAGGAGTAGTGGAAAAAAATCGAAAAAAAAAACAAACAAACAAAACGAAATTGATAATTTTGTATGTTTGTCCTCTATGCGTTCTTAAACATCCATCTTACTGTGCAATGTATTACAGTCACAGGGCTTTCTCTACTCACTTTTCTTTTATGAAACACAATCATTTCTTTCTATTATCGCCCTTCAATATACAATTCATACGATTTTTTATTATTAAAATAGAAATGTAACGCATTCATATAATATTTCTACTATATTTATACGGTTTTATCTACTCACTTTTATTTTACGATACACAATCATGTTTTTTCTCTACTCCCTCTTCTACAAAAATTCATACAATTTTCTATGTTTGAAACAGAAATGCAACCTATTACATTCACACAATTTTCTCTACTAACTCTTCTTTTACTGAACACAGTCATGATTTTTTTCTACACCCTCTTCTACATACAGTTCATACAATTATCTATCTGAATGAAATAGAAATGCTTGATTTGATTTTCTTCCTCTGATCCTTGGGGTTGTTCAACAGTGCATTTGGATAGTGTTTTCCTATATTGGGATAGTGTTTATATTTATTTTGCTTAGTTTTTGTACTATTGATAGCATCCTAAGAGTTTTAATTAATGTCACCGCGCCCGCCGCATCTAATTGCCGACAACAGCAGTGTCACCCATCGCATTATTGTCGGCACCACCGCAAAGGAGCCGAAGGAAAGAGATAGAGAATGACCGCATTGTTGGGGCGCTTGCCGAAAGAGAGAAAAGGATAGAGGCTACTGGAATCTTCTACTTTGTATCTCACCGCAATAAGTGAACGTTCCTGAAGCTTCCAGAATAGTGCCTGGGAGATATAAATAGCGGTAAAGTGTGAGAAGAGGCAGTGAGACGTATGTGAAGGTTGAGGAGCCGTGCCGACGGAGAAGAGTTAGTTCTTTGTGTTACGAGTTCGGAGCCGTGCTGTTGGAGAATCGAAAAAGACTTTCTTGCTGTTGCAACGAGTGTACAAAGTTACTGTTTACGGAAATAAAAGTGTTTCTTTATCTCGACTACAGGAGTCTTCTTTACTTCACACCCCACCAAAAAAGTTACATTAACTATTGCATTAAGCATATTAAGCAATATTTTTAAATGTTTCCAAAGAAGCACAAGTTATTGGGCAAGTGCAATCTAGTTCCAGGGATAAATACTCTAACCACGGGCAACACCGGGTATTTAACTTAGTGTGTGCATAGACAGATGGACGGACGGACGGATGGACGGACGGATGGACGGACGGATGGATGGACGGATGGACGGAGGGATGCACGGATGGACAGACGGACGGAGAGACCGACGGATGGACGGACCGATGGACGGACGGATGGACGGATGGATGGACGGACGGATGGACGAACGGATGGACGGACGGATGTATGGACGGACGGATGGATGGACGGACGGACGGAGGACGGACGGATGGGCGGATGGATGTACGGACTGACGGATGGACGGAGGGATGCACGGATGGACGGACGGAGAGACCGAGGGATGGACGGACCGATGGACGGACGGATGGACGGACGGATGGACGGATGGATGGACGGACGGATGTATGGACGGACAGATGGATGGACGGACGGATGGACGGACGGATAGACGCACGGATGAACGGACGGATGGACGGATGGATGGACGGACGGATGGATGGATGAATAGACCGACGGATGGACGGATGGACGGACGGACGGATGGACGGATGGACGGATGGACGGATGGCGGACGGACGGATGGATGGATGGACGGATGGATGGACGAACGGATGGACGGACGGATGCACGGACGGACGGATGGACGGACGGACGGATGGACGGACGGATGGGCGGATGGATGGACGGATGGACGGAGGGATGCACGGATGGACAGACGGACGGAGAGACCGACGGATGGACGGACCGATGGACGGACGGATGGACGGATGGATGGACGGACGGATGGACGAACGGATGGACGGACGGATGTATGGACGGACGGATTGGATGGACGGACGGACGGATGGACGGACGGACGGATGGGCGGATGGATGTACGGACTGACGGATGGACGGAGGGATGCACGGATGGACGGACGGAGAGACCGAGGGATGGACGGACCGATGGACGGACGGATGGACGGACGGATGGACGGATGGATGGACGGACGAATGGACGAACGGATGGACGGACGGACGGATGTATGGACGGACAGATGGATGGACGGACGGATAGACGCACGGATGAACGGGCGGATGGACGGATGGATGGACGGACGGATGGATGGATGAATAGACCGACGGATGGACGGATGCACGGACGGATGGACGGACGGACGAATGGACGGATGGACGGACGGATGGCGGACGGACGGATGGACGGATGGATGGATGGACGGATGGACGGGTAGACGGGTGGACGGACGGATGGACGGACGGACGGACGGATGGACGGACGGATGGACGGACGGATGGACGGATGGAAGGATGGACGGGCGGACGGACGGACGTATGGGCGGATGGACGGAAGGACGAACGGCGGACGGACGGATGGACGGATGGATGGATGGACGGATGGACGGACGGATGGACGGGTGGACGGACGGATGGACCGATGGACGGACGGACGGATGGATGGACGGATGGACGGACGGACGGATGGACGAACGGATGGACGGAGGGATGGACGGAAGGACGGACGGATGGACGGATGGACGGATGGACGGAAGGACGGACGGACGGATGGATGGACGGATGGACGGACGGACGGACGGACGGATGGACGGACGGATGGACGAACGGATGGACGGACGGATGGAGGGATGGACGGATGGACGGACGGACGGACGGACGGATGGACGGACGGATGGACGGATTGACGGATGGACGGACGGATGGATAGACGGACAGATGTATACACATACACGCACGCACATACCCACACATTGCTATTGTGACGGCGGCCGCGCGCTTCAAAGACCTCAACACCAAACTATCTCAATCCACTGCTTATAAATACGCGTCCCGGCGACAATAGAGCTGTCAAAACAAGAACGACAATGAGCGTGGCAGAACGAAGCGTTTCCACACTACTCGTGAAGGGTTATTTATGAAATGATCGAGAAAAGCTGTATTTTCTAGAGAATTCGTCGATATTTCGGCTGGTCTATACAAGCGAATGTCTTGTGTTAAACGAGAAAGCTGTTAGCAGTTAATTTTTAAATGTGTGTGTGTGCGTGTGTGTGTGTGTGTGTGTGTGTGTGTGTGTGTGTGTGTGTGTGTGTGTGTGTGTGTGTGTGTGCAGTCTGTTGAGAGAACTTGAGTATCATCGGATAACGTTGTAAACCCTTAATCGTCGCGTCGAAGTTGTTTGTTGTGTGAAGCAGTTGTAATGTTTGTCTCGTCGGAAGCAGTTTGCAGGACGGAACAGAACTGAAAGACAATGAATTATGTGTCAAGGTTACGAGAGGACACAACATCTATGACTTCTAAGGTCATGAATGGTGAATTGTAAATTGTGTTAACGATAAAATGGATTGTATTTTTGTGACTCAATTTTTAAAGGAATAAAGTGACGCAAAAAGTAACTGAAAATGTCACTTATATCAATGGTGTCAGAAGTGGGAATTGTTACATTGTCATTTTATCACATTAATTTTACATTATTTATTTTATTATTGTTAGACTTACATTTTAATGATAATGTTAATAATGATGATGATGATGATAATAATAATAATAATAATAATAATAATAATAATAATAATAATAATAATAATAATAATAATAATAATAATAATAATAATAATAATAATTACTCTTTGTTTAGTTAGCCTGCTGGCCCCGTAGCGCAGTTGGTAGAGCACCTGCCTGCCCGGGTTCGATTCCCGGCAAGGGGTAGGAATTTTTCTCCAGTCAGGATTATTCCTCATCCTTCCCTGAGTCTGGAAGTCGGCGGCGCCGTGGCTGAATGGTTAGACCGCTCGCCTACCACCTAGGCGGGACCCGCATGTGGTATTTGTGGTGGACGAAGCGGCGTCTGGGTGGGTTTTCTCCGGGTTCTCCGGTTTCCCACGCCATTCATTCCACAAATTGCTCCAGTATCACCCTTCCAATCATCCATTTCGCCTGCATTTCATATCATTCTCTTGGTGCTTAGCTGACCACCTGCTTCCAGGTCTTCACTGTGTCTGGTCCAGAGGTCCCTCTGCTCCCCGACAGTCGTCTGACCCTAGACACTCGATTGTAAGATCTATGGGGTGTAAGTCCTACATAACGGGAGGGTAATCAGGGAAAGAAGTGTAGTTAGCCTTTGTAATCTCTTAAGATTTAACAATTTTACAAATGTATACATTAACTAAGAATGAAAACGACTTCACAGACTATGCCCGAGAAAAGAAAAACTTATTAGTCAGCTAAGTATTCCTAAACAGGTGGTGTTTAATCAAAATAATTATATCTTTCCATATAAAGATAGTTTAAGATGGGGTGGGAATTTTCCTGAAAATTTTCATGTCGCATAGTTGGCGGATGCTGAGCTCAAATAAATTTCAAATTCGGTATTTATTCGACATTTTGTTTTTTAATTAAGCTGTTCAGACAATATAAATACGCCCACACATGTATAACACGTATTTCTTTGCAGTTCATATATGGAATGTTTGTGTGAAGCGAAAGTAAAGCAATATTCTGTTATGAATCTATGCTTCTACTTGCTTCACAACACGGGTATGTACTCAACGCATGAATGCACTACATAATAAGAGCAACAGGATTGTTGTTATGAGCCATCGTCTAGCAGACAGAATATTAATACAGATACAAAACAGGAAAGCATTAAAACTTGGCAGCTATTCACATTTACTGAGTTTGTTCTTGCTATTAAAACTCTCTCTCTCTCTCTCTCTCTCTCTCTCTCTCTCTCTCTCTCTCTCTCTCTCTCTCTCTCTCTCTCTCTCTCTGTCTGTCTTTCTCTCTGCAACACGACTACAGGTTGATCGACAATAAATATAGCTATCGCTTAGTCACCGAGCAAAATGGCTCTGGCATGTAGTGCCTGTGGAGGCCGTGGGTTCGATTCCTGCCGACTAACTGATCCATGGGTTTTTTCGGGTGTTTCCCGCGATGGCTAGGTGAATTCTGGGAAAGATAATTACATCCCTCGAATTTCCTGTATTTCCATTTTCCCTCACTTCTTCACTTCATTTCGCCTTTCGTCCTGCTTGGCTGTTTGAGGTTTCCAAGAGGGGCGGGGGTTTCGCCGTGCATGACAGGGAATTTGCTCTCTTTAAATCCTCTTACTCCGGCTCAGGAGACGTTTCCCGGCCCCTGGTCTCCCAGGGGAATGCAAGCCCCCAAGAGGAGAGAGGAGACGGTTGTACGAGCCGCCATTGGGAAGTTTCGATCCGTAGTTGCTATGGACCTTGTCCTCTACTGTCTTCTCTCCTGAGCTTCGGCTACGTTAGTATGGTCTCACTGCACCCGTCCCCGCGGCGGGGGACGCCCCTCAGAGACACAGGCACAAAAGATCTATAGATCGAAGTGTTCAGTCTCCCTTCTGAACCTTGTGATACGTTCATATCGGCTAACCACTTTATTCTTTCACGCTGCACATGTTTAGTTGTTTTGTCATTCCGCGCGCGTATAAACATACTCGCCAATCGCTATACAAGTACACGCTTGAGATTTTATACGTGGAAATCAGAACTCTGGACATGGAAAAATCAGTTTTTACTTTCTGTACTACTTACCTATAGTAACTAAATGAAATATTTATTTTATTGTAGCCTTTTTTCATAGTCGCTTTAACATCAAGTCATATCGCGATTTTACAAGTTTTGTACATTTAACATTGGCGTTAAAAATATAACATTATAACATTTAACATTGTATTTTACACTGCTGACATATTGGCGGTTGGTCCTGCTTTAAAAGGTTAAGATAGTTGGCGCATAAGATTTCTTGAAGTGTCCGTCTGAAGTGTGGCACTATTCGGAAGATAGATATTATAAATACAAACAGCTGATGGTAGATTTACTGAAACTGCTACTGCTTCTGATTGAGTATTTAAAGGTACTTCCTTTTGATATAAATCACTTTCACGTAAATAGCTACTTCTCCACTAGCATGACTGGCATTGATTCTATTTTTACTTTCTCTACTGGTAAGTAGGGGAAGTATTGTATTCCACCCAAAAATTCGATGTCGGGATTTCACCGGAAATATATGTTTTTAGACCCCCTGAATCCAAAATAAGCATTTTTAGAAAAAGGTCCCCGCGCGCGCGCGCTTGTGTGTGTGTGTGTGTGTGTGTGTGTGTGTGTGTGTGTGTGTGTGTGTGTGTGTGTGTGTGTGTGTGTGTGTGTCAGTCTGTGGACAGCATACTTCAAAAACGAAAAGTCGGTTAAAAACCAAAGTTGGCACTTAAGTTTAATGTCTTTCAAGGATGCGACACGAAGATTTTGAAGAAAATAGCCCCACTCTAAACTATCCTTTACATGGAAAACTTTTCGAAAATTTTTATTTTCTTGAAAATGGCTCTAACGATTTTGATTACAATGCCATATGTTTGAGATATTTTTATGACAAATGAAATGTATATCTTGAATGTTCTGGCTATAGCCCTGTAGTCGTGTTTACTCTGGACGACTTTTGCATTACTGGTAAACTGTTGGAGATAGATGAAATCATACTGTACAAAAAATGTAGATCTTGCTAAAATACACAATTTATGTCTTCATAAATTTTCTTGTAGGGTGAACCATTTCGGAGATATTCCTTGTTATGTGTGTGAGTTTCAGAAAACAATACTTTCGTGAAATGGAACATCGTTGTTCATTTTTATATGTTAAGTGTGCAAAGAGAACGGAATCTCAAAGCTTTAAAAGTTTTGACTATCACACAAAGCCTACTGTATTCTAATATTCCCCTTGCACCTACAAGGAAATAAGCAATAAGATAATTTGTACAAATGTTTAACTCAACTAACCCGAAGAAGATATTAGAATAAGGGTTTGTAAGAATGGTTAGTACAAGAGTAGAGAAAGTCATGTGAGTGCAATACATCAGATTTTTTAGATATACTTTGAACTGTTGTAGTTTATAGATGGAATTATCTAGTGTTTATTAATCAGAAGTTGTAAGTATTCAAATTGCGGTCGGAATCCATTGATATTCCATTGTATTAGTTTAGACTTTATGTGCTTGCTCAGGGGGGAAAATTAGTTTTCTGGGTTATTTTGCGTAGAGCTGTCCTTTGTCATTTCTTTGTTTTGCCTGGTGAAATTTAGTAGCTTCTTAATGACTTGTGGTTTTAACTACTTTGTCTGAATAATATGGGTATAGTGTTCGCAGTGTCTGTGCTAAACCTTGTGGGTTATCGGTATAGCTGAGAATTGTTGTCAGTCATACCCACAGTGTTTTCAGATAAACTTGAACATCTGTAAGCAGCTTAGGGGAAAGTCATCCGGATCGTTTTCTATTACTTCTTTATAGACGCCAGCTTGACAGTCAATTCTGTATTTTGATCGTCTGCTTTTGGCTTCTTAACAGAGTGGTTGGTTTTACAGGTTTTTCATGAGGGTTATTTTCAGGGTTTGGACAGTGTTGTTCACTATCTTCGACATTTAAGGGTGTTGTGTCGCTACTGGGAGACGACATTGGTATTTTGTGTTCTTGTGGTTTCAGGTCTTGTGGTGTCTGATTGGGTAAGTTATGTTCAGAGGACGTGCAATCCATGGGATTTTCAGATGACAGTTCAGGATAATGTGACATTAGGTTTGTCTTGCGTTGTTTTACGGTCGTTATCTGATGAAGTATTAGTAGAAAGAGTTTATGGTGTTTGAAGAGGGAACAGAATTGATATTTTTAGGGGGCAGAGTTTCTTGTTTTCTTCCCCCACTGATGAGTTCAGGGAATGAAGAGGGGTTTTAGTCGGTGTGGGTTTCTGCCAGTGAGTTTGGGCACTGTTTTGCTAGGTGTCCTTCCGATTTACATAGAAAACATGTAAGTGAATCTGAGGACACATACAACCAGCATGTTGTCCCTTCGTAATCAATTTGTAAAGTATCTGGAACTTCCTAGATATCTTCATGAGAAATATAGATTTGTCTTCGGAAAGTTGGATACGTGAGAATCCAGGAAGGGATAGTCCTGCTCTGATACGAGAATATCTTGGACATAGGTTTGATACCTAGATTTTAATTGGTCTTCAACTACACAGTTAGGAATTACTGGACAAACATTGGTTTTTTTTTTTATTTTTAAGAAGGGGCCACATCTCTAGTGATACGTTGTTTACATATATCTTAGTGTTTGCTAGTTAGTTCTTCGATACATTTCATATTAGAGAGGAAAAAACATATTTCCCGTTTGAAATGCGCGAAACATATCGGATGTCGTTAAGTCAGATTAGATTTGCAAGCTCGAGAACGTAGTCTTTTATGCTTATGCTGTCGTAGGATTCAATAATAAGCCTTGTTCTTTAGATGGGTTTGAGGCAGCAACCGCGTAGTATGACAAACTTGGAGAAAGAACACTTTTGTTGATTTCGATAGGTTATGTAATTGTTCGGTGTTTTCGTTTGTCATTTGTCTCTTTAGGTTTCGTCCGTTGGAATTACTACTATCAAACTTTGGCTTTATCTGCTAACCTCTATTAACAGAGAAGGCCATGATTGTTTTCTCAGCAATTAAGATTAGCTCTTAACAGTATTATTATTTAATGAAAACTCTTAATTCGTATTGAAATTAATAACATCCTTACAAGTGGTGAAGACTAGATGAAGCGTCCTTGGAGATACCTAATGTTTATGTTGCAGTTTCCACTTGGAACAGCTCATTTTATTTCAATGACCAGAGTAAACAATTTCCACGCCAAAGGTTTCAGAGAAACTTTTAGAGAAATGTTCACTCCCGCGCGCGCGCTTCTGTCTGTGCAGTATCATTAACTAAAAAATCTAATGTGTTGCACACATGTCTTTCTCTACTCTTGTACTAACCATTCTTACAAACCCTTATTCCTATATCTTCTTCGGGTTAGTTTAGTTAAACATTTGTACAAATTATCTTGTTGCTTATTTCCTTGTAGGTGTAAGGGGAATATTAGAATACAGTAGGCTTTGAGCGATAGTGAAATCTTTTAAAGCTTTGAGATCCCGTTCTCTTTGCACGCTTAACATATAAAAAATGACCAACGATGTTCCATTTCACGAAAGTTTTAAGTTTTCCGAAACAGACATAAATAACAAAAAATATCTCCGAAATGGTTCACTCTACAAAAAAATTATTCAGACATAAAGTGTGTGTTTTAGCGCGATCTACATTTTTTGTATATTAAGATTTCGTCTATCTCTTACGGTTTACGAGTTATTCAAAAGTTATCCAGAGTAAACAGGGCTACATAGGCTACAGCCAGAAAATTCAAAATATACATTTCATTTGTCATACAAATATCTTAAACACATGATATTTTAATCAAAATCGTTAGAGTCATGTTCAAGAAAATCAAAATTTTCCATGTAAAGGGTGGGGCTATTTTCTTCAAAATCTTCGTGTCGCATCCTTGAAAGACATTAAACTTAAATACCAACTTTGGTTTTTAACCGACTTTTTGTTTTTGAGTTATGTCCACAGACACGGACTGACACACACACACGCACACACACACACACACGCGCACAAACACACACACACACAAAAGACCTTTTTCCACAAATGCTTCTTTTTGGATTCAGGGGGTCTCAAAACATATATTTCTGGTGAAATCTTGATATCGAATTTTTGGATGGAATACAATACTCCCTTCTAGTTACCAGTAGAGAAAGTAAAAAATGTAGGTATCTTAAAAGAAGGCCCATTTGGGCGTCTGTGTGTATGCGCGTCGGTCTGGGTGGCTCAGTTGGTTAGACGCTGGCCTACTGATCCCAAGGTCGCGGGTTAAAACCCGGCTCAGGCCGATGGTTTTTAAGTGTGCTTAAAAACGACATCTCCATGTCAGTAGATTCACTGGCCTGTAAAAGAACTCCTGCGGGACGAAATTCCGGCACACCGGCTACGCTGATGTGATCCTGGCAATTGACAGCGTCGTTAAACAACAAAAATAAAATAATAATGTGTGCATGCGTCTATATTGTGTGTATCTGTCTGTCTATTTGTGTACAGCTAAAACAAAAAGCGAGAAGCAGGGAAACTTGGTTTTCAAGTTCAGCATCTTCCAAGGATGCGACACGAAGATTTTTTTAAAAAAAAATCCTTTCAACTCAAACTATCCTTTATATGGAAATACATTAGTTTTTTTATGTAATTAATGTTTTTCCACACTAGCCGTGTGTAAGGCTTGTGTAGGAGTCCCACTCTACCCTTTCCAATTACTTTTTTATGTTCTCAAAAATGGTTCTTTTTGATTAAACTACCATATGTTTAAGACATTTGTAAGAAAAATAAAATGTGTAACTTGAATTTTCTGGGAATATCCTCTGGAATCCCCTTCAGTCTCAATTACTTTTGTATAATTGGTAAACCGTACGAGCAAGGCAAAATCTTGCAAGACAGACAAGTATAGATTTCGTCAAAGAACACAATTTATGTGAAATAAGCATGTTTACGGCTTGACCATTTCCGAGCAATACACTTGCATCTAGTGACCAATACGAAGGAAAATCATTCTGCCATTAAGCTAAATATAGCAGTTTCATTACTGATTTTGGAAACAATTGAGATACATGGAAAGGGGTAGCGGGGAAGAGGAAGAGAGGCACTTCATCAATTCATCACTCAAGGGGAAAACGCCAGTCTTGTGTTCGATAACCAGGCAGAGCAGCCAATCGTGCTTTATACAGGATGACGCCATAGTTTCCAGGAAACCGGGAAAGTGTGAACAGAGTCAACGTGAGCTTGTTTCAGATAGAATTATGACATTGGATTACCCTTCTATCTAATGTTATCAACATTTGGGTGTAATTATTTCCAAAACCAAAAGCCGCCTTTTTCTTAATAAAAGATGAACAAATGTTTTAATTTCAGGTGCAGTCGCTCTATGGCGGAAATAAATACAGTAGTAACATTGGAAAATTTGTTATTGTGAATAAACTTAATTGTTTGCGTATTTTAACAGATCTGCATCATAACATGTTCTTTTAACTCTTATAATACATAACATTTCAACTCTATATTTGCTGTTTCAACCATAACAAGTAAACTTTGGGAGCCTTTCAAGATAAACAATTGTTAATCCTAAACTTATGGCTCCGCGGTGACCCGTGAGGCTCACATTCGGGAGATTGTGGGTTCGATTCCCGCGGTCGATTTTCCTGAGCCACAGGTTTTTTTCGGGAGTTTTTTCCGGGTCATCAGGCAAATGCTGGAAGGATAATTACATCTCCCGAACTTGCCGCCCCTGCATTTCGTTTCACCTTCATTTCAGTCCGGTCTTTCAAGGTCGGAAGAGTTGAGGATGGGCCAGCTTGGCTCTGCTGTATGGGGACTTTACGAACTGTAACTGTTGTTCTCGATGGATGAGTAGCGTTGTAGTCGCCTGATCTGCTGGGATGGACCGCTGTGGGAACACATGTAGCTGCTGACTCCTTGGGACTGCTGGTGTCGAGATGAAGGATATCCAACATACGTTAAGGTTCCTCACGCTGGCTTGCACTAGTCGCCCGGGTTCCAACACGCCCGCAGAACGTTCTCATCTCATCGCTTCCTCCCAACAGCCTAAACAGTGCGTAATCCCCTCCGTCTATACTCTACCTCTACCTCTAATAAGTTTGAAATATATCGACAAATGTGCTTCAAACACTTAGAAAATGTTAACTCATACATGAAGCGGTTCATATAAAGTTGTAGTACATAGTTTTTAGAAACTCGCCTTAATTTTGTGTGATTACGACTAAAGTAGTGGAGCCTAAGGTCATTTAGACAAAATGGTTTCAATGCTCAGTCTCGAAATGTTGGGGAGCACTGTAGAGCTGTTATTTCGTGTGTAGATGTTCCTGGTTGGGCTGAAGATGATCCAAACTGCTGTGATCTGTTGTCACCAAGCTCTTCCGTCTAGGTTTCTGCGACGTGGTTGATCATTCTTCAGCTAAGTGGCAGCATCTACTTGCTACAGGAACGTTTCAGACAGGTATGCTCATATTGTTACCCCTGCTCATATTCACCTGACCTCCTCTATATATAAATAAAAATACTATGTATCAATAGATTGTGACACGTGGTGTAACGGCTAAGATAGTGGTCTGTCCCATGTATGACTGGCGTTCGATACCGCACTATGATTTACTTTAGATATCAAAGTTAATGAGTTATTCTCTAGGATAAATGAATAGTGTAGTGCCCAATAGGGCGTGTGTGTAGTAGTGTTTAACGCCCGCTTTTACTGCTACGGCACCGCAGGCGGTGACACTGATGATACATGGAATGAAGATGGAGCACCGGTGGAATGAGATGGCGGGGGAAACCGGAGCACCCGGAGAAAACCCGCCCTGACGCCGCTTCGTCCACCACGAATACCACATGCGGGTCCCTGGGATCGAACCCGGGCTGCCTAGGTGGTAGGCGAGCGCGCTAACCGCTCGGCCACGGCGCCGCCAGTGCCCAATAAACCCAGTGTTAGTGCCAATAACACTGTCGATATACTATTTGCTTTTAATGCACCTATTTGTGGCCACTGTTGTTCCACAAAGTTTCTTGGCATTTATCTTCAAGCTGGTTTAGGTTGGAGTACTCATGTCACTATATTGCAAACAAAATTGTGTATATGTATGTGCGCGCGTGTTTAAATTGCCGTGAGTCGCTCAAATTATTATCGGAAAGTTCCTGGCGGTGATTGTTAAATCTCCATAACCGAGTGTGGTCTTTAGGCGCTCTAGACTGCCGATAATTATAATCAATCACAGTGAACACTTCTACATATAAGGTTGCAAAACATAAAGAAAAAGACACGAATTTTAGAAATACAAGCTCTTTTATTAACTGAGGTCTTGAATTCCCACAAAAGTTCCTACATTACGTTCCAGTTGTGATGCTTCCCATTTGCCTATGAAACACAGCTTGCCACTCGGTGACTTACTAAGTACTACTAAGAAGTTAATTCTCCTTATGATGTTTATAACTTTTGTCTACGTGCCTTAGCAGTGTAAATCTGAACTTATGAACATAACTGAATTCCGGGTATCTCACTTTTAAGCTGATGGTAGTTTTGTTACCTGGTTTCACTAGAACCATAACTGCCTTAGCTACATTGCCTTACTAATAGGTTATTCTTAACAAACTTTTACATTGCCTAGTTAAAGACTAGCTCATGCTTATTACATTATTCATTGATTTTGCCACATGGAAATTATTCAGCAAGTATTTATCTGTTGTTGTTAGCTAATGCTGGATTTCTGACAATGAAGTCATTAATCCTCTTGCTCTCCAATATTTTTCACTGATGGAAGAAGAGAGCAATAGCAGTAATAGTAACCGCTTTTTAGAGAGCACCATATTTTTATGTTTTGGCGGTCACATCGCTCTCTCACAACCCCCAGAATGTCTGGAGGACCACACCTGTCGTTGGTTTACGGGTCTCACCAACCTGACCGTGAGAATTATCAAAATAAATTCACCGACCATATCTTCTGATTACCAATCAGAGGACGTATTACATGCCATGACAGGTCAGCATGTTAGGGGTTAAGATTTTATAGAGAAATGGAGAGGTTGGAAAAACAAAGACTCCCTAGCCCTCGGGAATCCTAATAGCATCGGGGTCGGAACCAAGGTAAGGTCAGATAGAAAAGTTACAGTGAGGAGCAAAACACCAGTAAGTGGAAGTAATGCTCTGCTCAGTTTGGGTAACTTGTGGTCGCTATTCACATATCCCCTCGACGGAGACCCCTGAGTCAAAAAGGTATGATAATGCATAATATGAATTAAACATGCCATGCCCACAAATGAGAATAAGAGGTTAAAACCTGGTCAAGTATTCTTTCCCATTCTCAGAGCCAAGGAAAGCTTCGCATTGGTTGTGAACACTCCCATTTGAATACTTGTATTTCATTTTCTTGTTCTGATTATCATTATCATTACCAGTTATTATGAACCAATCTTTATTATTTCCTAATGGCAGGTAACGTTGCATTATTTAAGTAGTGGGGTTTGCATTAACACGTTTCACTCTAAAACAAAAGTGCGGAAACATTCATACTCATATCATGGCACTGTCATGAGCAGCAAGGTAACACACACATTTTTATTACTGTTTCTTGGAAATAGAAATGAAAAGTTCAAACTTGAGTAAGTAGCCTTCTTTCCCATTCCTGGGACCTATGAAAGCTTTCTGTCAATTGTGAATGGTTACATTGTAACACATGTATTTTAACTTTATTATTCCCATTGTGATTATCTTTCTTAGTTTCTGTCAACAACCTTTATGTGTCCCTAGTAACATTACATAACAGTAACAGGGTGACCAAGCATCGCTCGGCTTTTTCCCCCCTTTTTGTGAAATCTTGTTGTTTGGGAGAAGATACTTATTGAGATAAAGTTGAAAAGCAAAACGTCAACTATATAAAGTTTTTGTCGCAATTGTTAAGTCATTTCCGAGATACAAGAGATATAGAGATACATCTAAAATATTTCATAAGCACCATCATTTCAGCTGTAAAATGTAATACGTTGTATTTCTATTTCAAACATATATATTTGGGACGAGCTGTAATACAAACTAATATAGCTAGGTCAACTTTCTTACTGTATTCTGATAGCCCTGAGAAGAGGACTTTAAAACGCTAGCTCGTTTGCTGAAATCGATTAACAGAGAAATTATGGCCGAAATAAGGTTTAGACTAATTGTGACTGTTACGCGTGCACTAAGATAGCTAAGTCAATTTGCTTTAGTATTTCTGAAAGCTCTTGACGAGACCTTTAATATCCTGGCTTGTTTGTTGAAATTAGCCCATTAGCAGAGAAATTATGACCAAAATAATGTTTAGAATAATTGTGACCGTTACGCGTGAAATCGCGTTTTTTCAGGAATGGCACCTATATAGATAAATTTGAAAATCAAAACCCTATCTGAATACAAAATTTAATCGAAATCGTTAGAACCATTTTCAAGATGCGCGGAATATATGTATATACAAGAATTGCTCGTTTAAATAGTGGCAGAGTAAACAGAAAAATGGTGAACTATGTAACTATGTGGAATTGCCTCAACGTCGCATATCCAAGTTGAAGGATTGGTAGAGGTGGATCAGTTCTATGGCCAGCACAAAAGGCAGATCTAACACCTCTCAGCTACTTTCTGTGGAGTTGTATGAAGAGTATGGTGTATGGCACTCCTGTAATGTCAGTGGAGGACCTTATTGCTCGAGTCCACGGAGCGAATGAAAATGTCCCAAGACAACCGCACGTATTGGGTCATGTGCTTGAGGTTCACCACCACCAATATAGGCTCTGCAATGACATAAGAGGTACATAGTTCGAAGCCTGTTTGTAATGTAGACAGCTCGATGTTGGGTTTATTGATGCACACCCATCTCATACCCTGACACTCTCCAGCGTCCAAACCGCGCACCTCCAGACAGGGTGTCCCACTTGAAAACCGATCAATTTGGCATCCCGCACAACATACCATGCGTTGTCTGTGGTTTTTAGGGACACCTGTATACAAGTCTATACTGGGAAAAGAGGTTAAAGGACATTATCCTCACCAAAAAAAGTTATATGTGAGAACCAAGAACTGATAAATCACAATGTATTTTTGGACTCCATCATTACTTCTGTTAAGACAATGCCAGCTCACTTTTTCGCCAAGTACAGTAGAGTGTCGTAATCCCCAATTGTATTGGCTAATCAAGTGTTTAGATAATTAACATTAAAGGGAAAAAATTGAGATAGTGTTTTGAAGGGTTGAAGGAGAAATAAGAATAACCTGTGCACAAGACACAGAATTTACTGTAAATTTATTTTACATAATAAAAGCTGTGTAAAGCTTTAAAATATTGCTTAAGTATAGCGGGTGAAATGGCTGGATCAGTCTTATAGTACAGTTTCAGCTCAGTGTACAAATTCGAATTTAGTCATAGTCGAGGGTTTTCAGTTGGCTGGCGAGCCGACTTTCAGATAACTGATGCTCTACTGTATATTACATGGTCAACTTTGAAACTTTTTTATAAAAGTATTAATTAATTTCGATATCACTGGAGATCTCCAATAGTGAGTCGGGTCTTTGAGCCAGAAATGTTGGAGACCTCCGCTCGCCCATGTAGCGTGTAGTCTCCTGTGGTTTCTTTATTTCATCCCCTCCTCCTGGGGGATGTTAACCATAATAGACCTCTGTCGGTCGCAGTGCATAAGGTATAACGTATAACCTATACCCCATACTGACCACTTACTTCTTGACATGGTTACAATAATAATGATCCCGTAAGTGTTTTTGTATCATTATTACATCATTACTCACTTAAAATTACAAAACCGTGACGGAAGTTCCTTGTATTTTGTTGCTTATTCACACTCCTGAATGCGGAACGTGAGTGAATTCATTCAGAGGGAAGTGATTCGCTAAACGAAGCTCCAGGAAATCTCTGAGCCGTGTGAAATTCATTTCCATCTTGCACGAATAAGGGGAAAAAACATGCGATTGACCGGGTAAAATTTGTCGTGAATAAAAACTGGTGTTAGTCGTCGTGAGTAAGGCGGAAAATAAACACTCAGCGCTAACTAGTGGAAAAGGTAAGAACATTTCTACATCAAAGAGGTAAGGAAGTGATGCGGATGAGTTATACCCATCAGCCAACATCGTGATGCTTCATGCTCTGAAAACCCTCGCATCCTAATGTGAAATGAACATTAATGTAACTGAGTTTCTCATGCTGATAAGACTATTTTCAGTGAATGAAGCAAAATATTGATTGGGTAGAGATATATTAATCCTATGATCTTTCTTTTTTTGCCTGTATGCTATTTTCGGTAAGAATGTAGGGGAAATACCTTTATTTTATTTTTCAGCACGGTAATATTTTATAGGTATTGTTTAGTAACATCGTTAGCAAGTATATTTTATTGTTCATGAACAAGAGAGTAGGGTTGCCCAGAGGTTTTGAGCTTTTTTTTTATGGACAATCCGATATTTTAAAAAGTTCCATGTTCTTGTAAGCCTTCGTTGGACATTCAGTAAGACAAAGTGTGAATACATGCAGCGTTTTTTACATCTCTACCGCTTATTCATGGTAGACAGAGAAATTACTACACGGCCGCGCCGTGGGGGAGTTGTTAGACCATCCGCCTCTCACCAAAGCGGCTCCCGCAATATCCCAGGCGGGATATTATTGATTGTGGCATTATTGATGGACAAAGCGGCGCAGAGGCGGATTTCCTCCGGGTTCTCCGGTTTCCCCGCCATACCATTCCACCGGTGCTCCATCTTCATTCCAGGCATCAACGGTGTCACTACCTGCGGTGCAGTATATAGTAAAAGCGGGCGTTAAACACTACCCAAAAAGAGAAGAGAAAGCATTGTATTTCACTAAAAATTCAGCTTTGAAATTTCAATGGGACATAGGTTTTTAAATCTCTTGAAACTCCTAAAAGCATTTTTAGAAAAAATTGTGTGTGTTTGTGTGTGTATGAGAGAGATGTGACAGAAAGAAAACAAGAGCGAGAGAGAGAAAGAAAGAAAGGAAGGAAGGGAGGAAGGGAATGGAGGAAGGGAATGGAGGAAGGGAATGGAGGAAGGGAATGGAGGAAGGGAATGGAGGAAGGGAGGGAGGGAGGGAAGGGAGGGGAGGGAGGGGAGGGGAGGGGAGGGGGAGGGGAGGGGGGAGGGGAGGGAGGGAGGGAGGGAGGGAGGGAGGGAGGGAGGGAGGGAGGGAGGGAGGGAGGGAGGGAGGGAGGGAGGGAGGGAGGGAGGGAGGGAGGGAGGGAGGGAGGGAGGGAGGGAGGGAGGGAGGGAGGGAGGGAGGGAGGGAGGGAGGGAGGGAGGGAGGAAGGAAGGAAGGAAGGAAGGAAGGAAGGAAGGAAGGAAGGAAGGAAGGAAGGAAGGAAGGAAGGAAGGAAGGAAGGAAGGAAGGAAGGAAGGAAGGAAGGAAGGAAGGAAGGAAGGAAGGAAGGAAGGAAGGAAGGAAGGAAGGAAGGAAGGAAGGAAGGAAGGAAGGAAGGAAGGAAGGAAGGAAGGAAGGAAGGAAGGAAGGAAGGAAGGAAGGAAGGAAGGAAGGAAGGAAGGAAGGAAGGAAGGAAGGAAGGAAGGAAGGAAGGAAGGAAGGAAGGAAGGAAGGAAGGAAGGAAGGAAGGAAGGAAGGAAGGAAGGAAGGAAGGAAGGAAGGAAGGAAGGAAGGAAGGAAGGAAGGAAGGAAGGAAGGAAGGAAGGAAGGAAGGAAGGAAGGAAGGAAGGAAGGAAGGAAGGAAGGAAGGAAGGAAGGAAGGAAGGAAGGAAGGAAGGAAGGAAGGAAGGAAGGAAGGAAGGAAGGAAGGAAGGAAGGAAGGAAGGAAGGAAGGAAGGAAGGAAGGAAGGAAGGAAGGAAGGAAGGAAGGAAGGAAGGAAGGAAGGAAGGAAGGAAGGAAGGAAGGAAGGAAGGAAGGAAGGAAGGAAGGGAGGGAGGGAGGGAGGGAGGGAGAGAGAGAGAGCAACATAATTAAAGGCTAAACGTAGAGTGAATAGTAAACTTCAAGTCCATTACCATTCGAGGATACAACAGGCACACTTTCAAATCCCTCCATCTCAAACTAGCCTTTGCACGAACAATTTTACTCCTATTTGTTTTTCCCCCTCTTTCTTTCTTTCTTCAAAAACAGCTTAAACAATATTGCATTAAAATGTCATGTGTTTCAGACACTGACAACAAAACTTGCATCTTGAAAATTCCGTTAATAAGCTTGTTATAGAACTTTAAAGAAATTTAAAGAACTTCATATAACTATAAACTGTATAATTATTGCTGGTAAATATAAAACTCATTAAAATGTGCAGTTTGCGTTAAAACTTTTATGTAACTTCGGTCGCTTAAGGGAATATATCCTCTCATTCGTTTGGATTTTCCCCTGTTTTAATCAACACACCCCTGATATGATATGAAATCTGTTATTCAGCTTCTGGACAGGTCATATAAGAGACGCAATCACAAAGTCAAGCTGCAGTAACCTATTTTTGAAAGATTTGTGCACCGACAACATTTTGACCGACATTTATTGTATTTAATATAAACTATACAGATGTGTAAACTCTTTATGAATAATCTATAGAATAGCTATAACAATACATTTTGTTGGAAGAGAAAGTCGTATGAGAGTAAAGCATCATAATGTTTCTTTATATTTTTGCAAGCTTTACAAGTTAAAGTTTGATACAGGAATTATTGACTTATAAGATTAATCACGTTTTTAAAAGCGAGCGACAGAAACATAGAATAAATTATTTTCATAATTAAAATCAAGTCATAATGTAGGAAGCACAAATTGCAATGCTGTCAGTGAAAAAGAAGTTACTGTTGAGTACAAAAGAAATTAACAATAAGTCAGTGTAGCTTAGGTCATTATCCATTCCAGTGAATTCAGTCACCAAGAAATTCCTTAGCTAAAGGTTCGCTAATTAGAACTCAAAAATCAGAATACATGAAAATGCACGTATACCAATTCTGAAAATTAGAAAGGGAAAAAGGATTATTAGAATTTAGCAAGTAACAGAATGAAAATAGTGTGTATCATGATGTAGGCAGTACAAATGTTCTTAAAAGAATGTGTATTTGTAAAATTCATGGTTTTTTTTTTCATGAACAGTGATATTGGTAATGAAAAACAAACGTCAAATGGAAAACAGAAACACACGGAGTATTCCAATGTTCAGTATTAGAGCCTTTACTGTTTCTGATCTACACGTTATACAGGATGTCTCAAAATTATACCGACAAACTTTGGGAGCTGATATATAATGTTATTTGAAATGCTTTTTGTTAACATAAGTTTTTTCCTTGCGGTGCCTGGTTTAAGCACTATACGAGTTAATATCATAGATTACTATCTTCCACCCAGTTTAAGTATTTACGGCAAAATCAACAATGCAACTTAATATTGCATTTATCTTAATAAGGCACACAATCTTAATCCAAGAAACAAAGACAGAACACATAAACAAAACACAAACATCTCACTGTTTACAGTTAATCTCAGCGTTACTATTCAAAATTAGACCGACAAACTTTTAAAACAGAGAAATGGCTGGTGTCTTTGCGAGAGTACGGCAGAATAGGGCACGTCGATGCACTCTTTGTGTTAATCGCAATGGGCGTGCGTTCCAACATTTACTTTGAATAGTAGATACACCTACTCTGTAAGTAGGTAGTATCTAGCTTTTTAGTGACAAATCATTGCCAATTAAATTTGATTCCTACTCGATGCTTCTCTATGGAACAACTGACAATAGATATTAGCCATGGCTAATCAAATAACAAAATGACGAGACGTTCTGACTGCTAAAGTCTTGCGAAAGTTTAAAACAAAGCTCGAATTGTATTTTTATATACAGATTATAGTCTTACGACTGCAGCGAAGTATTTGATTTTGTTCCTGCATATAATTTTATTGCAGAATCATTCCTGCTTTCATATTGCCTGTATACAATATACCAGGTGAGTCAGCCGCGCCTTATTTTTTTGGAGGGTAGGCCACCCATCAAACGCCATGTGCACCTTAGTCCAGTTTTGCGCTTACTAAAATGTCTTGCTTGACGTTCTTAAAGAGAGAAATGCGCAAAATTGAGAGCAACAGCGGTTTAAGGGACAGAACGCACTCCTCGCTAAAGTACACCTCAAAAACATACGACTCGTTTACTGTGAGCGAATTCCGGTTTCCAGCCGATTTTACGAACCTTTTATTAGAGTATACATAGCAACGTAATTCAGTAAACGCCTCATAAAAATTGGACCTATCATATAGGTACGCTAACAACGTCAGTTAAAAAGAAAATGGTGGATTCTTGTACTTAGAGCAGGGGTTGGCTGCCAAAAATTACGAAAAATTTAGAGACACGCCTCATCCATCATGGACCCGTACAGTTAAAACGGGCATATTATTAAACAACAGTTTATTTATATTTTTGCGTGAACTACGCCTCGTGCATCTCAATTAATATGCATAACAGCTTTTGCCATTTAAGTAATAATATTAAAACGCCCAGCAAATGAATAAAACTGTCTTAAAAGGCTAAATCAAGTACGAATACTTGCGAGGTGGCAATGGCATAGCGCCAGACTTACAAGTCCTACTATTGCACGCGGTACGTGCTTTTACACAAGTATCGAAATAGCTGAACAGGATTGTGACGGGCCCTCTGCGCTAAGCCCCAATGACATGGGTTCGAGTGTCAGTATTGTAAATATTTTTTTTTATGTTCATCAAAACTTGGAAACCGAATTCACAATAATCTAATTATAAAGTCCCTGAGCGTTTAGGTCATTATAATTTAAATCGTTTTTGGTTGTCTGCATTTTGTAATTGAACAGGTGTAATGACTTCTGCGCCATTGGACTGGCATGATGTATTGTGTTGTGAATGTCGACCCCTGCGTTCTCCACACGTAAGGTGTCGCACGATATTTTGTGCCAGTCTTTCATTATGTATTCGACAGACGAATACGTAGATATGCTTTTGATCTACGGAGAAGCAAGAGCAAATATACCGGAGAAAATATCTCGGGAGAGATATCCGAATAGACGACAACCAACAGCAAACAGCTTCCGGAATGTTGAAAGGCGTCTGCGTGTAACAGCATATCGCTTGCAAGAATGCCTCCTCATAGACACTCACCAGCAACATCGGGTGTTAATGCAGAAGCAGTTTGAATGCCACCCAGAACAATCCGCATACTAGTACACGGGCAGTTGCTCAGGAGGTGAACATCAGCCAGTCTTCTGTAGTGCGAATATTAAACACTAATAAGTTTCGTTCTTATCGTTTGCACTTACACCAAGCATTTCACGGGAGAGATTTCGAAGCTCGAGTGATCTTTTGTGTATGGTTGCTGGAGCAAGCAGCAAGTGATGTGAGATTCGCATCCAGGATACTGTTTTCTGACGAATCAAGATTCCACAACAATGGAACTGGAAATCGTCACAATATGCGCTATTGGAGTGTTGATGATCCTCATTGGGCAGCATTCCAAGAGCAGTGGGGTGTAAATGTCTGTTGTGGAATCTTGGGAGACCACCTTGTTGAACCATTATTCTTCGAGGGGAATCTAACAGGAGCACGCTACCTGCAATTCCTCAGTAGCTCACCCCTTATTACTAGGGAATGTGCCACTGCAGGAGCGAATGACGATGTGGTTTCAACACGATGGCGCTCCTCCGTATCGGTCGAGGATCGTCTGGAATCATTTGAATGTTGCACATCCTGGTCATTGGATAGGAAGACAAGGACCAGTCCCCTGGCCTGCCAGATCACCTGATCTGACACCCCTTGACTTCTTTCTCTGGGGTTATTTAAAAGAA
Organism: Tenodera sinensis; assembly: GCA_030765045.1. NCBI lineage: Eukaryota > Metazoa > Arthropoda > Insecta > Mantodea > Mantidae > Tenodera > Tenodera sinensis. Next base: position 142,585,250 of record CM060961.1, on the reverse strand, counting down.
CGCATTTATGCAGAGGAGCTGGACAATCCAGAAACCCTTCGTCAGCGTATTACAGTGGCTTGTAGATCTGTTCAACCCTGTGTATACGTGATCCTTATTTCAATTGTACCCACCTCTAGGTATGTTTAAACAACTACTTAATTGTAGTTTACCAATAAAGAAACATCAAAGAATGCCATAAAACATAAATAAAGCAATAAAATGAATATAATAACCGTTTTCAGAATAATAATTTGTAAATTGTGAGGATTGCACGGTCAAAAAAATTAGTACATGCAGGTGATTCGAACCACCTGCACAGCAGACAGATTACTTCGGAGTCTTGCGCCCGTTCCAACTGAGCTACCTAGTAACGTGTGAGGTAAACATTCCGTTTAACATGTAATATTCGCTGGTTCCAGTGAACATTTGCAGAAGTGCAAACGTCAGCTGTCTAATTACGAATATATTAAAAGGCGATGTGATAACATCTATATTAGCACTAATTTCTTCGAGTGTTTAACATCCATGTTAAATACGCGGGTACAACCTAATAATGGGGTTGATGTTTTCATGTTGGACTATAGAATGCGGATTGCATAAAACTCGAGAATAAGGGGCAGCTGACTCACCTGGTATAGTACCTGGTTGACTGTGCTTCGCTCGGCTTTTCTTTTCTTTTTTTTTTTTTTTTAATCGTGGTTTTTTTTTTGGGGGGGGGGGGTAGGAAGATACTTATTTAGTTAAACTTGAAAGGCAAAATGTTAACTAAATATAAATTTTCATCCTAATTGTTGGAGCCGTTTCCGTGACAAGACCTTTAATATCCTGTCTTGTTTGTTGAAATTGGCCTATTAACAGAGAAATTATGGCCAAAATAAGGTTTTGACTAATTGTGACTGTTACACATAAAATCGCGTTTTTTCAGGAATAACACATATATAGATAAACTTAATAAGCAAAACCCTGCCTGAATACAACATTTGATCGAAATCGTTAGATCTGTTTCCAATTTGCGCGGAATTGTACAAGAATTGCTCGTTTAAATATATGATATATTTTATGCGCATTGTTCAAATCTAATGTTTATATACATATATAACTAAGCTGTACATTTCCTTGACATCTTCAATGTCCACAGACCTTTATGGCTCCTGGTGAACTCACTGAACGCAATCCATTCTTGTAGCGTAATATATTAGTTTATAACTCTTCCTCAGACATGTTCTAAAGAGTTCGTAACATGTGTAAATATTATGTGATGCATAGTTATTTACTTCAATTGCGTGTAAGGTAAGTAAGACGATTAAACTGCATGCTTGTAATTCAGACTTATAGAAATCAGCTGCAAAGTTTTGCATTTATATGCTGCGCTTAACATCTCAGGTGATATCGGTGGCTTTTTACAATTGGAACAATTGTCCAACAGCAACAATGTTCAGTCATTGTACAATGATTTTAATCGTTGGGTTGGTATTACTTTTTTTCTGTTACGCGCGCGCGCGCACACACACACACACACACACACACACGCACACACACGCGCGCACACGCATGCATGCACATTCACGCTCCCATTCCTACTTCCAGACACCATGGAGGATGGGGAGTAATCCTGGCTAAAGACATACCCTCTAGCCAGGAATCAAACCTTGGACCTCTGGATTTGAAAGTTAGCATGCTGACCGTAAACTACAGAGGCAGTCTAAATGCTACTTTAAACTGTGTCAATAAACCGCACATTGTAGTTCTTTAGTGCACGTGCCTTCCTCAAGTTGTTATGGTGGGTGTGCTTAGGGGTGGTAGGAAACAGGTGTTTGGTTACTGGAGAAGCACTGCCTGGAGATGAACTGCCCGCGATTTCTATATAAAATGTTTCTTCTCATCGTTTGCGGACTTTTCACGTAGTTTACAGAGTAAAATGGTTCCATCTGTCTGGGGGGGGGACATTATCTATAAACAAACTCCTTACCAAACACGCTCAGTTTTGTACTTAAATACTCACTTATCTGTATCTGTAAAGAGATTTACTACACAACTGAACCTTCTTATCAATATTTTTGGATTAACAATGAAAACATTGCAAAATTCTAGTCCATCCTTTATCTAAAGTAGCAAAGATGCCATGAGAAATTCCTCAATGGAGTTGTAAATCGGCGAACATTTACGACAACCAGATAGCGAATTACTTGAAACATGAACACATGGTTGACGTACATATGTATGTCCTTCATAAAGTGAAATCCGCAAGAAAGTAACTGCTTTGAGAAAACAATTATTATCATTACTCCCAAATGGGCATTAAATTCGGTAACCGAGAAATTGGAAACCTAATTAGGTATTTTTTCTGACGATCGTCAATTAAAAAAAACAAACAAATGAATGTTTCATATCCGTAAAAAAGGCAGAATAGTTTAAAATAAGTGCATAGTTTAAAAAGGCAAAATAAAAACGTTCCCATAATGTTTGTTAGATCACGTATATCATTTTACACTTAAAAGTTTTCTGGCAGTCACTAATAATCAAGAGATTTTGCCTTAATGTGAGTGAAAGTTTGTCGCATTCGCTGTAGTTCGTGCGTAGTGTAATCTTTTTTGTGACATACTGTAGCAGAGATGTACTGGGGGAGATCAGGTGCGTCCAGCTCCGCCACCGTGGGGCAGCATATGACTCACCCACGGCACGGTGAGTCACGTGACACCAAGACCGGTTTACCATCCAACCTGTGTGTTTCCTGTAAATTTGCTCACTATGACCGCTGCCACTCATGTCGCATAATCTCCCTTGCCGCCAAAACATCGTAGCTTGTCAAGAGAGCGCGGGATAGGGATTGATTAGATTCTTGAACGGTAGGCGGGAATTGAAATTGCGTGCTTACTTACGCGCTCTCTATGACTACAGTAAAACCTCATTTATCTGGACTACCTGGGACCAAAGGCAATCCGGATGATCCGGGATATACGGGTAATAAGCAAACAAAATTCTTAAATCCTTAAATAAGCAAATTTGCCGTTTGTGACGATAAAAACTATGTCTTGTTACAAAATTATGTACAGTACATAATATGTATTGTTTACAAGACCTTAAAAAAATATGAACATCACAAAATCGCATCATTTCTTAACAAAGAATTGATCCACTTTCTTCTGCTTCGAACAAGTGTGGCGTTTGAACGAAGTAAGGTCACGCAAACCCTTGATCATTAATAGTTCAGCTGGAGTGGTATCGGGTTGACGCTTCAAGTATACCATAATGTTTGTCACCTGGTGTGTAGCAACTTCCAATTCAGCAGCCATTTTCTTCCATGTTTCTGCTTCATCAATTCGATTAATAACATCCATCCATTTATCCATTGAAACCACGACCTTCTTTCGCTTTGATGTCATTTTAAACTTGTACACTGAATTACATTCCCAAACACTTTGATAAGACACAAAAACAATCCGGTTGAAATACACGCGATAAGCTTAATGACACGTGTCGTTTGAAAACAGTAGAACAACTGAGGAAATTGAGGGAGATGTAGTGACGGGTAGGGATCAAGGTCAACGATTTCTTCCGCAGCTACTTATACTCGTGAGACATACCGCGTCAGCACCGTGTGACACATTACTAAATCTTTCTTAAACTTAACAGGTAACGTTTTACAGTACAGTACAATACGTATTACCGTACGTTATTGTACAATTTATGCAGGAACCGTAAAGTGAATCAAACTGAAAGGCGAATATTTGGCGTACATACTCATAGTTACGATCTTGCTATCATAGTTAAATCTGTTATCTAATGTGAATATTAAATTTAAAAAAAATGTTTACAAATCTGATCCGGAAAACGAGCGCCGGGTAAGCGAGGTTTTACTGTAATAAGGTTCTCAGCGTCCCATTGGGCGTGAAAGACCGCTTAATTTTGCTCAGAGGCCTCTTTAATCAGGATTTTAATGCCCGACAAAATCCATCGCTCTACACCAGGGTTGAACCCGCAATCTCGAGAATCAGAGGTTACACCTAGGCTACAGAGGAACATGCGGTAGGCGGAGGCGGATTTATAGCGATTTTTAGAATGTGTGGAAGAGTGAGCAGAAAAAGTAATATTTCTAGTACCTACTTCACAATAGAATAAACGTTTACAGAAATGGTTTCATGGCATAAAGTACCTGCCTTTAGATATTTGAGGCATATAGGAAACCAAAGCGGTAGTCAAACGTTTAACAGCAGGTCGTTGAATTCTGGCTTTGAAATTCCATACTTTTTCGAGGTCATCGCGAGAAACAATTTATAATGGTCCATTCAAAAGCTATTGAAAACTTAAAATCGCTAACAAAAAATATTTCGGCAGTAGCTCACGGTAAAACGAGTATTTTCGATTTAACTTTTCAATAGCTTTTGAATGGACCAATTGTTTCTCGCGATGGAAAAAGTATGGAATTTCAGTCAGAATTCAGCGACCTGCTGTTAAACGTTTGACTACCGCTTTGATTTCCTATATGCCTTTTGTGAAGTAGGTCCTAGCAAAAAATCTGTTGTTTGCACTCACATGACTTTTTCTACTCACTCTTCCACACATTCTAAAAATCGCTTATTTTTGTATCTACTTCATGTTAATCGAGATACACATTCCTAGAAATGCTTTTATTACATATTATCTTATAGGTACAATGGGTATAGGATAAGTATGTTTAAAATAGACCTTTTAAGAGCTGGTCGATATGTGGTGGAAAGAAAGAAAGAAAGAAAGAAAGAGAGAGAGAGAAAGAAAGAAAGAAAGAGGGAAAGAAAGAAAGAAAGAAAGAAAGAAAGAAAGAAAGAAAGAAAGAAAGAAAGAAAGAAAGAAAGAAAGGAAAGAAAGAAAGAAAGAAAGAGAGAGAAAGAGAGAAAGGAAGGAAGGGAGGTAGGGAGGAAGGAAGGAAGGGAGGGAGGGAGGAAGGGAGGGAGGGAGGAAGGAAGGAAGTAAAATGAAAAAAATGAAGGGACAATCCTTCCCCTCTGCTTAGTTTCTCCGTCTCCATCCCACACCTTCCACATCTACGTAGTTCTGAGGTGATTCTTGTGGCAGGAGCGAATAAGTGACGTTTTAACTGTGCACGTGGAGGGTGACACTTCGTGCACTGCGACCTGCACACAGACCTATTGCGGCTAATGTCGTCCAGGAGGAAAGGATGAAGAGGGAGAGTCGCAGGCAGATGGACCACATTCGCCTGGAAGTCCCTAAAAAGTGGAGAGATCTCTTCATCCCGGCGTAAAGCCCAGCCAAGCAGCCACCATCATTCCGCGCGCGGTTTCTAAGAAACGTCCCTCCCACGAGAGGACAGAGACCGCACAACGTCACCTAGCGTCGAGAACAGCGGTTACAATTTGCAAGCATCCGCGCCGTCTGTCCGGCAGAGTATACACCACGTGCCTGAAAGCACATCTGAAAGATAATAAGGAAATGGAGTGAAAGGAAATCGTAGTATGAAATTAAGCACCATAGCATTCGCCTAAGTGATAAGGGGAAACCACGGAAAAACCCAAGTCAGAGTTTGCGGTCTACTGGGATCGAACCCGGGACCTCCAGAATGCGAGTCGCACACGCTGCTGCGGTGGCACCTTCTCGGTGTTTCACTGTAATGTATGGGTCAACCGCGGTGACTGGGATCCCCAAAATCACGTAATGATGATGATGATGATGATGATGATGATATGTCTAAGGAGAGGTCCTTCACTGCAAATCCTTCGCGTTTCCCCTTTCTACTTACTTTATGGCATAAAAGTGAGGAGTCGAACCAGAGCCTTAACAACTCGACTGCTGGCCTGTGTCGAGCACCCCCAAAAGGTGGAAAATCATCCAACGTAAAATCATGGGAGCGCCACGCCCTTTCTTACTCTTTTATCCGTCCTTTTATCTTAATGACCTATCTTAATTACTTTCTCTTTACCCGAACTATTCCTTCCTTACAGTAATAATAAACCAGAGAGCTAATTGACCAAGCGGGATGGCGCAGGCGGTAAAGTCTGTAGCCCGCATTTGGGTGGTCGCGGGTTCGACTTCTCATTTCCTTTCATTGTTATCTTAAGGTCTGGTTGGTAGCGCGGTTCTTTCCGGCGTTAGCGGGCAGATGGCATAGTTGCCTGCGCATTGGAACTCTTTCCTGATCCTACCTGGAAGTTGCTGCCTGGGCCCCTCGTCGCCCTCTACCTTGGTAGAGTACACACTTCGGTTGTGCGCCAAGTGACAATGTCTGGGACTTCTATGCGTCTCTGGGGCCTTCGCTTGCTCCGCTCTCTGACAAGCCTCCGGCCTCAATTCCCCTCATCCCTTTCCCCTGGGTGGGATTGTAGCCCGCCGGGGTCGCAGTGGATCGAGGTGTCTCCCCCCCGTTACTCTCTCTCTCTCTCTCTCTCTCACACGCACACACACACACACACACACACACACACACACACACACAGATAATTGGGATACGCAGCACACTCTAAAATGATGCCAACATCGAGACGGTCGGAAACCACGTGACTTATGAGTGGAACGAGCGATATTTAAGATATGCATTGGAAATAATATATAGTGAAAGTAATTGACCAACTTGACTATAAAGCATTAATTACTGTTTACATAATTGGAAGTCGAAGGAAATACAGGTACCCTCCTAGAGCAAGCGAAACCTCCAAGCTAATGTGGATTATTTGCAAATTGAAAGTTTTAGGTTTAGCTAGAAATTATATTTCCAAATGAAACGGAATTGATTAACTTAATTTTACCTCGTGTGTGTCCGATTATATACAGGATGGAAGGGGTGTCATTACATTAATTTAAACCAATGATAGATATTGGTATTTGGAACACACTTTGTATCCTACGTTTTTGACTCTGACCATTTCCTACGGAGATATTTTAGTTTTATGGAAAACAAGCTGGCAACACTGCAGGTTTCACTTTCACTAGGTCAGTACATAAACAAACATGCGTCACTACTACTTCCGGAGCCACGCGGCTCGTGAATGTAAACATACATGCCGTGTCTGCTACGTCGTAATAAATAAGTACATCTGAATTCTCCAGTAACGCATACTGTAACCTAAACTCACAATCTAAGGATATTGTTTATCATTTCCTTCAACATCAAACTTAAATCGCTTCGTAGGTGATACTGCTATAATTTAATAAACCAAACCATCTCTCTGTCTTATAAACATAAAGGTACATTTGTAGGCTCCTTCAAAGTGTACCAAATGATATTTTTAAGGTGACAGCAAAAGAATAAGCAATGAACCAAATGGTTCACCCACTTCACAGGTATTATTCAAAATGTCCACCATTTGCGCACCTGCAAGCCTTAGATCTTTGTAACCAATTACGTCGCACTCTAACAAAAACAGGATTGTTGCATATTTCTTCAGCAGCCAGATAAATGCATTCTCTCAAAGATTCGAGGGCACTAGTTGCTGTTTTGTAGATCCTGCTTTTCACATCCCCTCAGAAGAAAATATCCAGAGAATTCATACCGGGTGGAAGGGAAGTCACCATGAGTGTCGGCAGACTTTTTTCCAGGGGGGGGGGGGCACATGTTGGAAATTTGCAATCATATATTATTAATTAATTATTTTATTGTCAAAATTTATATTTGTTGCATATAACTGTATTGATTTATGCTAAATACCAATTGTTCTTAATTAAAATAATAGTTTAATAGTCAGTAATTGATTGCACATTAAGTTCACCAACTTCCAAGGGGGGGCCTCGGGCCCTCCTTGCCCCCCGTTCGCAACGCCCATGGAAGTCACTACATTAATTTAAACCAGTGGTAGATCTCGGTATTTGGAGCACACTTTGTATCTTAAGTATTTGTCTCTGACCATTTCCTACGGAGATCGTTTATTCGAGAACAAGCTGCCGACGCTACCGATTATGTGTCACTTTCACTGGTTCAGTACATAAACAAACACAGTAACCGTGCTTGTTGAGAACACAAACAAATACCATGCTTGTCCTTCTGTGTTTACCGCGGGAGTGTAGACCAATCACAAGCGTTAGCTCCCAAAACACTAAAGCGAAAGTGAAAGTGCCAGACCTGTTTACATGCACAAACCGTTCAGTTCTCTGACCAACCTCAACACAACGTTATCGATATACCTCGCGTCTGAAAAAGGCGCTCGGTGTACTCCTTCACGTCTTTTAAGAGATTATTTCGAAACCCTGTGTGATGTCCCATGCTTACTACCGAAGCTATGTCAGAAATAAGTCACTCTACGTACCTATCTTACAAGTAACAAACTCTTATCTTCCTACATTCTTGTGGAATCACGCATCCAATTTGGAACAAAACCCATTTATTTTTTCGAAATCGGCTGATCAAAGAACAAAATACCATTACTTTTTTGTTTGTAATGCTTCTATGAAGCACATATTAGAAGGAAGTATAGATTCCTCTTCCACGCTGTAAGTATTCGCAAGATGGGATACGATATTTTACCGGGGAACGCAGAGCCTAAGAAAAGACGAACCACCTATTGGAAGGAAGGAGTAGAGCATTAGAGCAGTGGTGCTCAACCGAGGCAAGTTAGGGGAGCTTGAAATCATCTCCTTTCACGCGCTGGGACAGAATGACATTCACCGTGGTTACTGCGTTCCAGTGGCTGTGTCATTTTGTGTACAGGAAATCGAAGGGTACACATTTGTATTCTACTTCTGATTAACCCACCATGTTTCTGAGGATTACTTTTTTGGCACGATTTACGTTTCAGAAGGTCTGAAATATTTGGTGCAGAAGATGAAGTGCACAATCTCAAATATAAGGCGATTTTCACTTATCTTGCTGTGATACTGACTTTTAATGTAATTCAGTTTTGAAAATGTTTGTTCACGTATATCAGTGGAGCTAAAGAGTGTCATTAAATTAGATGCAAACAAATACAATTTCGGATACTCACAGCAGGGCAAAGATCTAAATAATTCCCACCCTTCTTTTTCAGAACATTTTGCGATTGTGGAATTCTGCAATGCAAGTAATTTCGTATTTTGTAGCTCGTGTGAAGTCTCACTACATGGAAACTTCAAAAGAGCAAAATAATTTTATTGCATTTTGGTTTCAAATGTTTTAGGTCTTTAAATTGTGAAGAGAATGTGTCGTACAATTGCTTCAAAAGTTCGTTGTATTTTTCCGGGAGAATTACGTTTATCGTGAACACGAAACGTGAGCAAGGGAAATGGTATAAATCTGCAACTACGAGTCTTACAGATCAAGCACTTAACTTTATCGTCTTCATCCCGAAAACAAAAATATTCGTCCTCCCATTCAATTATACGTACTACGATGCTCTGTGCCATCCGCCTCTGACTACTAAATCTGGTTCTCCTTGCCTTGGTCAGTGGAGGGGGAAAATAACATGTGTAGAGGAAGCGAGCATATGCTCGCTTTTGACCACCCCTGCATTAGAGTATATGAGGTTTAACTTGTCCGGTTTTGTTCTGTCCTTGTCTTTGGGGTATTCTACCTTCTCTGTCTAAATTCTTGGAAAGCACAAACCCCGACCCAGCCCTCTATTGCCGTTAAATGGCTACATGCACTTTGCAAATACCCATCACCGCAAACAGAGAGACAGGAGGGAAGTGTTTGTCTCTTTCTTTTTTGGATCTCACAAGTTAAATCTCAAAGACTACTAATTTTATCATTCTAGCCAATTTTTAGAATGAATAAATCAGTAGTTAGGTCCTAATCTGTTTAACAGATCTATGCTTGAGTTCAGTGTTCGATCCCCATAACATGTATCTATAATGTGGGAGGCTCATGGAGGTAGATTTTTGTTGTATAAGAGATGGTGGGGAGAAATTTCAATCATACTCGTTACAGGGATTTGGTAATATTCTGTTTTTATTCCCTTCATGTACATGAATGAATGAATGAAAGAATGATGATGACGGCGACGATGAATATATTAATTTTAAGGTTGTTCAACCACTTGGTCATCAGTTTCAAAAATTAAACATTATTTTGTTGTTTTAACGACGCTGTCAATTACCAGGATCACTCCAGCGTCGCCTGTGTCATATTTCTCATCAGTGCCCTTATGCATCATGGCAAAAGCCAAGGGATAAACTTAAATATAAAATAAAAATATTACTAAAAGAAAAAAATACAGGTAAATAAACCAAACTAATGAGGCAAAAGTCAAGATTAAAACAAATCTATAAAAGTTCCTAAAGGTATGAAATCTTGATCTATAAAATGCCAAAGCCTTATATTATTGTCACCCATCGCATTATTGTCGGCACTAGCGCAAAGAAGCCGAAGGGAAGAGACAGAGAATGGCCGCATTGTTGGGGCGCTTGCCGAAAGAGAGAAAGGGATAGAGACTTCTGGAATTTTCTGCTTTGTATTTCACCGCAATAATAACTGAACTTTCCTGAAGTTTCCAGAATAGTGCCTGGGAGATATAAATAGCGGTAAAGTGTGAGAAGAGACAGTTTTTTGTGTTACTAACTCGGAGCCGTGCTGTTGGTGAATCGGTAAAGACTTTCGTGCTGTTGCAACGAGTGTACAAAGTTACTGTTTACGGAAATAAAAGTGTTTCTTTATCTCGACTACATCTGTCTTCTTTACTTTACACCCACCAAAGTCACGCTGGTGTCAGAAGCGGGATATGACGATGGAGGCTACATTGGTGAGCTTTTTACAAGAGCTGAAAGCAGAGAGGAAGACGGTAAACGACAACCTCGCTGCCGAGCTGAAAGAGATGAAGACGGAGCTATCGGCGAAAATTGACGAGCAACTGGTTGGCGTGAGGAAGGATGTGAAAGAGCTCGGTGGAAAGGTGGAAGAGCTCGGTGGAAAGATGGAGGACCTCGGCCAACGCGTTGACGCCCTGGAGAATGTCGGGGAACGGCTTAGCGTTCTCGAAGACAGGGTCGACGGTAGCGCCAAGGAGCTAAATGCAATGGTGGAAGGGATGCTTAGTGAAAAGCTCAAGAACTACAAGGCCGAGGCTCCAGCACGCGACACAACATCGACGCGTGCACGATGGCACGTCAACGTTTGAGGTCTTCCGCCGCCAATTCCACACAGTGGCCAAGCACAACAAATGGTCGCCAGAAGAGGAGGTCGCGCAGCTGATAGCCAGCCTCCAGGAACGAGCCGCCGAGGTGCTGAACGCAGTCCAGACAGCGGCGGCGCCCAAGGACATCTGGGAGGCCCTGGAGAACCGGTTCGGAAACCACCGCTTAGCCGCAGCCTACCGCAGCCAACTGAAATCTAGGATGCAACTGCCAGTGGAGACGCTGCAGGAGTTCGCCCTGGCAATCGAACAGCTGGCCAGCAAAGCCTTGGTCGACCTCCCCTCCGAATTCGTATCCCGAGAAGCCGCCTATACCTTCGTCGACGGGGTACGCGATGCCGAGATACGTCAACGCCTGATGCTCGGCGACTACAAGACCATCCACGAGGCACTAACGGCCGCATTAAGGATGGAACCGGCCAAAGTGAGGCTGTCCCGACCTCGAAGACAAGGAGTGTCCGCTACGATGAAGACCGCAGACCAGTCCAGGGACACCGACGAAGACCAGGTGGCGTGTGTTGGGGGTGTGGCCAGCCGGGACACCTGTTGAGAGACTGCCGACACCAAGAAGAGCAGCCGGAAAACGAGTAATGGCCGGCGTGGCGAGAGGCACGTCGGCGCCATCACCATCATCCCCTCGAGTGACACTGCGCGCCGTCAGCCGACGGATGGATGAAAGCCTCATCGCGGACGGTTGGGTGACAGGGAAGCCGTGCCGCGTGCTTGTTGACACTGGAGCAGCCGTGACTGTCATCAGACCTGACGTAGCCAGGGGCTTGCCGTCGAGAAAACCGAGCCGACCGTACCAACTAGTGACGGCATCGGGTGACACCTTGCCTGTGGAGAGGGAGGCCCTGCTGCAGTTGACCTTGGGACGAAGTGTCTTGCGTTTGTGGGTGTTCGTCGCGGAGGTGGCTGAGGTGATACTGGGACTGGATGACCTCAGGAGCCACGAGGTGACGGTCGACATCGGCAAGAAGGCTCTGCGGCTTAAGGGAGAGGAAGTAATGCTCCGGCACCCCGAAGAACGCCTTGGAATCTGCAGGGGCATTCTCAGGGAAGACGTAGTTGTCCCCGCGAGAAGCGAGATGGTAGTGACGGCGCGACTGGAAGGCCAGCGCAAGAAGAACATGCTGCTGGACCGGAAGACGCATGTGCACGGGCTCTGTGTAGCCGGGACATTGTTGCCGTGCCGAGAGGAGGTGCCGGTGAGACTGCTCAACCCAGCAGACACCGATCACGACGTCCAGGCCGATACGGAGTTGGGGGCGTGCGAGCCCGTGGTCAGCGTAACACCAATAGACAAGACCCAGGAGCTGGTGCCAACGCAACACCTTGGCCCCGGCTGGAAGGCTTACTGGAGAGGGCGGCCGACCACCTGACCGCTGAACAGAGAGAGAAGTTCCAACAACTGCTGAGACGATATCAGCGCGTCTTCAGCCAAGGCAGCAACGATTACGGCCGCACGGACCGAGTGCTTCACCACATCGACACCGGAGACGCCCTGCCTATTCGGCAACCACCTAGACGCGTTCCGTTGGCTAAACAAGCGGCGGTACGAGACATGCTGGAGGACATGAGAACCAAGGGAGTGATCGAAGAGTCTGACAGTCCTTGGTGTTCCCCTGTAGTTCTGGTGAAGAAGAAGAATGGCGAGCTTCGCTTCTGGGTAGATTACAGGAAGCTGAACGCTGTCACCAGGAAGGACTGCTTCCCCTTACCCCGGATTGACGACACCCTGGACACGCTTGCTGGTGCGCAGTGGTTCTCAACCCTGGACCTGAAATCGGGTTACTGGAAGGTGGCTATAGACCCGAGAGACAAGGAGAAGACCGCATTCTCAACAGGCCAAGGGCTTTGGCAGTTCACAGTTATGCCCTTTGGTCTCTGCAACGCACCAGCTACCTTCCAACACCTCATGGAGTCAGTAATGATAGGAGTGACTTATGACGCCTGCCTGTTATACCTGGACGACATCATCATCGTCGGCAAGACATTCGAAAACCATCTTGACAAACTGACCAAGGTGCTACAGAGACTGCAGGCGACCGGCTTGAAGCTGAACGCCAAGAAGTGCCAGCTCTTTCGCAGGGAAGTCAACTACTTGGGCCACATAGTCTCACCAACCGGAGTGGCCACGGATCCAGAGAAGACATAGGCCATGAGAGATTGGCCTCACCCAAAGGATAAGCGAGAACTGCGCAGTTTCCTTGGATTGTGCAGTTATTACCGCCGCTTCATAAAGGGTTTCTCCAGCATCGCCAAACCCCTCACTCGCCTGACGGAAGAACATCGACCTTATGTGTGGACGGAGGACGCCGAAGGCGCTTTCCGACAGCTGAAGAGGACGCTCTGCAGTGCTCCTATTTTGGGATTCCCACAACCAGGCGACGCCTTCACTGTGGACACCGACGCCAGCGACCATTGCATTGGAGGCGTCCTATCCCAAGTCCAGAACGGCCACGAGCGGGTGACAGCCTACTACAGCAAGACGTTGTCCAAGGCTTTGAAGAACTACTGTGTCACCCGACGAGAGCTACTGGCGGTAGTGAAGACCTTGGAGCACTTCCACAAGTACCTGTACGGTCAGCCATTCCACCTGAGGACAGACCACTCCGCCCTAACCTGGCTACTTAGCTTTAGAAACCTGGAGGGCCAGACAGCCTGTTGGGTCCAGAGGTTGCAGGAGTACGACTTCACCTCCGAACATCGCAGAGGGAAGAGCCACGGCAACGCAGACGCCATGTCCCGAAGACCCTGCCCAGAAGAGTGCGGCCAATGCGCAAGAGTGGAAGAGAAGGAGCGTACCGCAGCTGTCAGAGTGGTCACGGCAGTGCCTGCGGATGGATGGGATAGCGCGGGCCTGAAGAGAGAGCAGCTGGCGGACACCGACTTGGGGCCACTCTTGAGAGAAGTGCAGGCAGGGACGATACCAACCTGGGAGGACATCGCACCCAAAAGCGCTACATACAAGTCGTACTGGGCCCAATGGGACTCGTTGAAGATCAAAGAGGGCGTGCTGTTCCGGGTATGGGAATCACCTGATGGGAAGACCCAGAAAGAGCAGTTGGTACTTCCCCGAGGTAAGGTCCCGGAAGTCTTGGAGGAAGTGCACGCCGGTACCTCGGGTGGACACCTAGGAGCAAACCGGACGAACGACAAACTCCGACAGCGCTACTACTGGCTGAGGCTCCGAGCAGACGCTGAGAACTGGTGCCGTCAATGTCACGTGTGCGCGGCGAGTCGCGACCCCCAGACTAGGAGCCGGGGTCGCATGCAGCAGTACAACGTCGGAGCGCCCTTCGAACGCATCGCCGTCGACATAGCTGGACCATTCCGAGTGTCCGATCGAGGCAACAAGTACCTGATGGTAGCTGTGGGCTACTTCACCAAGTGGCCGGAGGTGTATGCCATCCCGAACCAAGAGGCGAAGACGATTACAGACTGCCTCGTGGAACAGCTGTTCTGCCGTTTTGGGGTCCCGTTAGAGCTCCACAGCGACCAGGGCACCAATTTTGAGTTGCACCTAATGAAGGAGGCATTGGAAAGACTTGGGGTGAACAAGACCCGCACAACACCCCTACATCCACAGTCGGACGGCATGGTCGAGAGATACATCAAGACCCTAGAGGAGCACCTGAGGAAGGTCGTGACCAGCCATAAGCGAGACTGGGACCTCAAGGTACCACTGTTCTTGCTGGCCTACCGTTCGTCGACACACGACACCACCGGGATGACACCAGCAAGCCTAATGTTCGGCCGAGAGCTACGCCTCCCTTGTCACCTGGCTTTTGGGAGCCCCCCGGAAGCGAAACAGCCGGCAACCGAGTATGTGGAGAATCTAGTAGACCATCTCCACGACATGCACGAGATGGCTCGTCAGAACATCCAGATGGCAAGCGACCGCATGAAGACCCGGTACGACAGGCAAGCCAACAGCCGAGGATTCAAGCAAGGTGACATGGTCTGGTTGTACCGCCCTACCCGGACCAAGGGACGCTGCCCAAAACTTCAACAACCGTGGCAAGGACCGTACCGAGTGGTAAAGAGGATTAAGGACGTAGTCTACCGGATCCAGAAGGTGCCCCGCGGAAAGATGTTAGTGGTACACCTGGAGCGTCTGGCCCGTTACGATGGTGCTGTTCGGGACGACCAGCCTTGAGGAGGGAGCAGTGTCGCCCATCGCATTATTGTCGGCACTACCGCAAAGGAGCCGAAGGGAAGATACAGAGAATGGCCGCATTGTTGGGGCGCTTGCCGAAAGAGAGAAAGGGATAGAGACTTCTGGAATTTTCTGCTTTGTATTTGACCGCAATAATAACTGAACTTTCCTGAAGTTTCCAGAATAGTGTCTGGGAGATATAAATAGCGGTAAAGTGTGAGAAGGGACAGTTTTTTGTGTTACTAATTCGGAGCCGTGCTGTTGGTGAATCGGTAAAGACTTTCGTGCTGTTGCAACGAGATTACAAAGTTACTGTTTACGGAAATAAAAGTGTGTCTTTATCTCGACTACACCTGTCTTCTTTACTTTACACCCACCAAAGTCACATTATTGTTTGCCATTGATACAATTTTCAAAACTGTTACGACCTATGCAAGACTGGCCGGCAGTTGCAGAGAGTCCCGATAAAAGCTAACTAGTGAAACTAATCGAAAAAAGAAGAAAAAAACGAACATAAACAGAACAAAATAAAATGGGCACGTAACTTTTTAGATGTGTAATTTACTTAACCCCTGGAAACATTCAAACGAACACAACCGAATACAGTCCAATCTGATTTATTCGTATATCAAGGGGTAGAGGGAAGATTACTTGTAACTCAGAATCACTTACAAATGAGACTTTGATAATTCATTATATTTAAAAATGGGTAGCGCTACATGGGTAAAAGTTTAAAAACAACAAAGATTTGGACGAAAAAAAAACACTATTTTGAACTTGGTACTGCTTTAAAGATATTTGTTAATTATGCTTGTTTCACTTTTCTTGCATTAAAGGCATATACCTCGTTTTGTTACTGATGACTGTAAATAGCGTGGTATAAGCAATTCCTAAGTCTGAAGCAATTTCCGTTTTGATTTTGTGTGGAGAAGTTCCACCTCTCGTATGAATTTTGCCTTCTAATCTGGTGTATTACATCTTTTTTCTGTTCTTCAAGGCTGATTAGGTAAACGTAATTTAGAACTCAAAGATTAAACCACAGTTAATCAGTAAACACAGGTATCATTTTTACTTTCTCTACTGGTAAGTAGGGGAAGTATTGTATTCCACCCAAAAATTCGATGTCGAGATTTCACCGGAAATATATGTTTTGAGACCCCTGAATCAAAAAAAAAAAAAACATTTTTAGAAAAAGGTCTGTGTTTGTGTCTGTGTGTCTGTCAGTCTGTGGACAGCATAGCTCAAAAACGAAAAGTCGGTTAAAAACCAAAGTTGCTATTTAGGTTTAATGTCTTTCAAGGATGCGACACGAAGATTTTGAAGAAAATAGCCCCACCCTAAACTACCCTTTACATGGAAAATTTTTCGAAAATTTTGATTTTCTTGAAAATGGCTCTGACGATTTTGATTAAAATGCCATATGTTTGAGATACTTTTATGACAAATGAAATGTACATCTTGAATTTTCTGGCTATAGCCCCTGTAGTCGTATTTACTCTGGACTACTTTTGCATAACTGTTAGAGATAGACCAAATTATACTATACAAAAAATGTAGATCTTGCTAAAATACACAATTTATGTCTCACTAAATTTTCTTGTAGGGTGAACCATTTCGGAGATATTCCTTGTTATGTGTGTGAGTTTCGGAAAACTTAGAAACTTTCGTGAAATGGATCATCGTTCATTTTTTTATATGTTAAGTGTGCAAAGACAACAGAATCTCAAAGGTTTAAAACATTTGACTATCGCAGAAAGCCTACTGTATTCTAACATTTCCCTTGCACCTACAAGGAAATAAGCAATAAGATAATTTGTACAAATGTTTATCTCAACTAACAGGAAGAAGATATAGGAATAAGAGTTTGTAAGAATGATTAGGACAAGAGTAGAGAAAGTCATGTGAGTGCAACACATCAGATTTTTATTTTTACTTCTCGTTTGTTACTGTGACATAGTTGCGTCGAAAGCCGCCCTCTCAGCTTTCGTCTTTGTCAATAGATTGATTGATTGATTGATTGGTTTGGTTTAAGGGCGCTCAATTTCTAGGTCATCAGCGCCCTATTTGTCAATAGAAATAAGGAAAACACGCCTCGAGTTTCTTTTAAAGTAGTGTATGCTGAATGCTCACTATAACTACATAAAGCTCAGTGATGATGATGATGATGATGATATAAAACAATGTAATAAATAGGTCAAAAGGCATAAGCAAACATCCAAAATTTTAAATCCTCAAATTGACATTAAAATTAGCCAAAAACTCAAAAACTCTATCGACCGCTGTTTTGTCGTCCGCCAGGACCTCCGCAAGTCTGGCAGGCAGCTGCAGAGAATCCCGAAGGTGTACCAGAAAGCAACACTCCAGCAGCACGCAGCGAACCGACAAAAGGCTGTCACACAGCGGGCATACAGGGGCAGGGTCCCTTCCAAATAGGCAACCATGCGAAAAACTGCGGTGCCCCACTCCCAATCGAGAAAAACTAACCTCCTCGCGACGAGATGCGCTACAGGAAGCCACCCAGTCCATCGGAAGCTCTTTCACCTGTCTAAGCTTATTACCGCGGAGAGCTGACCACACGTTGTGCCAGGACGACAGCACCGCTCTCCGCACTTCAAACCTAAAGTCCTCCGAAGTAACACGCAAGATGGCAACACTGGGCCCTGCAGTCGCCGTTCCCGCTGCCAAATCCGCCATTCCACTCCCCGGCAAACCTACGCGACCAGGAATCCATGCACACACCACGCCAACGCCAGAAGTGTGCAAAACATGGAGGGCATCCCGGACACGTTGTACAATAGGGTGGGGGTTGTACAACCGACAAAGGCTCTGCAGTGCACAAAGGGAATCGCTCAAAATCAGGCAGCCACCCAACCCACGACTGCGAACATACAAAACGGCTCGACAAGTTGCACAAAGCTCTGCAGTAAAAATGGAGGTGCCATTTGGAAAACCGAATGTATATGGTTCGGTTCCATCAACATAAGCACATCCAACACCGTTAGTGCTCCCCGACCCATCGGTGTAAACATATCGACGGTCAGTGCAGCCCGACAAAAATTCCAAGAAACACACTCGAAAACTTCAAACAGGCATCGCGGACCCCTGGTGTACGGTGATCCCAAGATCTACATGGGGCGTGCCAGATAGCCAAGGGGGGGGGGGAGTATGGCCTCTCGCCCTTGGCGAACATCCTAGGCAGTTCCACTTCAAGCTTCACTAGGTCTTGGAAACGGAACCCCGCAGGCTTAGGACTACGGGTGCGATTCCTATATCGTTCTCTTAGCGTGGTGGAGAAAAAACAAGAAAACGTTGGGTGCTTAGGCATACATCTAAGCGCACAACCATAATTTGCCAAGAGAATCTCACGCCGGTATTGCAGAGGAGGTTCTGCGGACTCGGCGTAAAGGCTCACCACTGGGCTTGTTGGAAAAGCTCCTGTTGCAATGCGGATGCCCCTATTATGGACCACGTCTAATCTTCTCAGCACAGATGGTCGTGCTGACGAATAAACCATGCGCCCATAGTCTAGCTTGGATCGGACCAATGCGCGATATATTCGCAACAAAATTGTCCGATCCGCTCCCCACGATTTGCCATTCAGTACTCACATGATATTTAGGGAACGGTCACACCTCGCTCTTAGCTGTGCAATATGCGTCGACAAACTAAGCTTCCTGTCCAGGATCAAACCCAGGAAGCGCGTCTCTTCTGCGAAGGGAAGTAAATCTGGACCGAAACGGAGCGAAGGTGGTAATCGTCTCCTACGACGCCAGAAATTAACGCAGATTGACTTCTCAGTTCAGAAACGAAAGCCGTTTCTCACGCTCCATTCTCTAATGTTGTCCAAACATTGCTGCAGGCGCCGTTGTAAGAACGCCGTGCGCTGAGAAGTGCAATAGACAGCGAAGTCGTCTACGAATATGCATGACGAAACTCCAGGTGGAACACATTTCCAGATGGAGTTAATTGCTATAGCAAAGAGCGTGACAGTTAGCACCGAACCCTGAGGTACTCCCTCCTCCTGAACAAAAGAATTAGAAAAAACCGAGCCGACCCTTACACGGAAAAAGCGGTCCTTCATAAACTCCTGAATGAAAAGTGGTAGGCGTTCACGTATGTTCCAGGCATACAAGGAACGTAAAATCCCTGCTCACCAGCACGTATCATAAGCCTTCTCAAGATCGAAAAATATGCCAACGGTTTGACAGTTCTTCATAAAGCCGTCCATTATCTGTGTCGATATTGACACAAGATGGTCAACAGTTGAACGGCGTCGTCGAAAACCACACTGGATGTTAGTCAGTAGGTTACGACTTTCTAACCACCATACCAATTGTCCATTGATCATGCGTTCCATCACCTTGCAAACGCAACTGGTTAGGGAAATAGGACGATAGCTGGAGGGAAGATGACGGTCCTTTCCAGCCTTCAGGATGGGAATAACGGTGGCCTCCCGCCAATTTTCTGGGAGTATAGTGTCAACCCAAACACGATTATAGACCTTGAGCAGGAATGCCTTACCTTCAGGAGAGAGCTGTTGTAACATTTGTCCTGGTGCTGATAATCGCGATGATTTCAGGGAATGCTCCAGCTCCGCCATGGTGAAAAGGCGATTGTAATCTTCTACGTTTCTAGAACGAAACGAGAAGCCTTGAGATTCCACCTGAGTTTTAATTGGAAGGAACTCAGGGGGGTAGTTTTCCGAGCTAGAGACTTGAGCGAAGGCACTGCCAAACGTATTCGCTACTTCGAATGGATCAACAACAGCTCCTCTGGCAGTTCTCAGACCCGCTATTGGTAGTTGGGGCGACCGACCAGCAACATGCCTTAATCTATCCCACACAACCGAGGAAGGTGTGCGTCGGTTAAATGAAGCTACAAATTTGCTCCATGATGACTTTTTGCTATCGTTAATGACTTCTCTGCACCTGGCGCGGATTTTCTTGTATTCGATTAGGTTTTCCAAAGTAGGGTGACGTTGGAAAATCCTAAGAGCACGCCTTCAGCACGAATGGCATTCCGACATTCTTCCGTTCACCAGGGGACGGGAAATCGACGGGGTTGTGAAGTCGACCGCGGAATTGATTGTTCAACAACAGAGAGAATCGTCTCCGTGAGATGCTGCACCAAATCGTTCACTGAGTCGTGCTCGTTGTACGTAAAGACAGCCAGCTGGGTGTAAAGGTTCCAGTTGGCATGGTCCAAACACCATCTGGGCATACGTGTGGAAAAACTATGTTGTGTCAAGAGACTAATAAGACATGGGAAGTGGTCACTAGAGTGTAAATCAGAGATGACATTCCATTGTAAGGAGACTGACAACTGAGGTGAACAAAGTGCAAGATCAAGGTGTGAGAAACTATTGTAAGAGTCAGAAATGAATGTAGGCTCTCCTGTGTTGAGGAGAGCTAGGTTGTGACTGTCCAAGAAATCGGCAATGAGCGTACCTCTCGCACAAGCGCGACTTGACCCCCAAAGTGGGTGGTGCACATTGAAGTCTCCCACCAACAGAAACGGTGTTGGCAACTGGGAAACTAGATCGTCTAAATCAATGTGCGAGAAGCCATGGGACGGAGGCAAATATAGATTACAAATGGTGAAATGGATGTCTGGCAGTAGAATCCTTATTGCAACTGATTGGATATCAGACTGTATTGGTACAGATTGCATATATATGTCATCTTTCACAAGTATCATAGCGCCGCCATCTGCCGGAACACCCTCTTCTGGTGTAACATCACACCGTACTGGGGTGTATCGCCTTAGATGGAAGGCGTCTTGAGGACGCAGCTTAGTCTCTTGCAAATATGCGACCAGAGGTTCGTTTTCTTTGAGCAAGTGCTCAAGTTCTGGTCTTTGAGTTCGGATGCCAGGTATGTTCCAATGTAAGATAGGCTGTGGGATAAATATTGCAAGGTAACAGTGTATTACCTTGTAGTAGGCGGTGGTCGGTTCAATTTAGCCCTTTTGTGATCTTTTGGGCTTATACTCTTTTCACATTTATCCTGCTTCTTTTTCACTGAGTTTCTCCCAGTATAGGCAGGATCTTCTTGCATCTCCTCTACCGAGAAGGTTTTTTTTTTTTTTAAATGATGCTCAAATGAGCCCGAGGTCCATGTAGCTTTAAGTTACCCGACATTCGTCTTCTCAGGGTAGGGAAATCCTCGGAAAAAACCTTACCCGGATAACTTACCCTAAGCGAGATTCGAACTCGCGACCTCTTGAACGTGAGGCAGACACGCTAACCATCACGCTATTGAGGCGGGCACCGAGGAGGTGCGTATCCCCATAGCAAATTTTTGTTCGAGAGCCTCGAACCGATTGCTCGTGGATACCGGCGAAGATGAAAGCTGCCGGTTTGTGTCCATCCCGGAGGAATCCTCAGAAGAGGATCTTCGAGGGGATGAACGCTGGCTCTTCTTTCCCTTTGGTTTAATGGGAAGAGACACGTTTTCTTCTTTGAGGAAGTCAGTTTTTACATATTGTTTCTTAAATTTCGTCGGTGATGTAACAAACAACGGGCTCATTCTTGCCATTGTTGTAGACTGGCAATTTAGATGGTGACCTTGTAGATGTGTTCTTTTCCTTTACGGACTTGGTAGGAAACGTAGATTTACCTGTAGATGTTGAAGGCTTTAGAACTGTTCTTGCTACGATAATTTTTTGTGAAATTGTGGCCCCGGTTTGATCGCTGGTTTGTGTAGCGATTTCCCGCTTCTCTGCCGGCCTAGCTACAACAGAGCGATAGGTACCGGACTTTGGAAGGGGGGCTGTCGGATACGCAGGAGTTTCCGAGCTTCTGAGGACACCTTCTCTTTGACTCGGATTTCCTGGATCGCCCTTTGCTCTATAAACTGGGGGCACTCTCGCGAATTGGCTGGATGTTCGCCGCTGCAGTTCACACAACTGGGAGGCAATGAACATGGATCGTCGTGAAGGACGCCTCCACAGTTGACGCAAGAAGCTGTTCTGTTACACAGTTCACTTGTGTGTCCAAAATGGTTATACTTAAAGCGCCGGATTGGGTTCGGGATGTATGGCCTTACTTCTATAGTTTCGTATCCTGCCCTAATCCTTTGAGGGAGATCTACCCGATCAAAGGTCAGGAACAGGGTACGAGTAGGCTTCAATTCACCGCTTTCTTTGCGATGAACCCGATACACACAGGTAACACCTTGATCTTCTAGGTTTTCCTTAATCTCTTCAACACTGAGTCCGTCTAATGCGCGGGTATTAACGACACCGCGTGACGAGTTCAACGTCTTATGAAGGTCAACACGTATTGGATAGCTGGCCAACAGGTTTGCTCTTTGTATTTTAGCTGCCTGGTCTGCTGAATGCGCTTCAACCAGAAGCGTGCCATTACGGGATCTAGTGCATGACTTCACTGGACCAGCTATCTTATCCAGGCCCTTCTGGATTACAAATGGACTCACCGATAAAAACTTTTTACCTTCCTCAGTTCTAGAAATTACTAAGTAGCGAGGAGTACAGGACTCGACTACTTCCTTTACACTTGACTTCTGGTATTTTGGTTTATTTTGTGAACTCATGGCACTTTAATCCTCCACCATTGCAAATGTCTCCGATGGCATGCTCACATCCGGGGCGCCACCCCGGCTTAGGTGAGTGTCCTGGCCTGGACCTTGCTCACCCTAGGGTCTCACCTTCCAATTTATAGACAGAGGGACCCGGTCGCCTTCAGGAGTGCATCAGCTCATGCAATGGCCCCTCCCCGGGACTGACCTTTATCAGCGGATACGCACACAGATCCTACATGATAACCAGGGGCTGGGACTTACGCGATTACCCAGTCACCCCTTGCGTCACCCCATCCTCCTACAACCCGCGCGTAGGTTATCCATCAGACTGTGTACAGGGAGGTAACAGTTGGGAGGTCAAACACAAAAGTGGACCAAAGTTGATTGGGCGTTTGGCAGGTGCCCTCTCACCTCTTGGAGGAACCCAATCGAGAGTATGGCTCGGGGCCCCGGGTACGCCAAACCCGTACCTACCGTAGTAGGAGCCCCTGGGGGAGTTTGATTTCGGAGTCCTCTTCTCCTAGATGAGTCGTCAACCACGACTAACGAGCCCCATCTACCCGTTTGGAATGTTCTTTGCTTCCCCTCACCTCTTGCCTACCAGTAGTCAAAATAACAGATAGTAGGCCATCTGGTTCGGGTACTGAGCCCCTCTGCCACGTCAAGGCGACACTCCTTCGGAGGGGTAAAGCTCAGTTATATTTCAGTGAAATTAAATACGTATAACAGCGAATTACGTATAAATGCATTACGCATAAATAAGGTTCTTGAACACGTTCTAAATTATATTTTGCCGGGATCTACAAAAGTTTACGTTGACAAATAGAGGTATTAAGCAAGTACTAAAAGTATGGAAATTGATGAGAACAATATATATGAAACTACGTAAATGTTAATTAAAATGCAATGATATATTATATTTGATTATACATGGTACTAGTTACACAAATTATTTTTTTCTTTACGTTATCTTTTTTCATGTAGGTATTTTACTAAATTGACAATTTTATATCAGGTAACATGATTTTATGGATGCAATAAATAAAAATTAATTCGTTGTGTCTATCTCTCAAGATTTCACAACTGCATATAATTTTCTATCAAATATGGCATCAAAACCTGTTTACAGGCATTTCAATTCACCATTCCCATATCTGATATACAGATATTTTATAAAAATAGTCACAGGCGTGTTTGAAAAGTAATAAATAACGTAAAAGGTGTCCATAACGTGAGGAATGCGTAATATTTATCATGGGCGTCGCGAGGACCAATGGGGCCACCGCCCCCTTTGGAAATTAATGAATTTAATGTGCAGTCAATCACAATTAGACTATTGTTTTAATTTTGACGCAAAGAACAATTTATTGGATTTTATTCACAATTTCAACAAACTTCGAGGGAGTTTTAAGTATTTTATAGGTGCTGGATGAAGTTTAAGAATGTCATTTGTCATGGCATTGTTTTCTGAAAATCGAGGTTCAAGTGACAATATCAGAGATATCAACAAGGTTTCCACACCCCTCCCGAAACGAAGTCTGTAGACGCGCATGGGATTTATAGCGGTTTTATTTGTGTCACGCTTGCTACAACTGTTGTGTCGCCTATGTTACATCTGATCTAGTATTCTTGATTTTTTCTCTATTTTCAAAGTAAAATGCTTGTTGGAGTGGAAGAAAGTTCAACATTAGTCTATATAAGACAGACTACTGGAAATAGATTTTAGAGGAGCGCAAATGTTTACCTACTAAAATAATACTTGAGACTGTGCATCATAAACTGCGCAGTGGAGTTAGGGGTTGTATCCCCCCGAAAATTTGGAAACTATTAAGGACGTAACTAAAGAAAAAATCTGATGTGTTGCACTCACATGACTTTCCCTACTCTTGTGCTAACCATTCTTACAAACTGTCATTCCTATATCTTCTTCGTGTTAGTCGAGATAAACATTTGTACAAATTATCTTATTGCTTATTTCCTTGTAGGTGCAAGGGGAATATTAGAATACAGTAGGCTTTGTGCGATAGTCAAATCTTTTAAAGCTTTGAGATTCCGTTCTCTTTGCACCCTTAACATATAAAGAAATTAACAACGATATTCCGTTTCACGAAAGTTTTAAGTTTTCCGAAACTCACACACATAACAAGGAATATCTCCGAAATGGTTCACCCTTCAAGAAAATTTATGAAGACATAAATTGTGTATTTTAGCAAGATCTACATTTTTGTGCAGTAAGATTTGGTCTATCTCTAACGGTTGTCCAGAGTAAATACGACTACAGGGGCTATAGCCAGAAAATTCAAGATATACATTTCATTTGTCATAAAAATATCTCAAACATCTGATATTTTAATCAAATTTTTAGAGCCATTTTCAAGAAAATCAAAATTTTCGAAACATTTTCCATGTAAAGGTTAGTTTAGGGTGGAGCTATTTTCTTCAAAGTCTTCGTGTCGCATCCTTGAATACCAACTTTGGTTTTTAACCTACTTTTCGTTTCTGAGTTATGCTGTCCACAGGTTGACAGACACAAATGGACCTTTTTCTAAAACTGCTTTTTCTTTGGATTCAGGGGACCTCAAAACATTTCCGGTGAAATCTCGACATGGAATTTTTGGGTGGAATACAATACTTCCCCTACTTACCAGTATAGAAAGTAAAGTATTAATATTAATTATTCACAAATATATTCAAAGAATCTGACCTTTTTACGTTGACTATTTTCATTAAAGTACTAAATGTACATCTAAATATATTATAATAATGTCCTGTCAACATTAGGGTATGTGACGACCTATTTAAGGAGCACCATGGGAGCAGACAGATTGAATGGAATAGCGTTAATGTATATACATAAACATGTGGAAATTAAAATACAGGAAGTACTAGATAAAATGTGTAAAACAGCCTCGTCAGCTTCTTCTTTGAAAGTAATATAAGACAAATATCTGATATACATATTTTTATGCATACGACGTTTCCAGGTTTTCTAATTGTAGCACCTCATCAGATCTCTCCGCGAAAACAAGTCCTGCCTCCGCCCCTGCAGTGAAATAGCTAACTCAAAAATACTGAAAATGAAGGAGGCATTACCAACTTTAGCGAAGCGAAGTTGTGTGCTTTATCACAATTATTCATAAATAACTCTCATGAATAAGTATTTTAGAAATTTTATTTTTAAGAATAAAATAAACTATTTAATCTTGGGGGTTTATTTATCTGTTATATGATAATAAATAATTCTGAAACAT
Source organism: Tenodera sinensis (assembly GCA_030765045.1). Classification (NCBI taxonomy): domain Eukaryota; kingdom Metazoa; phylum Arthropoda; class Insecta; order Mantodea; family Mantidae; genus Tenodera; species Tenodera sinensis. The sequence goes on along the minus strand of CM060961.1, from coordinate 142,559,287 downwards.
AATTTTTATTGGAATTCCCAATTTTCCTGAAATGTCAAATATGCTTTGTCAATATATATTTGCTTCGCACGAACTGTTACGGAATATCATTTGAGTCAAGTCGACTTGTTTTGCAAATCATGAGAGCAAACCGACGCAATGAGGTCCAACCCAAACCTTTTATATAACCCACGCATTTACGTAAACAGCGGTCTTAGATATTTTTGAACATGCGCACTAACTCCAAACGTGAACCAAGTTCCAAGAAATGCTTAGCGCATAAGAAGAATCGATAGAAGATCGTAACATTTCAGTGTCAGCGGAAATTCCAGTTATCGACGTAATGCTTTGAGAGCATGCGCTGGGTTAGCCTCTTACAGTCTCCGCCAGAGAGTGCTATCTCCTTGCAAAACACTTAATGTGGAATGCCAACCCAGGTCCTGCTGGTCCCAAGAGAACGTAAGGACCGCATTCAGAAACACTGTACATTCACTTGCCCTGATTATTTTAACACGCAGTGCATTTTGGTGTCAAGCCGAAGGGAGATTTTTGCAATCATATGTAATAGTAGGCCGCAAAGAAATGAGCACTGAAGATTATTGGAAAATAATGCATTTAAACAGAGGTAAACGTAGAATACTTATCCATGGTTTTTATAAAATAAGGTGACATTTGGAACATCTTCCCTAATTACATTAATGTTACAGAATTTTAAAAGGTATTTCCTTTTTTAGTATAACTTCCTGTATATGTAATAAATACATTTAGCCTATGAGCATCCCGTAAGGGCAAAGCCCCCTTGTTTACTTAGGGACTAGCTCGTAAATAAGCTCCGAAGGTGAGCGAATCCTTGGGAGTATTGTTATTTTGCTGAACTGTCTTCTTATTCCTAATCATATTTTCCAATCATAAAACTCTTCCGCTTTTTCCTGTTCCCAGACACTTCCGCACTGCACTTTTCACAACTTTCGCACTTAAGAATTTATTCATCTGTTGTTTCTTTATCTGATTACCCTCCCCTTATGTAGGATTTACAAGCCAGTGCCTAGGGTCAGACGCCTGTCAGGGAGCAGAGGAACCTATGGACCAGAGTGAAGACCTGGAAGCAGGTGGTCAGCCAAGCATCAGGTATGAGAGTGAGGAAGAGGATGATATGAAATGCAAGCGAGATCGATGGTTGTAAAGGTGATAATGAAAAAAATGGTGGAATGAGTGGCGGGGGAAATCGGAGTACCCCGAGAAAAACCCCTAACGTCGCCGCCTAGGTGGTAGACGAACGCTCTAACCGCTCGACCACGGTGCCACGCAAATTTATTCATAGATTAATTATGCTTTATATACTAGATGAGATGTTTGAGAGGTCATACGTAAGCACCAATAAGGGTCGAATAAATTGAAATTTGGTTTAAGAAAACGGCCATTCAATTCTTAAAAGAAACAAATAGATCCAAAAATCGCCACCAAGAAAGGAATGGTGCAGTATGGAGAGTGAAAGGATGCAAAATGTTTCAGGTGACTTAATGCAACACAATTAGTTCAAATGACAGGCATAAATGGGGCCCAATATGCTGCCCTTGAATGTTCCACAAACGCTTATCTCTGAATCACATTGTTCATTGCAGAACGTATCACACATACACATCTTACTCACATGATGTTACCCACTTCTTTAATGTTTGTCAACTGTCAACATGTCTGTGGTACACGTTTCTCTTTAAATAACCCCACAACAAAAAATCACATGAAAGACTGGTGAACGCGGAGACCATTTCTTAGGGAATGCACGAGTGACGATATGATTATTGCTGAAAAGTCCTCACTCGCTATACCGCAGATCCAAGTTGAAGGGACACTCCATCCTGCATCAACACGTTAGTGCGAGAACATCCGCCTTTTTGGAGCTCTTGAATAACACAATTCATAGTGTGCACTGTTCAAAAATGTGCAGCCCAGTTATGAACAAATCGGTAAAGCCGCATCACGCTGTTATTGTTGGTGAGAGCAAGGAAATCTCTCGAAATTCATGTGGATCTGCAAATCCCCCAAAACGGTAACTGTTAGTTAACAGAGCCGTTCAGGCAAAAACGGGCTTCGTCACTCCGAAGGATGTAACAAGACCATTCCTCCTACATCCGAGCTTGGAAAAGCAGTAAAAACTCCATTCAGCACTTTGCACAAACATTTTTAAACAGCTGAATAACGTACACCAGTGTCCGGCATATTGCCCATGCATTGCAGTATCCCTGCTCTGCATTGGGCTCCCACACGCCGGTTGTAACTCTTGACATGTCTTCACTGCATACAGATTTGTGTGCTCGTTCTGGTTGCACTTGTAAAGAGCCAATACGTTCGAAACGTAAGGTCATATTTCGCAAATTATTAATTGCAATAGGGTCTCTGCGTAAGTTCCTCACAGTTTGTATTAGTCGAAGTGCAACGTTGCCAGTTTGGTATTATTATTTCCGAACCTAAAATACTGTGTGATTTGAAATGTTTCAAGATACAACAAGCGACTTCATCTGCTCCACCTCTACCGGCCCAGACAGATGGTTTTAAAGTGTGCTTAAAAACGACAGCTCCATATCAGTAGATTTACTGGCATGTAAAAGAATTTCTGAGGGACAAAATTCCGGCACACCGGCGACGCTGATGTGATCCTAACAATTGACAGCGTCGTTAAATAACAAATAGTTTTTTGCTACCCCTCCTGCTGTGCGTTCATTACAGAAATAAAAATACCCCTGGTTTTCAAAACCCTGGTCGGGAAGACCGCACAACCAGCCGGGAGGGACCGTGACGCTGATGACGTCCCACCTCCAGTTCTGCACACCTCATGACGCATGTGGTGGGCTTAGGAGGACGCAGCGGTCGAGCAGTAGGTCTTGGCCTGGATGAGCTGCTGTAGCATGGGAGTTTCACAACAGTGAATACTAGACTAACTTCTTTACATAAAAAGTCGAGAACTTTGGTGTTGGGAAGACATAAATTTAAGGGTGCTCAACTACTTTGGTATCAGCGTCCTTAGCATTATAAAGAGATCATGGAAAAAGCCAGAGGCAAAGTTCAATATAAAAAAATCTGATGTGTTGCACTCACATTACTTTCTCTACTCTTGAACTAACCATTCTTACAAACTCTTATTCCTATATCTTCTTGCTGTTAATTGAGATAAAGATTTGTACAAATTATCTTATTGCTATTTCCTTGTAGGTTCAAGGGGAATATGGGAATGCAGAAGACTTTGAACGATAGTCAAATCTTTGAGATCCGGTTCTCTTTGCACGCTTAACATATAAAAAATGAACAACGATGTTCCATTTCACGAAAGTTGGAAGTTTTCCGAAACTGACACAAATAACAAGGAATATCTCCGAAATGGTTCACTCCAAAAAAAAAAAAAAAAAAAAAAAAAAAAAAAAAAAAAAAAAAAAAAAAAAAAAAAAGGTATTTAGACATAAATTGTGTGCTTTAGTGAGATCTACATTTTTGTATAGTAAGGTTTTGTCTATCTCTTAGGGTTTACGTGTTTTCAAAAGTTATCCAGAGTAAACACGATTACATAGGCTATAGCCAGAAAATTCAAAATACACATTTCATTTGTCACACAAATATCTTAAACATATGGCACTTTAATCAAAATCGTTTTCAAGAAAATCAACATTTTCGAAAAATTTTCCATGTAAAGGGTAGTTTAGGGTGGGTCTAATTTCTTCAAAATTTACGTGTCGCACCCTTGAAAGACATTAAACTTAGGTACCACTTTGGTTTTTAACCGACTTTTCGTTTTTGAGTTATGCTGTCCACAGTCTGACAGACACAGACGCAAGCGCGTGCGGACCTTTTTCTAAAAATGCTTTTTTTTTTTTTTTTTTTTTGATTCGGGGGTCTCAAAACATATATTTCCGGTGGAATCTCGACATTGAATTCTTGGGTGGAATACAATACTTCCCTCCTTACCAGTAGAGAAAGTATAAAGGCACAAATATAGATAAAAAAAATACCAAACTAATGACTCGAAAGCCAGAATTAAAACGAATTTCTAAAAATGTCCAAAAGGTATGAAATCTCAACATCTAAAATTCTAAACTCTTACATTGATGTCTGCTATTGATAACAATTTCAAACTCTTACGATCGTTTCTTTATCGTCCGCCAGAACCTCAGCAAGACTGATCGGCAGCTGCAGAGAATTCCAAAGGTGTGCCTGAGAAACACTCTAGCAGCACATGACAGTCCGACAGAAGTTTGCCACACAGCGGACAAACAGGAGCAGGGTACACCTTAACCGTGCACAAAATTGCAGTGACCAATACGCAACCGAGTCATGATCATCTCGCCACGAGATGCACGAGGGGATTACCCAGTTTATTGGAATTTCCTTCACTGGTCTAAGCTTATTTCCGCAGAGAATTCACCACTTCCAGCACCCGACATTTCCGCTCTTCAGAAATAACATGAAATATGTTAATACTGTGTTTTGTGGTTGCCGTCTTCGCTGCCAAATCCGCACTTTACTATTCCGACAACCAACGTGACCAGGAATTCATGCACCCACCACGTATCTTTATCTCCTCTTTATTAACAAAGAACAAACAACGAAACATGGCACACGAACATCAGCATTTTGAAACAAAGGCTCACTCACTCACTCACTTGTCCATTTTACTCATATGATGCTCAATTGTGTTGTTGTTGTTTTCTAGTGCCTTGCATCTGGCAATGAAGCCATTAGCATTCGTGCTTTCCAATACTTTTGAACTGTATTTCCTTCTGATCTTAATGCTTCACAGGTCTTCAAGTGGTCTTCGTTCATTTCTGCTGGATCGTTACACAGAACACATATTGGTGAGGCTGAGATACCTATTCTGTAGAGATGACTTGCTAAGCAGTCGTGATTTGTCAATAGTCGGAAGGCTGCAACAGCTGTTTTCCTTGGTCACTGGGGGATTATATCTGGGTTGGAAAGTAGTGTAATCCATTTTTTATCTTTGGCATTTGTTTCTATTTCTTGTAGGTATGAATGAGAAAAATTTTTTAATGATCAAGCGTTTTATTGAGGAATATGAGAAATTGAATTTAGACTTTTGTTTTATTGTTGTGCCTTTCTTTGCAAGTGAGTCTGCAGCTTCGTTCCCCATGACTCCACAGTGTGCTGGAATCCATTGGAGATGAACAGTCTTATTAACTTTTTGGAGTTGTGTTAACATTTTGTTGCATTCTCTAATTTTTGTTGACTTCTTTGTAGTATTTGAACATATTCCCTGAATTGCAGCTTTAGAATCTGAAAGAATTACTGCCTTGTTAAATTTATTTAAGGGAAGATTTAATAATTGTCGGAGAGCAATGTGTATAGCCTCTATTTCTCCATCATAATTTGTTGTGTCTCTGCCAACAGACTGATAAAAGGAAAAATGTGAACACGTAACTCCAGCTCCAGTAAGGTTTTCCTTGGAGGATCCATCAGTATATATGTGCAGCCATTCTTCTGTGGGATACCTAGTACTGATTGTTTCCAGAGCTAGAAGTTTTTGTATTTCTTTTGGTGTGTCTGATTTACTTATTTCCGCTATTAATTCCAAATTGAAGGTAGGTTGCAATAATTCCAATGGATTTTCTCTGGTGTTAGGAATGTTCAATTTGGATTTAATCTGTATTACCTTTTCTAGGAAACTACTATGAGTTTTAAGGATTGAAGGGGGGAGGTTCTCTTCTGTCCATTTAGAGTTTGGCAGTCATAACATTTTCTCGTGTTGGAGCAATGCTTGTTCTTCTATTTTTGTTGTTATTGATGGGGTCCGTGTTAAGGCAAGCATGGCATCAATAGGTGTGGATTTAACTGCTCCAGTGATTAGGCGAAGAGCCTGATTTTGTATTTGTTCAAGTTTATTGATGTTAGCATTTGCTGCTGTTATTAAAGCTTCAGAACAGTACAAGAGGTTTGGTTTAATATACATTTTGTATGTTGTGTTAAGGACTCTCCTTGAGGAGCCCCATTTAGCACCAGATAACCTTTTCAGGATTTGCAATTTCTTTTCAACCTTTTCTGAGATGTTTGTTATATGTTTTTTCCAACTTAGCTTTCTGTCGAAAGTGATGCCTAAGTATTTGGCATTATCAACTGCTTTGAGTGGTTTACCATTATAATTTATGTTAATATTAACTGGTTTGTATTTTAGTGTAAATAATTCATAATTTGTTTTTTTCACATTGATAGTCATGAGGTTTTTGGAGCTCCATTCATGTACTTTGTTTAGCTGTTTCTATTCTGTCTTTAATTAATTCAGGTTTTTTTGGAGAGCCTGAAGTCCAAATGACTACATCGTCAGCAAATAAAGCAATTTTGGTTTCTAAAGTTTTTATTATTGATGGAAGGTCATTTATATATATGTTAAAGAGTGTTGTGCTCAGAACAGCACCTTGTGGAAGTCCTCTGTGTGTTTGTTTATATTTGGGAATGTATGTATTATATTTTGTGGCACAAAATCTTTGTGAAATAAACTGAGTTATCCATTTAAGCATACTACTTTTCACACCTATTGATTGCAACTTCTCAATTAATTTGTTTCTCCAGACTGAGTCATATGCTGATTTAAAATCAACGAATACTGCCAAGGTATCCTCCTTTCTATTGAAAGCTTGCTTGATGTCTTGGCTTAGTAGGAGTACATTTTCACTTGTACTATGATTCTGTCTGAAGCCAGTCTGTGAACTATTAATTAAGTTGTAATATTCTAGGAACCAGTTAAGTCTAGATGCCACCATTCTTTCCATCACTTTAGCAATAACACTGGTCAAAGATATTGGCCTGAAACTATTAATATTGTTTGAGGGTTTGTTTTTCTTTAAAATTGGGATGATAATGGCTTTTTTCCAGTCGGAAGGTACAGTAATTCTCCAACACGTGTTATACAGTTTAAGTAGGATTTCTTTTCCTTTCCTGCCAAGGTGTTTAATAAACTCTGGGTGGATCTTGTCAGGTCCTGGAGATTTTTTGTTCTGTAATTGTTCTATTGCTAAATCTAGTTCTGTTTCGTTAAAATCCTGAATAAAAATATCATTTCGTATATCTTTTGGCTTATTAGTTTCTCTGATAGTTTTTTGGATAGCTTTATCTTGTTTTTTATACGCTTGGGGTATTCTTTGTGACTGAGCATAAAACTTGTTAAAGGATTCTGCTATTTCCCTATCTGTAGTTAAGCTTTTGTTATTATGTTTTAATGGTTCAGTTGTATTTTTTGATAATTTTGTTTTATTAAGGAATTTGTATATTTTATTTCCATCTTTCCTATAGTCCATATGTTCTACAAAATTTGTGAAACTGGCCCTCTTTGCTGTAATTAATTCTTTCTTAAAAATGGCTGCTTTTCTTCTCCAGTTTTGCATCTTCTGGACACTTGGTTCTTTCGGCTTTGACTCTTGCTATATTTCTTTCGTGTTTTAACTTAGATAAAGATGGAGACCAAAAGTAGCTATATTTCTTTAACTTTCCTTTGGGGATATGTGTTTTGGCTGCTGTCAATAATATTTCACACATTTTTTTATTCATTTCATCTGTTGACTTGAACTCTGATTCTAACAGTATATTACACTTCCCTTCTATCTCATTTTGGAAACTGGACCAATCTGCTTTTTTAAAATTCCAAGAAGTTTTAATTTTTGGTTTGTTACTTTTATTTATTAGACCTCTTATGGAGTTTATGGTGATTCTGTGGCCTGAACCTGGGTCTTCTATTATTTCTCTTTTTGTATTGTCAATTATGTCAGATGACACCATCAGAAGATCAGGATTTGTACCTGAACCATTATAATGAAGGTATGTGGGTGGATCATTTGGATTAAATATTAATTCCATTGTTGATGAGTTTAATAGGTCTTCTATGACTCTTCCTGCTGAATTTATATCTCTGTAGCCCCATCTAGGGGAGTGTGCATTAAAATCACCTATTAAATTACTTTTAGGTTCTATGGGAATAGAATTTAGATCTAGTGTATTGTCTGGAGGATTGTAGATACTGTAAATTCTATAGTGGTAGTTACTTTTCCATACTTCAATTTTAACTATTTCTGATTTATCTTGTTCTTCCATTGTTTTTTGGATTTGGATAATAGCTTTCATATTTCTTTTAATTCCTGTAAGAATACCACTTGCTATTTGACGAGCCTTTGGAAGTATATGTGTAGTGTACTGATCCATTTCAAAGTATATTTCCTGTTCTTCTGATATATTGGTTTCTTGTACTGTGAAGACATCTATATCTTGGTCTTTTAATATTTTCATTAGCTCTTGTTTTTTAGGCTGGGACATGCCTCCTGCATTCCATTGTAGAATTCTTAAAGTATTGGAATTGTTGTGATGAAATTTGTCTAAAGATGTCCCCGCCCGGAGATCCGATTGGGGGACAGTTTTAACTCCGGAATGTTTATCTTTAGGACTCATATTCATGTATGTGGCTTTCATGTAACTGTTTTCTTAATGGGCACCAGTTTTACAATGTGGCAGTTACATCACCCAACTTAAACCCCCATTTTGCAAGGGGGACCACACCTATCGTTGGTCAACGGGTCCATCGGACCTACCCGGGAGGACTAAATAGGTGGTATTTAGATCCACCAACCTTCCCCTCATGTGCCTCTGAGGGACGCTGTTGTGCTGTGATAGGCCAGCACATATGTAAATGACATTTCCTCCATTTTAGATGGAACAGTTATACCGGTGTGATTCGGTCCCCAGAGCCTCATCTGTTAAAAGCAGGGTGCACCATGGGCAGGATGAGGATGGGAATTGGGTAGGAGAGGCTATAGGAGGTGCATCACTACCCCTTATGATGCTCAATTGTTTCTCTTGTACAAACAGTACCAACCTAACATTCTTCCACCTTTTGATTGGGAGTTAACACGACTAATCAAAACATATAATCAAATAATTCAAATTTTCAGTCTAAATGGTGGACAACTATTCTTCCTCGCCTTGTTACGTAGCTTTAGTCGAGGAATCTGAAGGTGAATTGTTGGCGTTTTGAGTTTCCATCTTGCTTCTTAAGTCCTCAGCAGATGTATTCAATTCCAGTGGGAAAATACGTTGTATAGGTCTGATGAGTTCTCCAGCACTCTTGGGCGCTAATAACCCCAGCAGTTGTGCGCCCTAAAACATTACTACTACTACTACTCCAGCAGCACTCGAACAACACTGGCATTACCATCTTTTCCAGGATATACCTCCATCACCTTAGCCAAGGGCCAGAAGAATCTTCCTCTTTTTACATTCTGCACTAGAACGATATCCCCAACCCTGACTGGGTCTTGAACCTTTCCAGAAGGTTGCAGCAACTGGTTTAAATATTCTGCTCGGAATTTGTTTTCAAGTCTTCTCTAAGTCTCTGTAGATAATGTATCCTCTTATTAAGGTCCAAAATTAAATTATTTTGTTGTTTAACGACGCTGTCAATTGCCAGGATCACATCAGCGTCGCCGGTGTGCCGGAATTTTGTCCCTCAGATTTCCTTTTCAGGCCAGTAAATCTACTGACATGGAGCTGTCGTTTTTAAGCCGGATTTGACCCCGCGACCATGGGATCAGTAGGCCAGCATCTAACCAACTGAGCCACCCAGACCGACTATTAAGGTCCACCTTATCCAGGTGATCTAGATCTGGAACTACCGCCATGGTAGTTTCTTGCAGGAACATTTGCATGCGGTTAAAGTTTGTAAGTCTCTAGGATCTTCTGACACTATGTCAGTGGCCTAGAATTAACTACTGCTTCACATTCGTACACCATTGCCAACAGTTCTTCATAACTGAGAGCAGGGCATCCAAGAATTCTTCTCAGCAGCTTCTTCACCACTTGAATCAACCGCTCCACCATCTTCCCCGCCAAGCAGCAGTGGGAGGATTGAATTTCCACTGCCTTCTTACGTCAGCAGTCTCATATTCAATCTCCTTCCAGTTAATGTAATTTAGAAGGTTGTTCATCCCCACAAAATTTGTTTCATTATCACTATATATTACTTTAGGTCGTCCTCTGGGGGATATAAACCTTCTTAGTGCAAGCTGAAACTCTCTTGTAGCAGAGATGTTACGAGTTCGAAATGAATGGCTCAATAAAAAGCGCAGGTAAATAGAACTATCCAACTCTTCCTACCATCCTTCAGCAATAGAGGCCCTGCCAAGTCGACCCCCGATGTCTCGAATACAGCAGCATCCTTCACCCTATCTTCTGGAGTGGCATAGGAGCTCTTTGAATTCCCTTTGCTTCTTGTGGTTTACATGGACTGGATTTTGAGATTAGTATCTTGATAGCTCTTCTCCCCTTTAACAACCAGAATCTTCTTCTCAGTTTTATCAGCAAGGTAGCAACTCCTGCATGACTCATTGAAATGTGCTCCCCTTAAATAATGAGTTCAACTAACTTGTGCTTACTTGGGAGGATATAGAAAATCTTTCTCATCTCCACGCTGAGAGCTTTGTTTTCACTCTTAGAATTCCCTCCTCATCTTCCTGAATGTTCAAGGTTTTCAAATCTGAGATTTGTTCACAAGCGAAAAGCTCTCACAATATCTTCGACTAAAAGCTTCTCTGCCCTTTTCAGTACCTCAATTGTTAGTTCTCCATTGGTTCATGAGGATTTCTTTCATGCACTGTTGATAAATGTTAATATCTGTGCAACCATTCTCAAAATCTTGTTACACTTGGAGAAGTATCTACAATAACAAGGATCTCGTTCTGCAGCATCAACTAGTGCTGCTACTATATTGCACTTTCTTTCTATGTTTACTTCCATTTCATTCACTGGGCTCTCTGATATCGGCCAACTATATTCTCCTTTCTTTATCCACTTGGGCCCTTCCCACCATCTAGATTCTAATAACTTCTTCACTGAACATCCACGAGATGGTAAATCTGCTGGGTTGTCTCGTCCTGGAATATGATTCCAAGCTTCACTTCTTGTAAGAGTACGAATTTCCTTTACCCTATTATTCACAAACGTACCCCAACTTTCTTCTCTCTGTATCCAACACAACGTTGTTGTAGAGTCAGTCCAATAGTACTCTTTGTGAAGCCCCAAACTTAAAGCCCTCTTTATAGATGCAGCCAACCGTGCTCCAATACAACATGCCAAAAGTTCAAGTCTGGGTATCGTTAAACCTTTAAGGGGTGCAACTCTTGCCTTTCCTTGGAGTAATTGCACAGAGACTGTCTCACCATTCTGACATAAAAAATAATAATAATAAAAAAAACTGTAGCTGCATAAGACAAACCTGAAGCGTAACAAAATATATGTATATCATATGTCCTGGCCTTCCGAAGCTAAATATATCTTGGAACTTTCACTTCACTCAATCAAGTAGCTCTTCTACCCATTTCTTAAATATCCTCCCGGGTTCTTCAGCGACTTCTGCGTCCCAACTGACATTACTTCTCCAACTTTCTTGCAATCAAATCTTAAGAAACAAAGAAACTAGATAGCTGAATCCAATAGGATCAAACACCTGCTATGTAATTGAAAGTAATATCCTCCTCGCTAACCTCTCAGATGATATGTTGACATCACGAGTATCACAGAACAGAACATCATTTTGTTTATTCCCAGTTCCTCAATTTTGTTGCTTCTTCTATGAAACAGCGCAATTCTTCGTTGTCATCTACAGACGTCACACAATTATCTACATAAAATGAATTCTTGAGTTTCTCTGCTAAAGAATGTGCTGGCGAAGTATGCTGCACTGTTAAATGATGATTAATCACAGCTTGAAGAAGAAAAGGGCTGCACTTTACTCCAAAAACAACTCTACAGTGTATAAACACTACAATTTTCTTTTCAGCGTAAGTGCGCTACCATAGGAAACGTAAATAATCTCTATCTTCTTCTTCAATAGAAATCGTAGGAAGGCTTCCTTTATATCTGCTACAACCCCTATGTACCTTTCACGAAATTTGATCAACAGAGAAAGTATTGATTTCAGGAAATTGGGACTATTAGTTAAACAGTCATTCAGAGACACAGATCCCTTTGACTTACAAGAAGCACCGAACACTGGTCTAACGGGGTAGTTGGACTGTCTTTGAAGACGGCTCGGTGAGGTAGATAGTGACAAGCACTAAGTTCAATCTCTGACTCAGGAACTTCCTCGATTATGCCCTCTCATTTCCAGTTCTGTAACACTGCATCATAGTCTTCAAACTTGGCTAAATTAATCAATTTTGAAGTCGTAGAAATTAACCTTTTTCCTACAACACACTTTTTGTCTGGCAAGTCCACTCGATTATCTTTCCACTTCACTTGATAGCGACCATCATCGTTTCTCTTAAGCCTCTTTTGAAAATGACTGAGAATAGCTTCCTCTTGGCTTCTAGTTTTACTTTCAACAGGGTCAGAAATCCCTAAAACATAAAGTTTCCATAGATCTAAAATACTAGCTGTCAGTAAAGTCGTCGTCATAGCAATTTGATTATCGCCACTTGGTATTCCAGCAGTTCTTCCCATCAACACCCAGCCGAGAAACGTGTGTACTGCCATTAAAGTAGGTAACAAATTAACTATTTTTCCTGAGTACAACATTCCAGCAACATCAGCACCAAACAGCAACTCTATCGGTGGTTCATTGTCTCCAACATTGGTGAGCACAATATTTTCTGCCAACACTTTGAGATGTGAGTATAACTTACTGATTCTGGTTGTTTTACCACAAATGATCGGCTGATCCAGCACTTACAATAATAATCATCCTTTAGGCTCTTCAACTGTACATATGTTGTAACAGTTGTGTTTTATTTTCTTTGAAGTAATTCCACCAAACAAATTATGTGCAAGCTAAAGTTGGTAGTACCTATTTCATTTTCAGTCTTATTGAGTTGGTTACTTCACTCCTCACAATTTTAGTTTTTAGTACACAGTTTAAATATTTTAATAGGTAAAAATTGTATTCTTCTTAAACCTATTTTCAGTAGTCTGTATATTTTGTTTAGACCAACAGTGAAATTCTAGTCGCAGCGCCATTATTAAGAGCCGAAAGGTGAAATACTTTTGTGGCATTGTGCGGTAATCTGCTGTGACCGGGAGGACGGAGAGAGCAAGCTCAGATATGTTTAGGGAAAGTCCCTATATGAACTAAGCATATGTATATACAATTTTGATGCGATGCGCCAAATGGGAGTTTACCAAGCCTGGGAAGCCTGTTGCCAAAATCGGGTAGGATGCCGCTAGTTGGATGAATATTTTCGCATCAAAAAGTTCGTGAAATAGCGGAACGCTTTTATGTAAGTACCTATAAGAATGCCTAACTACGTGTAAATAACACAGATGAGCCAACAAATATGATACTTTAGGTACAAATCGACGCATGAAAGCAGCGAACCTTTAGTGGAAATTGAGTAATTTTGACAGAAATGAAAACTTCGTCTTACATAAGCGCCATGTATGTAAAAAGATGGCTAGTGTTTTAACGGCGACAGAAGCATAATGTAATAGTGAGCAGTGATTGTAAATGATCAGAAGTTTTGGAATAAGTGCAAGAGTATATCTTCTTGAATCTGAACCAAGGATACGTTATTTTGGCCTGTTATTATGCCCAAGATAGACGCTTCTTTTACCAAGGAAAAAATCCACGCTCTCCCATGTTTTAAGTTATCTACTGCTAGCCGAGGACCAGAGAAGACGAAGGAGAACCGCAGCGCTGAATCTATGACTAACGAGGTGGCTGCAGGGTGAACAAAAGGCCGAATCACGAACAGAAACATTCCGTGTCAACTCTCGGACGTTTGATATGCATTCCTCTTCGCTAGTTGAATGAGATTCTCAAAAAATACTGTGTGTTTTACAAATGTGGATGGAACAAATCCTAACCTTAAGTGCTTAGTATTAATTTGGATTTTAAAAGAGTCAAAACTTGGAGAAAGAAAAACCAAATGCTAAAAACATCAGTTTTTTCTAACAAGATATACTCATATGCATATTGCAGATATAATGGTCAATGCATTGCTGAAGTCGGATCACAACGAAATGAGAAATCCTTAGGAAGACAAGTATTCGTTACCATCCCTTCCGACTTCTCTTCGAGATGCCAATGAAGATGCGTCGTGGACGCTCCTCACCTGTGCCAAGGACGTCAAAACCAGCACCGACGATTGCTGTCTCCACACAAGGTAACTGAAATAGAACAATGGTCTGCTTCTACCGATGGATGTTTAAATATATCCACTCCGATAACTCTGCTTGAAGCAGCCGCCTCCTATACCAGCGCTGTCTCACGACACCGTCGATAACGCAGTTGTTGACCCAGCCATCAATCAGTCCACCTGCATCCTGCTCTATCGCTGCAACACCGGCAACGCTGGCCATCGCAGACACTAGTGCTAGCAGAACTTCAATAATGCTTGCGCCATCTCCACAGCGACTGGCTAGCCATTTGCCTGCAGTTGGCTACACCGACACCTGCTAATAAAGGTAATTATGGAACAGCTCCAACTATGCTGGCCTTCTTTAATGATGGCAATCAAGATACTCTCCAAGAACAGACTCACTCTAGAGTTCGTCTTGTCTTCTGCAACAGGACGCACTAGCAACAAGCGTTGACTTTGCGGATCAAACCTAAGCTCTAGTCAGCCGCACGCATGGACACCACTGAGTGATCGATATTGCCTGTATGGCCACTCGCAGCTCATTGCGCATCAAAGTCGCATTGCTATCACTGCTGTGCCCCAAAGATGACGTCCGCATGCAAGTAGCATGGTCTCTCACACCACTGGAGATTCTATGCCAACTGCTGCAGGATGGACCATTTCATCGGGCTGGCTGCTGCCCAATGGCAAACAAAACCGCCGACTGATCAACCATCGCCAGTACTACCGTTGCTGTCCACTTCATTATGGGCCCATTCATTACACCGACGTCTCCCAGTCCAGACACCACCGCTGTCACCGACAGCTATCAAGTTGTTGATTTCATACCTTCTAGCCGCTTCTACCGTCGTCCAAGCTGTCACCTAGCTGAATCAACGGCTCGGAGCTTTGCGGCTTTCACCTAAGCGCCTTGAAGCCGACCACGCAAAATAACGTACCACAAACAGAAACTTTTTCATAGCATCAATCCCTCATCAAGCTCAGGACCTCACTTCATCAGCTGCTCTCAACGAAAATTCAGATATAGGGCAAGCTGTATAGATTCCAAAACAACACAGAAGCCACCTGTACATCGGCTGCCAGCACCACTCCTGATGACGACTATCCACTTGCGCGGATAAGTTGCCTGGAGGCCTCAATCACCCCACTTCAAGAGCTGCAGAACCAGACCATATCTAATGTTATCATTCGCCTAGAAAAACTATAAGCCAGAAATAGCTAATTCCATGAAGGATCAGTCACAACTATTCAGGCGAAGCTTTAACTTGTACGCTTAAATATACCAACAACTATTTGGAAATATATGTGAGGGTAAAGGGAAGGATGAAAGCTACCAGCTACCTGCCTTCTCTCTCGCACTTTAGCCTTGAAGGTGTGGCTATTTCTGTCAGCCAGCATATAGCTGCATGTTTATATCCGGTTACCCTGACAACAAAGCAGAATATAAGGTTCCACTGCTAAACAACCCTGCTAAAGGGGTAAAGTGCAACTACTCAGTTCAGGGATTTAGTAAACCTCAGCCCCTTGTAAAGCCTAGTCTATTGGTTTATTGCCCTCGTGAAAGGCAAGCTAACTCACCTCCCTCTCTTGTTGTAATTAACTAAGCAGTGTGAAAATAGTGTTCGGGTAAAATGGTTGTGTTCTCCAGTTACCTATTTTACTGAAGTTAGCTTCGCTACAACTTCTGTTTTGTTTAGTTAAAGTTAGTGGAGAATGAATCTGCAAAATTATATTGTGTATATTATGTTACACACACCATTTTTGCAGTGGACTGATTGTGATAAAAAGGATGTGCTATTAACAAGAAGAGCAACTCCTATTATTAATTTATCGGCACAAAAAATGAAACAAAAAGGTGTGAAATGTTACAGAAAGCATTTAAAGGTTCATGGTACAGTAAATGAGTGGCTGTGCGATAGTTATATGGAAAAAACTGTTTTGTTGGCTTGGCCTATTGGTGTAAAAAAGATAGTGGAACAGTGCTGGCTTTTGTGACATTTTGAACATAAATCGAAACATTCCGACTCTGCTGAACATCTCAAGTGCATGCTCCAATTGAAGCAAGTCGAAAGAATAAAAATATCATTGCTGATGCTCTGAAGGAAAACGACTGGTTGTATGTTACTCAGTACAATGAAAATGTAAGACTGCACCGATTAGTTTTTAAGGTTGTAACTAATTCAATAATGTATTTAGCCAAACAAGAGCTTGCTTTTCATGGTCACGATGAAAGCTCATCTTATCTAATGGATTATTTCAAAGAACTGTTGTCTTTATTAATTTTGACAAGTCCATTAGATTCAGACTCATTATAATAAAATCAAAAATATCTTCATTGGGGATTCGAAAAAAGTACAGAACAAGATTGTTGACAGTATTTTGGAGTACATTGATGTTACTACAGATATCACATAAAAATCACAGTGCTGACCAGAGAGCAATTCGGCTTTCAAAAGGTTTTCTAAATAATCTGAATGACTTTGAATTTGCATTTTTGTGTTTAATGAGATCTTTCGGGTTACCAGTCTTCTGTTTAATATTCTTCAAAAAACATCTCTTGACATAGTTTTCTGTCAGAAGCAAATAGAAAACAGCTATATACTTCAAAGAAAAAGAACTGATGAAGCTTTTGTAAACTTTTTTGAAACAGCAAAACAAAGGGGGCAGTTTTCAGGGCGAAAATATGCTAAACTGTCCCAAGATGAACTTTTCCAGAAGTACAAATTATTATATTTTGAAATATTGGATTTGATCTTGGCACACATTACCATTAGATTCCAAGACCTTAGAAAACTTTGCTTTTGTACTATCGCTGATTCTTCGAGGTTCCTGTATCATTAAACTGTTTGATGCTCCCACCTCTATTCAAGAAACATATCCAAACTTTTAATTTAAAAGGTGAGTTAATTAATAACACTGAACAACACTTATAACATATTTCTCCGGGACGCGTTTTGAAGGTAACTTTCCTCCATTATCAACCAGACAACAACTGGGTTTCCATGGTGCTTGATGGTGCAGATGGTGATGCTTCTTCTGGTAGTGTTATTAATTAACTCACCTTTTAAATTAAATTAATTACAACAACACTGTTTTCAAACTTCTATGAAAGAAAGATATCCAAACTTATTTAAAATACGTTGTTTGAAAATGGGATTTGAGATTTTTATGGAAACAAAGAATACCAGCATAATGTTCCCATTACACAAACACTGAAGTTGGTCAAAGAAAACAGTAACATGTTTCAATGGGTGTACAAACTTCACTCGTCGTAGCACTGCTGTTAATAAATATTTCAGTGGAGAGAAGCTTTTCTGCTCTCAAGCATATAAATACTTATTTGCAGAGCTCTATGTCTCAGGAAAGACTAACATCTCTAGCCAACATCTCCAACCACAAGGACTTGCTGAATGACCTGGAAAGGAAGCAGCCTTTTAATGACTACATAACTGAGATATACGCCAACAGAAATTACAGAAGAATCAACTTAGTATATAAGAAATAGGTATGTTGCATGTGACTTTTATGCAATAAGAGCTTCACCTATAGCTTAGGTTACGAGCTACCACTGTGAAGGATATATTCTCATCAGCAACTTTCGTTGAGCAACATTCTGATGTCACCTCAGCCATCTCACAATAGATGGATAAACCACAAATAGATACCAGCTCATGAGCTTCTCAAATTGAATATTAAGAACGGTACCAGAGTTTGAATCAACCGGGGGGGGGGGGGGGGGGGGGATTCCCCCCTCTCATTAAATAATTTTCCTGGCTTGTGAAAGAATTCTTTTCCTACCAGAGAAGCATTTTTTTCCTTTTTACTGCTAGTATTTATTTACTATTATTGCTCTTTGAAAATACAAGAAGATACAAAACACTTTCAATGCAGACTGTGCATGGTACAATTGTGAGTAAGCAAAAGTATCGTATCTCAAGTAAGCTAAACAATAAAAAATTCTTAGGTTCATTAGTTGGCTTGGCATTAGGGTCACAGTTCCAGCAATTCTGCACTTGCAAAGGCAATTGAGGAGCATTTTTTCAAAACTCGATAGATGCACAAAATGCCCTTATGAGAAAAACGGTTTTTTTCTATTTATTGGCAATGCTAGTTGGTTAGCACAGCAACTATATTAATCATTCAATTCTCCTTCCTGACACTGTCTCATTGAATGTGGAAACAAACAAATAGCATAGTTTAACTAGTGCAAATTTGGGGTTTGAAAATTCAGTTTTTTACAAAAATTGATAGATGCTGATTAACTTTTCTGAACGAGCGAGAAATTGTTATTTTTGTTGCTTTTTATTTATATATTTATTTATTTTCAACTTTTTATAATACATAATGTACTATACAACCAACATATTAATGTTTATAAGGATTATTTTATTAGGTATAAACTTAGAAACTAAGTACTGCTACATTCACAAGAACAATATGTTTTGTTTTATTTATATAATAAACATATTGAATACATACAAAGAAATTTCAAACAATATGAATAAGTAAGCTTTAACCTTTATTAGTGCTTGTGCAGTCTGTACCTAGTTCTTAGTTTGTTTCTCTTTTCCACATCTGCCTCTGTCTTAATCTTCATCAGTCCCATTTTGCAGGTTGAGCTTGTGTCAGTGTGTGGTGTACGGAATGAAAGATTGAAGAAGTTGTAAAATATGTTTTTATACCAGGTGAGTCAGCTGCCCCTTATCCTTGAGTTTTATGCAATCCGCATTTTATACTCCTAAATGAAAACATCTACCCCATTACTAGGTTCTACCTGCGTATTTAACATGGATGTTGATCACTCAATGAAATTAGTTCTAATATAGATGTTATCACATCGCCTTTTAATATATTTGTAATTAGACAACTGACGTTTGCACTTATGCAAATGTTCACTGGAACCAGCAAATATTACATCCCAAATGGAATGTTTACCACACACGTTACTAGGTAGCTCAGTTGGAACGAGCGCAAGACTCCGAAGTAATCTGTCTGCTGTGAAGGTGGTTCGAATCACCTGCATGTACTAATTTTTTTACCGTGCAATCCTCACAATTTACAAATTATTATTCTGAAAACGGTTATTATATTCATTTTTATTGCTTTATTTATGTTTTATGGCAGTGTTTGATGTTTCTTTACCCATGAACTATAGTAGTTGTTTAAACATACCTATAGGTAGGTACAATTGAAATAAGGATCATTTATACACAGGGTTGAACAGATCTACAATCCACTGTAATATGCTGACGAAGGGTTTCTGGATTGGCCAGCTCCTCTGCATAAATGCGTTCTTTTAAATAACCCCAGAGAAAGAAGTCAAGAGGTGTAAGATCAGGTGATCTGGCAGGCCAGGGGACTGGTCCTTGTCTTCCTATCCAATGACAAGGATGTGCAACATTCAAATGATTGCAGAAGATCCTCGACCGATACGGAAGAGCGCCATCGTATTGAATCCACATCGTCATTCGTTCCTGCAGTGGCACATTCCCTAATAATAAGGGGTGAGCTACTGAGGAATTGCAGGTAGCGTGCTCCTGTTAGATTCACCTCGAAGAATAATGGTTCAACAAGGTTCCCAAGATTCCACAACAGACATTTACACCCCACTGTTCTTGGAATGCTGCCTCCTTTACCCAATGGGGATTATCAACACTCCAATACCGCATAGTGTGACGATTTTCAGTTCCATTGTTGTGGAATCTTGATTCGTCAGAAAACAATATCCTGGATGTGAATCCCACATCACTTGCTACTCGCTCCAGCAACCATTCACAAAGGATCACTCGAGCTTCGAAATCTCTCCCGTGAAGTGCTTGGTGTAGGTGCAAACCACTAGAATGGAACTTATTAGTGTTCAATATTCGCACTACAGAAGACTGGCTGATGTTCACCTCCTGAGCAACTGCCCGTGTACTACTATGCGGATTGTTCTGGGTGGCATTCAAAACTGCTTCTGCATTAACACCCGATGTTGCTGGTGCTTGTCTATGAGGAGGCATTCTTGCAAGCGATGTTGTTACACGCAGACGCCTTTCAACATTCCGGAAGCTGTTTGCTGTTGGTTGTCGTCTATTCGGATATCTCTCCCGAGATATTTTCTCCGGTGTATTTGCTCTTACTTCTCCGTAGATCAAAAGCATATCTACGTACTCATCTGTCGAATACATAATGAAAGACTGGCACAAAATATCCTGTGACAGCATACGTGTGGAGAACGCAGGGGTCGGCATTCACAACACAATACATCATGCCAGTCCAATGGCGCAGAAGTCATTACACCTGTTCAATTACAAAATGCAGACAACCAAAAACGATTCAAATTATAATGTCCTAAACTCTCAGGGACTTTATAATTAGATTATTGTGAATTCGGTTTCCAAGTTTTGATGAACATAAAAAAAAATGTTTACAATGCTGAGACTCGAACCTGTGTCATTGGGGATTAGTGCAGAGGACCCGTCACAATCCTTTTCAGCTATTTCGAGATTTAACTGAAAGCACGTACCGCGTTCAATAGTAGGAGTTGCATGCCTAGCGCTGCCATTGCCACCTCGCGAGTTTTCTGGCTTGATTTAGCCTTTTAAGACAGTTTTAATCACTTGCTGGGCATTTTAATATTATTACTTAAATGGCAAAAGCTGTTGTGCATATTAATTGAGATGCACGAGGCGTAGTTAACCCAAAAAGGTAAATAAATTGTTGTTTAATAATATGTCCATTTTGACTGTACGGGCCCATAATGGATGAGGCGTGTCTCTAAATTTTGCCTAATTTCTGGCAGCCAATCCCTCCTCTAAGTACAACAATCCACCATTTTCTTTTTAGCTGGCGTTGTTAGTGTACCCATATAATAGGTCCAATTTTTCCGAGGCGTTTGCTGAATTACGTTGCTATGTATGCTCGAATAAAAAGTTTCTAAAATCGGCTGGAAACTGGAATTTGCTCTCAGTAAACGAGTCGTATGTTTTTGAGGTGTACTTTAGCGAGGAGTATGTTCTGTCCCTTAAACCACTGTTGCGCTCAATTTTGCGCATTCCTCTCTTTAAGAACGACAAGCAATACATTTTAGTAAGCGCAAAACTGGACTAAGGCACACATGCCGTTTGATGGGTGGCCTACCTTCCAAAAAAATAAGGCGCGGCTGACTCACCTGGTATTTTGACAATGAGCAGACTGGTAGATTTCTTAATCTTCTTTTGTTGCAAAAGTTGGTCCACATTTTTCTGATATTAAGATCTGGAGGTAAATATTCTCCTTGATTTTGGTCTTCCATATTGGCTTTCTCTACATCTGTACTTCTTAATGTCTTGCTTTATAGCAGCAGTAATGCCCTTCTGTAATGTTCCTGTTCTCTCACCTCCTCCGGTTTCCTTTGGCACATACCCAGATACATGAAATTTTCTAGCCAGGACAGATAATCTAACTTTTGACACCACTGTGATTCATTGGAAGCTTGCAGCCCATATGACAATACTCAGCCATCATTACTTCTCACACTGTATTTAATGCCAACAGTATGCTTTCTATTTGCAGCCTCTTTATTCACCACTCTGCGATTAGGAGATATAATACTCATATATTGCATAAGGAATTTATCTTGATCTATTTTGTTTAGCACGGAAAGGTGTTGGTGAAATCCACTTATATCATTATAAGTCAAATCAGCTGCATCACAGTGCTTATGCCCTATACTTTTAGGATTTCGTGGTGTGCACTCGAGACCATGTGAACATGTAATTGTTGGAGTATGAGCTTTCCTTGAGTTGCTTTTTGATTTCCTTTCCTTGGTGTTGCAATTCCTACCTCCCGCTCATTGTACAATTGGTACAGCTTCACAATCTGAGCATTGTGCATAGTACATTGCAGTGTCTCAACTAAGAATAAAAATGCCATGTAAGTATAACAAAGCTTGCAGAAGCACCTGCCTGCTGTGCAAGGGGTCCCGGGTTCGATTCTCGGCAGGGGGTAGGAATTTTTCTCCAGTCAAGATTACTCCTCATCCTTCCCTGAGTCTGGAAGGATCAATGAAAGTGTGTGTGCATTCAACCTATAAAAACCCCCAAATACCAAAAAACCCACTGTTAAATGAGAAACACCATTGTCAATAGGCAAGGCCGCCGATATGACTTCTGCAGTTAAAGGTGGGATATAAATTGAACAAAAAGAAAAAAAGCTTGCAGAAATGAATGTGAAATCCATGCGCACAACTCGAGTTCACGGTTATTGCCAACGATGCAGCAGTGTAAAAAGCTTGCAGAAATGATTGAGAATTCCAAGAATCGCAACAGTGAGATAGCAGTCAATGCCAACATGCGTTTCATAGAATTCAGGTTGCTACACTCTGGATCATAAAATTGTATCTATCGACCTTTGCTTTAACTCAGTCAGTGCATGTATCGAGTTTTTGAAAAAAAAAACTGCTAATGTTCCCTACCGTCTACACAGGACAAGAATCGAATTTTGCAAAATCTGATTTCACAGAACGAGGCAGAAGGTGAAAATTATGCCAATACTATATATAACTCAATTTCGTAAAATGTTGCATCTATCGAGTTTTTGAAAAAACGCTCAATTGTGGCTTACATTATCCAGTTGTTCCTTGCAACTCATTGCTCTGTTATTCATCAGCATGGATAAATTTGTAAAAATAAATATTTTGTTGTTTAACGATGCTGTCAATTGCCAGGATAACATCAGCGTCACCGGTGTGCCGGAATTTTGTCCCGCAGGAGTTCTTTTACATGCCAGTAAATCTACTGACATGGAGCTGTCATTTTTAAGTACACTTAAAAACCATCGGTCTGGACCGGGTTTGAACCTGCGACCATGGGATCAGTAGGCCAGCGTCTAACCACCTGAACCACCCAGACCGACAGATAAATTTGTGAGCAGAAAGCGAAAAGTTACAGAAACTAATGAGTCATGTATTCCAGTTCGAATTTCAGGCTTTATGTGCACCTAATATTAATATTACAGCTTCTCAGGCAAAAACTTCAGCATTGAAAGTGACATGTGTCAGTGAAAATAGTGAGAGTAAGTGCATTACACTGTAGACAAAACTAGATTTGAAAAATGAAAAAGAAATCGCCCCTGACTTTGGTCAAACAGTTTTGGGAGAGTTATATGCCTATACTGCTCAGAAATACAGAATCATGGTGCTCTTATTAAAGATGCATTATTGCTGCTGCTGTCACTGCTCTGTGCAGCGTTTTATGAATATAACACACAAATGCTACTACCACTCGTATTACTACCATTATTGCCATGAATATAACAAAAACTTAAGCCCCCCTCGTCAGAAAGTATGATTTGAACACTGAATTGTGCCCCAATCTTTTGACAACTCTCACCCAAAGTAAATGGTAGGCAAGCTGTCTGGGCATTGGTTAAGATGCTGGCCTACCCTACAGCCGCCACCAATGGCACACATTATAGTCACTCTCAAAGTCCCAGATGCTTAGGCACTGTTGGGCACCACAGTATAAGAACTCTTCTCTTCTTCAACATTTTTCCTCGCCAATATTCCAAATAATTGTTTTTCCTTTAGACACTTAATCATATTTCCAAAAAAAGATCCCTTTTCTTCTATTTGTGTGCCAGACTTGATCAGTGACGAAAGAACCATGCTTTTCCAAATGGAAAAAGGAAAAGAAAATACTGGACATCAGACACAGATGAGAAGAAGTGGTACAAGAGATGCAACCAAAAGGACATATTTCCTCAAAGGGCAATCAGGGGTCAAGCTGCCATAATGAACCATGACAAATGAGCATCTGTGAAGTTTTGGGCCTTAAGAACATAATGAAGGAAGCAAAGCTGGTTTCAGGAGTTAAGTCTGTAGTGGGCGTACTCTGGACCAGAATTGCAAGAGGCAGAGAGAGAGAGAGAGAGAGAGAGAGAGAGAGAGAGAGAGAGAGAGAGAGAGAGAGATGGAAACAAATAAATAAATGAAATTAGTAGTTAAGTGCACACAAGTCTAAATAGTAATTTGAACAGAATCACAAAATGTTAAATTTTCCAATAACTCTATTTAAACAGTCAAAGATCAGAAACTGGAAACCTTCTAGGGCTGGTTGCAAGTACCATGGAGCCCTTTCACCAGATGTTGGCTCCTTGGGCCTTAAGATGCACCTGCTATAGTCATTAGAGGTAGGTCTTTGCCTAATAGGAATACCAAGCAATTGAGCACCATTAAACCTACATCTCCTCCAGCAGGAATCTTGTAATGGGCTTTTCTTTAATTGAATGATCAGTACCTGGGACATGAACTTAACACATTGAAAGAAGCAGAATGTTTCAGAATACAATGGTGACATGATATGTATATTACTATCAAGATTCATTACAGATTATGCAAGCTCTGATTCAGAACTATGAATTTTCTGCAAATATCAGATTTATCTGTACAGATAATAAAATAATAACTTTTATGGTAACTTAGACTTTTTAATATATTTTTTATGTTAGCATGTACACATATGGGTTACCTTGAAATCAAAACATTGCATTTAAAAAACTGTATTACATATACGTGACATGATGAATGGGTGGGAAAGAAATTTAGGAAGAACCAAAAAGGGGAGAAGATGAGATGGAGGGAGACATGCAGAGAGCTTAATCATCTATGCAATTAAATTACATGAGTGCAATTGCGAATTCTGGTGGTTAATCATAAATTTATAAGGACTTCAGTACCACTGAATACTTAAATCAGAGGGTTCGTGGCCATCGCTATATAATAGCCCACTCCTAACGACGTGACATCATAGCAGCGGAATGAAGCATGCATTATTGCATTATTTGGATGTATTTTATGCATTTAAATGCATTTAATGGCCACAATATTTTCACAGTAATAAAATACACATATAGTAATTAATTATTTAGCCAGAATTGTCATTACTATGATGTACATAGTGTCACATATGCTACCGAATGAACATAGTTACAGTATTTGAAAACAATAAGCTGAGAAAGAAAACACTGGCAAGCATTATATTTACCTATACAAAAATTACTTACCTGTGCTTTGGAACTTATCCTATTTGGAGGTTTCAGAGGTGAAATGTAACTTCATGAATTCATGTTTTGAGAGAATGAGTCATTGCAGCCAAGTCTAGAGTATGCTCTGGAAAATTTCAAAGAATATTCAAGAAATTTTCTGTTTCTAAGAGCTTACAAACATCAAGATGAGATAGTGACTCAGTATTTCGTCTCTATTGTGGTGTAATCGCAGGCCTCTTTAACATCAGTGATTTTGTTGCAGTCCCATCGCTTCCGCTTATTTCTATGTTGATCTTCTTCGGTAGAGGCAGTATCCAAGTTCTTGCATAGTCCATGGATCATCGGCATCATTGTCGAATGGCTAACATGCATATCCTCATCTGCAGTTTGTTGTAGAGGATATTAACATGAGGCATTAAACGGTGAAAGAAGTCTAACTGGAACAGAAATTCGCTGTCTTGTAAGTTGTATCTTAGCCCTCTTGCTTCTCTTTCCATGCCTTTTGAAAATGAAACCTCAAGTTCAAGAAAATTTTCAATAAGTGCTTCATACTTTCAAAAATACAGCTCACTGTCCGGGAATGATATTCCATCTAGTGGCAGAATACGACATTAACAGATTTTTTTGAGAATTGACACACGCTGGGGTGAGCGTAAGAAGAAAGCAGGAAATCCAGACAGGGTGGAGAAAAACACTCCTGCTGATTTCTTTTGTGAAGCAGCTTTCTCCATTAAGAGATTTATCTGATGGGTATAACAGTGTACACAGTGTATCAGAGGATAATGTTCTATTTTAGATTGTACACCATTTGTTATTCCCCTCATGACAGCAGCACCACAAATGTTTGTGCAATGATTTTGTTTGGTGTCGATTTGAAATGACTGTTTAACATTGTAAGCAGACATTTGAATAATCTTATGCCTGTCCAATACACGAGAACCAATTGCTGATGCTCTGACACATCTGTAGTCTGTGCCATTAAGGCTACAATTTTTGTCTCCTTTAGTTCTTCTTTTATTTTGTTGTGGCAGATGTCCAGCATACATTTTAACAGTTCATTTTGTATTGTTTCTGACATCCATTTAGCAACAGTACTTGTCTCCATGTGATTTTTTACAGCACCGTCGACACTAGCTAGTAAGTTAACAAGTCCTAAAAATATTCCAGAATTTTCAGATTCTTTTGTCTCGTAGTGTGCCCTTAATGCCAATTCAAATGCACCACACAGCTTAATGCAGTCTATTATTTTCGATAAAGTATACCTATTTCTTTCAATTTTCTCTTTTTTTAGTTTAAGAGACTGTTGTATGCAGAACTGAGGTGTACACCAATGTTTACTGTACCAAGAGTAGTGAGATCCAGAACGTTACCCAAGTGTTTCCTACTCAATAAATGCTTATTTGTATATTAATTTAAATGGTCTAGATCAGTGATTCTCAAATTGGGACCTACCTTGAAGGATATTAAACTTCACGTGACCCATAAGTTAAATTACTATATACTAACCACTCATGAAAAAGTAAATATAGTATGATTATATGCATGTTAATTAAAAATACCATTATATTCTAATTCTGCAAGCGGTTTGTAGACCTGCCAAAACATTGCCTGCAATACACCAGTGGGTCGGGACCCATAGTTTGAGAAATGCTGGCCTAGATTCGTTACATCACTTTTTGACTAGGAATCATTACTTCTGAACAACAGGCAAGGAAAGCAGAAAAGGGCATCTCGAACTTCACAACTGCACATCCATGATTGTTTCGCAAAAATGTAACTATGAGAACATCTTATGTAACAGTAGCTTTTCTTCCCTTGGCTGTCTGAACAGTGCTAATATCAGGAGTAGACCTTCCAAGTGTTTTAATGTGAATTTTTTCTTGAAAAGACCGAGTAGAAAATGAATTCTTTGACAGAGTCCACTGAATTCATTTCCACGAGTTTTATTTAACAGGACTGCTTCCTGCATATGAGCAAGCAAGCTAACTAGAGGAATCTGCATTATGATTGCAGCACAGTACAGCGTAAATTACAGCGATGGCAGAGTAGGTGGGGAAAGGGAAAGGAGGGGTGAACCTATGACATTGTTGTCTTACAGCGCTCTTCCATGCTGCTTTGGACGATGCACACTGCATCTGTCCAGCACACTACTAGTAATAATAAACTCATATTATACATTATCAAAGCTCCTTTATAACTAAAGGGTTGTAAAATATTTGAAGTTGGTTATTTCTGAAATTGTTTAGCATGCTGTAGCATGATAGCATGCACAGAGGAACCACCCCTGGCAATATGCTTGTAACTATAGAAATTTATTTTTCTACTAATTTAATTCGTGACATGCTACATCCACAGAGGCAGTGCACAAAACTCGGTACTTCCTCAATTTTCATTAACGATAAATCCTTTACCAAAGTGCTCTGTTTGTTAAATTTAAAAAATTCTGTTTCAAATCCCTCATTAATTAATGTCTCAAATACTTTGTACACTATCACAACTGATTCAACTATAAAATCTTTTGGCCATTTCAGCCCTCCACTGTCACTTAGAGACAGGTATTTGAAACTTGTCTCATCCTCTATATTTATGTCCCTGCTCCTGTCATTACATAAGAAATTCAATGCAAGACATTGTTTTGTTCACTTTATGTACTGCATATTCTGCACTATAAATCAGACTCATTTTTTTAGTTTTATCCACTTCTATGCGGTCTACTGAATCTTTCATACAATTTGTACAATTCATCTACATTGATTGTGCTTATTTTGTCCTCTGCAGTGCTTTCGCTGCAAGATGGCAAAATGTTAAAATTCACCACTGAGTGAGGAATGTAGTTTAATTAAGCTTACTAAATATCTTTTCTGATTCTAGTATTTGTCTCACAAAGATGTGGTGATTTTCCCCACTCATTTGCCTGTACTGACTAAACCTACTTTCCAAACTGTCTTGTTTAAAATTTTCCTAAAAGAACATATTCAGATTTTACTTGGGAAAGCATGTACTCACAAACAACAATTAGAGTTTCAATGGTGTGTTTCAGAGCAGTCTGAGTTTCTGATGTCAGGCAACCAAAATTACGGTTTTGACTTGAGGGTCCCGGTAATGAAGTGTTTTCACATTCACAAAGCCATTGCAAAACTTTTCTCCAAAAATGAATATTGTCATCTCCCATTGAATAAATAGGATTACAGAAAGTTTCATGCCGGTTTCTGCCTTTCAGAGGTTGCTGTACATTTACAATTTTCCACCATTTCCTTATGATAGAAATAAACTTAGCAGTCCCTGACATTTCTTTACTACCCAACATGTTTTCAAACACATTCAAGGCTGCTATATTTTTTTCTCATCAAAGAGTTTCAAAGCAAGATTGACATTTTGTTTCTCAAAAGATGTTGGGAAGGGAACTTTCTTATTTAAGCTTGGAGCTAATTTCACATGTTTATCTTTTTCCAATGAATGTATTTCTTTTAAGTGACCAACACAAGCTTTTAGCAAATTACCAGTTTCAAAATCAGGAAAAATAAATGACTGCAAATGATCTTTCTGGTTAAAACAATTGCATCTTATTGATTTTAATAAATGTACACAACAAATGCATAGTTTGCTCGAAACTAAAGGGATTAGTGATGCTTGTTTTCAGATTGCCATCACAGACTGTTTCAAACATTTTTCTATTTACACGATTATTGTCTCAAATAAAATGACTATATAGCCTGCTTTGTTAATAGCTTGACAACTCTGTAAACTCAAGAAAATTTATGGAATCAAGCTTTGTAACAGGGAACAGAGCTACTATGTTTTTATTAGAAGAAAGCAAGGAATCAAGCATGAATGCCTGTACTGTTGTGGCTTTAAAAGAGGTATTCTGTGCAACACCTTCAATTGTACCACCCTTGTAACTTAAATTTGATGAAACATGTTTCTCATCTAACAGTACATTAATGTACTTCTCAGGCTCTTCAAGGGATTTAAGTTTTTGTGTAAGATACTGCACATGTGAACTGGTCAGTCCAGATTTTTCTGTTGCTAAATCTAGTGTTAATTTCCTAAGGTATGATTGGTGTGGTAGTGTTAGGACTCTGATATCTCTCAGCTTATTGTATGCAGTTGCACTTGTAAAGAACATTGAACATGACTATATAAGTGTGTTAAAAGTTTATTGGGCTTGACTTACGTGCAAGTTGAATTTGCTCCTGAAGGAAAATTGACTTATTCGAAAATGAAGTACATTTTTGCTTCTCTTACATGTTCTTCTATAAGAGAAGAGGCTGGAATCAATTTGTCTTCAATTGTCAAAACTGGCTTTTGTAGTTCCATAGGTGACTAGAAAGATATTCAAATTTGTTCTCCTGGTCACAGCAAGTCATTTCCTAAAACCCACTTAAATGTGGACATGGGAACCTCATTATTTGTATGCCAAACATGTACAGTGAGATCAGAGCAAACAGAAAATGTATCACAAATCTGAGGACAAGGAATGTAATCAGTGTTTGAAAATGTAATTGCATTTGTGCTCTCCGACACAGTGAACCCTTCTATAAGCTTATTCATGTAACCTTTGAAATTAGTTTATTTTATCCTCACAAAACCACTGATTAAAGCTAGCTAACTGTTCTTTGGGGTCTTTTCTTTTGGGAAGGAGTGCTGATGTCATATAGGACTGATTTTGAAAAATTGAGGGGTATGCATCTTCAGTCAATTTACGCCTTTCTCTAGGAACAATAAGAATCATACCATCATCCCTTGTAGCAATATGTTCCTGAACTATAAAATGTTCATTAAAATGTTAATGCACACAACTGCAGTTCTGGTAGGCACAATTTTCCCTGTGAATGTTCCTAATCCACAACTGCCTCCTAATTTCGTCTTTTGGAAACATGAAAGTAGTTCTATCAGTTTTTTCCAATTTGTAGTTGGATATACATCCTGGTACACAACACATACATGGCATCTATAAAAAAGAGAAGGGAGTAATACCACTAATACTGAACTCTAAAGGAGCAACAGCACAATAATTATTTCTTACCATTGCTAAAGAAAATTTGAACATTTATAGCCTCCAGATGCTCACTACAACTTTACCTTGGTATTATTATACACTTGGGCACTGTACAAAATAGTATTTTTGATAAAAAAAGCTTGCAGCAAATTAATCATTCAAGGCCCAGTTTACATTTCACAGAGAGAAAACATGCACAATGCTTACCCTAGTATCATAACTCAACTGATCTGCATTTGTTAGGAAATGAATGATGCACCGCTGATACGACGCCATAGCAAAACACCTTATTGCCGAATCAGGCCATCAATATCGAAGGCCACGGCTATTTCCAATCTCTGATAAGGAATTGTGAATGTGATTGCTGCATTTCTGTTTGCGCAGCAAGATCATGCATTTGTGTGACAAAACATTTACTGTGCTGCCTTCATAGCAGTACAATATGTGTAGCTCTCATTATGCCTAAGCAAATTGAACCATATTGGGAAGGCTACAATAATGCCCTTTCCGACATATAGTATAGTTATTCTGCTATTATTGAAGCATGCAAGAAGCAAAATTTTGATTAGCTCAGTGTTGAATAAATAGGGAAAGGGTTGCATGAGAATTCCAAATGGAAGCAAACAGAAAAATCCATGACCATCTTCTACCACACAATGTACGCTCTGCTGCTTAAATGTGGCACAAAATAATTTGGTTTTTATTGCAGAAATTAATGTTCATGCTTTTAGTTAAAAGCCCCAGTGCATACAGATGAGATATATTTCCCTTTCCTTTCTGTGTAAAGGGTTGATTCGGAGCATGAACATTGCAGACATTCTTTGGTTTCTAATAAGAGTATGAAACCTGCTTTGAACTGCAATGACTTCAATGACAACATGCAGAGGGGGACTTAGCACCTTATCAAAAGGCGATGGGAGGCAAATGGATCTTAAGGTCAGTTGGTACGCTGCAATGACAGAGCAGAGGGCAGGGTCCCTATATTTTCCAAGTTAGAAGCACCCCAGCGGAGACTGGCTCAGCCCAGTTCTTTCCACTCCTTCAGGTTTGTACAACTAAGGGGGACATGGGACTTAGAAACTAGCTCCCCTATCCCCTTCGGGGCTTGTACCATCCAATGGGAGGCTCAGAAACCAGTAAGCTCGCCTTCCAATCTGGGGGATGAGATTTCCAGAGCGCATTTGTTCTCCTTGCTGTGCTGCTGCGACACTTACTGATGCTTCCAACCCTGAAAGAAACCTAATGATGATTCTTGAACAAATTCCTGTAAACATCTCTCCTGTTACCCTAGCAATCTGCACCTTCCAATGCCCTGTTAATACAAATGTTATTTAACTTTTGTTTAAATTGACCACTATAATACAGTTAAATTTGAATAGCTTGTAAAGAGCCAGAACAAACTTAGAAGGGTGCTCAATTTTAGAACTTCCCTGTTAAAACTAGTAACCAATTTTTTACTTGTGGACTTTGTATAAAAAAGATCCTAACTTTGAGATGGATTCCACCATAAATAAAAACAAACTTAAAATACCTGAGGTTAGGTTTAACGCAGTCTTTTCTCTTTCACTGTACATATCAAGACCTAGATAATCATAGGACATCTACATACACGATCATGCCGATCCACAAGTTGGGGAGTCAAACACAAAATGCCTTAAATGCCACTCATTTCAAGCAACTAGTCTTCACAAATTTGCCCTGATAATGGAACCTTTTGTCACAACAGAAACCCATTTACTAATTTGCAAGAGTGCTCTCTTGCACACGAAATTTCCACAGAACTCCAGAACGTTTTAAAAGGATTGTGCTTATCGTGTTTATGTTGGGTGAATGTACTGCTCATCTGTTTACCCTTCTGACTGTTTGATGGCAACCTCCCATTAACCTTGGGCTATAGCTGGTGTATCACAACATACTGCTAAAAATCTGATACCAAAGGAGACATTACTCCAATGACAGTTGAAGTAATCATTCTCAGTACTTAGATCAGTGTTTGTAATGATCATGACAGCATTTACATAAGCTGTCTTTAATGGCAATAACAGCTTCTTCTGTGATCTTAGTGAATAAAAATTAACTCTATAATGCATCTTGGGTTTCAATTCCACAACCCCACTTATTGCAAATGCTGTGATGCTACCTCTAAGTATTCTTCCAATTCATCAGACTTTAAAAATATTTTAACTTATGTCTTAGCTTACTTCTTCTTTGCCTGATTACCCTTCCCTCAGGTAGGACTTACACCCCTAGGACTCACAAGCCATCGCCTAGAGTCAGGTGCCTGTCAAGGAACAGAGGAACCTATGTACCAGACAGTGAAGGCCTGGAAGCACGTGGTCAGCCCAGCACCAGGTGTGATAGTGAGGAAGAGGATGATATAAAATGCATGTGAAATCGATGAGTGGAAACATGGAGTAATTGGTGGAATGAGTGGTGGGGAAACCAGAGACCTGGAGAAAGCCTGCCCAGACGTCACTTCGTCCACCACAAATACCACATGTGGGTCCCTGGGATCAAACCTGGGACACCTAGGTGGTAGGTGAATGGTCTAATCGCTTGGCCACAGTGCCACCCTGCCTTAGCTTAAAAAAATCATTAATATATACACCTGTAAATTTAATTCGAGGACCTAGTCCATACAACTGCATTT
This sequence comes from Tenodera sinensis, assembly GCA_030765045.1. Lineage (NCBI taxonomy): Eukaryota > Metazoa > Arthropoda > Insecta > Mantodea > Mantidae > Tenodera > Tenodera sinensis. Next base: position 142,526,538 of record CM060961.1, on the reverse strand, counting down.
AAACAAGCACATCCTAACGTCACTGTAAGCAATGTCTTTCTTGGGTAGGTAACCAAGGGGTGAAAATTACAGAATCAATAAAGTTTTATGGGTGGACTTGTCACACCAGTGAAATGTTGCAAGAACACATTTATACATTAGCCATATTTGTCTTGTAAGCAAATCAAAAGCACATTAGCATTTATCTTAACTAGGTATTAAGATTCAACACCTAAAATTGCACATCACTGTGTTGCAGATTCAAATTGCCCGAAGAAATTATTAGACATGCAAATGTAACAAAATGGATGCAACCTTGTTAAACTGCAGTTAATTAAAGATTTATTACACTGGTGTACATTAAGTGGTGTTATTCACAACAGAATCTACACAAGGTGTAGTTAAGTATTTATTTTGCACAAGCTCTTTAAGTGTCCATACAGTAGCTCAGTTTTGCCTGTGTATTATCATAGACAAAGATTTGTTACTGATGTGTATTGTCACTGCAGCCGAGGCTAATTACCGACATTAGGGTATGGACCCAAGTGCATTAATGACCAGTCCCCTTGATGAGACAACTGACTGTATGAAAACAATTACTACTGTATGGTGCTTCTGGGCTACAGAAACTTTGTTTCGTGCCAGTTGGGAATATTCGCCTTCCAGAAGCTTCTTTTTCCAGTACCTTTCTCAATGGGTACCAGAGACCTATGTAAGGGGCTGCTGAGCACCCAGTAGGCCAGTTAAAAAGTTACAAGGTTCAGTGAACAGTGCTGAGTGTGTGCAACAGTGGCATAAGTATAATGTTACCACTATACTAACTGCTTGGAAGACAAAAAAGGATGATTGTCAGTAACTGGTGTTCTCATTTGTTACAGTGATGTCGAGGGTGGCCTACCCAGAGTACAGTCACTGCACTAGGATGGAAGTATGTCGCAGCAGTCCATATGGTTTTGGCTGTGCCTGCAAATGGATGGGATAGCGCAGGATTGAGAAGGGAGCAGCTGCCACACACCAACTTGAGGCTGCTCCTCAGATAAATCAAAGCAGGAACTAGGCCATGCTGGAAGGAGATCACACCTAGAAGTAGTATGACCAACTGGGCCCAAAGAGACTCGCTGAGGATCAAGGATGGTGTGTTGCACAGAATATGGGAGTTTTCTTCCTTCTTCATCTGATTACCCTCCCTGCATGGAGGACTGACACCCTCTAGGATCTACAGGCCAGAACCTCGGGTCAGATGCCTGTCATGGACCAGAATGAAGACTTGATTAAGAATGAAATCATTTTGTTATTTAATGATACTGTCAATTGCCAGAATCACATCAACAATGTCTGTGTGGTGGAATTTTGTCCTGCAGTTCTTTTGCATACCAGTAAACCTACCGATATGGAGCTGTCATTTTTAAGCATACTTAAACACCATCGGTCTGGGCTGTGTTTGAACCAAAATGACCTTGAGATCAGTAAGCCAGCATCTAACCAACTGAGCCACCTAGGTGGTCAGCCCAGTGCCAGGTATGAGTGCGAGAGGAGGATATGAAATGCAGACAGGGATGAATGGAATGGTGAAGATGGAGCAGTTGGTGGAATGAATGGCGGAAGAAACCGGAGAACCCGCAGAAAACCTGCCCAGACGCCGCTTCGTCTACTACGAAGACCACATGTGGGTCCCTTGGTGACAGCCGAACGGTCTAACCGCTCGGCGACAGCGCGACGAATTTGGGAGTCACACAATGGAAAGACCCACAGAGAGTAGCTGGTGCTTCCTGGGAGTAAGGTTGTGGAAGTCCTGACTGAAGTATATGCAGGTTTCTCGGAAGGGTACCTTGGATCAAACCGATCGGCATACTGCCAGAGAGGTACTACTGGTTGAGGTATGGGCAGACGCTAAGAGACGATCCCATCATTGTGTGTGGCAAGTCGCAGACCAGTAACTGGGGCCGCACACAGCAGTATAACGTGGGAGCACCCTTAGAGCGCATTGCCATCGACATAACCGGGCCGTTCCCTGTGTCTGGAAATGGGGGCAAAAAGTATCTGCTGGTCACCAAGCAGCCGGAAGTGTTCACCGTAACTAACCAGGAGTCCAAACTGACTGCGGACTGCCTCGTGGAAGAACTGATCTGCTGCTGGAACTGTACAGCTACCAGGGTACGAACTTCGAGACAAACCTGATGAGTTGTGGTTGTTGTAGTGTTTAACGCCCGCTTTTACTACTACGGCACCGCAGGCGGTGACACTGATGACACATGGAATGAAGATGGAGCACCGGTGGAATGAGATGGCGGGGGAAACCGGAGGACCCGGAGAAAACCCGCCCTGACGCCGCTTCGTCCACCACGAATACCACATGCGGGTCCCTGGGATCGAACCAGGGCCGCCTAGGTGGTAGGCGAGCGCGCTAACCGCTCGGCCACGGCGCCGCCAAACCTGATGAGAAAAGTGCTGGAGCGACTCGGAGTACACAAGACGCGCACGACGTCTCTCCATCTGCAGTTGTACGGCATGATCGAGCGGTACACTAAGACTTGAAGAACACCTTAGGAAGGTCGTGGCCAACCACCAGAGGGATTGGGATGTCAATTGACCTTCTGTGTTACCCGATGTTCGGGAGCACACCCCCGGCAAAAGTCAGCAGTCGACTAGATTGACCGTCTTCACGATTGGCGCATGACCCGTCAACACATCCAGGTAGGGAGAAATTGGATGAAGACTCGTTAAGGTTTCCTACTGGAAACTATATCTAGTGTGGCTGTGTCGCTCTATAGGAACTAAGAAGCGTTGCCCCAAGCTTAAGCAACCAAGGGCCGTACGGCATGATGAAGAGGATCGACATAGAGTACTGCATCCAGAGGCTCCTTTGAGGGAAGACGTGGCAGTCCACTCGGATCGCTCACTTGGACGACCAGCCCTGAGGAAGCAGTATCACAGCGACCACGGCTAATTACAGACACCAGAATACGACTTGAGCACCTATCTGCATTAATGACGGGACAATATGCCGCACGAAAACAATCGCTATTGTGTGCTGCTTCTGGGCTCCAAAACCTTCGTTTCGTGCTAGTCGGGAATATTCGTCTTCTAGGAGGGTAATTTTTCCAGAATCTTTCTCACTGTGCACGTGAACTATACAAGAGGCTGCTCAGCGCACAGTAGGGCAGTCCGAGTTTTGATTCGATTCTACGGACCAGTTGTTTCCTCTGGGTGTGTACAACAGAGACTTAAGAGTAACGCTTACGCTTACCGCTTAGCCGACAAATAAAGTGACTATCAGTAAATGGGGTTTTCATTTGTTACAGTATGAACTTTACTCTGCTTAGTAAGTCCAGATTACAGTGATTTTATGCAAGCTTGAAAATGTTTTATAATCATTCTCTATAATTAACACTGACTACAATTGTATACACCAATTGACAATGAACATACAAAACTGAAATATTAATAAATACAATACTTGATATTTAAATTCAGCATCTTTCAAGGAAGCAAGACAAAGATTTTCATTAAAATATCCCACCCCAAGAACCCTTGATATGAAAAAATTGTCCTTATTTTCTCAAAAATTGCTATTAAGATTATGATTAAAATATTATATATTTAAGATATTAACATTGCAAAATATAAGAGGGTGGACGAAATATAAACATTCCTGTCATCCCATGGCCCGTGAGCAACTGAGAGAGAGTTGCAATTTCCATAGCGATAAGACTGTAGATTACCTCATAGCCACTTTTAGGGCAATGCTCCTAGTTTGAATTCCTTCGAGTTAACGAGACTGTTTATTGTTCTGTTGTAAAATGTGACCTTATCTGTTTTCTCGCAGAATAAGATGAAATGTGGCTCAATGTTGACAATATGGGGTATAAATGTTCTTTGAAAATACAGGTAAAATATTGGTGCAAACAAGTATGTGAAGAATGAGAATTTGAAAACAGAAGCCATGAGCTGCCCCAGAACAGCATCATGGCTATTAGGTACTGTACTGAAGGTGACTGGTACTGTACACTTACAAATTCATCAAGTGTCCAATCCATTATTATAAGTGAGCTTGAGTACTGAAAGATTGCCGTTTGTTGGGTCACAGTGTGTTAAATGAACAATAGAGTCTGCACAAGTGAAAACTTCAACAATTATTGGTAAGCTATGAAGCAGGAGTCATTTCTGCATCATATAGTGACCTATGACACAGGTGCACCATTAAACCTCAAAATCAGGGTAACAAGGAGTCCAGCAAAACTAAAAATATTTAGGCAGTGGACAAAGACCTAGCAAACAGTCTTTTAGGGACTACACAGATTCTGGCTTGATTCCTGCTGAGTGCAGAAATTTCTTTTAAAAGAAATCAAATAAGTGGACCGATAACAAATAATAAATCAATTACTGGATATAGGTATTTTTCCTGACAGAATAAAATATGCGCATGTGAAACCATAATTCAAAAGCATTTGACTGTGTTGACCACCAGATGTTAAAAAATTAAATTTGCAGGGGATAGGAAATGTATTATTAGCCTAGTTCAAGTCCTATCTAACAGATTGTAAGCAGAGTGTTATATTAAATGGTGGTAAATAACAGTGGAATCAAACTGGAAAAAAATAAAATCCGGAGTTCCACAGGAAAGTGCTTTAGGACCCCTCCTATAATTCTTCATACAAATGATCTCCCAAATGGTATTAAAGATATAACAATTACGTCTGTAGATGATACTTCCAGTGTGTTAACTGGCATAAACCATCACCATCTAATAGAAAATACCAGAATACATTAAGGGTACTAAAAGGTTGGTTTGACCATAATGGGTAAAAAATAAATATGACAAAAACTGCTGTAATTCAACTCTAAAACACACTCAAGAGCAAACAACACCTCAAATAATGCAAACATCATTTCAGTAAGCCATACAGATTCAGGTAAAATCTTAGGGGGTATACATAAGTGAAAAACTAAAATGGGAGGGACATTTTCAATATATTAGCAAAAAATTAAGTAGTGCCTGCTTTAATATGTACTGCCTGACAAAAATTACAACTTAGAAACCAGAAGAATTGTATATCACCACCACTTTCATTTGATAATGGCGTACCGCATTATATTATGGGGAGCAGCTACAGGATGGGAAAACATATTTAAGTTACAAAAGAAAATTATTTGCATGACACATGTTAGTTTTACACATTCTTGAACAAACTTACTTAGACACCTAAGTACCTTGCCCTCACAATATGTATGAATTACCAAACATATATGAAAATTATGAGTACTACATGAAACAGAATATGCACAATCACAGAACTAGGACTCAAAAGTGCCTTAAATCAGCAGCACAAAGACTTGCCATATTTGAAAGAGGTCCATTCTATTCTGGAGTAAAAATTTATAATACACGGCCAAAAAAGTATTTAATACACTAAAAACAATTCTTACTGAAAAAAACATACTTTTCAGTAAAGGAATATATGGAAGAGTCTTTAGGACTATATTATTATACTAAGTAGTTATGCATAAAATGTAAAAATCGCTATATAGTTTGTGTGCACTGTATACTTTTTTACTTCAGCTTAGTTTGTTATTATCTGAGGAATCACCAGTTTATTGGGTCTATGTCCTATATGTATGTGATGAATAAAGTATTATATTGTATTATTGTTAATACACCGTATTACTATTAACTTCTGGAGAATGTGCAAGTGCCTATTAATCAAATGAGACTGCCCCATCCAAAACATGAGGTTGCTGCATGAGAATATTCGGCCTCGCATCACAATATGGACACAGCAGAAAGTGGTGGAAATCGACTGTCCTCCAACACCTTACCTAAAGCTCTCATCACAATGTGACTTTCAAATGTCTGGCCATTCAAGGCAACATTTATGCAATGATCACCTTGTGGAGCAGTTTGTGTACAAATGCCCTTGTTCTAGACAAACTTCTTAGTTGAAACTTTTAATTTTCTGACAAAACTGTGCAGGCCAAGCCAGAAACTATGTAGACAAACAAAATACATATTATGTTGCAAAATAATTATACAATAAATATTTAAAAACTAAGATTGGTTTATATTTGATCCACTTTATACGTATCTTGAATTTGATGTGAACAGCCTGTGATGTGCCGTCAATTCTGAATGACTTGTTACAAAATACTATTTCAAATACATTTTTGTTTTGGCAACTTAAAATTATAAGATATTGGTTGAATTTTATCAACATCAGATAGTGGCCTGCTTCTCAAGATTACTTAAGCCTTCCTTGTATCTATACTGAAATGCTTAATGAAATTATTTCTGCAAAAATTTATCTTGGTTAACAAGCAGCAGTTATATGCTATATAAAAGTAAAACCGTTTTCTCATACTGACATTTCCTGCGTCATTTCAACTCATAAGGCATTAATTGGCCTTGCACAATCCAAACATCTTTTACAGCAAGAATTTTGGATACATTCTTGGGAACTGATGCTCGGATTAACTAATGGCATTATTTTCGATTTTATAATTTCTGATTTTGTTAATGTAGGACCTAACTTCTTTTAATTGGGGCAAACCTAAGTTTACATAAATGAACAATACTAAGTTCTTAAAAACAAAAGTTAACAGCTAGCAAAACCAATATGTATTTTGAAGCATATTGCACGGAAAATAAGGAAATCTTCATTTTCTAAAAAATGGGTAACGATTTCGTTTAAAATACCACCTGTTTAAGATATTTCCATGACGAATGAAATGTATGTATCATGAATTTTCTGGGAACGTCCTCAAGAGGTCCTCTTCATCTGGACTGATGTTGCATAACTGTAAATATAAGATCAACACCCAAATCTACACAAAAAAAATGTAAATCTTGTTAAAACACAATTTATGTTGACTTTTTTTTTTGCATCAACTATTTCTGAGAAGTAGAACTGGAACTTAAAAATTCAATGCCACAACTGGGATTTGAACCACAGACCTTCCGCTTACCGGGCGGACGCTCTAACCACTGAGCTATTGTGACAAACTGCCAGAATGGCATTAAATTCTCAAACCAGTTCGTATTTCTCCTGGTAAACCACAAAGGCAGTCTCACATCAGAGACAAATTGCCCCAATGGTGACTTACTATTGCAAGTACTTTATATCCCAGGATTAAATAACCTTCAGATGGTAATTATTATTTTTTTACGCCAACAAACGTACTGTTGGTGGTTTTAAACACACAAGCCGTGTGTGGGCAAAGTTTGAAAGGTAGAACTGGAACTTAAAAATTCAATGCCACAACTGGGATTTGAACCACAGACCTTCCGCTTACCGGGTGGACGCTCTAACCACTGAGCTATTGTGACAAACTGCCAGAATGGCATTAAATTCTCAAACCAGTTCGTATTTCTCCTGGTAAACCACAAAGGCAGTCTCACATCAGAGACTGATGTCCGCCCGGTAAGCGGAAGGTCTGTGGTTCAAATCCCAGTTGTGGCATTGAATTTTTAAGTTCCAGTTCTACCTCTCAAACTTTGCCCACACACGGCTTGTGTGTTTAAAACCACCAACAGTAAGTTTGTTGGCATAAAAAAATAATAATTACCATCTGAAGGTTATTTAATCCTGGGATATAAAGTACTTGCAATAGTAAGTCACCATTGGGGCAATTTGTCTCTGATGTGAGACTGCCTTTGTGGTTTACCAGGAGAAATACGAACTGGTTTGAGAATTTAATGCCATTCTGGCAGTTTGTCACAATAGCTCAGTGGTTAGAGCGTCCGCCCAGTAAGCGGAAGGTCTGTGGTTCAAATCTCAGTTGTAGCATTGAATTTTTAAGTTCCAGTTCTACCTCTCAAACTTTGCCCACACACGGCTTGTGTGTTTAAAACCACCAACAGTAAATTTGTTGGCGTAAAAAAATAATAATTACCATCTGAAGGTTATTTAATCTTGGGATATAAAGTACTTGAAATAGTAAGTCACCATTGGGGCAATTTGTCTCTGATGTGAGACTGCCTTTGTGGTTTACCAGGAGAAATACGAACTGGTTTGAGAATTTAATGCCATTCTGGCAGTTTGTCACAATAGCTCAGTGGTTAGAGCGTCCGCCCGGTAAGCGGAAGGTCTGTGGTTCAAATCTCAGTTGTGGCATTGAATTTTTAAGTTCCAGTTCTACCTCTCAAACTTTGCCCACACACGGCTTGTGTGTTTAAAACCACCAACAGTAAATTTGTTGGCGTAAAGAATAATAATTACCATCTGAAGGTTATTTAATCCTGGGATATAAAGTACTTGCAATAGGAAGTCACCATTGGGGCAATTTGTCTCTGATGTGAGACTGCCTTTGTGGTTTACCAGGAGAAATACGAACTGGTTTGAGAATTTAATGCCATTCTAGCAGTTTGTCACAATAGCTCAGTGGTTAGAGCGTCCGCCCGGTAAGCGGAAGGTCTGTGGTTCAAATCCCAATTGTGGCATTGAATTTTTAAGTTCCAGCTCTACCTCTCAAACTTTGCCCACACACGGCTTGTGTGTTTAAAACCACCAACAGTAAGTTTGTTGGCGTAAAAAAATAGTAATTACCATCTGAAGGTTATTTAATCCTGGGATATAAAGTACTTGCAATAGTAAGTCACCATTGGGGCAATTTGTCTCTGATGTGAGACTGCCTTTGTGGTTTACCAGGAGAAATACGAACTGGTTTGAGAATTTAATGCCATTCTGGCAGTTTGTCACAATAGCTCAGTGGTTAGAGCGTCCGCCCGGTAAGCGGAAGGTCTGTGGTTCAAATCCCAGTTGTGGCATTGAATTTTTAAGTTCCAGTTCTACCTCTCCAACTTTGCCCACACACAGATTGTGTGTTTAAAACCACCAACAGTAAGTTTGTTGGCGTAAAAAAATAATAATTACCATCTGAAGGTTATTTAATCCTGGGATATAAAGTACTTGCAATAGTAAGTCACCATTGGGGCAATTTGTCTCTGATGTGAGACTGCCTTTGTGGTTTACCAGGAGAAATACGAACTGGTTTGAGAATTGAATGCCATTCTGGCAGTTTGTCACAATAGCTCAGTGGTTAGAGCGTCCGCCCAGTAAGTGGAAGGTCTGTGGTTCAAATCCCAATTGTGGCATTGAATTTTTAAGTTCCAGTTCTACCTCTCAAACTCTGCCCACACACGGCTTGTGTGTTTAAAACCACCAACAGTAAGTTTGTTGGTGTAAAAAAATAATTATTATTTCTGAGAAATTTGTTATTGGTTTGAATTTCCCAATATTTGTGTTTTTCTCAAATAGGACTACATTCATTTTTTAATCTCTTGACCATGCAAAAATAATGGAATTTCAAATCCATCATAGAGCGAGCAGCTGTGCTCTACACTTTAAAGCCTATTGGATTTTCATAATCTCCTTATACCTACAAGCAAATTAGCAATAAGATAATTTCTGCAAATGGTGGTGTTTACTAATGCAGAGCATTTGACAGTCATTTCTCCCCCTTGCACTCCAATATTTTTCAAAGGTTGGCCAAGCACAGGTTTTGAGTTGTTCAAATCCTTTCTTGGTTTGAATTGCACAGTGGGCAGTTTGGAGACTGATATGCTCCAATTCTTTGCAGGTGTTTGGCCAAACACTCGTGACCTGTTGCCAATCTAAATGATTTGCATGATACATTAGATTCTGATGTAGGGAATTAATTTGTTTCTCTTGAGATTGTGTCATCAAATTTTGTTTGCTCACGTCTGTGTATGTAGATTTGATAAATCTTTTTACAGAGCAGCATACAGATCTGATAACAGGTCTGTAAGCAGCTATAATATCCTTTGCCAAGGCATGGGCATTCTTATTTCTCAGAGTTCCACAATGGGATGGTATCCCTTGGAATAAAATAATGACTGCATTCTTAAATTTATTGATATGGTATAGAAGATTCCTACGACTTCACTTATTGCAATGATTTCACCATCAAAACTTAGAAATATCCAAGAGATCCTTTGTGAAAAGATGCAGCAACATTAACACTGCTACAGTACCTTGTTATCTAGAGATCAGTATCGTATGAATATGAAGCCAGGTCTTGCAGAGGGTATCTAATATTAATTATCTCCAAGATAACTGTTTCATTATCTCCTTGTTTTCTTTTGGTTTTAGTATGCTGGGATGCATCATTTCCCTTCATTCCATTCCCTTATCATCTTTCAGGTGTACTTTGACATGTGGTATTGGCAGTGCTGGGCAGGTAGCATGGATAATTGTGCATGGTAACTGCTGTTCTTAGTACTAGGTGGTGTTTGGCCAGTATTGTCCTTCATTGGGGGGAGGGGGTGCCTGGTGCTGGGATGAAGAGATCTTAGCACTTGTTAGACTTCTGCGCATCTCTGTGGCCCATCTTGCTGCTACCCTGTGTGACACCTTCAGTTCCCTCATTTCATCTCTGCCTCCTGAGGGCTGGTAGCCACCATAGATCTGTGTAGGTTGAAGTGAACAAGGTGTCCCCTCTGTATCTGTACCCTTTACTTCTTCTATTACAGTTAGATTATACTCAATATTTGCAAGGGTTAAAGGACTGGTTTTGATCTGTAAATTTTATTGGAGCATTTGGGATGTTGATTTGCTGTTTTATTTCTTGAATAATGGCTATAAAGCTTTTTTGAATTTTCAGTTTATAGATGGGGACCATGTATACCAATTTGTTTCTGGTAGTCCCATAAGTTTTTCATATTGAATTAATGCATTTCCTCCTAGTACAATTTTGATGCTGTTAAAATTAAGAGGCATTTCATTGTCCGTTGGAGTAGTTTTGATTCCACCAGTAATCAGTCTGAGAGTTTGGTTTTGATTATATTCTGTTTATGGAAGGTGAAGTAATTAAAATTACTCCACAATATGTCAGCACTGGCTGAATAAAGATTTTGTATATAGTGTTCCTAAAGTATCCCCATTTCTTTCCTACTAGTCATTTCAAAAGTGAGAATCTTTCACAAGCTGTTTCAGAAATACAATTAAAATGATTTCTCCATGCTAACTTGCTATTGGAAATGGCTCTAAGATATTTTAATTCTCTAGTTCTAGAAAGGTGTTGATCATTATGCTGGATATTTTCGCTTTCTTTTTTACCAAATGAAAATATTTGATAGTTACTTTTACTCGTGTTGTGTACCCTCAAATTTGATGTGTTCCAGTCATTTAGTTGATTTAAAGCTTTAAGAATTTTGAACTTTTGTCTATATGTCTATTAGATTCAAAAGTACACAGAACTCTTATCATCTACAAATAATGCTGTTTTCATGTTCAATTGCTCTTATACGGAAGGTAAGTTATTTACATAAACATTGAATACAGTTTTGCTGTGGACTGCAGCTTCAGTTAGACCTCAATATGTTTGAGGTTGGAGAGTGAGTAACTGAATTTAATAGCAATGAATCTTTGATAAATTCTGATATCCATCTCAACATGTTATTGGAGATGTCTAATTTCTGGGGTTTTAGTAATACCATATTTCATCATATAATATTTGCACCTTAATTTATAGACAAGCAATTAGGAGCTTAAACCCTGTGCGGTTTATGTTGTCTCGAGTCTAAAGAAAGAGAAATGTTGAAAAGACAGCAAGTACTCACCCCTCTGGTGGGGAAGGTGGGAAGAAGCTCGATCCCCTTCATCCAATCAGTGGTGGATTGTGAACAACTAGTAATAGCTCCATCATCTGCACTCACACTGAAGTAGTCCGACACTAAACACAACACAAGACAAACTGAGAGGCAGACTTTCGGCGTTTGTGACTGCAAAATATGTTTTCTACCCCCATCTCTAACTTGCTAGTGGAAGCAACTTGACATTTTTATGATCCTCGAGCCAAGTTACCCACAGAAGGTATAAGCATTTTACAACATAATCGTTGTACTAATATCCCATGGGTTTTAGCACCTTTATTCCTGTTAGATTTGCAGGAGAGGGTAAAGGTAGGTAAACAGTATATTCTGATGTTGGTGCTGAGGCAACATTCCTATTCCTAAAATGGAATTAGTAGAGCGTTAAGGGAATGCAGCAGCACAGGATGCAAACTGTTTTAATGTGGTTAGCATGTAACAAGTTAATAAACAAATTATTCTTCAGTTGTGTACAGCTAATGAGTATTTTATGAGACACCAGTATGAGGGAAGAAAAAAATTATACAGCAGGTTTTAACTAAGAGTGATTGCATTCATGGAAGAGAATGGTAATTGAGCTGTAGAAAGTGAGCTTTTGGTGAATGAAAAATTGTAAAAATTGGCACAATATAGAAGTGCAATGGGAATTTATAAGTTACTAAAGGCACTCTTTTCGTGGCCCTATGGCATGGGAGCACAAATGGTGCTCTTTGAGTGTGAACGCTCGGTAGGAGCGGGCAAGCTACAATGACAGCTCATAGAGCGTGGACTGTGTGACAGAGAAGAATGATGTAGGGTAGCTTTAAAGTAGTTGTCTGGTGGACTGTGTGTTGTGTGCAGCCAGTTGCTAATGCTCCCTGCTTATGTATTCTTCTAAAATCTAAAAGGGTAAAAAGTGACCATCAGGCAAATACTTTCAACGTTGCATGGGAAAGCGATTACTTTTCCATAGCAGCTGGAACAAATTCTCAGTGTCAGAAAATTTTGAAAGGTAGAAAAAAGCATAATATAATGCGTCACTACGACAAAACACAAAGATGTTTACAGTGAGCTTGTTGGTGAAGATCGCAGTAAAACAGTTCAGGTGTTGAAGGTTGCATTATTACCTGAAGTAGGTTGGAATTCATAATACTTTATTACTAGTGGAGTTAGTTCACATGTTTATAATATCACGAAAACATGGAAAATTGTGAATATGTATTTATTTACTACTAGCTGAACCCTGCCAAGCTTCACTGTGCCACAATATGGTTGCATGGATGAGAAATGAGGAACAAAACAAAGCATATGTTTCAAAAAAGTTTAATTTTGCAATGTTTGTGAGCATACAATATTTTTTGTTTTTCCATTGTTTGCGTAGATATAAAGGCTATCTGGTTTGCCCACTTGGGAACACACATACAATTGTCCATGTGAGACGCAATCTGCACCTGAATCTAAATCACACAATTCTAAAGATGGACCTTGAGCTTTATTGATTGTGATTGCAAATGCCAATCAAAATGGGAATTGTAATCTTTTAAATTTAAATGATGTATCGGTCGGGATCATGGAAATTTGAGGAATGAGGACATCTTCACCTTGAAAGGCCTAGTTAATATCGTTGCTTCCACTATGTTGTTCATCAATTTAACTGCAAGCCTCGCGCCGTTACAGAGTTGTGGCTGATTAATATTATGCAACATAATTGGCACATCTATTTTCAGTTTTAATGGGTGTGGTAGCATTCCTGGCAGATCAAGAGAGTTCAAAAACTGATGGGTAATCAACTACTTCATCTACTTCCATAACGGTGTCTAACGATTTATATATAATTTCCCTTACTTTGAATGTTGAATTGTATAAAATTAAGTGGATAGACATCTTTATTCTTTGTGGCGAGGACAGCTCGTTCACTGATCCTGTCGTGATTCTTATAATTAATTTGAATATTAGGAAATACTTTTTCATTAAGTCCCTCTTTCGATGTTACTAAATTACAAAAATTATTAGAAAATGATATTTGTCTTGTCTGATCTAGTGGCAGCTATCCGTTTCCAATGTCTAGTAACTGTCATGAGAATACCTTGGCCGATTTATCCTTTTGAAGCTGGACATGTATATTCACAGTCAACTGTAATGTACATACGTGTCACCACAATGTTGAATATTTTATGCAAGCATTTATTTCATCCACTGGTGTCGATAGAGAAATCACAGGCAATGTTTATCTAAAATCTCCTGCAAGCAATATCAGTGCATTCCCAAATGGTTGAACATTTCCATACATATCTTAACAATCTATCCATAGTTTCAAGCGATTTTTTATGTACCATTGTGCATTCATCCCAAATGACTACATTTTTTTAATACTTTTCCCACACTAGACTCTGGAAATATTGCATGTGGAAGTTGCGATGGTTTGTATGTTCAATGGCAACTTCAGAGCTGAATGAGCAGTCCATCCACCTAGTAACAATGTCGCAGCTATTCCACATGAAGCAACAGCTAAGGCTATGTCGTCCTTTGATTGAACTGTTGCCAGAATCAATCCGATAAGAAATGTTTTCCGGTTCCTCCTGGCACATCAGGTATGTTAGTGACGCAAGAAATAGATGAAAGCAATCTTTGAAGCGCATTGTATATCGTGTCAAAATTTGAGCTAAATCGATGCAGAAACTTTTGAATTTTTGAAGTGTACACAAACCAACATAACATTTTTATACATATTTACAGGAGTGTGGCGAACCAAGAGTGTTTAAAGAGGCAACGCTGCATGTGAGTTACAGACTGTCATATAATCATGCAGCAGCAGGTAAACCATTTACTGAGGCGACCTTATAAAACAATGTATGATTAATGCTGCAGAACTATTGTGCCCTAATGAAGTGTATCAGTTTGAAACGATTCCACTCTCATGTACCACAGTTACTCGCCGCATGAGAGACATGGCACAAGGCGTGCAGCTTCAACTCATACAAACAGCAATGCAGTTCGTGGCATATTCTTTAGCATTCGATGAGTCAACAGACGTGTCTGATATGGCCCAACTAGCTATACTCATGCGTGGTGTCGACAACAATCTCCATGTTACAGAAGAATTGATAGATTTTGTCCCATTAAAAGACACTACTACAGATGAAGATATTTTTCAGTGTTGATTCTTTAAATGCCATTGCACTACCCTGGGATCGCCTGGTATCCGTAATAACGGATGGAGCTCCGCAATGTGTGGCCAACGTTCAGGAAAGGTTAAAAATGCTGGTGGCTCCGATGTGATTGGAGTCCACTGTCTCATTCATCAACACGTTCACTGTTCCAAAGTAGCGAAGCTTGGTGCTTTAATGGAAACAGTGGTAAAACAATTATTTAAAATCACATGGACACTCACACCAACAGTTTCAAGAATTTCTCTGTGATGTCGATGCAGAGTATGGTGGCTAAGCCGAGGCAAGATGTTAGAAAGATTTTACCATCTTTATGACGTCATCTGTCTATTTCTTGAAATGACGAGGATCAGTGATCCCACCTGGGTAGCCAACCTTGCATTTCTTGCGAGTATTACTGGACACCTCAACAAATTAAATATTTCTCTTCAAGGAAAGAACCAGCTCATTCTCAATATGATGAATTACAGGCTTTTCGTTGCAAACTTATACTTTTCATAAGTCGTTACGGTGTGGCAACACGGCTCACTTTCCAATCTTACAAAGTGCTTGTGATGGAGCGATGTTCAGTGATTACGTTGAAGTATTAATTGAAATTCAAAATGAATTCGGTTTTAGATTTCAAAACCTTGATTCACTTGAGAAGGAATTTCAAATTCTTGCAATTCCTTTCTCAACATCAGTTGAAACGGTATCTTATGATTTGCAGCTTGAACTTATTCATCTTCAGTGTGATATAAGAGCTAAAGTTCGTTTCAACAATACCACTAACCTGAATGATTTTTACAAGACTCTACCTCAACAAAATATCCACGACTACACGCGAAAATTATCTCGATGTTTGGTTCGACATACGCCTGTGAACAACTGTTTTCTATCATGAACTTAAATAAAAACAGGTATCAAACATCTATGACTGATGTTTCAATAAGGTCAGTACTTTTCCTTTCAGCTGCGAATCACATAAAACCACGTTTTGATGCATTGGTAAAGAGACATAACATATAACTAGTTTGTACGCGGATTTAATCTGGTATAGAAGGCAACAATTTGTTTAAAATAAATATTTTTCCTAACCATAAGATGGTAAAATAATATTTTGAGAAATCATTTATGAAAGCTTGCACTTCTTTTCGTGTATGTACTATATGATACCTCTTCTCTATGTCCACTAGTAAACAAGAGCACTGCCAGTACCTGTACTCCACTCGCGAATTGTGAGCTGGCTTCAGGAGCACAAGCCATGTGCAGGGCTGCCCTAAAGCCTTAAAGTTTCTGAAAATTGATAGATACTTGCATATATTGAAGAGTTACACAAAGATGGATGTTGTGTTAGCAATCTAATATTATCTTCAGTTAAAAAGTACAAGCATTTCAACACTATCGTAAATGCTTTTGTAATAAAAGATGGTTTTTAGTTCAATAAATACAAAGTTACCATTATTTGCTTTTTATTAGAGTAGGTGCTTTAGCATCACGCAATACTTGTTTCCCTTCCACTTTCTTTTCAGCAATAAAAACATCATGGGCGCACTTTAATATACTCATTGTTTTTATTCCCGTGACTGTACAGTAGTCGCTAAAGGTTACCATGACCAGCCTTAAATTTGTTCTTTGCATAATGGTTGCATTTAAAATGTAAGCATAAAAATATGATTATGTGATGAAATATGGTAATTTATTTCTCCTATGATTGAAAGTCAAGAAATATTGGTACTTTATCTCCCTTCTTGTTCAAACTGCTTTTATTTGTTGGATGAGACAGATGATTTGTTCATTGGTTGAGTGCATTTGTCAAAAGATGATATAAAATTAGTGATAGATTTTGGGATTCTAAATACAAAGTTAATCTGTAAAAGATATACCAATAATTAAACTTCAGGGCCCTAAATATCACATTAATCTTATTTAATTCTATTTATAATATGATTAACTTCTTTAGATTTTTACATTTAGATCATTTTCATTATTGTATTATGCAATCTTCGTTCAATATATGTTACTGTTTATAATTCATTATAAAAATGAACATTACATTTATGTAACATGAAGATAGCTGTCTGATATTTTAAATATTATGGATGTATTATAAGACACTATGGATTACATAACCTAAACAGTTGTTTGAATATATCAATTGGAAATTAAGAGTAGTTTCAATAAATCTCAATTGTTAAATTCAAGAAGGGCAACTTTTCTTGATAATCCAATTAATTAACAATGAACTTATATAATTTGTCCCTTTGAACTGTTAATCACTTGGGGAAAAACATAATTAGTTTTTCCAACAAGACACTGATTTTGCTTTTCATCATTAATGGAAGTATGCATCATGTTTTCTTAGAAGAAACAAGGTGCAACAGTAATAATATAGTACATTCTACGAGAGCTTTCCTCACACAATAAAATGTATTTACTATATTATTATTATTACTTACTCAGTGAATGTGTAAAAAAAACCTGGAAATATATCTTATTTATCTCAAGCAAACCTCACTACACATTGTGTTATTTGAATAATTAGTCGCTGTTGACTCCTCTGCACTCACATACTTGAGAAACATTTGTATTTTTAAATATAAAACTAGGTAGGGCTAATCCTTTACCACGTTACTTCTTGGTGCACAGCGTTACCAACACAAATTTAGCATTGGAAAACCCACTAAAATATAAATACCAGGCAAAAATGCTAGATTCGGTATCCCATGGTGGTGTGGAATCCCCGAGGTGTTAACCCTTTCAGTTCCGGTGTCCATGATCATGGACATAGACATTTTTTTCCTATTTGTACTAGTTTTAGCTGTTTTTATGCTATACTCTTGTTATACTGTCTGTCACCAATTAAACATACGTATTTGAATTGTAAAAAAAAAAAATTTTTTTTACAATTTATATTGTAGTGTTTTTTTATAAGAAAAGATGCAAAATCCATGCAACCGCAGTCAAATGATACCCCGTCATCATCCACGCATGCCATCACACCGATTGTTTTACGTGGGCCCTCCCCATCCTTTACCACAAGCACATTTGACTGCGGTTGCCGAGACTCGAACTCATGACCTCAGGCTTTGAGGGTGTGGCCAGTGCACTACGTGTTGCCTCAACGATCATGGCTATTCAAGCCAGCAGACTGAAGGTGTCCCAGACCGCCTAATCTAAAGCGGTTTCGAATTAGAGGAAGAACGGCATAAGTAGCAAAATCACTCGGCACTGAAAGGGTTAAGCTACCACATATTAACTCCCAAATCATATTTTTCTTTTTTCTTAGTTATGTAATGGATGTCTTGTATTACCAATAGGAATTTGTATTGAAGATATGGGGTGATGACACTATATGTAGTTCATACATATGTGAATAATTTTGTTTTTTTAGGTTAGGGTTTTGAAAACTTAGATTTGTGATCAGGTATACCAAATAAATTTGCTGAATTTCTACTTTCCACAATGATATACTCTTTTGTACAGAATTTCACATTTTCAGCAAGCAGTTATTCTCCCAGATTCCAGGGCAGTAATTATAGCAATTACTTCCAAATTGTCACCAAAAAACAAAACAATTATAGAATGTTGGAAAATCCTTACCCATCTAACAGCACTTCAAAAACACCTGGTCTTCCAATGGATACCAGCTCACTGTGGACTGAGTGGTAATGAGAAAGCTGATTTTCTCGCAAAAAAAGGGTACCAGAAGTGTACAAAAATCTATAGTTAATCTACCATTTTATGCAGCTAAAATATTAGTCGACTCTGAATTCAAAAAAATTATTGCAAAATATTACTATGAAAAATCAAAAAATCAAAGATGGGAACTACCAAACATTCAAACAGTAATTCCTGAGTGTCCTCGAAAGACCAGTTGCAACCTTCAGGTTGATTACAGGACATGACTGTCTGGCAAAACATTTTAACAGTATTGGGATATATTCTTCACCACTCTGCCCTCTATGTGATCTGCAAGAGGAAATGGATCGAGACCACCTTCAAATATGCCCGGCCACTTCTAGTGCCCCACCCATCAGTGAAAAATATTGGAGAGCAAGAGGATTAATGACTTCATTGTCAGAAATCCAGCATTAGCTAACAACAACGATATACATAGTCTGACCATAGATACTGTCACAAAGTTACACAAAGTGGTTTGAGATGTTTTAATATACTGATTATATTAGTTACATGTATGTTTGAGGAAACAAACTTACATATAATTATTCAAAATGACCACCTCTGGCATGCACACAGGCCTTAAGTCTTTGTGGCCACTCATCCATTGAATCTTTGTGGCCACTCATCTATTGAATTGCGCAATGTTTCCAGTGGGAAATCTGCTGCTGCCTTCCTAAGATAATGCTTCAAACTTTCAATATTAGGATGTCTCTTCTTGCAAGCCACTTCTTGAAGCTTAGACCACAATTTATAGTCCAGGAAGTTCAAGTCCGAACTTGCAGAAGGCCAATCTGAGCTCGAAACATTAGTCCTGAGCCACTCTTGAGTTGTCCTTGCCTTATGCTTCTTGTTGGAAACTCTAGTTTTGCCCATGGAAGAGTATGTTGCTGAGAGCCTTGACCACTCTCTAGCACTGTATCCTGGTACACTTTGACCAATGTTTTCACACCTTTTTTCACAGAAGTGGAGCTCTGTGATTCCTTCGTAGCTCACACCCCACCAAACCATGACAGGTGCAGGATGATGGCCCCTATGGACTCTTGGAGCCTTTTCAGCAGCTTCTTTAGATGATCTGGCATATACTCGGTCGTTTTGTGCATTGAAAGCCTCCTCAACACTGAACATTTTTTCGTCAGTGAAAAGGATTCTTCTGTGACCATTTGCTGCGTAACGCTGCAATAACCATTTTGATTTAAGAAGCCTCTGGTGCTTCAGCTCACTTGTGAGGAAGTGCCCATTCCGCTGTTTGTAGGCGCACAGGGCAAGGTCACTGTGCAATGTGTGCAACATAGGCATTTTAGAAATGTTCAGTTCCTGAGCCATCACTGACTGTTCGTACGGGATTTCTTCGGATGCGAGTTGCCACTGCTTTCACCAACTCTTATATCAGGGACTGCCAACTGACATGCAAGGTGTGCCTATACAGTTTGCACGGTGCTGGCGTGTCTGGTCGTTGCTTGTGAGTGCTAGGGAGATATATCAGTGGCGTTCCATAATCTGCACTTGCATTACCATTAAATAATTAAGGACAGGGTAGTAGTGAAGGAACAATTTAGAAACTGTATAATACGTGGTTTAATATCTCTCTGGTACTTGTTATTAAGTTATAGATAAAACAACCGAATACCAATAAGATTATTGTAGCCTTCAATCCTATACATCCAAATGATGGCATATAAAACCAATATTTTTTAACTATATGAACGAAGCAGTACTTTGTGGAAATTAGCACAATTTTGATCCTTAAACAATTGAAAAATATAAAATAACAAAATAATATTTACTATACAGTGCTAATATTACACAGAATGCTTTATATTAAACAAATATACACATTTCAATTAAGAATTTTATACATTCAGTTTTCGGTCGACACTCTTGCCTTTTGATTTTCACAATATTCGCCACATTTGGAGACAATGAAACAACTCTGGACCCTCAATGCACACTTCAAGATATGATCACTGATGTTGGTTCTCTGAGGGTTTTTAATGCGTTTCATAGCTGAAAATAAGGATTCACATACATAGGTCGAACCACACATTGCAATCATAGATGCCGCATGCCTGTGTAGTCGAGGGAATCTTGATTTAGGAAATCTCCTGTAGAAATCTAGCAAACTTCCTGTTTCTGTAACTGTCAGCTAATTCAATGTCACATTTCAAGGTGATAAACTCCAGTTGAACATCTTTGGGAGTATCACCAACATTCATGTTAAATGGTGTAGCGAATAAATCAAAATCCATTTTTAAGCCCATGAGATCGCGAAATCTTTCATCAAACACACGGGAAAGCAAGTGCAGATTTTCAACACATCCCATTTCTAGGGAATCACAATCACGGATCACACTTTCCAACCTGGGAAAATGACAAGGATCACCATTTGACAGTTGATGTTCCCATAATGAAAGCATATTTTAAAAACTTCATTGCTACAGAACATATGTGTGATTAGTTTGTTTTTCCCTAGAAGTGAAACATTCAAAGTATTCAAATGTTCACTAATATCGGCCATAAATTCAAGATCATATTTTCACTTAACATTCGTGAGCTCTTCAATAGGTTCTCTGCACATTTCCATGAACAAACGTATCTCATCTAATAATTCAAAGTATCTGCTTAAAACCTTGCCTCGACTGAGCCACCTAACTGCTGTATGATACGGTATATCACCATACTCATGCTCCAAATCCTCTAAGAAGCTTTTAAATTGTCTATGTTTTACAACGTAGGACCTCAGTTTGTTTATAGTCTTCACAACCAGACTCATTACATTGATTACATTCAGTGTTTTGGCACATAAGTTTTCCTGATGAACTATACAATGAACTGCTGTTATTTCTTTTGCTAGTTTATTTTTCAGGAGGCTCACAAATCCGTTGTGCGAACCAACCAAAGCTGGGGCACCATCGGTGGCTACCGATATGAGTGTATCCCATGGAATCCCTGTATTCTCCACAACTTCTACTACACAATTCAGAATGTCTAATCCTGTTGTGCCTTTTATTGGCACCAGATCTAGCATTTCTTCCACAACTTCCAAATTTTCATTTACTCCATGAATAAAAATACATAATTGAGTCATACTTGAGAAGTCAGTGCTCTAATCAATAGCAATAGAGAATGCAACAAATTCTCTTGCTCTTTCAATAAGTTATGCGCAAATGTTGTCCACCAGATCTTGAATTCTGCGTGAAATAGTATGAGGTGACAGACTGACACTCTCGAACTGGTGAACACCGACAGGGGTGAATTTACTTGCAGCCATAAGCATACATTGTTTAATAAGTGGACCATCGGAAAAACTACTAGAAGATGTCGCAATTCCTAGTGCTAATTCATAACTCGCATACACTCAGGTTTCTGCCACTCCACCATCCCCTTCTTCCTGTTCCTCTTCCTGCGATGTGATCTCTTCTCTGAGCTTTGTATCTCTGCAGTGCGTTTTTCTTTTTCTAGGGCCGAGTAATCATTAGCATGCAATGTATTAAAATGTTGCTGAAGATTAAATCGTTTTAGCACTCACAATTTTTTCCTGGCAAATTAAACAAATAGCACCACTGCTACATTCCATGAAGAAGTACTCAGCTTCCCATTCGGGATTGAAATAATGTGTCGGCGTGGGTGCCCTTTGCTTTAATGAGTGCCCTTTCATATAAAATTGACACTGAAGTACGGACCGCCACTGCTAAGGAAGACACTGCTACCACTGCGAAGCACGAACTGAGGCAGCACGGTGCTTGTAGCCCAGGACATGCACAGCGGCAAGTGAGTTGGCTGTGTCTGTCTTAGAGTGTCCACAGTGCGCGGTCTTCCTTGCCTGTGGTGGTCTTTCACAGTTCTGGTCTCAAAGAAGCGCTGGACAGTGTGGTACATGAACCTCTTGCTTATTTTCAACTTCTGGAGAATTTTGAAGATCTCACCTGGGGATTTGCTTACCTTGTGCAAGGCTATTATAGCTGCATGATTTTTGTAATCGCCCCATTTCATTGTGGCAACTAACACAAACAACCTTGTTCTGCAGTTGAATTCCCAATGACTCAGCGCTGAACAACACAACAAAGGAATGTGCAGGCAGGCAGAGGCAGGAAGTACAGCTACTCAAAAGTTGACAGCATTTATAGTAAGACTGTGTAATAAAAATACTGTTCCTGTAAATTACTGTTTTCCCTGGCTGGGAGGGCCAGTAGGATTATGTTCAGCTGCCTTTGATCCTTATACACCAATTGAGGAGCTCCAATCTCATTAACACTTCAGCAGCAAGCAGCTGGAAGAACACTGTATACCGATTACATGCTAAGCCCCATTATTTCTGTCTGTCCATAGTGCACAATATGGATGGAGGCAGACAATATAGTGGTTGTGCAGCTTTTGGCCCAAACATCCACAATGGAGTTAATTACTGTCAAGGCCTATTCTGTTAGACTGCCTCCATAGTGCAGTGGTAGCATGCTTACCTCCGGCGCAGTGGACCTGGGTTCAATACCCAGAATAAGTACAGGGGTTTTCCTCCCTGCTGGGAGGTCTGGCATGGGGAACACTCAGTCTCCTTAGGGCAGGGGGCAATTGAGTAGCTACTTGATTGAAAAGTAGCTGCACCTAGTCGAGAAGAACCGGCTGGGAGAGAGCAGGGCACTGACCATGTCTCACCTCCAGTACTGCACCCAACTCATGACACTTGTGGTGGATAGAGGTGAAGGATGCAGTGGTCGGGTGGTAGGTCTTGGCCCAGATGGGCTGTTGTACCACGGGGTTACATTTTTTACTATCCTGTTACACAACAAAATTTTGTTCTGGATATGTTGGATAAGAAATCTTAATATAATGTGACATTCAGAGGTGCAAAACTTTTAGCTTAGCTCATAAAACGAGCAAAATCTCAAACAAGTTTAACCTCTTGAGCGATAGCCATTTAAAAGCTCCGCAGGCCGAGAACGGATACCCAATATCCAGCGCAGGGCATTTAAATTGTTAAATGCGCTAAAAGTGCTTCGTAAATACACAGCTGTATTTTGTGTAAATTTTAAGTTATTTTAATGACACAAAAACTGGTATAAAACTCATTATATGCAGTATACATGTACATCATCAGCAATGTTGAGTTGCATTTACAAATCGTTGAAATGGCACTATTTGTTTCACTGTGGTGAAAAGTTAACTTTGCTTTGTCGAACACATCTAATATAATTTCTCGGAAAGAAACAGTAGTGGACCCATTGTATGTGTGAACTATGCGTCAGCAAATCACAGCACAATGTGAAATAGAACACTACTGTATGCGTGGTTTATGAGTCATCAGAATAAAGCAGGTTTGCAATTTTTCCTTACACGTGTTTCGTAACTTGGATTTAGCTTACAGGCTCCGTTCATTTCTTTCTTGAAATACATACGTATACTTTCCTGCTTGTAGCTGAAGTGAGAAGCTTTTGAGTGTTACATCTCAGAGCTAAAACATGGCATCAACAAACAGTGTTGCACAAAGGTTAGCGAGTGGTGGAAGTGTAAGGGCTTCTGAAATTACACACGATAATGTGGAGGACTTCTTGCTGTGTAACAGTGATTTGGATATTGATGGCAAATTTTCCGAATTTGAGGGGGGTGTGGAGGATATAGGTACGAGTAGCAGTGAGGAAGAATGTGATGAACTTCCTTCAGGTGTTCGTGAAGAGTCAGCATTGTGGAGTGCTGAAAACAATTGCAATACAAACAGGCACATCTTCACGAGCACAGGGTCTGGTGTTCAACCCCAGGCTCAGCTGACAGCCAACCAATTGACATTTTTACAAAATTTTTTACTACCGACTTAGTGTCTCTCTTTGTTTCGGAAGCAAATGTATATGCGAGTAAGGTGAAGGAAGACCTGCTCTCTAAAGGTAAATTAGGGCCTAAGAGCAGAATTCAAAGGTGGACAGAAGTAACACTCAATGAGATTTACAAGCTAATTGGTCTAATTATACTTATGGGTGTTATTCGTAAACCGGCATTATACATGTATTGGTCCACAGATGACATGCTAGCTACTCCTTTTTTTGGAAAATGCATGTCAAATAACAGGTTTACGTCAATTTTGTGGTTTCTTCATTTCACCTGCACAGAAAATGTAAATGACAAACTCCACAAAATTAGGCCTGTTTTCGATTATATTATTTCAAAATTTAAAGAAAATTACGTGCCTGGTGAAAAGGTCACTGTTGATGAAAGCCTAATGCTTTGGAAGGGCCGCTTAGGTTGGAAGCAATACATCAAAACAAAAAGGGCTAGATTTGGCATAAAGAGTTTTGATGTTTGTGAAAGTAAAACGGGATATCTTTACAATAGCTGCATTTACACTGGTCAAGGGACTGACAATACTGGAGACAAAGATTTGGGCTTATCTGGCTCCATAGTAATGCACCTAATGGAACCTGTGCTTGATCAGGGTAGGACTGTGTACTTAGATAACTGGTACAGCTCTCCTAAATTATTCATGGCCTTACACAAAAGAAAGACTAATGCAATTGGAACAGTACGTTCAAATCGTATTGGTTTGCCAAAAGATGTGAATACGAAGGCTCTAAGGAGAGGGGAAATGGAGGTGCGTCAGCTCCCACCTTTGACCTACCTTGCCTGGCAGGACAGGAGGGTAGTTACGGCATTATCCAATTGCAGTTCTCAGATTTCGATGATTGACACTGGAAAAACAGATGCCCATACCAAAATGTGCATTTTCAAGCCTGACGTTATCCAGGAATACAATATGCACATGGGCGGTGTCGATCTAGTAGATCAGGTATTGCAAGCATATCCCTCTTTACGAAAAACAGTGAAATGGTATAAAAAGGTATTTTTGCACCAGCTGGATATAACCATATACAATTGTTTGATAATTTGGAGAGCTCTAAACCCACACAAGACAATGACCTGCCTGGACTTTCGACTATCAATAGCTCGCAGCCTAATTGAACAATACCAGGTTGAGAGGCCTCTTCATACTGGGGGTAGAAAATCCAAAACCCCTGCACCCCTCAGACTTCAAGGAAAACATTATCCTAAAAGGATACCGTCAACAGCAAAGAAGTCCCGCCCATCTCGAAGCTGTTTCGTGTGCTGCAAGAAGAAATCCGCAAGGAAACTGGGATGATCTGTGGCAAATGTGGAGATGTGCCCTTGTGTGTTTATCCCTGTTTTGAGGCATATCACTGCAGAAGGAACATATAAAGGTAAGCCAGTAAAGCATATAGAATTTAATTAAATGTTTCATAATGGGGGAAAATTAAAATAAGTTGAGTTAGAGGATAAATAAGGGTTAAATGCACAAACGCACAGGACGTGTATACACGTCCATATCGCTCGTCCGTCATTTTAAATGGACGTGATTTCACGTCCATATCCCTGAAGAGGTTAATAAGCTCCTTTAAGAGGTAGTTATTTCCACTACATTTTGTTTCTATGCAAACGAAATCAAAATTAATTCTGACAATACTCACATTGTGTACCCACTTTTAAAATCTATTTCAAAACTGCACATCACTACTCAACACAGCATGAAGAGTCAACAGCATATTTGAAGATGTTATTTGACAGCACAAATATATTCTTATTTCTAAATACACTGAAGATGTTGAGCAAATTTTTAGGATGTGGTAAAGGATAAGGTCATCAGCCTCATGGAAACCAGATGCAAACTTTTTGTTTTTATTTCCAACCAAAATTAACAGAAAAACATTTTTTTTTTCTTCAGGGGGAAAAAAGGTGAGAAGAGAAAAAAATTTACTTCCATTTTCCTTGTAATATTTTCAATTTAAGGCCTACTCTTCTGCACAGTATTTGCATGTTACACATTGATGGGCAGCACCGTCAGCACCTCACAAAAATGGGGAGCTTTTTAAACGAGGCATTTTTGCTTTTATACCATTTTTATACTAAAAAACATAAGTCTCTCTCATGCTGCACACTCTGTACTAAAAATAAAGATTAAACATATTAATCCATGCAGAGTGACCACCTTCTGGAACAAGGCTTTTCCCAAAATTTGAGGGAAAACAAAGCTGAGATTTACTTATGCCACAAATGTGATAATTCTAGACTTTTGATACACAATTCCATTACTGTCACAGATAAAAATAAACAGTACACATTAATTTCCAGCCATATTATTACAATCATATTTTGATCAAATAAATAAGTAACATTGCAATGACTATAGAATACATGTTTTGTTGTTTTAAGATTGAACTATATTCACATAATCCAATGGTATACAACTGTGGAGCACAGGATGGTTGCTTACCTATTTACCCAATATGTGCAATATAAATGGGTAAGAGTAATGAATGCTGAAAACGTGCATTTACTCTAAAGCTATATCTTTTATTTCTTTTTTTTTTAATCCATTTATCCAAGATGGTCATTTACTTTTCAGAGTTGTATTCATCAATGGAAGCTACTACTCTAATGGAAGCACATTTTCTTAAAACTAAAATTAATCCGAGACTTAATTCTTCATGACCAACCAATCAACCAACCTGTGTTACCTACAAGTAAATCCAGTGTAGTCTGGGAAGCAAGCTATGAACCATTCCCAGTTTACAGTATAGTATCAGAGAGCTTTTTTATTCTGTAGTACTGAACTTAAGATTTCAATAAAGGTATGGAAAAATACTTTGAATTGATCAGTAATGGACCATGGAATCAAACTTGAACTTGAAAAGGCCTCTGTATGGCTGGGACATACCAGTGTCACCAGCATGGAGAACAAGAAAAACTGAAGCAGGCAGTCAAACCTACAAACATTCCCCTTTCTGCCCATAAACATATCTTACAATCATGCCCTGATTTAGGGCCTTTGCAACAAATTTATAAGCAACTTTTAATTATCTACAATATGTGTATGAATCACCACACTTAAAAATAAAATTAAAAAAAAAAAAAAATAAAAGAAGATATGTGATATATTGAAAGTTGCCTGAGATATATGTTTACTTGTTAACACTAAATGAAGCAACTTTAAGCTTGCTCAAAGCTCACGACACATTTTCAGTTCCGTATCACCAACTTTCCAAACTCTTTATTATATTACTATTTATTCTCTGTATCGTTTTTTATGCCTACAATAAGAGTAACTCATATTCCACAAAATATTTCACTATTTATTTTTGGACTTAAAGCAGAGATGATAATGTTTTAAATTTGCGCATATTTGTTAGGCCAGCATGAGCACCAAGAACTTTGCTAAAAATACCAGTTAACTTCCAATATACCACAAACCACACAAGAAATTGAAGTATTCGCACACATCAATTCTTAGTTAACAGAAAACAGAACCCAATTGTACCAGTTTATAGAGCATGCAAAGTATGATATGAGCCCCTCTTCTGTTTTGCAGCTCACAGGTATGCAAATACAGCTATGTATGGTTGGAATGACCGCAGCTTGCTTGCATACAGTTCAGTTTAAGCGCTTAACAGTCTTATGCATCAAATGTTGCAGTTCCCATCACCATTTTAACATTTCCTTCTATCATCATATACCACCACATTTTCTATCTGCGCATATATGCTTCATTCTTCTATTTGCAACAATGAGAAAAGATGGGGGCAATACATTACAATATGTTTAGTTAACCTGTAATCTATATACAGTTGTCAAAAATAAATTTATTCTGTACAATGAAGTGGAGGATTCTGTTGCCAAACTTTCACACTATTTTACGTGCAGACCATACATTCTTCAACAACATCGTAAGCACCACACTGCAATTCCAACTCCTAAGTTCTTGCTCCCTTTATCTGCCCTTAGCAACATGTCCCTGTATCAG
Source organism: Tenodera sinensis (assembly GCA_030765045.1). Classification (NCBI taxonomy): domain Eukaryota; kingdom Metazoa; phylum Arthropoda; class Insecta; order Mantodea; family Mantidae; genus Tenodera; species Tenodera sinensis. The sequence continues at coordinate 142,498,349 of CM060961.1, read as the reverse complement.
TCTTTCATATAGGAGCGACATCAGCTGAAGAGGGCCAAATCCAGAGCTAACTTTCTGTGCAATGTTCCTTTTTTTACACTCATACTGCATGATAATTGGTAATGATGGGTTCTTTTTTAAGCAAAGTGGCACTGCAGGAAAGTAAAAACAATATGTTATGACAAACAAAATTATTTTCAGAAGATGCTAGGTCTATGTTAGGTGTCTATGATGTGAATTAGTTATTTTAAACCAATATTTAATTGATTATCACCCATTATTTGGCAACAATAAAGAAAAGGGAGAGAAAAAAAAAAAGGAATACATAGCCTGATGTCTTCAAAAACTTTCCAACAAGCCTTATACATTGGTATGGTAATAAGAGTACTCGGAACGTCACATGTGCACACCATCCCTGATAATATACACCAACAGTATCTTTTTTAATTAATTTTTTTTTTTTCTTTTGTGGTTCTTTATATCCAGAATAAGGGCTATCACAGTTACTGCACACATACACACGCACAGGTTTTCCGTTTATACAGATGTGTTATGATCTCCTCCACCCTCCCTCCCTCCCATCCCACCCTACCCTACCCTATTACATGTAGGCATCTGTTCCCCACATATGTATCACACTTTTATTAACTGTTAACTTTTGTAGTAAAACTGCTCATCAACTGAACAAATTAACTGAAATATCCGATATACATTAACAATGCAAACTTCAGCTGTAAATGGCCAAGATTATCTGAATAAAATAAGTCTCCTGCATTTTATTTATGTGCTATCTAATTCAGCTTAAAAAGAGAATCAGCTATACCATCACACAATCTCTTGCATGGATGTATGATAATATGTACTCTAATAATGCATATAGGTTATATAAAAGTCTGTCTTGTGACAAATTATTCCTTAGTCTTCACAGCTGCAGCTTAAAAGAGCACTGTTTTCAGTTCTGAGGCACTTGGTGCCAGCTTTGGGCTTTACTGGGAGTTTCTTTCATCCTAGGTTAAACCTATGTGCAACGTTACCTGCAACCTATTGTCTACTCCCCGATTAATTATTCTGCTTTCTTAAACAAATATTCCAATTTGTAATGTTAGCACAATGAATATGTTTCTTTTTAACTTGCCTTCTTTAATTTCTGCTGGTTTTGTAAATCTGACAGCATGGTAATCTGTTCCATTATCACATTAAGGACTGAAATGCACTATATGAGAACTTGATTTTCACCGTTAGTGTACCATGCAACATTTTGTTGATCTGTAGATGTCAAGATCCTACCAGAAACAAATTCCAGCTATTGCTGAAAGGTGCAGAAATCCTGTGGAGTAGGGCATGTGAGAGAGTTCCTCGAGAACACGAGTTTCGATGAGCAACATCGACTTCCAACTGCAGCACAATCACTCTCACACAGCGGCCAATTCTGCTATATGCCTTAGTGCATGACAGGCACTGGACAAAACAACAAGAGCGTAATGCAGAGTTGAGGCTCCGTTACTTCGGCGAACGAGGACGAAGGTACTCACGGAAACGAGGCACTCTGTCTGGACCATCACGTCGTCGCATTCCTCCTCTATCTGTCCGCTCCCTGTCATAAACTGGCCTTGGACCACCTCGGCCCATGTATCTTGAAGGGCCGTCTCGGAATTCTCTTTGTGATGGCTCTGCAATACAGAAGATCCATAAACAATGAGATATGAATGCACATTTTAGCCATAAATCTTATGAATAATCACCAATACAGCACTGCATTTGAGCAACTGCAAGTCCGAAAACACACAATTATTTTTATTTTCGCAGCCACTGCTATAAAAAGAACTTCAGGATATAAACTTGTTAATGGGAATATGTCTCTTTTGCATCCAATTACTCCCCCCCCCACATTCATCTATCTTTATGGCGATTGTAAATGCACTGTTCTTTTCAAATAGAAAGAGAAGGAAAAGAAAAATGACAAAACAAACAAAATTACTCAATTGGGTTCAAGCCTATTATTCAAATTGAACACATTCAAAGCAGTTTGCATAAACATGAACAGCAGAAACCAAAAGCTTTGAACCAAGACAGGGAGTATTGTTACAGTATTTTCGAATTATGGCCTAATACAGAAAATGGAAGAGGATTGTAAATTATATCAATTGTCTATTCTTAAGTTGGTTTTTGTACTTGTAACCACATTTGGAACGAGAACAAAATTTTCTTCTTTATTAGTTGGCTTTCCATATAAATCAACCTTAATTTGAGAGTGATTTCACCTACTTCTGGAATGGGTGTGAACCAATCTTCAAACTCTTGTGAATAGCAACTTGACTATCTATAGTGGTTAGCTTAGATAATTTTTGGTCATTTAATCAAGAAATTACTCCAGAGGTTAAATTATTAAAACAATTAAATGGATCTATAGATTTAATGGTTTGGGAAGAGAGATTCATTTTAAAAAACAAGAACTGCGTTATGAATTTTGATACCACCAATAGATTTTATTTACAGGTTTTTGTTTTTAGAGGTTGGCAACAGACTTTTTTTAAGTTGAGCATTGGTAATTGTAGTAACTTGCTTGGATAGCTTTGAAAATAAGTTGGATACAACTTTAAACTAATCCGCTGTGGAAGATCTAGCAATATTACTAAAATACGTGAAGGTTTTTGTTTCTAATTTGTTCTTATTTTAGATTCCATTGCTTCCTGTTAATAGCTTTAATTTTCCGTACAATGATCTTTGTCCAGCGCTTTAGTCTAAAGACAGTAATCTTATGACAACTGCTAATAACGAATGGTCAAGAATTGTTTTCCTACATGTGCATTACCATGGCTTGGCTCAGCAAGAACATACAATTTCAAACCGTATTTATGTGGTTTTATAGATATCTCTAAAACTGAGATGGCCTCAAAAGGCACAAATTCACGAGTTTTTCTCTAGGGCAGTATGTCCGAATTATCTGCTTCTTAGTTCATTATAATAAGGCAAAACTTTGAATGGATGAAATCCATTTTCTGCAGGTCTCTTTCGCTGATTTTTCCTATGTGTAAACAGGGCAGTATTTATTATTTTATTTATGCCAACAAACTTACTGTTGGTGTTTTTAAACACACAAGCCGTGTGTGGGCAAAGTTTAAGAGGTAGAACTGGAACTTAAAAATTCAATGCCACAACTGGGATTTGAACCACAGACCTTCCGCTTACCGGGCGGCTGCTCTACCACTGAGCTATTGTGACAAACTGCCAGAATGGCATTAAATTCTCAAACCAGTTCGTATTTCTCCTGGTAAACCACGAAGGCAGTCTCACATCAGAGACAAATTACCCCAATGTTGACTTACTATTGAAAGTACTTTATATCCCAGGATTAAATAACCTTCAGATGGTAATTATTATTTTATTCATGCCAACAAACTTACTGTTCGTGTTTTTAAACACACAAGTCGTGTGTGGGCAAAGTTTAAGAGGTAGAACTGGAGCTTAAAAATTTAAAGCCACTGGTTTGAGAATTTAATGCCATTCTGGCAGTTTGTCACTATAGCTCAGTGGTAGAGCAGCCGCCCGGTAAGCGGAAGGTCTGTGGTTCAAATCCCAGTTGTGGCATTGAATTTTTAAGTTCCAGTTCTACCTCTTAAACTTTGGCCACACACGGCTTGTGTGTTTAAAAACACCAACAGTAAATTTGTTGGCATAAATAAAATAATAATTACCATCTGAAGGTTATTTAATCCTGGGATATAAAGTACTTACAATAGCAAGTCACCATTGGGGTAATTTGTCTCTGATGTGAGACTGCCTTTGTGGTTTACCAGGAGAAATACAAACTGGTTTGAGAATTTAATGCCATTCTGGCAGTTTGTCACAATAGCTCAGTGGTAGAGCAGCCGCCGGGTAAGCGGAAGGTCTGTGGTTGAAATCCCAGTTGTGGCATTGAATTTTTAAGTTCCAGTTCTACCTCTTAATCTTAGGGCAGTATTTATGTAAATTGAGCATGACTTATCTGTGGATAGAAATTAGTCCAGACGTCAATTGGTACATCAGTGATCAGAAATATATTGCTTTATATGCGCTGAGCAATGAGATTCTTTTTCTACCCCAGGTCGTGGTACTAGATGGAATGAACAAACACTCTATGTTTATTTCACTATAATATATTACTTTATTAACACTTTTTCTCATCTTTACACATTTGTCGCACCAATTTATATTATATTGATAGTCTTTCCAGTTTAACAACTTTGACTAAACTTTCATGAAGCTTTTGTTCTAATTTTCTACTCACATCCACGAGCACTATAAAAACATGTCTTCTCATATCAAAGACACTGACGCTATTAACAAATTCCAGTGCCACATGATGTTACCTTTCTTTTGTATACTTCCGCGTATGCATTCATCAAATAGTACCTGTATTGTTAGGGAAGCGATCTTTAGCTATTCTCTCTTCGCTTTTAATATTGAACACATATAATTCTTTTATTTATACATATATATTAAACTTAAATATGGAAATATTTATGACGTCTTTAAACAAACTTAATTTTTTGTAACAATGAACAATAGCAACACGTTTTCGTCACTCAACTAACTCATACCAACATCAAAAACAAATTACACTCTTAACAAATATTCACATAAATGATTTTATTTTGGGGTCTTACAATATTCTGTCTCACATGCCCCTTGTTTTGTTTTTCAAGTTGTCACATTTACAATCTTGAAACACAATACAACACTTCTCCCTATTCCTGTAATACTTACTACTTTGTACAATACCCTTTTTTCTTTACAGTCTTCTTTGCTGTATGTTTTTGTCTTTTGTTTTGGCATGACACAGCATGTCTTTACAATTTTAATATATTCAGTTACTACACAACACAACACCAAGAATATTCCTAAGTTTTTATATTTAACATTGACACAAATATTATTTAAGTGTATCATGGTTTATTGTGTGCCTTTTGACTTATGTTCTTTGTTATGAGGAGAGAAAAACAGGATACAAATCTTGAGCTAATGATTAAGATTATATTTATGGCAATTTTATTCAGTTCTTTGTTTTCTTTGTCTTGCAAGCATATTATGTATGGGCAGGTCGTTGAGTCAATTCTTAAACTCTGATGTTACTAATGATACTATTATGACATTGGGTTCTTAATAATTATTGTTTAGTTCGACATTTCTTCAAGCTTAACATTGGCTATATCCATCTTAATTCATGGGCATTGCTTTTCTATGGTTTTTCTTACTTCACTAATTGTCACCTCTTTATCTCTTATCTCTATAAGAGAAAACTTCTATATTTATAATTATTCTGCAACTATATTATTTTTCTTCTTAACCTCTTGAGCGATGGCCATTTAAATGTCCGTGAGCCGAGAACTGCTAGCATTTAAATTCTTAAATGCGCTTCGTATATACACACCTGTATTTTGTGTAAATATTAAGTTATTTTAATGAAACAAAAACTGGTATAAAACTCGTTATTTGCAGTATAAATGTACGTCATCAGCAAAGTTGAGTTGTATTTACAAAACGTTGAAATGGCACAATTTTGCTTCACTGTGGTGAAAAGTCAACTTTGCTCTTTCGAATGCATCTAATATTCGTTCTCGGAAAGATTCAGTAAAGAAACACCCATTGTATGTGTGGCTAATGCGTCAGCATCCTGTGTAATAAATCGCTACTGCATGCGTGGTCTCTTAGTCATCAGAATAGATCAACATTACAACTTTTGCTTACGCGAGTTTCGTAACTGAGTAGAGTCTGTGTCTTTCTTTGTTGAAATACATACGTATTCTTTCCCGCTTGTAGCTGAAGGGAGAAGTGGTATAAAAAGGTGTTTTTGCACCAACTGGATATAACCATATACAATTGTTTGGGGATTTGGACAGCTCTCTAAACCCACACAGGACAATGACCGACCTTGACTACCGACTATAACTCGCAGCCTAATTGAACAATACCACGTTGGGGGTTGAAAATCCAAAACCCCTGCACCCCTCAGACTTCAAGGAAAACATTATCCTAAAAGGATACCACCAACAGCAAAGAAGTCCCGCCCATTTCGAAAGTGTTTCGTGTGCCGCAAGAAGGGAATTCGCGAATGTGGAGATGTACCTACCCTTGTGTGTTTATCCCTGTTTTGAGGTAAATCACTTCAGAACGAACATATTAAGGTAAGCCAATAAAGTATATAGACCTTACTAAAATGTTTCATAAAGGGAAAATTATAATAAGTTGAGTTGCATAAGGGATAAATAAGGGTTAAATGCTTAAACGCACAGGACGCCCACATCGCTCATCTGCCATTTTAAATGGACGTGATATGACGTCCATATCCCTCAAAAGGTTAATTCACCCTCGACACCCTTGTGTCAAAAATATTTTCTCTTTGTCATCACAATTAATTCCTTTTTACTTTCTCTACTGGTAAGTAGGGGAAGTATTGTATTCCACCCAAAAATTCGATGTTGAGATTTCACAGGAAATACGTGTTTTGAGGCCCTCTGAATCCAAAAAAGCATTTTTAGAAAAAGGTCTGTGTGTGTGTCTGTGTGTCAGTCTGTCAGTCTGTGGACAGCATAACTCAAAAATGAAAAGTCGGTTAAAAACCAAAGTTGGTATTTAAGTTTAATGTCTTTCAAGGATGTGACACGAAGATTTTGAAGAAAATAGCCCCACCCTAAACTACCCTTTACATGGAAAATTTTTTGAAAATTTTGATTTTCTTGAAAATGGCTCCAACGATTTTTATTAAAATGTCATATGTTTGAGATATTTTGATGACAAATGAAATGTATATCTTGAATTTTCTGGCTATAGCCCCTGTAGTCGTATTTACTCTGGACGACTTTTGCATAACTGGTACACCGTTAAAATCATACTATACAAAAAATTTTGTTGTTTTCTAGTGCCTTGCATCTGGCAATGAAGCCATTAGCATTCGTGCTTTCCAATACTTTTGTTAGCTAATGCTGGATTTCTGACAATGAAGTCATCAATCCTCTTGCTCTCCAATATTTTTCACTGATGGAAATATGAAGAGATTTAGCAGTAAATGTAACCGCTTTTTAGAGAGCACCATATTTTTATGTTTTGGCAGTCACATCGCTCTCTCACAACCCCCAGAATGTCTGGAGGACCACACCTGTCGTTGGTTTACGGGTCTCACTGACCTGACCGGGAGAATTATCAAAATAAATTCACCGACCATATCCCCTGATTACCAATCAGAGGACGTATTACATGCCATGACAGGTCAGAATGTATAAACAGCTATAATACACTTACATAAATCACCATAGGAATGCCTCATGACTTTTATGAAAATCACCCAACTTCAAATTGCCTTTTTATTTTTCCTGCTATATGTAGATCTTACTAAAATACACAATTTATGTCTTCATAAATTTTCTTGTAGGGTGAACCATTTCGGAGATATTCCTTGTTATGTGTGTGAGTTTCGCAAAACTTAGAACTTTCGTGAAATGGGTAATCGTTATTAATTTTTTTATATGTTACGTGTGCAAAGAGAACGGAATCTCAAAGCTTTAAAAGATTTGACTATCGCACAAAGCCTACTGTATTCCAATATTCCCCTTGCACCTTCAAGGAAATAAGCAACAAGATAATTTGTACAAATGTTTATCTCAACTAACACGAAGAAGATATAGGAACAAGAGTTTGTAGGAATGGTTAGTGCAAGAGTAGAGAAAGTCATGTGAGTGCAACACATCAGATTTTTATTTTTGTCCCTGACATCTTTATGTCAAAAACACATCTTTTTCGTCGTTATAATTCACTTCTCTAATGACAATCAGTATTCCCATCTGTCCTTGTTGACAATGCTCTTGGTGGTCATTATAGCCAATGACGGTTGATTTTCTTTCTTGTTGTATTTTCCAACCTGTATATAATTTTCTATAAGAAACCCATTAAAAATTGTTTTTCATCATCTCTACTGTTCCTGCCTTACATGTTTGTTGGCAAAGACTATTTGGTCCTTTCTTTGTATGGTTTTAATTTGTATAACAAGTATAACAAGGCCAACACTGATAATCTTTGGAAGCTCAAACAAGAATTAATTTTAAATTAATTTTAATTTTTAATTTGAAATTTTAATTTTTTTTAATTTTAATTAATTTTAAAAAGATTAAATGATTTTATTGTTTTCTAAATATACCCTGTAACATTTATCAATTTTTGCAATTGATGAAACCAATCCTTAAAGAAGCATGCCATTCTTCCTGTGGCACATCAGAAACCAGGGTTTTATAATGTTCCACTGCTTTCTCTGATGAAAAAGTGATTCCATGTATTTTATCTTTTTATTTTGAGATACAGAAAGAAATCACAAGCTGCTAAGCAAGGGCTCTCCTGGTGTAGTGTCCATGGTGCTCATGTATTTATTTATAGTCATTCTTTCGTGGCTATGGTTCTCAGCGTCCCTTTCTATATTGAGTGTGAAAGACCACTTAATTTTGCTTAGAGGCCCCTTTAGCAGGCTTGAGGTTCTTTTATTTTGCCATATGTTAAACTCTTACCTATTCCAAATAAATTCTCGTAGAAAGTGAATTGTACTGAAGAACATTTAGTGTGTCTCAAGAATAGAAATAATCACCATAAGAGCTAATTTAACAATTAACATTTGCACTATATAGTTATATCTGTGTACATAGGTATTACTAATAATATTTATTAATCCAGTACATCAAATATTACATTACTTCTGGACATATCAAAGTTTATTATTCTTTACAATACTTGAGGATAGGCTAGCTACCCTGAAAATATATTTTGAAAATTACACAAGGTAAAAACATGTAGTTTTAGTGAAGTTTGTGCTTTCAAACCTGATTCCAATAATTATTATGAAAGCTGTCCCTATATGTCTGTTTTAATTCAGTAGTAAAACATATTCTATAGAGAACTGTAATAAGATGTTTACAGAATAGGCCTTCATAGTACTCATAGCTAACACTCTTTGTAAATGCATATAAGTTTAATTTAAATTCATACATTTAAAAACCACTCCAGAACTCATGAGAGTTTGATATTGACATCTATTATCATTTTCAAACATATAGACTTTGATAAAGCTGGAATGACATTAAGCAATAATTTTTAAGTTTTCATTGAAACCAAAGAGCACGATAGAAATATAATTTATCACCAAATATATATGAGTATCTGCCATTTGAGTTTGATTTAAATAGTGAAAGTTATTGACTATATTAATTCATATTAAAGAAAAGTGTGTACTAGTTCAAATCTTTTTCTGCTTCATGCACTTCACATCTATAGCAAGGCTACTTTGCCAAATACTACCACTATTAAGAGTATAAGTGCAAAACATTACAATATCAATGTTTTATTTTTTGGTAAATTTCATATTCAACATCAGGGGTCTCCGTCTAGGGGATATGTGAATAGCGACCACAAGGTACCCAAGCCGAGCAGAACATTACTCCTACTTACTGGTGTGTTGCTCCTCACTGTAACTTTTCTATCAGACCTAACTTTGGTCATCTCTTGTTCTCTTCCGACCCCGATGCTATTAGGGTTCCCGAGGGCTAGGGAGTCTTTATTTTTCCAACCTCTCCATTTCTCTATAAAATCTTAACCCCTAACATGCTGACCTGTCATGGCATGTAATACGTCCTCTGATTGGTAATCAGAGGATATGGTCGGTGAATTTATTTTGATAACCCTCCCGGTCAGGTCGGTGAGACCCGTAAACCAACGACAGGTGTGGTCCTCCAGACATTCTGGGGGTTGTGAGAGAGCGATGTAACCGCCAAAACATAAAATTATGGTGCTCTCTAAAAAGCGGTTACTATTACTGCTATTGCTCTCTTCAATATCATCAGTGAAAAATATTGGAGAGCAAGAGGATTAATGACTTCATTGTCAGAAATCCAGCATTAGCTAACAACAACAACAACCATTTGTTTTTATGGTATCTTCCTACCAACTTGCCATTTGTATTCTGTAGCTCATATGTATGGTCGCCCAGCTGTTTTGTTATGACCAGCAGTCCAGTATACAGTAGTTCCATTTTCCCTTTGTGTGGCCATCCTGTGTCGATGTCAATTGTCAATCGCTTAGGTTTTGTGTTGTTCATCAACTCGATTAGGGTGAACTTAGTTGTGGTAATTTCCCTGGGTGTTGGTGGTGGTTATTGTTTCTGTATTCTGTGCAGCATCCGCCCTATTTGGCACATATCTATCTACTTCCTGCTGTCTTATGTTGCCAGTGTTCCATTGGTTTCCGCCCCTTTGGTGTGGACCCCTGTTGCATGGCGGTCTTTGGTTGTTCAAGTATTCCCTACAGAATCGTATGTGATTCACTTGATGGGTACGGTCTTCTGGTCTCCCACGATCATACGTATGTGTTCAGTATCTCGATTCACCCCTTGGTATCGTGTTGTGATACCGCTGTCTCGTGTTCTCCATCCTTTCGCCATGATTGTGTGGTTGTGGAAAACGGTGTGACCCTCTCCTCCTGCCATGGGTGCTCCTAGTATTTCTATCTTCTCTCTCATTCTGGTTGTTTGTAGTCGTGCTTCTGTTTAACCTCTTGAGGGATATCCATGTGAAATCACGTCCATTTAAAATGGCGGATGAGCGATATGGGCGTCCTGTGCGTTTAAGCATTTAACCCTTATTTATCCCTTATGCAACTCAACTTATTATAATTTTCCCTTTATGAAACATTTTAGTAAGGTCTATATACTTTATTGGCTTACCTTAATATGTTTGTTCTGCAGTGATTTACTTCAAAACAGGGATAAACACAAGGGTAGGTACATCTCCACATTCGCGAATTCCCTTCTTGCGGCACACGAAACACTTTCGAAATGGGCGGGACTTCTTTGCTGTTGGAGGTATCCTTTTAGGATAATGTTTTCCTTGAAGTCTGAGGGGTGCAGAGGTTTTGGATTTTCAACCCCCAACGTGGTATTGTTCAATTAGGCTGCGAGTTATTTATAGTCAGTAGTCAAGGTCGGTCATTGTCCTGTGTGGGTTTAGAGAGCTGTCCAAATCCCCAAACAATTGTATATGGTTATATCCAGTTGGTGCAAAAACACCTTTTTATACCACTTCTCCCTTCAGCTACAAGCAGGAAAGAATACGTATGTATTTCAACAAAGAAAGACACGGACTCTACTCAGTTACGAAACTCGCGTAAGCAAAAGATGTAATGTTGATCTATTCTGGTGACTCAATAAGCCACGTATGCAGTAGTGATTTATTTCACAGGATGCTGACGCATTAGCCACACATACAATGGGTGTTTCTTTACTGAATCTTTCCGAGAACTAATATTAGATACGTTCGAAAGAGCAAAGTTGACTTTTCACCACAGTGAAGCAAAATTGTGCCATTTAAACGTTTTGTAAATACAGCTCAACTTTGCTGAGTTTATACTGCAAATAACGAGTTTTATACCAGTTTTTGTTTCATTAAAATAACTTAATATTTACACAAAATCCAGCTGTGTATATACGAAGCGCATTTAAGAATTTAAATGCTAGCAGTTCTCGGCTCGCGGACGTTTAAATGGCCATCGCTCAAGAGGTTAAGATAGGTGAGTTTGGGTGACTGTTTCTATGTCTCTGCTCATTAGATCGACCATTTTGCGTTTCGAAGGCTGTTAGTAATTCTATCATGTCTGCAAAATCTACTGGCCTCGCAACAATTAACCCTGTTCTCACTGTGTCTGGGAAATGTCTTGTTATGCTGGTAATTAACTCTGCTTCCGACAGGTTAGGGTCTAATAGCTTCCCTTTGTTGGCTACTTTCATAAAATAATCGACTTGTGATAACCCTTTGGTCGGATCATATCTTCCTGTCGCTAACTCTACCCTTGTCTGGTTTTGTTTAGCTGGGCCCCAATACCTTGATAGGAATAGATATCTGAATAAGCTATATGATTCATGACCAGCTAGTGTTAACCTTAGCCATGCTTTGTTTTTTAAGCTTTTCTTAACCATCATCCTAAGCTCATTTGGTATCCTTTTCACTTTAAAATACTCTTCCATCTCTTTAACAAAGAGTTTTGGATCGTCTCCCTTCTCCTCGTCAAATGTAGGTGGTGTGATTTCATGTAGTATGCTGTTGGTGTAGCATGTGTTGTGTGTTGTGTCATTGTTTAATTGTGAACCTCTTTCTCTATATGGTGAGTCAACATTTTGTACATTATTCAAATAACTTTCATCTTGAACATTACTTACATCTAAATCATCAGTTTGCCTTTGTAGTGCATTCACAACATCATTTACATTAGCCAAACTTTCTTTTCCTTTTCTCATTTCTTCACAAATTGATTTTAAATCATTCGTTATTTCTAAGTGACTTTGTTTCATATCATTCATAGCATCTTGTTTGATTGTACTACATCAGCCATAGTTTTAATTCTAGGAATTACAATTTGTTCTACAGTTTCATTAATAATTCCTTTCTTTACTACCTCAATTTCTTTCCTTAATTCCTCAGTTATCTCTACTTTTACATTTGTAATCTTACAGTCTACACTTGCATTACATTCTGTTATTTCATCTCTACATCTACCAATTTCTCCTTCTAATACAATCTTATTTTCTCTCATTTCTGATTCTATTTTTCCCATCCTATCTCCTATGATTTCTATCCTAGCTTCTAAAGCTTCCTTTGTTTCATTTAAGTTTTTATGTGCTAATTTTAAATTAGTTTCCATTACTTTCATATTTTCTTTACACTCCTGTCTTCCTAATTGTATTCTCTTTCCCAAATCTAACTCTAATTCTTTCCTATTAAGTTCTATTTTCTGTTCTAAGTCCTGTCTCACTTCCTCCATTTTCTGACCTATCTCTTCCTTATTCTGTTCTAGTTTCTGACCTAAACTTTGTTCTATGTCTTGTCTTAATTCTACCTTATTCTGCTCCATTTTCTGACCTAAACTTTGTTCTAATTTCTCAAACATGATCATTAGTAACTTTGGTCTTTTCCAATTGTTACCTCTTCCTCACTTTCTGGTTCTATCTGATAACTAGGCTTATCTGCCCCTTCCCCTATTCCTGTTCCTACCACTCTTTTCGCGACATTCTCGTTTTTTGATTCAGTTCACTTGGACTTAAAAGTCCTACTATTTTGCCGCTTCGCAGTAACATAAAAATAAAATGAATGTAAAAATAAAAATTTTTGGTCCTACTTTTTTCTCGTTGATTTATCGTGTTATGTGCATCCCCTGGGCAGTTGACTTCGCTAGATGATCTGTGATGTTTCCCACGTTGATTTCCAACTTGGCGACGTCTCCGAAGTCGTAAATCTCAAAGGATTGTCTAATGGCATCTTCTTCCTTTCTGGCGTGAAGATTTGGCGTCACTTGGTATTTCGTGTAAGATCATTTCCCGTAGATTTTCATTCCACCCGAAATTCGTGCCCCACATTGGGCGCCATTTGGTGCTGTGTTTTTAATAATATATTGCTTTATATGCGCTGAGCTATGAGATTCTCTTTCTACCCCAGGTCGTGGTACTAGATGGAATGAACAAACACTCGATGTTTATTTCACTATAATATATTACTTTATTAACACTTTTTCTCGTCTTTACACTTTCGTCGCACCAATTTATATTATACTGATAGTCTTTCCAGTTTTTTAACAACTTTAGAACAAAAGCTTCATGAAAGTTTAGTCAATTTTCTGCTCACATCCAAGAGCACTATAAAAACACGTCTTCTCATATCAAAGACATGGACGTTATTAACAAATTCCAGCGCCACATGATGTTACCTTTATTTTGTATACTTCCGCGTATGCGTTCATCAAATAGTTTCCGTATTGTTAGGGAAGCAATCTTTAGCTATTCTCTCTTCGCTTTTAATATTGAACACATATAATTCTTTTATTTATACATATATATGGAAATATTTATGACATCTTTAAACAAACTTAATTTTTTGCAACAATGAACAATAGCAACACGTTTTCGTCACTCAACCAACTCGTACCAACACCAAAAACAAATTACACTCTTAACAAATATTCACATAAATGATTTTCTTTTGGGGTCTTACAATATTCTGTCTCAACATTCATGTTATCATCAGTAAGAAATATTTTAGCAGTACATTAGAGTACTCGATTAGTCTCATTAGCTAGAATTCTTTTAGGTGTTGTGTTTGCTAGCATAGATAGGTCTTTATTTTCATTTACCAAAGTTGTTCCAAGAGGGAGCACATAATTTTGTTGGCAGTGTCCCCCATCTCTGTCATCAGTAATATTTCCAATGTCGTCACAATTATACTCAGAGGAAATGCTACCACCATTGTAAATTCCTAGCCTATGGCTCTTAAAACATTTTGGAAGTAAACATTAACTTTCAACATTTAAATTATTCATTATTTCAACTAATTATTCTTTGGTATATATACTATGCATCATTTCTGACTGATATTCTGACAAACATTGTTTGCCACTAAACATACATATCCTCTGCTCCACAGTGGGACATAATGCCAACACAGCTTTCTTTGTTTTTGTTAACCTGAAAGTATAACTTCTAAGTGCTCTCTACTGACAGGCATAAAACTGCAATCATGCATACAAATTGTACGAAGAAAGTGTTGTAGAAGCCAAACCCGTATTAATGGCACCCAAATTTTAAAGCAAGTAAATGGCAAACCTTAATTTTTTAAATAATGGCAGCCTGTCCAATATATGGGCCTGGTAGTGAGAGTGCCAAAACATTCTTCTTATTCAGTGTAAAGCATTGTGCGCAACTGGAAATTTTAATATGGTATTTAACTTGGTAGAGGCTGTACGATTCTTGCATATAGACACGAAGAAAAACCTTCCAATGATATAGGATCAGGTAACTTTATTACAATGGGTTATGCTACTACTGGATCAGATAAGCAATAGGCAGCCAAGCTTTCATTACAGCTTTTCACTGCTTAGAAACAATTGAACAAGTTATAGCACAAAGTACTAAGTTTGACAATATTTAATTTGAATATCCCTCTTTTTTGCTGAATAAAAATTAATTATTTTTTTAAAATGTAAAATTCTTACCTCTAATGTCACCATGTGGTTGCATTATCCTTGTATTCATTTCCTTCTTTCGTTCCTTTTCTTTTTCCTTATCTTGTTCAGCAGAGCTTTGCTTAT
The DNA here is from genome assembly GCA_030765045.1 of Tenodera sinensis. Taxonomy (NCBI): domain Eukaryota; kingdom Metazoa; phylum Arthropoda; class Insecta; order Mantodea; family Mantidae; genus Tenodera; species Tenodera sinensis. The sequence continues at coordinate 142,483,229 of CM060961.1, read as the reverse complement.
CACGTGCTGATTTTTCAACCTTTTCCTTAGTATGCTGTGCAACTTGTGCATAGCTCAAACGTGTTGGACCCCCAGCTGTTTCCTGCACATAAAATTCAAACCTTCAAGAAAAGTATAAGCCCTAAAAATGCAACAAAATATTTACATTTATTCAATAGGCTCCATGTCACTTGCATCAAGGATGATACTGATCTGGATGATACTGAAGAAAGACAGGGAAGGTTCTTTTCAAGATTTCCTCCCTCTAAAGGAAAATTGTTTAAGATATATTTCAAGTACTAAGGGACTGAGTTACCTTAAGCACATTTTTAAAGGAATATCTAATTAACAGCAAGAGTAAAGATTGGAGAAATAATATTTTGGTGTAATATGTTTTTTGTGTTTGCATCTGGAAGCTTCACTAACATTATCACACAATGCAGTTATCGGAAGCGTCAACAGCTTGATCACTGAGGCTATAATGAAAACATTATTACTGAGAACAAAGAAATTTAAGGAAATGGTAATTCAGTTCAGATCTTAACATTGTTTTAGCCTTCTCTACCACATGTGTAGTGTGCAAATCTTGTCCAGTGAGAGAAAGTAAATTAAACAAAACCATGTGGCATTTGATTGCAATGCATCTTCAAGATTGTTTGATGCTTCTTCTATAGTTTCTTAGAAAGTATGACAACTGAAAGCATACTTCCTTTTAACTAAAAGACAAAATATTAAGTTCCAACCATAAATAATAAAAGCACACAGTTTATTGAATTTTTAACAAAACTAACTCATACAGCATACGCAACTACCTTGGGAATTTAACAGTTTGAAAGTGAATATGGCTGAACAGGTTAATATCATGCAGCAGTGGTACAGAAAACTGCTATAAGTGGCAAATAAAACTATAATACTGAATATTATTAAGTTTTGAAAAGTATCCAGAACTTACTATACATGAAGTAATGAAATTAATGGCCGAGTTTACGAGTGTCAACTAAGAGCATTTGTGGCACGCATAAAGATAAGTACATCACTGGTGAGGTTAGAGCTCTAACAAGAATAGATCACATTCACTTGTCTTTTTAAATATGTGATTTTCAACAGGACTGGTTTCACAAATCAATCATCTGCAACATCAAGCAGATGTTGAAAAATGTAATAAGAGCTAAGCAAAGTTTTAGTCACTTATATTTATTAATAGTTGATAATATATAGTGCTTATCTGCCAATAGCTTCAGTTTTCTTTTTCCTTGAGGGGGGGGGGGGGAGGGGGGCAAATGACCTAGTTGTCAATGGGATCTTAAACCCCAACTCGCTCAAACTTCAGTTTTTTAGTTTTATGAGCAATTGTAATTGTAAAAGACCACTGCATCTAAAGCAGCAGTTTTATGAATGTCACATTATCTCTTATCTGTTATTCATACTGTTTACTCATATTTATAGCTACTGTAAAGACAACCTGCACTCTGTTCTGAGCCTCATAAACACTCCTATAATAGGCAATGGAGTGCTAGTTTGCAAACTCAAATTTATGTATATCTCATCTGACACCTGGACACAATTTCAAATATACTAAGGTAACACAGTAACATGTTCATGCATATGTGAAATAGGGATGAACACCAGTTTTGCAAGGAAGTGATCAATATAAGATCTGAGTTACAACACATCCAAATCTGAAATTCAACTGCACTTTTTTCCCCTGAAAAATACCTTTAAGTTTTGGTAATATGCCTTTATTTTCAGATGAAATGCTAATGAGAAAAATCCCTAAGAACTCTTGTAGGTTGTAAACATTCAACTTTCATGTCACATAAATGTGAAGGTCATTATGATTCCTACACAAGAGATCTTTACCTTTAATCCTTGAGGATACTTTTACTTGAATGCTTAACTTCACTTTTAGACTGGCAACGTACACATTTTGTGTCCACAGATTTCAATGTAAGCTGGCAGCTACCGACAAGCAAAAAGTTTCTCTTTTTACTGTATAGTTTCCAGTATGCACTGTATGCTTCTTTGATCCTGCTACATAATGCTAAGGTATTGATGGATTAATGAAATTTAATCCAGAAGTCTAGTTTTACTCTCTGAAGTCTAATATAACAATTTTTGAAGTGGTATTGTTATTTCCCCCTAATGTTTCTTTTCCATCTTCAGGAAAGTCTATGAACTTAAGTGAGTTACTGGTGTGCATGATTTTGAAAAAGATGTTTATTTGGTTAACAAAAACCAGGTAATTTTTTAATGTTTTAGGGATGTTGTTTTCTCATACCCAATGGTTAACGAAGTCATTAGTCTTATTACACTCCAATATTTTTCATGATCATTTTGTATACTGAGAACTGATGGATATTTTTGAAGATGATTATAGTCCATTTCTTCATTTAGATGCATAGTGGACAAACTGAGGCCTCATATATTCCAATTCTATGTAAATTTTAGCAACACAATCATGTCCTGTTAATAATTGAAAGGCTGTTTCAAAGATACTTAATGTGGTGTTTAATTAAGGAAACATTAGCCAGCACATTGCTGGCATGTAAAACATGCTTTGGTGTACAGACTTACTGCCAGTACATCCTACTATGTTTAACAATGGTGCCAGTGCAAGCATTGGCCAGCATTCATATGCCATTTAGTTTTGTACTTCCTCTAGTGTGATGTCAATCAGCATTATATAAGCTTGACAAATAGGTAGAGCTATTTCTTATAAAAATTTACAATTTGTACCCATATAGTGTCTGAGAAAAAGGCTGATATTTTTATTCTTCCATTAGATTGTACTAAATATTTCACTGTTCTGAATCTTCTAACACTACAAAAATATGAAAAGTAGTGCTAGCTTACAAGTTCAGGTTTTATATTTGTCTCATTTGACGCCTAAGCACAATTTCAAATGAACTTAGGTAACACAGACACAAACTCACATTACAGGAAAACCTGGAAACTATAATGGCCTATTGTCTATTCTCAATACTTTTGAATAATCCCTGTGCTAAAACAATATGAAACTATTGCATAGCTGTGTATTATTAGCCATCTTTCATAAGCTGAAATATTCTGAAACAGAGTAAGACCTAAGTATACAAAGGACTGAAATTAAGCAAGATTGTTTCACCAAGGATAATTAACATTAGGTTACAGCTGTTTTCAATTTGCAATCTCTGTGATTACTTACTATCCAAATATAACTAGTGTGATGTCAATCAGCATAATAAATGCTTGAAAAATATGTGGGGCTATTTGCAATAAAAATTTAAATATTGTACCCATATACTATCTGAAAACAAGGCAGATATTTTCATTCTTTCATTAGATTGCACTAAATATTTCACTGTTCTGAATCTTCTAACACTACAAAAATATGAAAAGTAGTGCTAGCTTACAAGTTCAGGTTTTATATTTGTCTCGTTTGACGCCTAAGCACAATTTCAAATGAACTTAGGTAACACGGAGACAAACTCACACTACAGGAAAATCTGGAATGGTGAATGAAGACTTGTTCAAGGGTATACAGGGAGCACCCAATACTGAAGAGAAGCTCAAAATAACATATCAAACATAACCCAAAACACTAACAGTGAAAGTGAATGTGGGTCGCAACATCCAGACTTGGAACTTCAAAAAGCAAAAAAAGAAATATTGTTTCTGGATGCATAATTGCATGTAATTGTAAACATTTGTAAAATATGTCTGTAAGACTTGATTTAAATACTTAATTTGTTAATTTAATTTAGTTTACAAAACATGAAAACATTTCGGAAATTACTCCAGCTATAAAAATTAACCTTTCCTCCCAAAATACAAGATTTAAAGGAGAATATATGAAATACAAACTGGAAATTTAAAATGTTGACATGGGATGTGAAAATTGCCCAAAAAACAATACACAAACATGTCAGCAATATCATAAAGGGACAAAATTAAGATTGTTAAACAAAAACTTATAAAATTGTGCAGTATAAGCAAATGTGTGAGAAGTAATAATCAGTTACCTTTGCGCCTTGGTAACAAGAAATAGAACAAATTGTGCAAATGTAACAGAAATTATGTGCGCAGGAAATTTAATTTGAAATATGATGATTCATGTTCATATTAATTATATTTAATAGTGTCCATCAAAAATGTGTCAATTTCCCATTAGGTGAAGGTCATATTTTATTCTTGTAAAATATACTATTGTATCCACATCTGTTTGATAATATGAAACATGCCCAGCTTTAATTTTGAGTGAAAATCGAAAAAACGACAAATGAAAAACAATAGTTGCTGAGGTCTGTAACCAAGAAATATAAATAAGGAACCTATTTTCTGTACAGTTGCAATATAGACGTCAAGCTGTGAAAACAATTTTGTGCAAGCAATAACGTGTACACGATATGCCAATAGGAAATAAGTTGGTAATCTGCTATCCTAAACAGGAATATTAAATGACACAACAGAGATTCTGTTGGGGAAAAAAAAAAAATAATCGATACTTACAGTTACAAGTGGCGACATTTTGAACTTTGCTTAAAAGTCATACAAACGAAAACTTTTATCATGTCGACACCCAAACAGTTTCGGATATTATCTTCCGAAAGCATATAAAAAGGTGTAATGATTTGTTAATATATGCTATGCGAATATAAACAAAATTAACTTGGCAGAATCCAGATTTTAACATTAACATTAGCTCTCACCATCTTTAAGTTAGCTGGTACGTACGAACCTGAAATAAAGAGCTCATCAGCATCAGCAAATAAAAACTGTTACAGTACTGTCCCACCTACATGTTATAATGTTTTGTTGAATGTCTGGTAGTACGATAAAAATGGTAACTCTTAATTGGAGGACTGAAAGTTACAATAATGCTTTATGGTAACATGAAAAATAATACACGAGTTTCACAACAAGTAATCTGCAAATGATAAATATATCTTACCACAGGAGGACAGCTATCGGAAGGGGCAGGATTGCCAGCAGTTGGTGCTGCTGTCACAGCAGCACTGGTGTTAGTCGTCGTAGCAACCACAATGCGCACAGAAGCTGGAGTGACATCTGTCACTACCACAGCACTTGTCATAGTGGCAGCATTGGTTGTGGTGGGCACTGGTTTGCTAACTGTAGTGGACACACTTGCTGCAGCTGGCTGTTGCTGTTGCGAGTGTTGTTTGCTGCCACTCATGTCATTAGCTTTGCCTACTCCACTAACACCCACCATCTCACCATTCAGTAGTGTATCATCAGTCTTTGTAGCTTTATCAGCCATACATTTGGCAACAGGAACTGTTCTGTAACAGCAAGAAGTGTACACTGTAATGCCTGAATGAAAGGAAGTTCTAAATGTAACATTAATAAAATACGTATTTACAAACAGTAATTCTGGATTCAAAGATATGTTACTACTTTTCGGTTTTATTAACAAGAGATATTGAAGAGTAGCACCGTCATCCCAGAAAGAAAATCACTTTCTTTCCCTTATTGAAAATATATAACTGAAGTTGGTAGTAAAATTAAGTTCCATGTTCAATGAATACATGGTGAAAGCTATATTTTGGTATATTACCATTTTGTAGCAGATTTTTAAAAGAACAAAATTAAACCGCTTAATTATCTGGCACTTCGGCATTACTCTTTAGGATAGGGACACTTAGGAAAGCTAAGGTTTTATTTATAATTCACAAACATATACTACCAGACTAGACTACCTGCAGACAGGTGGGCCTATGCTGCCACGATGTGGGACCCAAGAAGAGGGAAAAGAAGGGGAGACCAAGGAGGAGATGGGCACAGGACTTCATGGAAGCGACTGGACCACAGTGGACATGACTAGTGAGGAACAGGAAAGAGTGGAAGGTCACAATTTTAAGTTTAGAACAAAATACTAACAGATCTTAGAAACTAAAAGTGTAGTGTAGCAAAAGAGCATTGTGGAAATGGAAAAATGCTACTTTAGGTTTAGAATAGAGTACAAGCAGTACACAATAACAATGTAAAATGAAAAGACTCAAAAGTTTCAGCAAGGCACACAGGGAATAAGCTCACCTGTGTAAAACTGAACTAACCCTACTGGGTGTAGGAGGCCCTTGCCTGCAAAGTATTTAGTGGCTTTTCTATATTATTATTATATTTATTAATTATTTCAGTAGCTAAGAAATAATGTACAACTTAGAAACTGGCAATACAAATAAACGAAACTTAACAGTATTATCCTGCTTTTACTTCCTTGACATTCACATTTTCCTGCGACTTAAAAAGGCTTCATTCAACTTCCCTATACTAACAATATGTCACAATCCTTGAACTTATGTTTGTGAAATTTATATTTCCACCATGCACTATTGATCTCTAGTACAAAACCATACGATCAGTCATGATATTGAACAGTCTGCATCACATCCAAGAGGTTCTGGGATTGAAACTCAGTTAGGGCGAGTTATCCGGATATGGTATTTTTCACCTTTCCCTCATCCGAGAAGAATGTTGGTTAACTAAGCTCTATGGACCTCAGGCTCATTTGAGCATCATTTTACCCATTTCATTCATTGTCTGATATGCCATTGCATTGGAGGATCTTAATAAATAAGTTAAAAGAAAGGGGGGAGGGAAGAATAAAAGATCCTTTGGTCTCCAACAAAATCAAACTTGGGTTCTTGTGGCCAGTCAAACTGACATTTTGACTACAGTCTTTTGTGCAGTGGTGCTTGATATTTGTGCTAGGTATCTTATGGGAACCATTGAAAAAAAAAAACAACTGCAATTTGAACTCTCAGTTCCAAGTTCTGTTTTATTGTTTGCTTCACTTTTATCTTGTACCTCTGCAAACTGCAGCAGTATAGTGATCTTGTACAATCTATTTGCCCCAAGCTGTTTGCTATTTATTATTCAGTTAATTGTAATTAGTCTATTTTTGTTTTTGTAGTGTTTATGGTTATTCCTTCTTAATTTCTAGTTACAATATTTGATTTGCATCTTGCAATTGTGTTTTTGTTACCTGTTTATTTTCTGGCTATTTTAGCAATGGAAAAAAAAAGGCTTAAGTCTTTCTAATGAAAAAGTGGATCTTTTCATGGAACACGAGTTCAACTAAGCTGAGTATAGAAAACTTTGCTGCATCCAATGGGTGGACAGATAATTACAGGAAGAGTTTCAATGTAACAAAACTGAGTGTGGTGGTTCTATTACTGTCTGGAACAGTGGGTCAATGGTAAGCTTGAAGAATGGACCAATAATTATGAATGTATACAACATTGATGAACCTGGATTGTTCTTTTAATATTCAGCCCAACAAAATAGTGACATTTGAAGGACATAAATGTCATGGCAGTAAGCACAGCCAAGTTAAGACTTACAATTATTTTGGGAGCCAATACAAATAGCTCAAAGAATTTGTGACAGGCAAATCTAAGAAGTCAAATTGTTTCAAGAATGTACAGTCCTGCCTATGTCATATGATGCCAACATGGAGACGAGCCAAACATTCAAAAGGTTTCACTCAAAATTTGTATATCCAGGAGATGTTTTCGAAGGCCTTTTGCCTACATCAACTGTTGTTAACGCTAGTTGTGACATCCAGGTCCTTCTTGGCTTTCTCTGGCAGCAGAGATTTTAACTATTTCACTTTAATATTTTCTACTGATAGAAATTTCAAAATGAACTACATATGCATACACGAGTGCTGATTTCACACATTACTGAAGCACACTCAAGTTTGCATGTGCTGTTCTAGAAACATCTGGAATGATGACTTGTAGTTCATTCTGGACTATACAGACTTTCACTGTACCAAAACAGTAAAAGTCCCATTGGACAACTGTATATTATTAGGCATTGTATTCACTGAAATTACTGAAGCATAGAATAAGATGGAAGTACATTAAGTAACTTCTATAATGTACTGAAATGAAACAAGATATTTCACCAAAGACTACCAACTTTTAAGCTAAATGTATTTTCCACTTTGCAATCTCTGAGATTACTTACTATAGAGGACACATCTTATTAGGATACCCCAAAAAACAACTGACATTCCCCCCCCCCCCCCCCCCCCCCATTATGGCATGGTCTGATTATACTTGGTGATATTCCACGTGTTAAGTTGCATTAGTACTGCCAACTGTTCCGAAAATATAACCATGGTAAAGCTATTACCATAGTTGGTGTTATTGCATTCGTTACGCTGCCACAGAAGCCCTTGTTTTTGAACCCGCTGCAGAGAAGCCAACCGATACATTTTAAAACAAGATTCTGTTTAGACGCTGTATTAATCAATGCCACTGCATTGCTTGTGTTTGCGTGATTTTGTCTTGAATTGTTTTAGTGCAGTTACAGTTATTTTTTGTGTTTGCAACACAGCAGTTCATTAAGTACATATTACGATACTTAGTGTTCAGAAGCAATTTTATCCAAAAGTGCTATTGCAGAACAAAATTTGCCGAAGACGAGTAGGTTCATCATATGTTATGTGGTAACGATGTTCAAACATTATTATCGTTTGAAAGCATGTTACCTTAACCCTCTAATATTTAAGGTTAGAAATAATGCTTTTATTATGTACGTTGGCAGTACTGCTTTCTGGTGTAATTTCATCTGCAGTTTAGTGAGTCAGCCATATTGAATTCTTGGGAACTGCCAATAAGCTGTTTCTCCTATAGTCAAATGACTAACTTGTGTGATGTCAATCAGCATAATATATGGTTGACAAATTTGTAGGACTATTTCCTATAAACATTTACATTTTGTACCCATAAACTGCCTGAGAGACTGGTACTTTGTTCTTTCATGTGAAAATGTTCTCAAAAATACTCAAAATATAACAAGCAACAAAATTTGGAAAAATATACAAGACACCTGGGAAAAGAACAAATCTAAACCAAGAAAAGAATCAATCACCACCTTCAGGCTTAACACTGGCCACAATTGCCTGGCAGTTTATCTCCATAAAATACAGATTCATGAGAATAGTCACTGCGTTCTGTGCAACCAACCAAATTCCTTAATGAATAGAGATCATCTACAAAAATGTACAGAACTAGATTAAACCTCCAAAGATAGTTAAAATCTACTACGATGCCCGAAGACAAATGAAGCGATCTTCAGTCAGCCATTAGAAACTAACCAACTTTTATTCTTCCATTACATTCCACTTTTTATTTGTTCTGAACCTTTGATGCTACTGAAATATGATACTAGTTTACAAGCTCAGGATTTATGTTTGTCCCATTTAATGCTTTGGCACAATTTCAAATGTTCTCAGGTAAGAGAGACAATTTCCATTACAGGAAAACCTGAATGGTGAATAATGACTTGCTGTCATTCTCAAAACTTTTGAATAACCTCCTGTATCAAAACAGTAGGATTCTCAGACAGCTGTGATTATTAGGTATATTTCTTGGCTGAAATATTCTGAAACATAGGAGGACCTAAATATACAAAATACTGAAACTAGGGAAGATTGTTTCATCAAAGATTATTATGGTTAGGTTACAGCTGTTTTCAATTTGCAAGCTTTGTGATTACTTACTAGCCAAATACAACTAGTGCCTGTCAATTAGCATAATATATGCTTGCAAGATATTTGGCGCTATTTCCAATAAAAATTGGAATCTTGTACCCATATACTGTCTGAAAACAAGGCAGATACTTTCATTCTTTCATTAGATTGCACTAAATATTTCATTTGTTCTGAACCTTCTAACACTACTAAAATATGAAAAGTAATGCTAGCTTACAAGCTCAGGTTTTATGTTTGTCTCATATGACGCCTAGGCACAATTTCAAATATACTTAGGTAACACAGAGACATACTCAGACTACAGGAAAACCTGGAATGGTGAATAATGACTTATTGTCTATTCTCAAAACTTTTGAATAACTCCTGTATTAAAACAGTAGAAAATACATTGTACTGTAATACACTCAGCGTATTATTAGGCTTATTTTACTGGTTGAAATAATCTGAAATATCGAATAAGATGTAACTACAGTTCGTTTGGTTTATGTTGAAACATGGGAATTAGAGAGAGAATGCACTACTGTCCGCGTTGTTGTGGGTACTCCATTACTGCCTAATCCCATTTCGCATTGGTTCCATTGACTATATCGCAGCTATCAGAGAGCAGCGCTTTAAGAACTGTTGTTAGACAGAAGCAGTGTAGAGATTCCGACCATGAAGGGTTCCTTGGAGGGTCCCGGTAAGCTGGTAAGATGTTCGGCTTCATGGATATCGGATGCTGGGTCACATCTGCTGTCTTCACACGCATCTTCCGATTCAGAGTAACTGTGTTCTAAATTTATGTTGAATCTGTCCAATATATCGTCCATTAATCCATCTTTTTTCCAATTCATTTCTTCTATGCGCTTCACATGCTCACAGACAGCTTTCCCATTTTCGGGCAAGAAATGCGATGTGCATAACCTATAAATTGTATTACGAATAGCCGCCTTTGTAAATGAATCGACTCCTGTGCTTGTTGGTTGTCTGTTTGGTTGTTTCCTTCCCCATTTTCGTCTGCTTTCTTCTTTTCTTGCAAAATTCTGTATATTGAAGTGTGAGATACACCAGTAGCTGCGGCGGTTCCTTCCATGACCCGTGTCACGGATGTTGTTGGTTTACCCAACGCCTCTAGTTTATCAGCAAAACACTTGTGTACCAAACATACAACTTCCTGTGCATCAGATTGAAGAGGTTTCTTCTTTCTTCTAACACCAGCTTGGAACAATACGATTGTCAACACAATGAGCAGGACTAAACACATCACCAGCATCTCTATATTTCACTAACAATATTAAGGGCTATATGTACATAAGCAGCCCGTACACTCGGTAAACACGTATTAGCGACGGACGCAGACTAGGCAGTCGCGGATAGCCGCTGCGATGTGTTGTCATCCCTCCCCTATCACAGGGAGGGGTAAGACTAGGCAGTCGCGGATAGCCGCTGCGATGTGTTGTCATCCCTCCCCTATCACAGGGAGGGGTAGTGCTAAGTAGGTCATGTTCCAACTTAGACCAGACGGACTGTAGTGAAAGTACTGAAATTAAGCAAGATTGTTTCACCAAGGAGCATTAACTTTACGATAAAGATGTTTTTGATTTGCAATCTTTGCGAGTACTTACTAGCCAAATATAACTAAAGGAAGTGCAAAAGTTAAGGAATACGAAGATTGGTCATACCGAAGGCTCCTGCAAATGTACTTGCAGCTCATATCAATGCTGCCACATATGGAACATGCATTTACGCCCCTGAACTGAGAATATTACCATTATTAATTACATTCAGATGATAAATGAAAATGAAACAGGCCAATCTTATAATTAGACATTTATTTTCTGACCACAACTGTACAAAAATTGTCTACAATAATTATATCATGAGCTATAAATCTTTTAATATCAGATGGTTATCCTCACTTAACACTCATTCAAAATAGATGTCCCCCCCTCCAAAAAAAAAAGTCACTCAACATGCATTGAATGAAGGTAAATCTGAAAAATACCACCATTCCTTGGTCTTACATATAAAAGATATCATGTACCTATTTTGAACATACGAACCATGCGGTAAAAAAGAAATGAACTAATGCCCTATTTGTTTTCAGAATACTGGTGTTATTCTATTGTTCAAGCGAAAAGAGATGTGCTAAGTTGTGTTAAGCTGAAATTATGAAAAAAACTGAAGCTATTAACAGTGAAGCAATACAATTATAAAGGTTGTAGAAAACCTTAGAGACTATAAGCTTCACTTGTCTTAATACCTACTGAAATATTGTTAATATACAAATTATTCAGGATGATAAATGCAATAATAGCGTGATTCTTAACAGAAGTACAATAACACAGTACATCCCTGAATCAAGCGTACAACACCAGTTTCCTGAAGCTGGCGACAAATGCCGTTGAATCAACCTTTGTTTTGAAACAATTATTGCAGAATGAGATGAATTCAAATCATAATGTTTAGGAAAGCCTGAATTTTACTGACATTAAAATGATTATGTACTGCAAAATTATAATGAACACCAATTTGACAATCAGTATGAGGAAATTTACAGGGTATGTAACTCATCTCTCATATCCATTGATGCTGCACCCTTGAAATTAAGCAAGATTGTTTCACAAAGAGTATTAACATTAGGCTACAGTGGTTTTCAATTTACAACTTCTGTGATTACTTCCTAGCCAAATGCAACTAGTGTGATTTCAATCCGCATAATGTATGCTTCAAAGATATGTGGGGCTATTTCAACCAAAAGTACCTTATACTATCTGAAAACAAAGCTGATGCAAGGTTGTAAGAAAGCACTTAGAGATTTCTTTAGTGCTAAAGTGTTCATGGCTCTGAAACGAGTTGCATGACCAATCTACAACTCTATTCAATCAAGTATCACTGAAGATTGAATCTTCATTCTATAAACAGTTAGAAAATGGCAGCCATTACTGCTTTCATCCCATGGTTTCCTCTTAATTTTGACATATGAGATTCTCATATACAAGCAGAAACTATTGCTGTATGCATTATTGTCGATTGATCTGTGTGTAGAATTAGTTTTATCCTGCAAGTGTTGTATTTCTATTCTGTTCATTATACAATCTTGTCTGACAAAGAGCTTATATTGGATCTGAGTACATTTTGTTAAAGATTGTGTAGGTCCTGAAAACCCTTTTTCGTCACAAAATACTTTTTATCAGTATTTTTAACAGTGATGCTTGTTTCCAATTTCAAAGCTACTGTACCCAATGCAATAAAATGAGCTTCCTCTCTCCTTGTTTTAATGCTTGAGAGAAGTGTTTTAGCAAAATACAAAATCTTAACCTGCATTTCTACCAAGACTGAGGAATTTTAGATATACTTCAATACCTTTCAGGAATATGACAACATTGAATTTAAAGCTATATTTAGATTCTCCAAACAAACATTCATGGGTATAAGGAAATAATGAAGCTATTAACAGTGACAACAAGAATCTAAAGTAAAAACAAATTAGAAACTAAAAGCTTCACTTATCTTAGTAATATTGAGAGTGAGTTGGAGTCAACTCAAAACTTGGCAGCACCAAAGAACTTGCAATATTACTAAGATAAGTGAAGCTTTCAGTTTCTAATTTGTTTTTACTTTAGATTCATGGGTATCTTGCATGCGGTCGAATTGCAGAGTGAAAAATTGCAAGAAGCATGTAGGTACACACGTATGTCCATGTTGCCACAAAGTCGGTTGTTAGTTACACAGAACCAACCATCTGTTGATAACCGTTATTCAACAGGAGTCTTTCAGAATGTGATAGATCATATGTTTACAAATGTTGTTGTTGTTAGCTATGTTTACAAATGTACATTGGCAAATAAGAAACATGAGCCCTGGCATTGTGAATAAGGTTACAATATTTAAATATGCTTCACAGTCAAGGTACTTATTTATGAACGGTTAGACAAGGGTTCTATGAGAAGTAATTTCTCTAATGTTAACGGTACTATAAATTACAATTAAATGAAAATTCAAAGACCCGGTGAAATGTTCAGAAACAGGACAAGTTACCTTTCCACTAATTAATTACTTTTATGCTGAAGTCCAAGCATTCTTCATTCTGAGCATATAGCTCCATGTTGCCAACCTTCTTAATTCAATCTGTAACTGCATCCGTGACTATTTTAAAATATTATTTCCTGAAATTAATGCAGACGATGTGTTGTTCCTTTAAGAGAAAAGTTAACTTCTATTCTTTTGTTCTACATTTTGGCTTGCAGAAAGCACAAAATGACTTTTCTACAAGATTAGAAGTGCAACCCTAAACGCATGGCAATTGTTTTGTTGCAGCGACATCATACCTGTGATTAAGATCACTACGTAACCGACTATGCTGGCTCTATCAAACTACATCTTATCTTGATTTTTCATAGTAATATTTTGCAATAATTTTTCTGAATTCAGAGTTGACTAATCTTTTACCTGCATAAAATGGTAGATTAACTATAGGTTTCTGTACAGTGCTGGTACCCTCTTTTGCAAGAAAATAAGCTTTCTCATTACCACTCAGTCCACAGTAAGCTGGTAACCACTGGAAGACTAGATGTTTTTGAAGTGTTGTTAGATGGGTAAGCATTTTCCAACATTCGATAATTGTGTTGTTTTTTGGTGACAACTTGGAAGTAATTGCTATAATTGCTGCCCTGGAATCTGAGAGAATAACTGCTTGACGAAAATGTGAAATTCTATACCAAAGATTTTGCAGGGCCATTGGAATTGCTTCAATTTCTCCATCAAAGTTTGTAGTTCCATAACTTAAAGATTTGTAACAGGAAAAGAGGTGGCATGTGAGTCCAGCCCCTGCTCCATCCTGGTTTGATATCAGTGATCCATCAGTATAAATATGGAGCCATTTATGTTCCTGTATTATGGATTCTCTCTAATGCTAATAATTTTAGAACACTAGTTGGAGTATCACTTTTCTTAACTTCTTCTGTGAGGTGTAAAAATATGTGATGTCTAATGTTTGTGTTGGATTGACTTTATATATGAAGTTATACAAATTATAATTATATATTATAAAAATATATAAATTATAAAAATGTATATTTTGTATCCATATACTGTCTGAGAAAAAGGCTGATACTTTTATTCTTCCATTAGATAGCACTAAATATTTCATCTGTTCTGAACCTTTCCACACTACTAAAATATGCAAAGTAGTGTTGGTTTACAAGTTCAGGATTAATGTTTGTCTCTTTTGACGCCTAGGCACAATTTCAAATGTGCTTAGGTAACACAGAGACAAATTTACATTACAGGAAAACCTGCAATGGTGAATAAATAACTCAAAACTTTTGAATAACCCCTGTATCAAAACAGTAGGATTCAGATTTGACAGCTGCGTATTATTAGGCATATTTCATTGGCTGAAATATTCTGAAACATAAGATCAAAGTATAGAAAATACTGAAATTAAGCAAGATTGTTTCATCAAAGATTATTATGGTTAGGTTACAGCTGTTTTCAGTTTGCAATCTCTGTGATTACTTACTAGCCAAATGTAACTAGTGTCATGTCAATCACCATAATATATGCTTGAAAGATATTTGGCGCTATTTCCAACAAAAATTTAAATGTTGTACCCATATACTGTCTGAAAACAAGGCACATACTTTCATTAGATTGCACTAAATATTTCATTTGTTCTGAACCTTCTAACACTACTAAAATAAAAAGTAATGCTAGCTTCAAAGCTCAGGTTTTATGTTTGTCTCGTTTGACACCTAGGCACAATTTCAAACGTACTTAGGTAACACAGAGACAAATTCAGACTTCAGGAAAACCTGGAATGGTGAATAATGACTTATTGTCCATTCTCAAAACTTTTGAATAACCCCTGTACTAAAACAGTAGGAAACTCATTGGATAGCTGTGTACTATTACATATATTTCATTGGATGAAATATTCTGAAACATAGGATAAGATATAAATATACAAAGTACTGAAATTAAGCAAGATTATTTCATCAAAGAAGGCCTGAGCTGTTTTCAATTTGAAATCTTTTTGATTGCTTACTAGACAAATATAACTAAGGGAAGTGCAGAAGTTAAGGACATGTCATACCAAAGACTTCTGCAAATCATCTACTTGCCCCTCCTATCAATACTGCCACATATGGAACACGCATCCTACGCCCCTGAACTGAGAATATTACCTTCATTAATTACACTCAGATGATAATTGAAAATGAAACATGTCAATCTTGTAATCAGAGATAATGACTGCACAAAAATTGTCTTCACGATACTTGTATCATGGGCTATGCATCTTTTAATTTCACATGGTTATCCTTACTTAACATTCATTCAACATAGATAAGCCTAAAAAATCCTATGCACCCTTTTTTTATCTTCACAGGATTATAGACACTCAAAATTCATTCAACACAGATAAGTCTGAAAAATACTGTCATACCTTGTTCTCGCATAGAAACATTTTGTGTACCTATTATGAAAATGCAAACCATGCAGTTAAAAGAAGGAATGCATTAATGTCCTATTCGTTTTCAGAGTACTGGTGTGTTATTCTATTATTCAAGTGAATGGACACGTGCTAAGTCTTGCTGCAAATTTAACCTGAAATATTGTTAATAAATCATTTAATTTGCATGCTTCTCTTTATCCTTATGTTTGTGTTACTGTGTGAACATGTGCATCGAAACTGGGACAAGTGATTTGATTCATTCACAAGGCAGAAAAACCATTTTAATGAATATATATATATTTCAAAAAAGCTTCTCAGTTCAGTATACACAGCACCTGTAGATTTTTCAAAAACCCAGGAATTGACTGTAAAGCTTGCAGTGTAGGTAGTATGCAGTGACATGAATTTGCAGTGAAGCTGCTCCATTCAAACAAAAAGGCAGTGAACTTGTATTTCAATCTCTGGGGAAAATTTATAAAGTTGGAAAGCAAGTTACTCGTTTGGGCAATTTTGAAACAAGATGTTTCCTCGGTTAACAACAGCAAGGTAAGGTCTTAATGTTTTAAGGATATATAATATGTTATTTAATTATGGAAACATTGGGCAGCCCATGGCTTGATGTACCGATGTACAGATTTACTGCCAGTACATGTTTACTATGTTTGGCAACACCGCCAGCATTCACACGTCATTAAGCTTAGCACTTCTTCGAATGTGATGGAGCTTTACATTGGGAGAGCAACAAACTCCAAACCGGATGCACAGCTATTTTCCACTGGGCGTGCAATGCTGCTGTAAACAAGCTCACGTTTATAACATGGTTTTGATCTGCAGTGTGAAGTATAGTAGTGAGGGTGATGTGACGTGGTTCAGTTATTATGACTGATTTATTAATTTGTCCCATACTTAGTCACCAAGTGTATTATGGCTCAGCACGTTTTCTACTACACAGTGTGTATTTATGATTCGTATGTGTTAACTCAGTCAGCTCACCAAATAAAAGCACAATTTGCAGAAAGGCTTCCAGATGTAAAATTCCAGGCCAAACAACAATCCATGAACTACAATAAATTTCAGGCCACAGGAAGTGTTCAGGCTAAGAGGTCGAAGATGGCACAGGGTTCTTACAGAAGAAAGAATAGATGACATTGGTCACCACTTGGAGGATCCCCCCCCCCCACCAAATTGTTTAGGCATCTTTCACAAGTAGGCATTTCTGATGAGTCAGTGCAAAGAGCTATTAAATTTAAGTTAAAACTATATAACAATGGCAAAATAGACCCACATTTAATATTTTTCACTGATGAGTCTTGGTTCCACCGTCATGAATATGTGTGCACACAAATTAATCATTACTGCAGCTCTGAGAAACCCAATATTACTCATGAAGTACCCCTTCATGATGAAAAAATTGGTGTATGGTGCACCATTAGTGGAGAAAGAGCTATAGGGCCAACTTTTTTGGAGTCAACTATTGACCCCCATACATACGTGAATATAATTTTGGCCCCTCTTTTTAGAGAATTAACAGACAGGGAATGTGATTTTGCCTTTTTTCAGCAAGACTCTGTAACAGCTCATTCAGCCAATTTTTCAATAAGAACAATTGAAAGTGTGTTTCAGGACAGAATTATTAGTAGACATTTGTGGCCTCCCCCTCAGTCCCCCAATTTAAACCCCTGGTGATTTCTCTCTCTGGAGTAACTTAAAACAAAGTGTACAAGACCAACCCACACATCCTGGAAGAATCAAAATAAAACATGTGCCAAGAAATTGCAAGCATTTCTCAATGTGACTGAGTGATGGATAGCTTCCTAAAGAGGGGCCAGAAATGTATGGACGATGGTGGCTAGTTTCAGCATCCCCTTTCATAAAGTTGGTAAGTAAAGCCTTTAAAAGGAGTTTTACAAATACTAATGATAGCAGCAGATGGCAACGAGTGCAGATGATGCGGACAGGCAAAACACTATACTGTCGGTTCGTAATTTTTTGACTATCTTGGTATATGCTTAAATATTTGGTGCTATTTCTTATAAAACTTCATATTTTTTACTCATATACTGCCTGAGAAAAGGCTGATAATTTTATTCTTCCATCAGATTCCACTAAATATTTGATTTGTTCTGAACCTTTGAACACTAGTAAAATATGTAAAGTATTACTGGTTTACAAGCTCAGGATTTATGTTTGTTTCGTTTGACGCCTAGGCACAATTTCAAATGTACTCAGGTAACACAAACAAATTTACATTACAGGAAAACCTAGAATGGTGAATGATAACTCATTGTTCATTCTCAACACTTTTGAATAACCCCTGTATTAAAAAGTAGGATCCTCGTTGGACAGCTGTGTATTATTACGCATATTTCATTGGCTGAAATATTCTGAAATATAGGATAAGATGTAAGTATAGAAAGTATTGAAATTAACCAAGATTGTTTCACAAATAGCACTTACTTTAGGCTAGAGATGTTTTCAATTTGCAATCTTTGTGATTGCTTACAAGCCAAATATAACTAGTGTGATGTCAATCAGCATAATATATGCTTGAAAGATATGTGGGGCTGCTTCCAATATAAAATTTAAATTTTGTACCGACATACTGTTTTTTATTCTTCCATTGGATTACACTAAATATTTGATGTTCTGAACTTTCTAACACTACTAAAATATGAAAAATGGAGTGCTAGCTTACAAGTTCAGGATTTATGTTTGTCTTGTTTGACACCTGGGAACAATTACAAATGTGCTCAGGTAACACAGAAACAAATTTACATACATTAGATATTTATTTTCTATCTTTAATATGGCATACTTTAATTGGGCATTCTGCTTTCTAAGAAAATGTTCATTCTGTGAAACTGGAAACCTGGTCCAAATTGATGGTTTTTAAATTTAACATGGCAGCCCCATATCATAGATGTACTTGGCAAGTTAAGAAGGGGAAAAAAAAAGGGGGGGGGGGGGGATAAAATTCTGGCACACTGTGGTGCGGATATGACCCTGGAAATTAACACTGTGGTTAGCAAATGAAATATTTTTTTTTCTTTCGTTCTTTTCAGATGCAAGTTTTAATCTGCCAACCCAATTTGATGACAATAAGCAGGATAAAATTGGGTGTTGCATTCAATGATTTTCTCAACAGACTGTCAGCCTGGGTGGTTCAGATCCAATCCTGGCCCAGACCAATGGTTTATAAGTCTGCTCGAAAGCGACAGCCCCATGTCAGTAGATTTACTAGGTTAAAAAGCTCCTGCAGGACGAAATTCTGGCACACTGGTGGTGCTGATCCTGAAAATTGAAGACAACGTTTACAAAAAAAACTATGAACTCTTGTAAGAAAACTGAATTCTTTTATCTACTTCCGGTCAATCAAGACAACACATTTGTAGAAATGTGGCAAGTCATTTACTCGCCCTATCCACAGCACTGCCAGGTGTTGTCAATGCACTCCGTTGTTGATGCATCTAACTAAAGTAATTCTGGGCTTAAAGTGGGGATGCACATAAACACTGCAGTTGTATCACTTTGCCAACAAACATGTGCTGACATTCTCTGCACACAGCTGTTTATGTCTCACTATCGCAATCTATTTCACTGCAGGGTTAGAATTTCACTCCGCTCTTATTTACTAAATAAACTAATTAAAGAAAGTGGTTAAGAAAAGTCATGAAATATAATTTTGTGAGTAAAAACTTACTTACTATCTGGGCTGTCCGATAGAGGGACAGCACCCTCAGATTTCAGGTGTCTTCTCCACAACACAATGTCTTTCCGTTCAATTATAAGTTATGCCAGTGTCAAATTATCGATAAATTCGCGAGTCACGAGAGTATTTGTCTGGAAAATTTGACTACCACGAGTTGTATTTATTAAGACTATTTCACGAATTAAAGGGTGATATAGTCAATGAAATGTTATTTAAATGATATATTGTAATTACTAAGCAGCAGATTTTGCCTTATTTGCCTATTTTATTCCTTTGTTCAGAAACATACGATTTTAAGTTATAAGCATGTTTCCTACAATTATAAGCTAAAACTCTGTTCTTTTAGCACCTATAAATGCCTATTTCATACATTTGTGCCCATTCTGCTTATTAGTGCCTAAAACTGCTCTTTTAACCAATTTTTCCTGTTTGTAATTTGTAGCAACAGCTTTTACATTTGTTAGTTTTAACATGAAGTTTTTGGGGAAGAAATATTTCTTACTACTGCACACTGGATATACAACAAGGGGTTTAGGGGTTTAGCAGGTAGCTAGGCACCTAAGGTATCTGCTTTGTGGGAGCATCACAATGTGCTAATGACTTTGAAAAATCTTTCAATTCGCTCAAGCACAGGTTAAAACAAGCTACATGATGTTTTAATGGAATGGGAAATGAGATCATTCTTTATGTGGGGAATGGAACGTCCATTCCTGAGGTGCAAGAAACTTGCGACCGTGAGCCACAACAAATTAGCAAATTTAAAATTTTTCTCAATTGTATTATGTGAGGTAGAAAGAAGTTTCTCACAATATACGAACATGCTATGGGAAAAGACAAATTTATTCCCGAAAATTTAGAAAAGTACATAATTGTTGATCGTAATACAAAGTGTGATGCTGATGACACATATATATCACAACAGGTTCCAATAACAAAGCATTTGGTTTCAGTTATTTTACACCTAAGCTATTTTATACATTTTATGCTTGTATCTCGATCGTTGTGTCCTTGCTTGGAATTTTGTATTAGCAAGCTACCAATATGATATTAATGCTATTAATATTAATTACAGTAAATTATAAGTGCCTATTCTGCTTAAATTTTGTTTCCAAGTATCTATTTAGCTAATTTTTGGTGCCTATTTAAGTGCCCAGGTTGCTCATTTTTAGTGTCTTTTTGCCTGCCTATTTCACACATTTTTAGTGCCTATAAATCCGCTCATAGCAATTATTAACCTCTTAAAAGAAACATGTAGCATGAATACATACATCGGCATCCACTGGCATGGCCTACAAGATTCTCATATTGTTGCTCTAATTTTTTTTTTTTTTTTTTTTTTTAAAGATATGTCATAAGTTGGAGTATCTGCTATTAATTTATAATTTTGTTCAATACAAAATTTGTCAAACTGGCTGAAAACATATTTCCTGTTGTATTCTGTGCTCTGAGGTTTCTCTCTTTGAATTATTTCATCTACCTATTTCAGCTTAAGATAAAAGAGAGCCAGTCATATTTGACATTTAAATAGCAGCTCTATTGCGTCAAATTACTTCAGCTGTTGCGCATCTGTGGCACAGTGTAGCTAGATTCTCTAACCTGATCATAACATAAGAAAAGCAGAGGAGGTGATAATGAAATGTGATAATTTTTTTTCGCAAATGAAGGCACTGGTTGAAATTTGAAATTGTTACGCACATGATTGGTTGATTTTAACCTACTCAGGTATGAGTGGAATACTCATATAAATTGTTACTTTTTGCAAACTCAAACCCAATGTCTTTCAGCAAAGTCTGGAATGTGGTTTTCTTAAAATTTAGAAGATCTGGGTAACTGTTCACCAAAGAAAGTAGCTTATCTATTATAGGAGTCTCATTGTTTAAAAAGAAACTATGCACTTAACAAAACATCTAATGGTCTTAAAATGCTACATGGCCATTCCCTTTTCTTTTTAGGGGTTTTATAGTTCATGTACGTTTCATTTCTGTTCTCACATTTGAAACACACCAGCTGCTTCATACATCAATTTTGTTACGTCTTGCACAGCCAGTGTCATGATGTTGAAAGAAAAAGTTAAAACATTTAATATAACAGTCTTTTCAACCCCCCTTAAGAGGCTTTCCACTTTTATTTTTCTGTACACTACTTTGAGGAACTGAAAACTCCACCATACTGACTGCATGCACATTACTAAAATGAGTGTCAGAAGTTCAGAACATCCCCTCACTGCAGTAAATATAATTGAAGAAGTACCGAGTACCATGTGACAATAAATGGAAGTAAAACTTTTGCACTTTACTGTCTTATCTCTTCTATATCTGACAATTTTTCATCTTAAGTCTTCCGCTGAATCACTGTCATGTTCATTATCTTCATCACTGCTTTCCATCACACTCTCTTGACTGTTTTTTAAAAACAATCTGTTGCTGGTGATATGTCTAAGTACACAATGTGATATGAGGCATTGTCAATAACTAAATGGAGTTTGGCATTAGTATTTGTTTGTTTTAAGTAAAATATCTTGATCTTTCCCAAGCCGTAATCTCTTGTAAGCACAAATTATTCACAGCATACCATAAAATAATAAATGAAAGGAACTGTTAACAATTAAATGTTCTTTTTTTCTGTTTGAAAATAATTTGTTCATTTGCTCAAACATGACAGAAATAAACATTTCTTTCTTAATGTTATTGTCTTTAAGGACAAAGTTAACTCAAACCTGGAACCTAAATTTATTTACCCTCTTTCTTTACTATCCATAGCCAATTTGTTTTTAATTGTATAGAGATTGTTGGAAATGTACTTGGTAATGGCAGATGTTTAGTTTGACTTAAGTTATCTGTTATAAAAAAAGAACTGACTGTATTCTATCAAGATAATTTTATTGAATTTATGTAATAAGAGTTTTGAATTTTTATATAAGTATATGTAAATACAGGATGTTAGTGAACTACACCGAAACATTTTCAGAGCAAGTGGAGATATCTGAAACAAGTAATTTGGGATAGCAGACTTATGGCCTGTTGGTTCAAATGTGGAAGTTACGGCTATAAATTTCTAAAGTGCCAGCACGCCACTGCTAATGATGATACCACTTGAGTGCACAACACACGCAAATGAAGAGATGATCAGAGCAGTTCCTCTGGCACAATGGTTACAACATTAACTTTCAAGTGAAAGGTAAACGAGTTCGCGTCTCCTTCACTTTATTTGTCTTTGTTTTCATTTTTGTTTTGTTTTTGTTTTAATATTTTGTCTAAGCTTTTAATTCTTGTACAATGCATTTTACAGAGTAATTTCACCTTATGAGTGCAATTAATTACAATTCCTTCTAACCAAGATTGAATCCTGCTTAATACTCTCACATGCTGTACGTCTAAATGGGAGGTTTAAAGGGTGAACGAACTTACATAAAATGAAAAGTAAATGCAACTCTTTACGTCAGGTTTACAGGAACTGCTCAAAATGGCGACCTGCATTTCCTATGCAAAGTTGACAGCAACAAAAGAACGACTGTAGTACTCTGTTCAAAATTCCTTGTGTGTTGAATAACATGTTGCTATTATTCGGGCAGTTAGGTTATCTTCTGATGTAATAGGTGTTTCATACACCAGACTTGAGGTGTCCCCAGAAAAAGAAATCAATTGGGTTGAGGTCGGGAGAGCATGCTGGCCAAGCTCCAGTGGACTTCCCCTTCCGATCCATCGGGCAGCATAAACATGGTTTAAATGCTGTTGTACAGCAAGGGTGAAATGGGGCAGAGCTCCGTCATGTTGTAGCCACACTCGACATGAATATGAAGGGGCACATCTTCTAAAAATACAGGTAATATGTTCTGTAACACATGAAGATAAGCATGTCCATTTAACCGAGGGGGGAACAGGTATGGGCCAATGACATGGTCTGAAATTATTCCAACCCATACGTTGACTGAAAAAGTCTGCTGGTGACTTCTCCACGACAGCATGTGGATTAACATAGTCCCACAGATGGCTGTTTCTTGTATTAAGAACTAGGCCATCCCTGGTGAACAAGGCCTCATCAGTGAACAATACTGATGAAAAGAATTCAGGGTGCTAGAGTAAAGCCCAGTTGCAAAATTGTAGCCGATGGCCGTAGTCTTCCGGCTTTAGTGCTTGCACTTTCTGTGGGTGAAATGGGTGAAGTTGGTCTTCATGTATGACTTGCATTACACTAACATGGTTAGCATCTAGTGCACATGTAATAGTGCGTGTGCTGGTAGATGGCGCTTCTGCAATGCTTCGCAGTACATTCCCCTTGAATTGCACTATGCGTTGAGTTTGTGCAACGCCTGCATCGCCCCTGTTGACCTAGAAGGTTCCTCTCTCTCGCAAACGTCTATCGTTGGACTGGAAGGTTGAGTGATGTGGTTGGCACCTATCGGGATACCGTTTCCTGTACAGCACTGCAGCAGCTAACCCACTACATTATGATTCACTGTAAATAAGGTGCATATCTGCTAGTTCAGAAATGCTGTACACGTTCTCTATGTTGTCCAACAGGCAATCTTCAGCACACTAACTGCAGTGTCCCGATGAACAGAAATCATACTAGTGTTATTGTACTGGCCAATCAGATTCACGTTCATAATTACGAATCACGCCATTTCTTCCTATTGTAATTTATGACGAAGAAAAAAAAAATTAACCACAAGACAGTAACCGAACCAATGACCTCTGGAACAACAGTTTTCGGCATTACGGATTGGGCCACCAGAACAGTTACACAAACACTAGAGTAGGCCATTGATGCAAGAAGGCAGTTAATCGCTGTTCAGTGACGCACTGGCAGGTGATTAGTTCGAGATTTGAGAATTCTTTGACGCATTAAATCTTGAGAACACCAATAACGAGCTATTAAGTTTCGATATTTCTATACTCGGGAAGCAGTTTTAAAGACATTCTAATCCAATAATCTCACCCACCTTGTTTAAACACGAACTTATCAGCATCTGATGCTGATTAGGTTTAACACAATTAACTGCGTTATATTAAGCTACGTTGCCTCTCTCAACTTGCTTATATTAGTCACACCTACAATAGCTGAAATTATTTCGGTGTAGTTCATTAACACCCTTTATATATAAAAAGGAGTCAGAATTGTTATTTTAATGTAGAATCAGCAATTGGTGACCCCGATGTGACGGAACTGCAGTAATTCCTATCCTAGAAGAGGTGGAATAATATCTTTTCTTTATAATGGATGCACTTTTAGATAACAGTGATGAAGTGGCAGTGCTTGTATCGGAGAAAGAAAGCACCGAAAAGCACAACAATGAATTTGAGATTATGCGGGTGTGTGTAACAAATGTATTGATGCCACGCTTGGTAGGTAGCCTATTAAGTGTCACACATGAAGGAACAGTATGTAGTCAGGACAGTAAGCAGAAGACTTGTACACTTCCTAAAATACAAATTAAGAAATTCAATGGAGATCTAGAAGAATGGTTAAGTTTTTGGTCGCAGTTTCGTAAGATTCACAAAGTTAATTTGCACAGTAGTGACAAATTTTAATATTTAATACTAGTGATGGAAATTGTAACTGAGCCTCACAAGATCACATTTAACTATCCTAAGACATCAGAAAATTATCCAAACGTTACTCAAGCTTTACAGGAATGTTTTGGAAGAGAGGATCTTTTACTCTAAGTGTACATAAGGGAACTATTAAAATTGGTGATCTCTAATTAAACACAAGAGGATAAACTTCCGTTACCCACCATGGTAATCAAGTTAGAATCTCATCTTAGGTCTCTCAGCAGTTTGAATCTACAACAGCAGATCCAAGTAATTGGTTGTTTCCATTAATGAAATACGGCCTGCCAAGAGAAACTTTACGTGAGTGGCAAAGAAGTCAATTCTCCAAACAAGATGAAAGCAAGGATGGTAAAATCTCATCCCGACTTTGGGGTTTTTACATACTGAAGTACAGAATGAACAATAATCTTGCTGGCACAATCAGGATTTTCCAGCTTGTTTATGAAAAGTAAAACGGAGAAGTTAAATTCTTTCAAGACAGAGAAGAACACTGAATACTCCTATTGTTGCTGTACTTTACAATAATAGTTAATCACTGTCATACATTTTTTGCAGTAAACCTCATGAAAGTGAGAAGTGTCTTCAGACCAGAAAAATGACCATAGAAGAAAGAAGATCGAAGATGAAGGAGAAGGGATGATATTTGTGTACAAGACCCAACCATCTAGCTAAGAACCGTAAATTTTCTGTTCAATGTTTACATTGCGGAAAGAAAGTCACATGTCCAGAACTAATGAAAACGGAAAAAAATGAGACAAAGGATGAAACACTGATTACACCCATCCTAGCTAATAATACATGTATAAGTCAAGTGGTCCTGCAAACATTGGTCACATTACAGGAGAAGAGCAAATGGAAAACAGTAAGAGCTTTCATTGACTGCGGTTCACAAGAATCCTACCTCCTCCAGAGTACAACTAATGAATTGGGACTAGAACCTTGTGCGGAAAAAACAGTCACCCATGTCCTGTTTGGGGGAAATCATACTTCTGCTATAAAACGCAACAGATATAAAATTGACGAAGGAAGGATGGAAGATACACCTGTGAAATTGAGCTATGAGACCATCCAGGAATTTCTCAGTTTATTCCTTAAGTTTCTAGAACAGCTGATTTAGTACAAGAGTTGGAAAAGAAGAAGATATGGATCAGTGACATCGATGATAATTCTCCAGAGAATGAGCTCCTCATTGGAATGGAGCTGTGTGCTAAGATTATTACAGAAAATTTGGCAGTAGAAACAAAACTGGGATAGTTATGCATGTGAGTTTCGGAAAACTTAAAAACTTTCGTGAAATGGAACGTCGCTCATTTTTTTTATGTTAAGTGTGCCTAGAGAACGGAATCTCAAAGCTTTAAAAGATTTGATTATCGCACAAAACCTACTGTATTCTAATATTTCCCTTGCACCTACAAGGAAATAGGCAATAAGATAATATCTGAAATGTTTTATCTCAACCAACACGAAGAAGATATAAGAGTAAGAGTTGGTAGGAATGGTTGATACAAGAGTATAGAAAGTCATGTGAGTGCAACACATCAGATTGTTTTCTTTCCTGTCCTTGACATTTTTTATGAACTTATGGGCTTTGTTACAATCTGTCCTATAATCCATTTTTCCTAAGAAATTATTAAAGTGATTCTTTTTAGCTGTATTAACTTCTTTTTTTTAGTGAGGTACATTTCTTTTACTATATTTGTATATCCGATACGTTTTTTGTTTGTTCAGCTGTATTTCTAGTTATATCCCTTTGCTTTTTCAATTCTACTAACTGGGGGTCCCAAAAAGGTTTGAAATTTTTTATTCTCCCACGAGGAATATGGTTTTTTTTTTTTTTTTGCGGTTTCTGGGATGACTTTACAGAAATTTTTGTTGATATGATCTGGTTTGTCATGCAGCTGTGTGTTTGTTCTTTAA
Source organism: Tenodera sinensis (assembly GCA_030765045.1). Taxonomy (NCBI): domain Eukaryota; kingdom Metazoa; phylum Arthropoda; class Insecta; order Mantodea; family Mantidae; genus Tenodera; species Tenodera sinensis. Next base: position 142,456,131 of record CM060961.1, on the reverse strand, counting down.
ATTTATTTCAATCTGCTTTTTTGATGTTCCAATACAGATTCGTGTGATGTTGACTGACATTTGTATTATCTAGTTTTATAAAAGCAATTACTGCTCTGTGACCAGAACTTGGGTCTTCTATAACTTGTTTTTTAATCTTTGAAACAATATCTGTTGTAGCTAAGAAGAGATCTGGGTTACTGCCTGCTCCAGAGTAATGTATGAAGGTTATGGGATCTTCTTTATTATAAATCAGTTCAAAGGTTGTGGTGCTAAAAATTCTTCCACTATCTTCCCTGTAGAATCCACTTTATCATAACCCCATCTTTTGGAATAGGCATTGAAATCCCCAGTTATAATTGTTTTATTTAATTGGTCAATAATTGAGAGATCTGGTTCATTCCTGGGAGGATTGTAAATACTGTATAAATGTAGATGTGTTTTGTTATCCCAAAATTTAGCTTTATTAATTCAGCTTTATTTGTGCTATCCATTTCTTTAACAATTTGAAAGGAGATTATCATTTTTGACGCCAACTAATATTCTACTAATTAGTAGTGCGAGAAAGTATGCACAGGGAAAACTAAAAGAAACATAAAAGAACACCTCAGGAACATAAAATAAAAACACGAAGACAAATTAGCAGTAGCCTGGCATTTTTGGATAGGCCAACACAACCTAACCGAAAATCCAAAACGATACACCAAAAAATACTTTGTGTAAAACAGAATCCAGCTTGGGGAAAACATTTACATATGGAAAAAATGGAAAATGCATTTTCAATTTTGAAAATCAGCCTAGCGACATACTTATGTCGAGCTTTATCCACCCACTATCAAGGTCAAGGCCAGCCACCATGGCGAGTAATGTAGACAGCCAAACAGGAACTGATGAGAGCGATCGCTTGTTTTATTCCTTAATAAAAAAAACTTAATGTGCCAAAAAATCGACTAAGTAATAAAAAATCTTCCTGTTTATCAAATATTTATAGCTGAAGCAGGATGTTTGCACACGTAGTATGGTTGCTTCTTATTCTATTTATTTATCTTGAGGTGTTTACAGAGTTAATAAAACTGATACATCAGAATTACCAATGTTGTTAGCTAATGCTGGATTTCTGACTATGAAGTCATTAATCCTCTTGCTCTCCAATATTTTTCACTGATGGATGGGGCACTAGAAGTGGCCAGGCATATTTGAAGGTGGTCTCGATCCATTTCCTCTTGCAGATCACATAGAGGACATCGATGTTGGACAACCCATGGCACACAGGTAGCCAGTCCCTTGGAAGAGAGCATTTTCGCTCTTTCCAGTAATGCAATTTTTTATCATCGTGAACAAAAATGGTTACATGGGGCCAGGTCAGGACTGTATGGTGGATGAATCATAGGTTGAACCTCTGTGGTCTCCAGGAACTGCACAGTGAAGTTGGCCATGTGTGCGGATGCATTGTCGTGATGGAGAAGGATCCCTCAGTCCCGTGCTTGGCTGCTATTCTTGAATCTTGGTAAAAAATTTTGGCAAGCAACCGTGGTGTACCAATTAGCAGTAACTGTGCTTTGCTCCTCCAGAGAAATGATTGCGCGACTTATCCGTTTACGATCCCTAAATTGTTCTGAAACAGAACTTCTGGCCAGTTGAAAACACTGTTATAACCTCCCATTAGCAGACTGTACATTATGATGAACTTTAACCTGACTTAGGGACCCTGGGACTGAAATTTGGACTTTCTGTAATTTTATAGGTATGAAATCAATATACTTTGCACACTTACAGGCGTTTACATTATAAAATTTACTCAGGGGTCTCCGTTTAGGGGATACGTGAATGGCAACCACAAGGTACCCAAGCTGAGCAGAACATTACTTCCACTTACTGGTGTTTTGATCCTCACTGTAACTTTTCTATCTGACCTTACCTGGGTCATCTCTTGTTCTCTTCCGACCCCGATGCTATTAGGGTTCCCGAGGGCTAGGGAGTCTATTTTTTCCAACCTCTCCATTTCTCTAAAATTTTAACCCCTAACATGCTGACCTGTCATGGCATGTAATACGTCCTCTGATTGGTAATCAGAGGATATGGTCGGTGAATTTATTTTGATAATTCTCCCGGTCAGGTCGGTGAGACCCGTAAACCAATGACAGGTGTGGTCCTCCAGACATTCTGGGGGTTGTGAGAGAGCAATGTAACCGCCAAAACATAAAAATATGGTGCTCTCTAAAAAGCACTTACATTTACTGATAAGTCTCTTCAATATTTATGGAATTACCAATGTAGAGTACTGGATGCTCACCTTAAGTATACTGTACCTATTAATACCAAAAGGTGGGAACCTTTTGGGATGAACTATCATTACTTACTTATCTGGAGAAGAAGGCGGTGTTTGAGACACCAAACTCGGTCCCATGTCATTGTTTGTCCCAACATCCTTAACTTCTTTTTCGACTGAAGATGATGTGGGCAGAGTTTGACTAGTCGACTGTGCTGACAGTGGTAGAAGAGGCGGCGGAGGTGGAGGAGGTTGCTGAACCTCTGGAACCACTGCTGGTGTTACGGTCGATACTGGAGTAGTAATTACAGGCTTTGGACTGGGTGATGCAGGAGAGGCAGCACGAGGGGATGTGGAGATTGTCCCACTACTTTCCTTCTCTTTTGTATTTGTGCTCTTGGCTTTGGCAGTACCCTTCACGACATCTGACAACCTGAATCAGAAAGAAATACTGTATAATGCATAACTGTTTGATATATAACAATTTAAGTGGTTCTGTTTATGGTTGCTATGGGGAATAAGTTATGAGTGCACAAGCAAACATATACAAATCTAAAACAAAAATAAAGGAAATATATTTATTGGCTCTTTTGGTTTTAGCTGCAACAAAGCAAAAAAATATGGCCCTACTGCACACAATACATTAGTATACAAACATATTACATTATGTTCTGCTTGAATATGTAATCATATAACCTGTATAGAATAATGTCCCAATTCTAGGTTAACCTCTTGAGGGATATCGACGTGAAATCACGTCCATTTAAAATGGCGGATGAGCGATATGGGCGTCCTGTGCCTTTAAGCATTTAACCCTTATTTATCCCTTATCCAACTCAACTTATTATAATTTTCCCTTTATGAAACATCTTAGTAAGGTCTATATACTTTATTGGCTTACCTTAATATGTTCGTTCTGCAGTGATTTACCTCAAAACAGGGATAAACACACAAGGGTACATACATCTCCACATTTGCGAATTCCCTTCTTGCGGCACCCGAAACACTTTCGAAATGGGCGGGACTTCTTTGCTGTTGGTGGTATCCTTTTAGGATAATGTTTTCCTTGAAGTCTGAGGGGTGCAGGGGTTTTGGATTTTCAACCCCCAACGTGGTATTGTTCAATTAGGCTGCGAGTTATTTATAGTCGGTAGTCCAGGTTGGTCATTGTCCTGTGTGGGTTTAGAGAGCTGTCCAAATCCCCAAACAATTGTATATGGTTATATCCAGTTGGAGCAAAAACACCTTTTTATACCACTTCTCCCTTCAGCTACAAGCAGGAAAGAATACATATGTATTTCAACAAAGAAAGACACGGACTCTACTCAGTTACGAAACTCGTGTAAGCAAAAGTTGTAATGTTGATCTATTCTGATGACTCAAGAGACCACGCATGCAGTAACGCTTTATTACACAGTATGCTGACGCTTAAGGCACACATACAATGGGTGTTCCTTTACTGTATCTTTCCGAGAACTTATATTAGATGCGTTCGACAGAGCAAAGTTGACTTTTCACCACAGTGAAACAAAATTGTGCCATTTCAACGTTTTGTAAATACAACTCAACTTTGCTGATGACGTACATTTATACTGCAAATAACGAGTTTTATACCAGTTTTTGTTTCATTAAAATAACTTAATATTTACACAAAATACAGCTGTGTATATACGAAGCGCATTTAACAATTTAAATGCTAGCAGTTCTCGGCTCGCATACGTTTAAATGGCCATCGCTCAAGAGGTTAACCAATTATTTCCTTAAGAGTCCAGAAAAGCCTCTCTCTTAAAAGTGAAGGACACGCAACTCAAAGTGCACTTATATGTATTAGTTTTCCTGAATGTGTGTTAATGTATGACTCTAAAGTTGAAGGCTTAATTAGCAGGATAATAAATCCTTTGTGATAAACAGTCTCAATACCTACATATAAAATCAGAATACGCGTAACACTTAATGGCAAAAATTAATTTCCAGAACCAGTTTTTTAACCCTTTCACAGGTATCTTAACACAAGTGATATGAACAGCATGATCATTACAGCAATACTAATGAACTGGCCATTTATTCAAAGCCAAATGCAGAGTCTCAGTGACTACAGTCAAATGTACCTGTGGTAAAGCCTACATATAATAATCAGTGTGGTGAAACACATGGATGACGACAGGGTTACAGTTAACTGCAGTTGTATGGATTTACTTTTAATTTTATATATATGAATAAAACAGTAGTAATTTATGGTATAAAATAACTACAAATACCTAAATTTTAGTATTAAAGGCCAGTATGATATGAAAATAACATTAAAAACATTTCAAATATTCTAAGAATAGCCTCTTAATATGGTTTTGCATATAAAGCAGTGCCTGGAGGAATTAAGTTTGCTTTATGTTGCAATGTAAATCATAAATTTGGTGTTATTCCACACAAAACATAACAGCTTTACAGCCCTCACATGGTACCTTCTACAAGGGTGCTTCAACAAGTACCAGTGTTAGGAATGAAGACACATTCTTTTCCCAAAAACAAATTATTAATTTCTCAACATAGTCAGCCTTTTGGGATATACACTTCTTCCAACACTCCTGCCATTTTTTTAACTCCTTCAAAAAATAACAATTGTCAAGCTTTGCAAAATATGACTATCTCCACGATGACTTCATTTGATCTAAATTTTGTTCATGCGAGTCATTTCTTCATGTATGGGAACAGGAAGAAATCGCATGAAGCCACATCAGGAGAATATGGGGGATGTGGCAGCAATTCATAACACAATTCATGCAGTTTGGCGACAGCAACTCTGGATGAATGTGATGGTGCACTGGGGCAGCGTCTCCTTCAACATCTTGTCACATTGGGACAATAATTCAATGTAGTAAGCTCCAGTAATTGTTTTTCTTCCTTTTTCCAAGAAAATGAGTATGACACCCTCCGCATCTCAAAAAATCTTTGCTATCACTTTTCTGGCTCATGTGGCCGTCTTAGCCTTCTTTGGAGCAGATTCTCTGGAAGCAACCCATTGTTTTGATTGTTGCTTGGTTTCCGGAGTATAATGAAGAAGACTCCAGGTCTCATCGACAGTGAACTCAATGCAAAAGACCTTTGGATTTTGCTTACACAGCCCCAAACACAGCTTCGAAGTTGAAAGCTTGTCCACTGTGAGCTAAAGTGGTACCCATTGGGGCAACAACTTTCTCATCTCCAACTTATCGTGCAAAAATATGAATTGCCATTCCCATCGGCACATCTATGGCCTCTGCCACTTTGCAAACTTTCGTTCAACGATCAGCAAGAATTATATCATGGACCTTTTCAATGACTTCCTCAGTAACCACATTTACAGGGTATCCTGGGTCCTCATCAAAAACAGATGTTCGACCACGTTTAAATTCATTACACTAATATCTAATTGTTGTCACAGATAGCGAAAGTTCTCCATAAACAGCCTCTAATTTCACTTTTATCTCCTTGTAAGTTTTCCCATCTAAAAGTAAAAAGCAAATCACTAAACGATACTGCACTTTTTCAATTTTAACAAAAAACACATTGAACTTAATGAAATGTCTGTAAAATCTAAACTAACCTATGAATCAGAACCAAATTTGTTTTGACATGTAACAAATAACAGTACATAACACGAACTTCCCTTAGCAACACCAATATTTTGAAACATGGGTACTCATTGAACTGCCCTCATACACATTAGAGATACAGCAACCCAGATTATCAAATAAAGTAGCACTACAAAAGTGATGTTAATATTATAATTAAAATGGAAATTGGACTATTTAAATACTCATTCATCTCTCATATAACTTTTCCTAATTTGTGTATATGGGTTTCTTTGATATAGTTACAGACATAGGTGGACTTTCTATATATTCCGAACTTGATATTGCCATTATCTCTAAATATCGAGGTGGTAATTTTAAAGAGTTATATTAAATATAACACCTGTGCCAAAATTGAATGCGTAGGAGAAAGCTTTCACTAAGTAATCAACAAACAGGTGAATGTACTGTGACTATAAGATAATGGTAGTGAAGCCAATGACAAATTATATTAAAAGCAGCAATGATATCAATAAAGATGGTATGTAATATATGTGAATCTGAAATATCGTACAGAGATGAACAAAACAAGGTAGCATGGTTAAGGAATTAGCAAAAGACAGCAACACAGGGAATTGGAAAAAGAAAGGCATGTATGAAGGGACTAAGGAGTGAAAGAGACACAGATATACAGCAATTCCAGGGAGATAAATTAGCACAGATAGTTGGATAGTGTCAACTGGTTGAGGGAGAGAAGTTAACAAGAGACTTTAATTTAATTTAAAAGGTGAGTTAATAACACTGAACAACACTTACAACATATTTTTCCGGGACGCGTTTCGAAGGTTAATTTTCCTCCATTATCAACTGGACAATAACTGCCAGTTATTGTCCGGTTGATAATGGAGGAAAGTTAACCTTCGAAACGCGTCCCCGAAAGATATGTTGTAAGTGTTGTTCAGTGTTATTAATTAACTCACCTTTTAAATTAAATTAATTACAACAACACTGTTTTCAAACTTCTATGAAAGGAAGATAGTTAACAAGAGACGTTTACATGGATTTCTCTGAAAATGTTGATGTCAAGTAAAAGACCAAATAAAATAAGTGTTACATCTATTGGCATGAATGTGCGCAAGAGGCATTTTTTAAAAAAGAAAAACGAGACATTTCTCCAAGCAACACAAATTTTCATTGGTTCGCTCAACATTGTGACTCTGAAGTCTCAGCAGTGAGACACTGTATGAAGAGAGCAGGATGGTATGTGATGACCATGAGATTAGCCACCCGGAATTAGTGCAAGTCTCTAGTATTGGGAAAGGGAAGATGTTAACAGTATATAAGGAAAATAACACTGCTAGGATATGCGTTTCAATGTTTTTACATATGGAATTAACTCCGGTTAATAGTCAAACATGCACTTGGATTATTGCCTTCACCCATTTCTGATAGAAAATTCTATAGACAGGATTAAGATTGTTTAAACTTCTAGAACGAGCGAGCAGCTGACGGAACATCAACTCAAGGATGACCAGATGAGGCACATGCTAAACCTAGTGTAACACAGAGCACTCTTTTCCTGATCTGCCACACCTATAGGTTCAAGTTTTGGCACTGATATGTTGACAAAATAATTGCAATTGTTCCTCAAAAACTGATACATAACTTCTAAAAATTATCAACTTAACAGAATATATGCACCAAATTTACTGTGGCATTGGAACAAGTGATTACTTATCTTCTTTCTTGGAAGTTTGAAAACATTGAAATAATCAATTTAAACCAAAAAGGTGAGTAGATTAATAACAACTGCTGTTGGAAAAATCAGCAGTTGCCACTTACTTTTGGACAAAAAACCACAACATAAAGCCAGAACCGAAACTCCTCAAACACTAATGGGAAAACGAGCTGTTCACATGGGAACAAATCCTCATTTTAAAAAATAGAAACACAGTATTTAATTTCGACAGGATATCTTCAGCAAGTTCCTTGAACCACCACCAGAGGAGACCTCAGAGGGAACATCACCATCCACACCAGGGAGAACCAGTCGATGTCTGGTTGATAATGGCGGAAAGTCAGCCTCCGAAATATGTTCCGGTAAATTATAAGTGTTGTGTAGTGTTATTAATCGACTCACCTTTTTGGTTTAAAGTGATACTTACCATTCTTAGACCTCAGTCAGTAGACACAATGGAAGTATCAAGTTTGGAATATATAGGAAGTTCACCCACATCGATAATACAGCTCAAGGTTTTGGGAACTGGAAAGGGAAGTAGTGAATTTTATTACAAATAATGTACTGATTACATCGCTGAAAACAGAATGCTTCTATCATGTGAGGAAAAAAAGTTATTGCTGTTTACATTTTTTGTTGCATGTCAATCTTGCCCTGTCTGCATTTGCATGTATATGCACTTGCATAAGTTTATCTGATGAACTGCTGACTATGTGAAGTGGATGAACTATAGCTGTGTTTATAGAACTTTTTCGAAATATGACTTGGGATGTATTATTACATTTTAGGCAAGATGGATCACTTTCTTTGTTGTGATTGATCGGCTTTATGTCAATAACTAAACATTGTGTACAATATTGAAGACTGGTGTTTATTCATAGATTCTTCCAAAATTAGAAGGCTGTACTACTTCACAACGGCAATGAACTGCTATCTTTCCTGTGGCCCATGCAGATGGTATGAAACAAACACACAAAAGTATGTTACTGCTTCTAGAAATCATTAAATACAAGGAACATAACTGGCATATTTGTGGCAATTTTAAAGTTATTGGACTTCTAGGATTACAGAGTGGATTCACAAGATTCTGTTGTTTCCTGTGCCTTTGGGGATAGTTGAGCTATTGAACAGCACTACATAGTCAAAGAATGGCCCAAAAGAGAATAACTAGAACCACGGAAGGAAAATATAAAACACAAGGTATTGGTGAACCTTTTAATGTGTATCTTCCGCCTTTATGTATAAAACTGGGGCTCATGAAAACTGTGAGGGCAATGGACAAAACAGGGAAAGGTTTCAAATACCTGAGAGAATTGTTTCCCATTATAAGTGTAGCCAAGATAAAAGAAGGAATTTTTGTTAATCTACAAATAAGACAATTGCTTAAGAATTCACAATTTGGTGCTAAGCTGAATTCCGATGAACTTGCTGCACAGTTGTCATTCAAATAAGTGGTGAATAGATTTCTAAGCAACAGAAGTTACTAAAAGCATTTATCAATGATCTTTTAAATAACTACAGAAACTTTGGAGGTAGGATGTCATTGAAAGTGCATTTTCTACATTCGCACTTAGGACTTCTTTCCTAAGAATTTGGGTGCAGTTAGCGATGAGCAAGAGGAACATTTTCACCAAGATATGCTACAAATGGAACGTAGATAGCAAGGTAGACAGGATCCCTCCACGATGAAAGACTATGGTCGATTTAAGCTTCCCAACTGCTTTAGGATCTGGAGTCTAAAGGTAATGTACTAGTAAATTCTGCAGGTAATGTTTGTTTTTTGTATCATTGATGAATAAGAACTTCAAATTTCTGAATTTTCTTGGAATTCTGTCAGGTGGATCCAACCAAATCCATGATGTAATTAAATTAGGGAATTCATCAAGACCTGCCACACTAATGAGGTGATATTTCAGAGTATACGAGGTACAGAGGTCTGACAGTATGTTTATGCATTATTTCTAAGTGCGTTACTTTGTTTTTATAATACAACTAATAATAATAATAATAATAATAATAATAATAATAATAATAATAATAATAATAATAATAATAATAATAATAACAACAACAACAACAACAACAACAACAAAAATTTCTTAATAAACCTCTTGAATTTTATTTTGAAATAATGTACCGCATAAAACTCAAATTTTTTTTTTCACATAATCATTATTATCTGAATTGTATGATATAAATTTTATACACATAGGCCTAGTATTATTTGCACTAACAGAGTATTAGTGAAATACGGACTGATGACATCCCTTGTTAAAAAAGGATATTATAACAAAAGAACTGAGGGTGATGGAAAAAAAAAACGGATGAGATTCGAAATCAGCATGGGCAACTTACTATAAATCAGGTACTTTCAAACCAATTCAACATTTTTAAACATTTGAAGAGTTGTGTAACTATACTAAAGTTTGCTTATAATCCACATTCACACAAATTAAACATTTTCAGAATCCTGCTCTACAGACTAAACAATATCCCACTGAGCACAATTAAATACAACAGTTAACTGCGTCACACATAAACAGAGCCTGGAACTGTGTGTGGTCACATGATAAACAGGTTAGTTGACACAGAATGAACAACTGGTACCGTTCAGCCATTGCTCGTAAGTACATCAGAACATGGCTGTAACTGTGTACACACACGAGTAGTAATAGTAGAACCCACATGCCCTAAACTTGTAGCTTATTATACAATCTTCCTTCTTGTAATTAAGCAACCAAATCAAACGATTTCAACCCCTCCTCCATAACAAAATGATCAACAGAGACAAAACACACAAAAAGTTAAAACAGACTGTCACATTAAATGTATTAAAAGAGGACTGCACACACACAAAAAAACAAAACTCATCGATCATCCGATAGCTTACAAAAAATTTGAAGAGACTTTCAAAGAATACAACATAAGATTAGCTCCATAGAACAAATTTGTTTGGGAAATTTATTTAACAGGCGCTGTAAAAATTAAATTCTGCACAAGATGAAGTTAGACAAATACTGGATCCATTATAAAGAAAAGGTCAAATGAAAAGAAATTTAAGCACCAGGCTTAAGGAACATCAAAGAAATATCAAGTACAAACAGGTAGAGAAATCAGCCATCTTGTATCATTTTTGGATTGCAACCACATTAAAGAAAACATCAAGTTACTTAAACCTGCCATCACATATCTTGAACTAGCCATCAGGAAAAGATATATGGTCAAAAACCAAGATTGTTTGATTAACTTTGAGATTCTGCCAATTGGCACCTTATTGATGTTATGCCAACCATCCACTACACATCAGCACAAAAGGATCAAGCTGAGAGTCCCAGATCCAGAAGACTCCAGTCAACCCACAGCTAGGATGGCAGCATACTGTAAACATTCCTAAGTTAATGCAACAAGTGAAGTGAGTGATGTAAGAGCGTTTAAATAGTCCAATATGAATCTTAATTAAAAATTGCAATTAAATTACTTCAGTAACCAATCCTATAATTAATGCTTTTTGAATGGTGAAACATTAATTCCTCTGCAATGAAACATATGAGTTAATATCTTAAACACTGATGGTAAAACTGGTCCTAAAAGATTTCACAGCTGGAGGAATAAATATTTCTGCATCTATTTACAAGGACACTATATTACTTTTAAATTCTACATTTAGCCCACTCATGCAAAAAAGTTCTGACGAGTATGCATAATCACCAGTTCTGCAGCAACCAAATGCTAAGTCCTGGAATGTTTGATTACTCAGTTTTTCACGATATTCAAGATGATATATATATATCGAAATCATGAAGCACATAATCTGAGGAAGCAAGAAAAAACCACTTATCTTGTAATTTAAGTAGTACTAAATGGACATTTTAGAGCTACTGGGTATTCACAGATAAGCAACACACATAGAAGATGCCTCCTATTCAAAAGAGGCAAAACTTAAGCAATAAAAAGTTGTACACGCACTACCTTACATATTTTTTCTTTTACCACATGAGTATGGCTGAATAACATGTGATAAATAAATAATTTCCTTGGAAAAGACATCTGTTTTGTGTGAACAATAAATGTTTGAAAGTAAGATTGTCTTTTCGAAATTTTCACCACACCATTCTGAGCCACCTGACACATCACAGGTACAAGAGCATTCGTAGCTCTGATACTACTGTATTAGTTTAATACATTGTATTTGAACATTATAGTAAGGTTTGTTATCACATCACATCAACAAATAATACAGATCACTGCAGCATTAACTTGGAAGATGGGTGTCCCATATATTAGGGTACTTTAGAGTACCCTTGCCACTTTATTATTAGATCAACAATGCCATCTACACAAATGAACAATAAGTTTAATTGGCTTATTTTGTTTATTTAATTTATAACTATATTAGTTAAAATAAAAGGAAGGAATTTTAACCCAGGACCCCTCAAAAAGCAGAGCACACATGCCAATCATATCACAGAGGTCTCATTGGGTTATTACTGCAGCATGTTACTATTAAAATATTAGGAATTCTGTATGTACTCAAACATGTGTAAATTTGCATAACCTATGAGAGGTAGAACTGGAACTTAAAAATTCAATGCCACAACTGGGATTTGAACCACAGATCTTCCGCTTACCGGGCGGATGCTCTACCACTGAGCTATTGTGACAAACTGCCACACACACGGCTTGTGTGTTTAAAAACACCAACAGTAAGTTTGTTGGCATAAATAAATAATAATTGCATAACCTACTTTATGTAATTTTTACAGGTACCCTATAAATACCATTCATACACAAAGCTTGTCTTCTATCCACTCTAAACTGAATAAATACTTGCACAGAAATATTTTGGAATTATGTAATATAGCCATAGTTCAACGCAGGAAGCAGACCTAACAAAGCCAACTTTTACTTTCATTTTTCAATGTTCACTGATGTTGCATTGAAGAATACTTCTATCTTGGAAAATTTAATCACAAAACATTTAAAAATGCCTAATGGCATTAAGAAACTGCATGTATTAATAATATTTTCATTTTTTAGCTAGCATGTTTCTGATCATCTAATATGGTTTCCCTTCCCCATTATGTAAGTTCAACATGAATGAAGAGAACTTAATAAACTGTTTACATAAAATTGAACAATTTTTATTTCATGATACTTTCCTTGCTTGTTAAAACCATTTTTAGAGTATTAAAACATAAGCCCCCCCCCCCCCCCCATCCAAAGGGCTAACAGAGATGGGAAGAACTTCCTGAAACTCTTCACTTTGCATCCTGACTACAAGAAATCAAAGTTCAGATAATTTCTGTTCACAGAGATCAATATTTTAAGTATTCTAGTATGCCACATCAATATTTTCTATTTCAGTAACTACTTATTCCTTAGTTGAAGTGCATGCACAAATATTTCTATTTTTCATACTTAGTGCTTTCTTAAGAAAGGAAGGAGGTATCTTTCTTTGGATTGTGGTTGACAGAGGAGTAAGGCATGCTGCAAATCATACTTATTTCAGAATGAAAGGTCATACGTTTCAGAAACCCGAATGCCAAGACTTAGATTTAGTAATCTTCAAAACTGGCAGATAGCTGAAATGGAAGGGTGAGCATTAGCTAAATTACCGGTTTTCCCAATGAGAGCTTGAAGTTTCTATTTGGACAGTTTCGACTGGAGGAGCACTTTTGGCACTAACAACTGATCCTCCATCTAACCCAGGCAAAGGTGGGAAAGCAGTAGCCTCTAGGTCAAACTGAACTCCCTTTGCTCCAGGAATGTCCCTATTCAGGGGCTGCGGACTTCCTCCAGACATCGACTTCATGGTCTGTTGCCTACCAGTTCCGACCACTTCATCCTCCTTCCTCCTTCGTCTGTGTCTACGAACAAAATAAGCCATATGAAAACCTTCTTTGTTAGAGCGTGTCATGAACTTTATTCAACAAGAACTCCATTGAAAATCATTTCCAGAAACTGGCAAAATGTGAAGAAAAATAAGGGGAAAGAAAAACACGGCAGAAGTGATGGTGAGCAACTCATAATCTTTTGCCTATTTCTGTTTTGTAAAATGGGATGTATATTATAAATGTGCAGGAATTAGTTTCCAATGTGCCTTTTGGGAACTATAGTTTTTTCTTTATGGAATTACATAAACTTACTATGAACAAGAAATAAAGCTTCAGTGTTTATTGCCACTAAGAAATCTACATTTTATCTATTTAATCTGAACTGCATAATTTTTGTGCTCACACTTCTGTTAAAAACATTTCACAGAGGTGCCATACCTCATGCAGCATGACAACCTGTTTAAACTGTCATGTCATTTGGCCAAATGTTAATATGGCATTGATATTCTGGCCTGGCAAAAAATGAAAAACTGCATTAATGGTAAGAATGAGATCAAGGTTTATAATGCACCTGATCATTTACTTTCAGACTTCTGTCAGCAATGGTTTGAATATGACAATAATTGCTGAGAAGCCAGTTTTACAGATCTCACTAATCGCACTACACTTGCTAAAATTATGATGGCCTGAACTTAGATTTGAGCTCTTGCATTCACAAATATCCTGAATGCACAATGCCACTAATGGACTATGTATTTCAAATCTAGAAGTTCCAAAATTTTTCGAAAGGCACTTCACTTCAAAAGTTCAGATCCTGCCCTCCTACTGGGAATAATCTGAGGGAAAGTCCTTTTAGCTCTTAACCTTTGACCTATCCACCATTTAGAAATGCTCACCAATTATGAAGTCACGATATAATAAAGTATTGACAGCTAAGTTGAAAACTGAATGAATGACTCCTAGATTAGACTTGCTCTGAACACCAAGACAAATAACTGAACACTAGAACACAAGTGTTGTGACCTAGGCATTTTCATAAAATGCAAGCTAAGTACCTGCACATGCTTGAAGTTGTCCAGTTTGATATGGAAGCTTATAAACAGAAAACTTTTCTCATGGAATTTGAACAGTTGAAACTGTTGCTAATACTAAAGAGAAACTAAAATAAACAAGATATTCCAGAAATGACAAATATGAAGACCAAAAAAATAGAACAAACAAGGAGAAAAGAAAGGAGGCTGCCTTTTGTAACCAAAACCAAAACTGTACAACCTTCATCAGACAGTAAATATGAAAACAGAAATGTTTAAATATCAATTAAACGTACTATTAATTGACCTTGGGACATGAACGAAGCATGTGAAATGAACAAATTAAGCAATAAAAAGAAATGGTTAATATAGAGGTTTAAGAGGAAAGCAGAAAAGAGCGATGGTAGCAGGAGGTAGGATGGATCTGCATTTGGGCATATTCTGCCCACACTAAGCAGCTTCTGCAGCTCCACCTTACTGTATTGTTTGCATTTTATCAAATCGTAACCCTGTGGTAAAACAGCCCATCCGGTCCAAGGCCTACCACTGCATCCCCTACCTCTACCCACCACACTTTTCATTAATGTGTCTGGTATACATGCTTTAATAACATTTCAAATGGACTTCCCTTACTTTTTATGTAAACACTTTGGTAAGTTGCTTCAAATTTTGGTTTCTAATTTTAAGTATACCAGAGCTATTCAGTAATAATGAGGACATATTGATATTGACAAATATAGCTTATATTAATGCTGTTTACCTGCCACTGCAGTTGATGTTAATATATTTTAGTCCCCCCCCACATCCAGAAAAACATGCTAGTGTTTGTAGTCAGATATGTGCTCTTATCTGTGAATCTATGCCATCATGAATATTAACAAACTCCAGTTGCTCTTCCTTACACAGGTTGATGCAAGAACTGTTTCTAAAATCTCCAGAATATCCCCCTGAAAGTGACTTCCCAAATAATAGCATAACTTGCAGCACTAACCCTTCCATTTTCCTTTATTCTCAAAGTTTATACAGAGTATAGCAATTTAGCCAAAATCTTATGGAGACATAGTGATTCATCTCCTAGTTTTCTTTATATATATATAAAATAAAATGTAAAAAAACAACTTGGACTAGCTTATGAACAGTTATTTACAACACTTTCTCAGAGACTGGCATTACAATGGTAAAAATGAAATGATTTCAGTTGCCTGATATTACATTTGGTAATGTTTACATTCACTGAAAAATGCTACTTCCAATATGGAGGGCAATTTAATGATTCTACTTGAGGCAGGTAAAAAGCACAAGGGATGCAAATTGACTGCTAACAGCAATGGGAGCAATTTACTTACATTAATTATACATGTTCTTTCTAGACCTATAAAATGCATTTAGTGAAGTAAATTGAGGCTTGTGGAGATCATAAAAAACATTGGTTGGAGAGTGGACAGAAGAGAAGGGACTGTAGTTTCCATATAAAGTATCTGATCAAAGCCAGGCTTAGGTAAATATGGATCAAAAGGAATAAAAGAAAAGATAAAAAACACAGTAACGGTTAATTAAGAGATTAATGAAGCACAGGGGGCATGGCAATCACAGTGCTATAACATGGAACTGCAATGAAGTGAAGAAAAACATAGAAGTATATGAAATGCAGATTGAGAAATGTATCAGGAAATGAACAAAGTAATGAAATAGTTTTAGAATGAGTCAAAGAAGAAACTGGTTAGAAAGAAGAAACAAAATTAGTTGGAACATTGCATGAAAAAACTGCTTGTTAATAGACACTAGAAGGAATGGTAAACAGGGAAAATGTTTCGCTGCAGATAAGGATACCTTTGATAGTTTTAAGCTAGATGTCTTTAATGCAGGGAGGTAGGCAGAAAAAAATGCAAGACCATGGAGAATGGGTTTACAATGAGCGACATGCATCTGGATAAAAACCTCTAATTCAATTGCCAGCTTAATGTACATTAGTTTTACTTGCGAGGTGGTTATGAATATTGCTATATGACGTGAAAAAGCTGGAAATTAATTTCAACCTTGAAGTAAGGAAACATGCTGAGCACTACTGCTGCAGGCATAGATTTGAATACTAATTGGGTCAGGCTCCTGACTTCAGTATGTTACTGGCCAAATATCAGCTTTTGCACATTCGTTTCCTTCACTGTTTGAAACCCACATTCTCATCTGAGAGAAATTTACTAGAGTAATACTGCTATGCTGTGATGTCTCAAAGATAAGTGCACCTCAAATAGTATCAACTCTTTGGTTGCTTCTCAACCACGCAAAATTGTTATGTCAAGGCATCTGCTTTAAGGTTTGACTATTTGTCTCATATTGTTTGTGTGGTGAAGATGCCTGCATGCAGTGCTTATGATTGTTCAAATAACTCGTGTAAAAAGTAATGATTATTATTTTACAAGACAAAAATAGAAGTTTGCTTGCATTAAAGTCAAATATTTGGCACCAACATTCTAGGGTTTGTGGAATCCATTTCAAAGATTGTGATCTTAATGAATCTGACATTTTAAAAAGCAGAATGAAGCATGAAAAACTTGGGAGCCCTAGGCTAAATGACCATGCAAGTACCTTCTGCCTGCTCCTCTTGCTTGCATAGGTCCCCCAGCTTTCTCTTTGCTTTGTAGGTTGATTGCCTGGCTTATCTACCATTTTCTCTGCTCTGTTGACCCTTATTTAGTTAAAGGTTTTCATCGAAGAAATATCATTAAATCTATTTTCATTCCCGGATATCATTACTAGATACTTAACCATGCTTTCCTGCATCATAAACCCCAAAATGTAGCTTGTCCAAACCAATATATTTATTTGGAAGATGGGTGCAAATTACATTACACAGTGCTACATTAAGAGTATTGTGTTTCATCATGAAGACACTTAGAAAATTCTGGGACAGCTAAACATATGAACATTGGTTTCATCTATGCAGGAAGAAGCCAGATGCAAATTTTCTTTATAAGTACATTCTATTTCATTTTCCTTTGCTAAGTTAGTATTGGAAAGCTTTCAAATGTTTCCATCAGTTTACTGTCATGTGAATGTTCCAGGATTTTTAAAAGTAAAAATACAGTATTGTATACTGCATAACATTGGGTATTATGTAATTTTAATTGTCACAAGAATCAATAACCAAAACAATTTTGAAAACAACACTGTTTGGTTTGATGGAACCCGTTAACCAAAATTTCAGTTTTGAGATATGCTACCCTGGAAGCAAACTCATTGCTTTCTTTTTATAGCTCTACAAATCTACAAACAGTAGTTACATGCTTATTGGTTTATACACACTGACAGCCTGTGTCGTTGCCCTCTGTGGTTCAGGGGTAACATGTTAGCCTCTGGTTCCTGAGGTTGCAGGTCCAAACTTGGCAGAAGGCGATGGACTTTTTTGAACGTAAAAATCCTTAGCATGAGTTCCTTTGGAAGGGAAGTAAAACTGGCAGTACTATATTTATGGCACATAAAGAAACCTCAAGCTTGATAAAGAGGTCTGTCAGCATAATTTAGCTGTCATTCACATCCAATATAAAATGGGCTGCTGCAAACCACAACAATTAAAGAGCGTCCATAAATAAAAAGTTGTTCATTTAGCTAATATTACCCTAGGATGAAATTAAAATAATCGAGTAGTTCAATAGCAAAACTATCACATTCACATGTCAGGAAATCCTAAACATTATCTCGAATTTTATAGCAGTTTTAGTATTTGACAGTCTCATGAGGCATTATGTACAGTTTTTTAATTATTTTGGCAAGCAAGGCATCAAAACTGAAAGCTTACGAGAAAAGCACCTAATAAGTTTGCAACTCACCAAAATAATTGACAAAATCTCAGCCCACATGAAGCTTTTACACAATTATCAAAGATATATTTTATTATAAGTATCTGTATACAAATCAATGCTCAATGATCATATGCCTAGTGCTGATGAAACAAAAATATGACCTATAGTGGCTGTCCTGTCGGTTTCTTTCTTTCTGGTTTTCACTAAGAAATTTTAGGCACATTCAGAAGAGATAGGGAAGTACTAAATTATCAACTCAGTGAAAGTCCATAAAAGCCAATGCTCCTAGATAGTGCAGTATTTAACTGGAAACAAATCATTGCAGCTTCTCATTCCACCATGAAGCAGGTGCTTTTAGCTAAAACAAGATCCTCCAGGACTGTCTTATAAAATTTATTCAGATTTATGTAAATCGTTTGGAGATATTCCTATATTTAGCAATCCAAGAAGGCCATCAAGTAGAAGATGAAGAGTGCATGCGCTGGAGTTGAATTAACGTAACTTGCAAATCCTGACAGTTTGCTTTCCTGGCAAGTGCATTCCTGCTGCGACACATGTAGTGTTCCCAACCGTTGGTTGGTTGTCAGTCATTCCCAACTGAGCGCAAGAGGAGACGTAAGGTGTGGCAACATATGGGTGTAGCGTGGAGGGAGATAAAAAGGTGATTGCGAGACCACGAAGGATATTCGCTATTTCAAGGTTAAACCTGGATGTCATGACAACAGACCCATTCGCTGCTGATACACCACGCCCAGAATGCATGCCGAGTGAGCTATCAGAATTCCCAAGTTACATTAATTCAAGCATAGTGACATGTCTCTTATGAAAAATGCATGAGCAGCTTCATGTGATAGACAATATGTGACAGTATTGTGTATAGTATTATAGTAATATGAATGATTGAAGAATAGTTAACAATGTATTCAAAACAGGTGCAGAAATATTGGGTGTCATTATTGGGAGTAACTGCAGCATTGGGAGGTCTGAGACTACAGGGTAACTTCAAGAGCATTGTCTCAACAAGAAACCTAAGTAGTAGTGAACAAGTCTTCGTAGAGAGTGGATGCTTTGACTGCAGCTAGGTATCAACAATAGTATTGTGAACCAATTGCATGTACAAGTGTAACAAGTATGTGTAGTTTGTGGTTTATGTGTAATATATATTTTTTTGTGATTGCCCAACTATACATAATTTCTACGACATGCAGCTTTTAGTGCCAGAACAATTTCATAATTTGTAACTTCCTTTCCCGCCACTACCTGACAAGAGATACATGGTCAACTGCTGAGCATTTTCATAGCCTAGGCAAAGCCAACCCACAACTTATACCTAATATTCTCATAATAAGCAAGGTGCCATCGTTAAGTACCAACAAATTAAGTGCAGTGTATAAATCAAGTCACAAACCGTCGCAAATATTATCCCAATATTGAACACTGCATGACAATTGGTAGATTTCAAATAGACAATTCAGAGAAAAGATATGTTGTATATTGCAATTTCAAAGAATTTTTAAATTTTCAAGACAATCTCCCTACGTCAGATCACCCTTTACATGGAACATTTTTCGAAAATTATAGTTTTTTCAAAAATGACTAATGATTCTGATTAAAATACCACATGTTTATGATATATCTTGAATTTTCTGGGAATATCCTCATCAGTCGTCGTCATTCCCACTACTGGATAACTGCTAAAAAGGATAAGACAAAATCTTACAAAAAAGAATGCATGTATGTAGCTAATGCTCTGGAGTCAACAATGGAGTCATTCTCCTTCTTGCTTCCCAATACTTAGATATATCTTGATAATTTTAAAAATATGTAGATCTCATTAAAAGACATTTGTCAAATACATTGCTTGTGGAGTGAACCATTTGGTTATTTGTCTGAATTTTCCATTGCTTACACTTCTCTCAAATAGGAATACACTATTCATTTCTTTTTCTCTCTTGGCAATGTAGAGGACAGAATTTCAAAGGCCATCACATAGCACTACCTCTTACAAGATTTGACTATTGCTTAGGACTACTGTATCCCCATATTCCCCTTGCAACTCCAAGAAAACTAACAATAGAATAATTTCTGCAAACATTTATCTCAATTAACATGAAGTAGAGGAATAAGTATTTGCAAGAATAGTTTGTATAAGAGTAGAAAAGGTCATGTGAGTGCAATATATCAAATTTTTGTACAACTTGTTCTATTATGTAAAAATAAAAATATTTTTTGTGTTTTAAAATATTTTTAACATTTTGATCAATATATAATAAATTTTTAATGCATAAAAATAATAAATATAACTTTTTTTTTATACATAAAAATCCATTTCTTATTTATCAGGTTCTTGCCTATTGTGATAGTTTCCATTTGTTGGCCAGAAAGTACACCATAAAATGTCTGCTTTAAGGCTTCAATGCATCAAGGACAAAGCCTCCAAAGAATAGTCTGGGTGGAATAATTCTGTACCATGATAGCACTCGTGCCCACATATGCTGAAAGCAGCAAGTTTCTGCTGGAGTACAGAGTCAAATTTTTATTTCATCTGCCATTCCTACAACTGAAGCTCCATCGGTTGCATATGAAGGTTTATACCTTAGTACCTGGGCGACCGAGCTTTGCTCAGATTTTCTATTCTTCTCCTTTTTTTAATCGTGTTTTTTTGGGAGAAGATACTTATTTAGATAAACTTGAAAAGCAAAATGTTAACTAAATATAAATTTTCATCCTAATTGTTGGAGCCGTTTCCATGACGAGACCTTTAATATCCTGGCTTGTTTGTTGAAATTGGCCCATTAATAGAGAAATTATGGCCAAAATAAGGTTTCGAATGATTGTGACTGTTACACGTAAAATCATGTTTTTTTTCCAGGAATGACACCTATATAGATAAACTTAATAAGCAAAACGCTGTCTGAATACAAAATTTGATTGAAATCGTTAAGAGCCGTTTCCAAGTTGCGTGGAATTGCTCGTTTAAATATATAAGATTCAAAGATGCATGGTCTGATGCATAGTTTATGATACTTCACTTTCACTTTTCTCTAGCACTTGCATATGGAAGATAAGGAATAAGTTGCATTCTACAAAAATTATGAACAGATTTCAGAAAATGTTAACTGTTTGTGTGTGAAAGACAGCAAGAAATAGCATAACAATGAAAAGTTCAATACAAACATACATAACGGTTGTCATACAGCACAAATGTTGATGCCAAGTGAAGATTTTCAAGAAAATCCTACTACAAACCAACCTTTACACAAAACTATAATTTTACTTTCCTTACTACATACCAATAAAATACATTTGACACAAATATATACCCCAGTGCTTTGGTTATTTAGTTGATATTTCACTGGAAATACATGTTATGAGGTCCACAGAATCCTCCAACCCCCAAAAAAGAGCACTTTTGCAAAGGTTTCTTTCCCTCCCAGTGCATGCAAGCAACATAACTTAAAAAGCTGAAAAACCTGAAATATCAAACTTGATATTAATTGATTATTTTGTTGTTTAACGAAGCTGTCAATTGCCAGGATCACATCAGCGTCGCCGGTGTGCCGGAATTTTGTCCCGCAGGAGTTCTTTTACATGCCAGTAAACCTACTGACATGGAGCTGTCGTTTTTAAGCACACTTAAAAACCATCGGCCTGGACCGGGTTTGAACCCGCAACCTTGGGATCAGTAGGCCAGCGTCTAACCAACTGAGCCACCCAGACCGACTCAAACTTGATATGGATACTAAGCATTTCCCAAGGATGAAAAACAAAGCTTTTCAAGCAAATTCCTCCATTCCAAATAGCCTTTGTTATTCATGTTGCATATTTATGCACTAACAAGCACGCATGGAGAACGTTATTTAAATATGCCCCCCTCCTTCCAACATAAGAGGCCAACCCTATTACCACAGCCACTTCAGCATGTTTTATGCAATCAAGCACTTGTTGCGTAATCTTAAATCATTTACAGGCAAATATATGTCATGAATAATGTTAACATTGATGGAAGAATCACTTTTTATATGAATACTCTGAAAAGATATATAATTACAAACTAATTTTCGGAGCATTTACAATGAAGCAAAACTATAGTTTTAGAATGAGGGATAACAAAATCAATTTTAAAAGATACATATGAATTTACATGGATAGAGAAAGTCTTGCAAGCATCAGAGTTTTTCAAAAATGGCTCTAGCAATTTTGTATACTAGAGATAGCTGGCAAATAAAATGTGTAATGTGGAATTTGTAAGCCTGTTAACCACTTCTGTTTCTGCCCTAGCGTATGTTTCAAGGTCGTCACGTGACTTTTTAAATGCCCTTGCGCACATGTTTACCAGCTGTTTCAATCACAATGCTGCACGCACTACATTCCAATGTAGCTAGTATAGTATTGCTTTTATTTTCAGCTTTTGAAATTAGCGGTTAAGCAAGGAGAAGGGATTTTCTTGTCTAGAAAACTGTGTTGGCTGAACTGATCAACAAAAGAATGCTCTAAAGCATATTTTGGAGGTACACAGATGTTTGTTTAGTTTTGCAAGTCTGTTGCTCTGTTGAGTTGTGTTTGTGAAATTGTTCTTGGTGAATAGGCATATATGTGGTTTAGATATTATTGCTGCATATTTAATTGTTTATAAGAAATATAAGTATAGTTTTTAGATAGTATAAACTTTAATAGGGAAGATAAGTAGGTAGCGTTTGTAGTTTAGGTTAGTCAGGTTAGTTTACAGCTGCCTTTTTGTTAGATAAATCTTTCATTAGAGAGTCATTTATTAGAACAGAACATGAATAGGCTGTGTGATAAACACAATAAGGGCAAGAAGGGCTCTAAACGTTGCAATAAGGCTACAAATTTAATAAACAAGCATTGGGAACCAAGTGTGAAAAGTGAAATGACAGCTGCAGTACACAGTGAGCATTTGGAAACCTCAGGAGAAAACAATGAACCTGAAGCCCCTACAAGCTGCATAAGAACCTCACCTTTGCCATCAACAACTGCCAGTAAGAGAAAATTAAATCTTGCAGCATTTGAAGCTTCTGTCAACCCAGGTATGCCTCACACTGATTTTAGTCTAGTTCATGCAAGTGTGTGGAAACATTTATACAAAGGCATGAAGTGCACCCAATGTAGCAAACCAGCACTAAAAGTACAAACTTTAGAAATCTCTGGCTTTGCCTTCAAAATATTAGTAGCCTGTGAAAGCTGCAAAACTACAATAAAAGAAGTTTCATCAAGCCCACGAGTACACAGTGATGACGGTGCCAGGCCTCCATTCGAAGTGAACCGAAGGATGGTTACTTCTTTTTTAAATATTGGTTCAGGACATGCAGATTTAGAAAAATTTTGTATTGGAATGGGTATGTCATACCTTTCATCAACCACTTACAGTAAGCATGTCACATACATAGCAAAGAGCAATGCTGACTTCACAAAAGAGGTGCTGAAGAAGGCACATGCTCACAGGCTCACATTGACATGGATGCTACCCTAAGAGACAGTGACATAATTGATGTTCTCACTGGATTAGTAGTTGACTTTGAAATATTGTCAAAATTTTGTCCATATTGCTCAACGAATCAAGTAAAATTAAATGAGGAAGAATTTAAAATATGGCTAGAAGAACACAAACTAAGTGGCACATGTGAAAAGAATTATGATGGCTCCTCAAATTCAATGGAAGCAAAAGCTGCTGAAATCCTATGGGAGAGGTCGACATACTTTACTAAATTTAGGTACACCACCATTCTGTCTGATGGATATGCTAAAACTTTAAAACATCTACAAAATATTAAGGTTTATGGAGAAGATGTGCCTCTTCAAAAAGAAGAATGTATAAATCATGTTTCTAAAAGGCTTAGCAAGGGTCTGAAAGCAGTTGTTGAAGAGTGGAAGAAGAAAGGTGTAACACTGGGAGGAAAAAAACCTGAAAGTCTGACAGAAGATATTATAGCTCGCCTGCAAATTTATTATAGAATTGCCATACTGGACAACATTCCCAATGTACAGGATATGAAGAGGAGTATTTTTGCTACATTGCATCACTGTAGTTCTACAGACAGTAATCCCCAGCACTCAAATTGTCCTACTGGAGTTACTTCATGGTGGTTTTATAACAGAGCTATAGCGAAGTAAGAAAAAATTCCAAATCATGATGCCAGAGCAATGAGAACATTTTTGAGGCAAGATGTTATCTCAAAAATAATGCCAGTGTATCAAAAGCTAGCCTCTGATGATATTTTAAAACGGTGCACTTTTGGTAAGACACAAAATGCAAACGAAAGCCTGCATAGTGTCGTGTGGCGAAAGTGTCCTAAGGAAGTTTTTGTTTCATTGAAGAGACTTCAAATTGCTGTGTCTAAGGCAGTTGCTGAATTCAACTTTGGTAGTTCATCTTCATTGAAGTTGTCATCAGAAGTCAAAGGCACTTCAATTTCACCTGCTTCTCTGAAGATAACCCATGGGAGGGATGTTAGACATTTGCAACATGTTTCTGCTTCGACAAAGGTGTGTGTGTGTGTAGTGTTTAACGCCCGCTTTTACTACTACGGCACCACAGGCGGTGACACTGATGATACATGGAATGAAGATGGAGCACCGGTGGAATGAGATGGCAGGGGAAACCGGAGAACCCGGAGAAAACCCGCCCAGATGCCGCTTCGTCCACCACGAATACCACATGCGGGTCCCTGGGATCGAACCCGGGCCACCTAGGTGGTAGGCGAGCGTGCTAACCGCTAGGCCACGGTGCCGCCGCTTCGACAAAGAAATCAGTCAAAACATCTAGGAGGAAGCTAAAATTGAAGAAAAGTGTTGCAGAACAAAGGAAAAGGAGGCAGGAAGGTCCAACATATGAGCCTGGGGGATTTTAACCAGTTTCAAGGTATGAAACATAACCAAAATATGATTATAATTTTAAAACTAAAATTTCAGGCATTTAAATTTTTTTTAGCATTTCTGGATATTGAAAATGCATGCCACGATGCAATTTTCATCCAATCAGTTTAAAAATTTGTATGCTTATTTTAAAAACCTAAGTAAACAAAACTGTCATATAATTTTTCTGTATCATAAAAAGTTTTTGAGTTACAATTTTTTTAATATGACAATTCATCCTAAAATTGAAAAAAATACAGTCATAAAAATTCAAATTTTTTTTTATCAAACTAAAAATGTCAGAATGAAACTATATGTCAAATATGTAGTTTCATGCTTTAGAAGCAATAACAATTTTTTAATTTTCTTCTTTTTAAAAAATTGCATCGCGTACTGCATTTTGCCTATACCCATAATTTTGCATTTTTGAAAATGTATAAATATAAAAAACTACTGAAGATTTTGCTTTTAAATTCATAAAACTGTTTTAACATTACAAGACAAATATATGGTTCAAATTTCAGACAGATTGGATAGATAGTTTAGAAAATAGCAATTTCAGTTGTGCATTCCCATTATGTTTCTAGAGTTGTGTTATTTACTAACAATACCATTGAACAAACCTTTAGTGCATTTAGCGTAGTGATTTACTTTTATTAAGCACTATGAGTGACAGTGATTTTATTTCTCACCACATAAGTCGTCTCAGAAAATGCAGAAAAACCAATGGAAAATGCATATGGACAAAAAGATGAATACAGGTGAAGAACACCTAAGTTAAAAAACCAAACCTGTAGTAAAGGCACACACCAGAGGTAGAAGAGGAGACAGCAACGGATGACAATACTTTACATTACTAACATACTCTGGTTCCTCTAGGTACAACACAACTTGCACCAGTGCTTAAACATCTTCAGTGATCTAAACATACTTTTTGTTAACTTACTTCTTTATAGTCACTTTACAAGTATTGTTTGTTAGTATTAGAACAAATATTTACCAATATTAGTTACAGTATTGCTTGCAAAATGCTAACTTTACAAGTAAACGTTTTGGTTATAACACACATGAAAGCATACGTTATCTAAATTATATTGTTGATGAAATTAACCTTCTGAAATCTTAAATACCTGCCAAATAACATTTTACATTCCTAATTAACAGTATAATGCATTAGATTCACATCTGAGCAATTTTTCATCTCTCTATAGATGATTTTAATATGTACTGCATAGTAAAACTTGCATCACATTTTTCTCAAAACTAGCTTTTGGTGCATATGCCTTTGCTATTCTAAGGGCCTCAATTATCCGTTATAATGCAGAAGATGGGGTTGATAGTTGGCCAAGTATAACTGATAATCCATCTTAGTTAATATAAACATTAGGTTTAATAAGCAATTATCCAAAAAAGCTCACCAAACACACTAGTTCTATACTACATTTCTTATATACATTGGTTGTTTCTTTAGCTTTGGCAATTATTTATTTTCTGGACACATAGCATACACACAAGGTTGTAAGTTTTACAAGCCTTCGAAGTAGTCACCAGCATTGCATACAATGTGTTCCAGTGATGTGGTAGACATTGAATGCCATTGGCACTGCCTAATCTCTATATGGTACATAGAGACCAATTAACTGCACTCAGAACGTTGATCACTGTTCTTAATTTTTTCCCCACAGTGGTTCCTTCAGCTTAGAAATGAGGTTGAAGTTGCAGGGACTTATGTCCAGAGTATGGAGGGTCAACCCCAGCAATGGAACAAATCAGACACTGCTCCTGCAGTTCCGATCCGCTTTCACTAATGTGGACACTGCCTGCACGTCATTCTCACTAACCAGTGGATGATCAGATCTAGGCATATGTCCCCCTTTAAAGGCTTGTACCCACCTTGCCACTGTATGGTACAGCAATGCACTTGCACCACAAGCCTCTCACAATCCTTGGTGACACTGTCATGCATTTCTACCTCTGACACATTCAATTTTCAACCAGATTCTCTGCTCCTGCTTTGAAAACATTCTACTACGTTATACTGCAATGCCTAGATCTAAACTGATGATTTGGCTCATTATTGTATTAAGAGGGGAGGAGGAAAAGATGCATCCAAATGCTCGGATGGAAGGGAGGTACCTAAACTACATGTGCAATAAACAGAATTGTTAACCCTAGTCTTATATGTATTCCATAATATAGCTACCAAAACTAAAGAAACAACCCTTGTATTTAGAAGAGTGGCTATAGAGATGATTGCTGTCTGCCTACACAGCTGTGCAATAAGAGGCAACATACTCTTCTAAGCTAAAACCAATACACGTGCATGTACTTACGCACATCCAGTCCATCAGTTTTATGGGTACATCACTAGGCAACAACAGCTCATTATAATAGCATGTTCAATTGCCTGATTATATGACCACTTGTGAGAACTCAAATCAATTTGAGCACACATTTTATAATAAATACTGCAGATTAAACTGAACTCATCCTTAGACAATAGGATCAGATTAAATTTTTGTTGCATTAAATACTTGCAGTATTGAGATCTTGTTGCTGGTACTCTTTGGTGTATGCTTCTACTGCACTCATTATACGAGGGCAGCTCATAAAGTAAGGTCCAATGTTTTATACACAAACCATCATTGACAGTGGATGGTTGTTTTATTTAATTCCTTACTTCATCTATTTTTCTGCATAGTTACCATATTTGTTTAAACATTTTCATACTGTTCCATAAGCTTTTGTATGCTGACATCGCAGAAGTCTGCTGCCTGAGAGGATAACCAGCAATATAATCGCCAATTTTCATGGATCTTTTCATCCACAGTACTGACTAAATCTTCTGTGATCATTGATGGCTGGCCTAACTGTGGTTTATTTGGATTTTGTCCCTTCCGGCCTTGAAAGCTCTCGCCCACTTACACGCTCTGGTGTCGCTCATTGCGCTGGGCCATACACTTTACTGATCTGTCGAATGTCCACAGCTAAAATGTTTCTCTCAGTCAAAAACCAACATATTTCACAGTTGGCAGGCACATCAATTGTTAACATTTTGAGCAGACACTGAATAGCAAACAGCAACACTACCAATACAAATGGTGTCGTGTTACATGCAAGCTGCGCTGGAAGTAGGTGTGCATGCACATTTTAATATTCGTGCAATATTCTAGGAGTTATGGCCATTTGGACCTCACTTTATGAATTGGCCTCATAATATGCTAATTGTTCATCTTTACCTTTTTAAACATTTACTGAAACCTGTAAAAACTTTTTGCTGTGGTACAAATATGTTCAAGCCTCATCTGCACACAATTAGAATATATCAGTCCCCAAACTGCACACTGAATTTAAAACCAAAAATGGATTTGGAAAATCTTAAAATATGCTTCAGTGACTGACCATGACAATATTATGAAAAAGTGCAAGAGAATAAATGACTTATCAAATGCCCAGCATTAGATAACAAAATTGTTGCTTAGATGTTACTATTTGCAAAAGGACTGCTTAGCAAGTCATCTCTACAGAATAGGTATCTCAGCTTCACCAATATGTGTCCTGTGTAACGATCCAGCAGAAATGAACGAAGATCACTTGAAGACCTGTGAAGCATTAAGATCAGAAGAAACTACAGTTCAAAAGTATTGGAAAGCACGAATGCTAATGGCTTCATTGCCAGATGCAAGGCACTAGAAAACAACAACAACAATTTGCAAAAGGAATAGGGACTATAATAAATCAGGCATACGAAAGCCACTTCACCTCAACACCACTAAAGTAAAAAAGCAGCACTAAAACAGCAGTAACATTAAAAGAAGACTATTTTGTTTTCTTCCTCATAGTGCTTCAGTCACGACCCAATCAGGGCATTCTCTGCAGTCATGTGCTTATAGATACTATGAGTATTTGCATACTTCAAGTGGCTTTTAGATTGTTAGTGCTGCATCTGCAACAATCTATAATTTAAAGAATGGAATAATTTGAAAATTCCTTGAATAATGATGGAACACTAAGTTAAATGAAATCTTATTCTTGAAATCCAGCATCAGGATAACACTACAATTTTACTTATTTAAAAAAAGAACCATTTAAGGCCATTTAGGAGGGAAGGAGGGAGGGAAGGAGTGAGTGAGTGAGTGAGTGAGTGAGTCAGTGAGTGAGTATGAGTGAGCGAGCGAGCGGTGTTTAAGGGCCCATCGACAGCTAGGTCATTTGGGCCCCAAGTCAAATTTAAAGGATAAAACACTCACTAACTTCTAGTTAAGAACTAAGCTAAAATACAAAACTAAAAAATGCTAAAACAGTTAAAATACTAAAAAAAGGTAATGTTAAAACACCAAAAATATTTAAACGCTAAAAAGGTGAATGATAAAACAGTGACGGTTTAAAATACTAAACAGTAAAACAAAACAATCCTAATTGCAGATTTGTAAATCTTAAACTCAAAAGTCTAATACTAAAAAAACAACTTATACTTGTTTAGCGAATCCAATTTCAGCGACGAACCGCAGCACCGTATCTACGGAGACTGGGTCGTCGCCTAGAATGGACCGCAGACTAAAACCCAGGCCAAGCGATTGGCGCACCGGCGCATATCGCGGACAATCAATTAAAACGTGCAACACGGAGAGTTGGACGTCGCACGTGTGACAGACACGGGCTGGGTCACCGCGCAGATGGTGGCCATGTGTGGCGCGTGTGTGACCTATGCGTAACCGCGTTAAAATGACCTCTGCCCGACGGGAATCCCTGTAAGAAGTCCGCCAGGGTTTTACCGAGTCCTTAATTGTCCGTAGTTGGGTGCCAGTCAGCTCTTCCCAAGATTTCTGCCAAAAGGAATAAAGATGGCAGCGGAAGTATCACTGCACATCTCTAAAAGGAAGGGCATATGTGGAAAACACTGGCAAACGACATGCAACCTTAGCCGCCGCATCGCCTCCTCGTTGCCGGGAATACCCACATGGCCTGGGATCCATGTAAAAACAAACTGATATCCGCGAGAGACTAACTGTGAAACGAGTGTCTGGATTTTAATATTCAATGCTGATGTGCCGAGAAACTTGGAACGCCTGAACAGCACTCATGGAGTCGCATCATATAATGAAGCTGTCAGGAACCGAACTAGAAATAAAGAGTAAGAAATAAAAGATGGCAAACAGCTCGGCAGTAAAAACGGAAGTGTTGTCTGGAAGTCTGTACGTATGAGCCTCACTGCTGTACATGAAACTACATCCTGTACCACCCCCCACCTGGGACCCGCCGGTAAATACCGGGGTGCAAGTCCGGTAACGTCCCAGGAGCTCGGTGAATAGTTGGCAAAACACTGAGTTAGGGGTAGCCACCTTCGCATAGCCCAAAAGCTCCAGGTCAAACCGTGCGCACTGGAGTTGCCAGGGAGGGTAGCGGCCTATAGACGATCGCACTACATGGGACATGAGAATATCATGTGCAGTGAGCAGTTCACGGAATCGTATACCACTTGGATGTGAGATAGTAGTATTACGTATATAACGGTGGGCGAGGTCGGGACGTAAGACGCATTGGAACGAGGGATGACCGGGGTGAGCGGCCAACCATGCCACGTAGGAACTGAGTAAAAACGAGCGTCGGACAGACAGTGGACGTTTGCCAGAATCAGCATACAGACACGCAATTCAACTAGTTCGGAAAGCCCCAGTGGCCAGACGGATACCAGTATGATGGACAGTGTCTAAAAGGCGGAGTTTAGAGGCGGACGCCGCGCCATATATAAAATAGCCGGTCTAGTTTGGACCGGACCAATGAGCGGTACAACCTCAACATTACCGTGCAATCGCCGCCCCATGATGCCCCAGATAAAACCCGGAGTATCCGAAGCAAACGATCGCAGTAAACACCAAGATGTCGAATACAGTGCTCCCATGTAAGTTTGCTGTCGAGGTGTAGGCCCAAGAACTTCTGGTGCGGAACAAACGGTAGACGTGTGCCACGCAAATAAAGATCAGGCAGAGGGTGTACGCCACGAAGCCGATGGAAGTGGACACACTGTGTTTTGGTAGCAGAAAACTTGAAACCCGTACGAAACGCCCACTCAGCAATGGATGTTATCAGCTGCAGTTGACGTTCAATATGCTCAAGATTATACGAGCGATAATTTACAGCAAAATCGTCAACATACAGGGACATCGGGGTTCCGCTACGAACAGCACTAGTGATGCTGTTAATCGCAACGGCAAAAAGCGTGACACTCAGGATCGATCCCTGGGGTACACCATTCTCCTGGATCTTCTCCTCGGAGAGCGTGTTGGCTATGCGGACACGAAAACGGCAAATTAATAAAAAGTTAAAAAGAAAAAAGGCTAAATGACCATGCAAACCATAACCGTGCAGAGTACGAAGGATGCCATAACGCCACGTAGTGTTGTAAGCCTTCTCCAAATCAAAGACACCCACGACATGCTACTTCATCACAAAGGCATTTTGGATGTAACTTTCCAAGCGCGTGAGATTGTCTACACTGGAGCGATGGCGGCGAAAGCCGCACTGAGCATTGTTCAGCAGGTTATTCTTCTCTAGCCACCACACTAAGCGAGTGTTAATCATACGTTCTAAGGTCTTACAGACAACACTTGTTAAGCAAATAGGGCGGTAGCTAGAGGGAAGTGTCCTCTTTTCCGGGTCGAGGGATGGGGATGACAACACCCTCGCGCCAGGAAGCCGGGAAAACCTGCTCACTTCAGATGCGGTTATAAACGCTCAGAAGGAAGGAGAAAGCCGCAGGTGCAAGATGAAGCAGCATTTGTCGGTGGATATCATCAGGACCAGGAGAGGAGTCGTGGGCGAGAGATAAAGAATGCTCCAAGCTCTGCAACGGTAAAAGGTACGTTGTACGCTTCACTGCTGTCACTGTTAAAATCTAGGACTATCCACTCCGCAGATTCCTTGATGGGTATAAATCCTCTATCGTAGCTAATCGTTTGGCTAGTAGCAGCAAAACAATCGGCAAGTGCCTCAGCTATACCCTTCTTGCTGGTATAATGCGAGCCATTGATGGCAAGACTGGGGATGACCGTCCGGCGACACTTGTCGTACATACGACGAACAGCAACCCAAACCTGTTGAGCTGAGGTACGACGGGAAAGGGAAGAGGTGTAGGTTTCGCAAGATCGATGTTTTGCGCTGCGCAGTACATATCGTGCTCTAGCGCGTGAGCGTTTAAAAGCCATAAAATGTTCTTCTGTTGGGTGTACAGTAAACACACGCAGAGCACGTTTGCGTGCTTTAATAGCCAAACGGGATTCCTCGGACCACCAGGGCACAGGAACGTGACGTCGGGTGGATGAACCTCGAGGAATGCTGGAATCCGCTGCAAGCAAGATAGAGCAGGTAAAATATTCCACCATTTCATCGATGGTGTCAAAACCATTGTCATAAAGGTGAATGAGGGAACGAAATTTCCCCCAATCAGCCTTGGAAATAATCCAGTGAGGATGTCGCATTGCCGCAGGATGGTGGCACGATAGGTGAATGTTAATTGGGTAGTGATCACTGCCAAATAAGTCGGAAAGGACCGACCAATCAAGTAAAGGTACCAACGACGGACTACAAAAAGGAACGTCTAGTGCGGAGTGTGTACCATAGGCAGATGATAGAAAGGTAGGGGCACCAGTATTTAACAAAAGTAAACCGGACATGTCGCAAACATGTGCTACAAGGCACCCGCGAGCATCTTCAGTGTCGAAGCCCCAAAGGGTATTTTTGGCATTAAGATCGCCTAGAAAGAGGAATGGTGGCAGTATCTGGGCCAAAAGAGCTCGAAGATTGGTTTGTTGTATGACACTGACAGGTGGCAGATAGACATTGCAAATAGACAGGCTCAGGCCCTGCAGCAGTACACGCACCGCTACAGCTTGCAACGATGTGTTAAGCGGGATGCTGGTGGCAGAGATGTTATGTGCCACCAGAGTAGCAACACCACCGCTTGCTCGTCCGTTAGCTGCAGAGTCATGGCTAAATGCCGAAAAACCACGAAGGTGTAATGCGTGATGAGGATTCAAATGGGTTTCCTGTAGACAGACGATTGATGGAGAATGTTGAAAAACTAAATGCTGTATGTCCGGAGTACGTGCCCGGAACCCATTAACATTCCACTGGATTATTTCCATATTAAAAAGAGATTAGTGGCCAGTTATCTTTCTCTTTTTCTTCATTTTTACTCTGGCGCACTTGGGACCATATACTCGACGTTCACCGTTCTCAGGCAACTCCCCTGATGTGCGGGAGTCTGAAGTTCCCCTTAGGCTCACGGAGCAAGAGCGGGACTTCATCGAAGAGGTGAGGCTGCTAGCTCAAACAGTATGCCTGGAACGAGGGCAGTCATCAGGAGTTGTGGCACTCGTGGACGGTTTGGGATCTGGCGTCTGCACTGCGATTGATGTCACTGTAGGTGTAGTAGGACGTTGTGGAAGGGGATTCGTCGACCAGTCGGTTTGCGTGGAGGCATCCGAAGAGGGCACGTGTTGCAAACCGACAGTGGCTACAGGAGGGCGGCGTGCAGCTGCCGCATAGCCTATTGTGTTAGCAGGCTTCAGCTGCTCAAAGTGCCGCCGCGCTTCTGGAAAAGTTAGGCGTTCCTTAACGCGTAGCTCCTGTATGTTCCTTTCATCGCAAAACGGCGGACACTGACGAGAGCTTGAGGGATGTTTCCCTCCACAGTTCACGCAGCAGGGGTCCCGAGTACAGGCAGTGTCCTCCTGTGCTGCTAAACCGCAACACTCACATATCGCAGGATGCGTGCACGAGCTCCTAGTATGCCCGAGCCTCTGGCACTGAAAACAGTGCATGGGATTCAGGACATACGGGCGTACTGCAGCGCGCTCATACCCACAGATGTATTCGGGCAAAGTAGTTCCCTTGAAGGTGGGGAACACCATTTTTAAGGGAATCTCTTTTCCATCCTGCTTTCGGGATAGGCGGTACGCTTGAATGACCCTTTGGTCTGAGAGGCAGGTGACAATGTCCTCCGTTGACAGATCATCCAAGCTGGAGGTGGTAACAACTCCCCTACACGAGTTCAATGATTTGTGTGGGGCTACCAGGACCGGGTAGGAGCCCAACAAACTCGCTTTCAATAACTTTTGGGACTGTTCAGCATTGGACGTCTCAAGCAAAAGCGTACCGTCTCTCAGTCCCATTGCGTTTTTTACTGAGCCACAGATCCTATCCACTTCACGTTTAATATAGAACGGGCTTAGGTTGTTCATCGTTTTTCCTTCACATGCCAAGGTCATCACCAGAAAAACATCAGTAAAGGAGGTTTTGCATGGATGCATGATTGATTTGGACCCCCTTCCGGAACCGTCGGCGTCAGCCTGCCATTCGGGGGTCAAAGGATAAAAGACACCAAAATCTCCACGGTCTGTGCCGCCATGGAGACCCCTCCATGACTGACCTCAAAGCGTACTTCAGAGGGACTACCCTCCGATCACCACTGCTTGTCCGCATGGGTAAACCGTTGACCACGTGACACCCCGGCTTTATGCCCCCACCACAGAAATAACCGCCTGTGGCTCCCTGCTTTAGGCCACGCTGCCTCAACAGAGTCAGCATGGGTTCAGGGGACTTCGGGTTGAATACACCGGCAATTTAGCAGCCTAGTACATTTTAAAAAGGCAGTAAAACTCTTTACTGCAACATTCACTTTATTCAGTGATCGAGTTTCTGAGTATATTATAAATTCAATTGTTAACTGGAGCTTCAAGTGATTATCAATATCCATAAATGTAACCCCTCTGTCCTCTAGGTGATCTGCAAGAGCAAATGGACAAAGACCACCTTGAAATATGCCCAGCCACTTCTAGCACCGTATCCATCAGCGAAAAATATTGGAGAGCAAGAGGATTAATGACTACATTGTCAGAAATCCAGCAACAAAATCAACATAAATGTAACCCTTATACCATGACGTATCTAATATCACCATATGATCAAAAGGACAAAATAAAATGATTGATTTGTAGCTGAAATTATGTGCCCAGGAAATTTAACTTAAAATAATAGGATGATTCATGTTGATGTTTATTATACATATTTACTGTCCACCAAACATGTGTATTTCCTGTTATGTGAATGTCATTTATTTTTTTATAAATTATATAATTATACCCAAAACTATTCTGTAATATGGAACATAACCAACATCGATTGTGAGTGAAAATCATGAAAAAGGACAAGGGAAGAACAGTTAATGAGATCTGTAGCCAAGAAGTATAAATAAGGAACCTTCTTTCGCACAGTTGTGATATAGATGTCAAACTTCAAGACGCATAACTTTGTATTAGCATGTACATAATATATCAATTGGAAACAAGTTGGTAATCCGCAATCCTTAAACGGAATATTAAATGACACAATAAAATTTTATAGTGAAAGAAATAACCAATACTGATATGCAGTTACAAGTGACACCATTGGGAACTTCGTGGAAAAGACACTGATGAAGGAATTTAGAATTCATTTGATGACAGTGGTGCCTACAGATTGCCAATTGACTTTGGCAGTCATCTTTTAGTAAGACACTTTATATTAAAGTGAATGAAGTAACTGCTAATAAATCTAACAATTGCAGTTATTGGTCTTAGGACCAATTATGGAAATGCTCAAAGATTTAAAGAAAAGTTTAGGAGAAATGGTAGAACAAAGTAATCAGGCTTTAAGGCCAGAGTTAGGAGAAAGCAAGAAAGATTTAGGAGAACAGTTTGGATCAGTAAAGTAAGAGTTGGGAACACAGAAAAGCAGCAGATAATATTAGAAACATTTAAGGTTAGAGATGAAAAAGAGCTAGAAAATAGTAAACAGGAGTCAGATAAAATGTAGAAAAGTCAGATGTAAATGTACAAAGTAGAGATGACAAATCAGAAGGAAAGTTATAAGAAAAATAGGCCACAGTGAACTAATTAAAGAGGAAATAGTAAATGTAGGAGAGATAGAAATAGTTATCAGATGTCAGAAGAAAAGACAAAACAAAGATGATAAAACAAATGAAAAAGAAATAGAAAATAGTGAACAGAAGTTAGAAGAAATAGACATTAGCAGCAGGAGAGTAGAAAATGCTAAAAAGAAAATAGATCAACAAATGCGTGAGAAGTCAGAGAAAGACAATAGATATCAGGAAGAAGAAAATGATGAAAACCAGATCAACAAATAAGTGAAAAGTTAGGAGAAATAGAAAGTAGAATTCAGGAAAGAATTGTAAAAAAAAAGTTGAAAATTCTTTCAGACGAGAGGGCAGAAGTTAAAACAAATACAATGATAGTAAGAAATTGTTAAAACAAATGCAGTACCTAAAAAGGAAATACATAAATGTAGAAATACAAGTAGAAGAAAATTTTACAAAAATGACAGAAATGTGAGGAGGAATACAGTCAGGAATGCTGGAAGCAGAAAGAAACAAATGTAGGAAAGACTCAAAGACTCAGGTCAAAGTAAAACCGTTCAAGGTCAGATGCACTGAGGTCAAACTCAAAGTCAACCAAATGTTGAAGTTGTAAACACATAGTGATATAAGAGTAGTCAAGAACAAAGATGACATCAACGATGTGTAGCGGGTTTTACAAAGTGTTTTTAGTGATGTAACAATGCAGCTTATCTTCAGGGCATTACGGGTACAAGTGGACAAATAAGGACGAGGTATTATTTTTAAACCTTTGCAAGCGAAAACCCATATATGGGCGACCTGTCCGGACCCTGACGAGCGAAAACCCATATATGGGTTTGGAGTCATAGAGCTATTGTGATCGGCTCCTCTCGCTCAAATAATTCATATATACTGCCAATAGATTCTTTCAGATGTTTGTGATCAGTTCATCACCAATTTTCCATATTTAATAATTTCTGTTGTTTTCAGTAGTGTAGGATTAAACAGTGTGGTGATTGCATCCAGTAAGCGAGTCTTTTTCCTGTTTTTTTGACAGAATTGCGGGAAAGAAAGGGTTGACGGAGCAAGAAATTGTAGAATTGTTGAACAAAAGTGATAGTGAGTTATCAAATTTTGTGCTCAGTGATGAGAGTGATATATGCGAGAATTGGTGTCTAAGTGCAAGTGAGAGCGAGAGTGACATAAGTGACGCTGCAGACAGCTATACACCTACCTGGGTAGAGGCGAGTTACTTAACCCTGGCCCTACATCTACTATCCCAGTGCACAATACCCAGCAGGGACCAATACTTCCTTCTCATTTTGATGAGAACACGCTTCCAGCAGAATTTTTGGCCTATTTTTTATAACAAAATTATAGAAATAATTACTGAGGAGACGTATTCAGGGAATGATAAAAAACAACAGGCGACACCACCAACGAAAAAAGCCAAGATTGCTTCTTGGAACCTCCCAGAAATTGCCGATATAAAAGCACTGAGATAGTATTATCTCAATAGTATTGGGATAAACAAGTCGCTATGAAAATCATATGCACATTTTAAATACCCTGTAATAGGTGTAATTGCACATTTCTATCAAAACTTTTATAATTTATCATCATCATTACCATTATTATTACAAATGGAAGTATTAAATATCATGATGTGACACTATTTAGTTCCTGAAGCACTGCTGGTTTATTTGTGAATACCTATATGTACGAACTACACTGTAGAAAATGGAGAAGTGCTACTTATGCCACTTTTGTAACATTTTTAAGCGAATTAACAAAACTTCACTCCTGGAGGACAATTATGATCCAATTCAACAAAAAGCAAGGTATACTATGTGTTTTAGTACATTTGAGCATTTTTATTTTAACTGTATTTCATAGTTTCAAACTTTAGCAAAATTGCCTTCCGCTCAGAGCCATAAAACACGTCCGCTCGGGAAGAACATTCAGGTTTTCCACTAATTCAATTTTATTGGCATTAACTTGCAACACATTCACAAATTAAGTTCACACTTTTACAAAGTAACACTTTAGAGTCCCAAAGCTATTGCGTTCCAAGTACTTCCTGGTGCGTAAGAATAGTATCCCTATTCCTTTACTTCGCAGGTATTGATAAATACGATATGATTGTGTGTACTATTTGTGCACTGTATTCAATTAGACGTTCCTCAATTATATATACAACACCATTGGAGTACCGACAAATCTCTTATTCTGTAGCTCTAATTTGCGAGCGTCTCTCGCAATGCATATTCACTAGTAATGATTCATTACTGCCCTATGGGGTAATTGTTATTTCCCTAGTTACAGGCATGACAGCTGCAATTAATTGGATGCTGTCGTTATCAAATGTGATGCGTCAATCATAGAACTATCATTGGCCTCGAACATATTTCCTTTCGATAATTAGCTAATGCTGGATTTCTGAGAATGAAGTCATTAATCCTCTTGCTCTCCAATATTTCATAAATATTGAAGAGACTTAGCAGTAAATGTAACCGCTTTTTAGAGAGCACCATATTTTTATGTTTTGGCGGTCAAATCGCTCTCTCACAACCCCCAGAATGTCTGGAGGACCACACCTGTCGTTGGTTTACGGGTCTCACCGACATGACCGAGAGAATAATCAAAATAAATTCACAGACCATATCCTCTGATTACCAATCAGAGGATGTATTACATGCCATGACAGGTCAGCATCTCAAAATGTACATAGAGATATAATATATATTGTGTGAAAGTTAAGTCATATATTTGGTATAAAAGTTGACTGTAAATGGTTGAAAGTATTTTAATATTATTTCGAGTAAAAAGATAAGTGCACAAGTTTGATGGCATATTTGCAAAATATTTTGGGATTTCTTTGAAAACAAAACAGAATTTACATGTATATAATTTTTGTAAATAAGCATGATGTATGATTGGAAATTTGAGTTTAAGTACAACAAAATGTGAAGTAAATTAAAACAATATGATACATGTATTGTGAAAAGCAAGTATTTGAAAATGTTAATGAAAGTGAAACAATGTAAACAAAGAAAATATTTGAAGTCAAGTGGTATAAAATTCACAAACAATAGTGAAATAAATGTGAAGTGATGTCATACCATGAAACAAGCAATGTACAAAGAATAATAAAAGACTTCTGAAAAGAAATAAGATTTTAAATAGAAGAAAGAAAAAGAATTATGTATATGAGTACGCAAGTATATATGAAAGAAAAGTGTATGTGACTGAAATTTATATTTTGAATGAATGTAAGTATTATTAAATAAGATTGGAAATAATTGATCTTTCATTTTCAGGAAAACATGATAAAAAGAAACATTTTTATTTCAGAGAAAGTGATGCAAAATGTAAAATTCAATATTTTGTAAAATCTATACAAAATACGAAAACTGCTGACTCGGGTAAATAGGAAAGGAACTGAAAATTTAATATTTTTCTTTTGGGCAATTACATCATACTATTTTACTATTGCATAATAAAATACAATGGGGACATTTGATGGTGGTGCCAAAAGATCGCCACTTGACTTTAGCAGTCATATCTTGTTATAAGACAATTTATATTAAAGTGAACGAAGTAATTATTATTAAAAATAGTAATAGTAATAATAATAATAATAATAATAATAATAATAATAATAATAATAATAATAATAATAATAATAATGTAAATTAAATAACTAAGTACAGAAATAAAGAAAATATGGGTTTTGATTTTAGCTTTTTGAATTCATGTAGCATCAGGACGCTAAAGCGTGTGCCTATGCTTTTCTCTCGGCTTGGGATCTGAAGAGTACAGATGCACCATTACCAAACATTACAGGCATCTGTGAGATATATAGTCAAGAGTCCATTTAATCATGGACAAGTGTTATTAATGTGTCCACAAAGTATATCGGAGTTAAAAGTGTGACAAGATAAAGGGAATATTTTATATTTCAAATCGGCATCTCTCTACAAGCGACTTCAACTTCAGACATTAAATTGGATTTAAGCCGAAAGAACCTCTGGTTATTCTTTTACCAACACACCTGCACATACCTGAGAGAAAGACCTCAGCTCCTATATATATTTCTTAGAAAAAAATGGATTATAGGACAGATGGCAACAAAGACCATAAGTTCATAAAAAATGTCAAGGACAGGAGAGAAAGCAACAGGAAACCTGTCATACACAACAATAAAATATTAACAAATGATGCAGCCAAGAGAAATTTTACACATACACTAAAGACTCAGGAGAGCTTTCTCTTCAAAATTCAAGACATCAAGAAGAATGTAGACTTCCCTAATTCAAAGGAAAACTTCATATATAAAGTCAATCCGACACAAACATTAGACATCACATATTATTTACACCTGACAGAAGAAGTTAAGAAAAGTGATACTCCCACTATTGTTCTAAAATTATTGGCATTAGAGACAATCCATACTAGATTTCCAGAACACAAATGGCTCCATATTTATACTGATGGATCATTGATATCAAACCGAGATGGAGCAGGGGCTGGAGTCACGTGTCACCTCTTTTCCTATTACAAATCTTTAAGTTATGTAACTACAAACTTTGATTGAGAAATTGAAGCAATTCGAATGGCCCTACAAAATCTTTTGTACAGAATTTCACATTTTCATCAAGCAGTTATTCTCTCAGATTCCAGGGCGGCAATTACAGCAATTACTACCAAGTTGTCACCAAAAAACCAAACAATTATAGAATGTTGGAAAATCCTTACCCATCTAAACACACTTCAAAAACACCTAGTCTTCCAATGGATACCAGCTCACTGTGGACTGAGTGGTAATGAGAAAGCCGATTTTCTTGCTAAAAAGGGTACCAGCAGTGTACAGAAATCTATAGTTAATCTATCATTTTATGCAGCTAAAAGATTAGTCAACTCTGAATTCAAAAAAATTATTGCAAAATATTACTATGAAAAATCAAAAAATAAAAGATGGAAACTACCAAACATTCAAACAGTAATTCCTGAGTATCCTCGAAAAACGGCAGTTGCAACCTTCAGGTTGATTACAGGACATGATTGTCTGGCAAAACATTTAAACAGAATTGGGATATATTCTTCACCATTCTGTCCTCTATGTGATCTGCAAGAGGAAATGGATCGAGACCACCTTCAAATGTGCCCGGCCACTTCTAGCACCCCATCCATCAGTGAAAAATATTGGAGAGGAAGAGGATTAATGACTTCATTGTCAGAAATCCAGCATTAGCTAACAACATATTTCAGCTAGCCAGGAAATAGATAATCTTGCCAACATAGAAAAAGTGGCAAGAAAAGTTGCTTGCTGGACAGCGACATTACTACAAGTTTGTTCCAGTAATGAGATCATCTTGTAAGAGCACAGCACTGTTGAAATAATTCTGCAACTTGCAGGAAGTGAACTGTAATTTGACACAAATCTTCTAAATGACATGGTGTCTGAGCAAGTACGTTTGTTATTTGTTACAACATATAGAAAAGAATATTATTTATCTAATGGCCAGGTTTGACATTTTCATTTCTCTTCTGGCTTCCCAATACAGTGACATTGAATCACCAGTCTGTTGTTTTTCCTTGCTTAATGTGTCGCAAGCCAACAAGTGACCTCCGTCCATAACAGAAAACTATGAAGACAACACCTGAACAGTTTCAGTTATCTTCAGAAAACATTTAAAAAAGTGTGAGAATTTGTAAACATATGCTATCTGAATATAAATAAAATTAATTTTGGCAGAATCCAAACTTTAATTGGAATAATATTAGTCCTCGCCATCTTTGACTGACACTTGCTAAGTACAACCCTGAATTAAAGAGCTCATCGGCCCATCCCGTAAAAAACTATCCCATAGTTGCAAGGGACGTCATTTTGAACTTCATGTAAAAGTCATATGGAAAAGAAAACTTTCAGACATCTGAATAATCTTGCATATTATCTTCAGAGAACATATTTACAAAAGGTGTGATGATTTGTAAACTCATACTATCCGAATACAAATAACATTAATTTTGGCTGAATACACACTTTAATTGTAATAACATTAGCCCTCGCAATCTTTATCTGTTACCAGCTATGTACGACCCTGAGCTGATCACCACCATCCCCTAAAACTACCTCAGATTAATTAAGTGCAGTCAAAATAAATGGCACTTCTCACTAGAGATTGCACTGCACCAGAGGTCACAAGAGAAAATGCGAATCCAGGTGGACTAGTTGTTAACATACATATCAATAAGTTTCCCTACAAAAAATGAATTTATGGCTGCTTTTGGTACATGGTGAGGGGAGCAATTTTTAAAGGTTGATTTTAATACAGATTTCACTAACCAATGTTAAACTTTAATACAATATTAAAGCCACTTCACACTGAAGTTAACATAACCCCTAGCACAACAGCCCTTCTCGGGACAAGGCTTACTGCCTGGCCACTTCATCCCCTACAGGCGTCATGAGTGGAGTGCACATGAGGTCAGTGCTCTGAGCTCTCCCGGCTATACAGCTATCATGACCTGGGGTTGCTACCTCTTTATCAAGTAGCTCCTCAACTGGCCTCTCAGGGACCTAATGAGGCTGAGTGCACCCTGTGCCAGACCTCCCAGCAGCAGAAAAATCCCCACGCCGGTAGCAGTGATTGAACACATGTCCTCTGCACTGAAGGCAGATGCACTACCACTGCACAACAGAATAAATTCTAATTTACTGGAAATATTAGCCATAACATTCTATAAGGGGGGTGTAAGGGATAGTGATATGCCTCTTATAAGCTCTCCTATCCAAATACCATCCTCTTCCTGCTCGCGGTGCACCCTGCTTTAACATATGAGGCTCTGGGGACCGAGTCACGCCGGTATAACCGTTTCATCAAAATGGAAGAA
Source organism: Tenodera sinensis (assembly GCA_030765045.1). Taxonomy (NCBI): domain Eukaryota; kingdom Metazoa; phylum Arthropoda; class Insecta; order Mantodea; family Mantidae; genus Tenodera; species Tenodera sinensis. The sequence continues at coordinate 142,413,268 of CM060961.1, read as the reverse complement.
ATGCCATTTACACATTTACTGCTGACTTGTCACGGTAGTAGGAACATCTTTCATATGGCAAATGAAGGAAAGGCTAGTGATATCTTAATAACTTGTCAAGCCTGATCCGGTGGATCTGTAAACCAACGACAGGCGTGTTCCCTACATTATGAGGGTCGAGAAAAAACGACTTGTAAAAAAGAGGTGTCCATAAGAAACAGCTGAAATCTGCTCAATAACAATGTTTATGTCTCCTACAAGAAAATCAAATCTAGTCCCTAAATACTGGGAGGCAAGAAGAATGATTTTATTATCAAATTCTGAACTAAACACACCCACCCACACCCACACTCTCTCTCTATAAAGTTATCACCAAATCCTTGTGTCCAGGTGCTTAACAAAGGTTAGGAGTTAGAAAATGGCTGTCGTAAACCAAGCTGTTGAAATGGAATTGCTGTATTTGGAGTTTCAAAAGTGATAAGATTGCCCAAAGCAGTTTGGGAACGGCCTTAGAAGAAATATGTTAATTGCAATGAGATTTCATGCTATTGGCACTTTTTAATGGAAGGTGACAGTCTTGGGATTTCCAAAGGTAGTGTTCGAGTATATCCTGAAGGTCCCAAGCTACTGCTTCAAAAAGTCAACATACTTTTGTTGGGGTCTCCTTGATCCTCCAATCTGTGATAGCACACTTCCATCCACTTAGTTTCAATGTAGCATCCATCATCTTTTTTAAAATTGTTAGAATGATCTTTGCATCTGGACTTTTTAGTACTACATTTTATGCAAGCATTAAATTGCTGCAGTTATTTATTTATGCCAACAAACTTACTGTTGGTGTTTTTAAACACACAAACCGTCTGTGGGCAATGTTTGAGAGGTAGAACTGGAACTTAAAAATTCAATAATGTGAGATGTGAGCCTTTGTGGTTTACTGGGAAAAATACTAACTGGTTTGAGAATTCAATGTCATTCTGGCAGGTTGTCACAGTAACTTAATGGTTAGAGCACCCACCTAGTAAGCTGAGGGTCTGTGGTTCAAATCCCAGCTGTGGCATTGATTTTTAAGTTCCAGTTCTACCTCTCAAACATTGCTGCAGTTGTTTACTGGACCTGGGATAAATATACACATTATAATTAAGTTTCTCTTAGATTTTCTAATTTAATATGTCAGTCGTGTGTGCGTGTGCGTGTGTGTGTGTGTGTGTGTGTTTAATGCCCGCTTTTACTACTATGGCACCACAGGCGGTGACACTGATACATGGGATGAAGATGGCGTACCGGTGGAATGAGATGGCGGGGGAAATGGCGAGGGAAACCAGAGAACCCGGAGGAAACCCGCCCCAGTGCCATTTCATCCACCACGAATCCCACATGCAGTTGCCTGGGATCGAATCTTGATCACTTTGGTGAAAAGCTAATGATCTAACCACTCAACTACGGTACAGCCCTCTCTGCATGCAACTTCTCAAATCGAATTATCAATTCTACAATTAAATCCTTTTCAAATGGTCAAAATTTGATTCCTCTGCATCTTCATTTGTAAGCTGATATTGTAATTCTAATGTCAATCAGGAAAATCACATGCCTATTATCCATGAATTTAACTAGTTGTCTACTACTTAAACAGAATGGTGTGCTGTGAGGATAAAAGTGCATTACAGTTCCCTTAAAATAAGTCCATTCTGACTGCAACCACTACAATGCATATGTGCTGGACTGCCACCTCCTCCTTCAACTGTTCAAATACAGGACAGCTACTAACACTTTACGAAGTGCACTATAAAATTTATATTCTAAATTTAGCATAACCTTAAATTACATAGTTTTCTAATGAATGAATAATAAACTACTACAACACTAAGAAACACTCGAGGAAATGCATGTGCACTTGCCAAATCAGTATAGCAACTAAGGAGGTGAGAGAATGTGGGTTGTGCAATGAAATACACTGCTGATTGGCAGAAGTATTCATCGCTATGGAAATTCTTTGAAGTGCCTATCTGCACCTAGCTAACAAAATGGATTAGTTATTTTAATAGAACTGTAGTGTGTGTTTGGAAGTAGTTTAATTTAGCCATCATCTTCTTGAAATTATTTGCACTTGTCTAACTAACAATCATTTTCAAACTTTGATGAAATGCAAGAGATTGACAGGTTGACAAGTTAAACCTTTAACATAATGTTAGGAAATCAGATATTGAAGAGTATTGTAAATATTGGTTGATGAAACTAGTCGTAATTTTAACAAGTCTGCTCCAGACTTTGCAAAATTGTTTCAAGAAGAGGGGGTGAATGAATCAAGCTTAACTATGAAATCAAATACTTGAACTCACCTTGGAGGCATGGGTTCCTTACTGCCCAAAGCATCCCTAGACTGTCGAAAGGAATTATCCTCGCCATCTGAACGGAGTGAAGACCCAGATGTGTTCTGACTAGGTCCAGGACCACCTGCATCACTGCTCTCTTGTGAGACAGATGCAGTGCTGGTATGGTGACTCTTGGAATGGTCATCAATATTTGCTGATGGTGGTGGTGGTGGTTGCTGCGGCTGCTGTTGTTGTTGTTGCTGCTGCTGTTGTTGTTGAGCTGTTGGTGTCTGTGATGGCTGTACTGTCTGTTGGGCTTGCTGAGGCTGCGCCACTTTACTGCTGGCACTATTACTGTTTGCAGACTTCGACGCTACCATACCAGCACCAACTATATTTGTAGTGACTCCTACATGATATGACTGTCTTGACAACCCTGTTCCAGCATCAGTTACACTTCCGCGATCCATTGGCTGATTTCTTTTATTCCTAAAAAAATTGGAGTATGTTGGACTTATTTATTTTTAAGTAATTACTTTTCTTCTAACAATAGGCATCTTTAAAGCAATGATTATGTTGTTTCCATAATACTAAATTCTCACTAGATTTTGAAAATATGTTTGATTGTTATGTCTTGATTAAAGTTAGAACCCATAAGAAATCTGTATCTGGAGGTGTATTCATTTCCGCTAGACTTGCCATTCAAAAGTACAATATTTCCGCATGTTGTAACTTCAGCCTTTAACACACCTTAAAGTAACATGTAAATTCTAATTACTACTATAAAAGAATAAGTTTTGGAGTAAGCACCATGTTAAATGTTTCTTAAGGAAATATACGAGTGCAATTCCAAAGAGGTGAACAGACGAGAATTACCTACTTTTCTTTCTGGTTTCTTTATTTTCTTTACCTGATTACCCTTCCCTTATGTAGGACTTACAAGCCAGTGCCTAAGATCAGATGCTTGTTGGGGAACAGGAACCTATGGACCGGACAGAGTGAAGACCTGGAAGCAGGTGGTCAGCCAAACACCAGGTATGATAGACAGGAAGAGGATAATATGAAATGCAGGTGAAATCAATGATTGGAAAGGTGATATTGGAGCAATTGGTATAATGAGTGGTGGGGGAAACCGGAGAAAACCATTCCTGATGCCGCTTCGTCCACCATGAATAACACATGCAGGTCCCTAGGATCGAACCTGGGCTACCTAGGTGGTAGGCAAGCACTCAGCCATGGTGCCACCTTGTATAACTTTGCATATGTAAATTAAAATTATGTATCTCAATGAAGCTGTTGTTGATTGACTGAAGAATCAATGCTTACAATCTGGTAACTAACTGGGTGCAGTCTGTTATTGATCTCCGAAAGCAAAGTGAAACTTTTTCTTTGTTTTTCTTTTCTTTTCAATTTTGGAAAGGATTCAATTTTAAAATTTAATGCTTATGGCCATGTGAACCATACATGATCTACGTATGTCTGACAGCACTCAAATTAACTTTTAATACATAATGTTTTGGTGTATTAAAAAGGATAAAAGTTGAACAAGCTAGTGCATTTGCGATGAATTTTGACCACAACTGCTGGACCAACCAATTCTTTCGATTGCCGTTAAGTTACACAAAATGGCTGCCCATTTCCATTTTCTTGAAGGTAGAGAGGATGATTTAATATTACATAAATTGGGACTAAATTAAAACTGATCATTACAGAAAGATGGGCCCTCTTGAAGAGTATGGGGCAGGAACTAAAGCGCGTCTCACCCTTAAAAGACAGTACACGTTAAATGGAGCGCAGTGTTGCAACATGTACTAGTTGCGAATCTTTCTCCGCGCGCGATCCCGAGGTGGCCTGAGTCCTGCACTTAGTCCTTCAATTGCTGCTTGACGGACACTTTTAACTTTGGTATCCCTGCACGCCTTTGTTACTGTATGACCTAAATTTACAAATGACTCGTCTGTATAAACAATTGATTTCCCCTAGTCCCTAAACCTTTTACGTCTTTTAGATATTTATGTCGCCATCTGATGATATCGATATCGTCTCTTTCTATTAATATGCACTTGTTACCCTTTCTTTCATATTCGAACCCCAAATCAGAGTGGCCCTTGAGAAATTTGGTAGGGTCTCATCACTGTTGAACTGTGACAAAATTATATTCAGCATGGGTGGAATATTTGCAAACAGTAAAGAATGGACAATTCGCAGCACTCCACCTTGCACTATTCAATCATATTGCGTTAACCTAGCGTTTTGTGTAGTCCCGCCCCTTTTGCTTTCTTTTTCGATGGCGTTCTTAGAAGTCCTTTCATTAGTTCCTTTTTAATCATACACACTACTGCTTCTGAACACCCGATAGCCTTAGCTGTTTCTTTTACTGCCTTTACTGCCAAGCATTTTGCTTCAAAAATAATCTAACACATTCATAATTATTTGGCGTTCCTTACTTCTTAATTTACCAACATATCGTCTCTTCCTAGCTTCCCCCTCCATAACTACAAATATTTACAAAAATATTAAACAAATAACGCAATAACAGCTCACAGTTACACACACGGCTTCTTTCGAACTAATGTTAGTGCTGCTCCTTATACTATCTTCTGTGTCAGACCTGACGCTGAATAGATGAATACCTTTTGTTTGCCTTATTGGATAAAAGAAAGAGGTTACTGCCTTTTGGTTTATTTTAAAAACTTTCTCCAACCTTCCTCAACATTTGTTCTCGCTGGTTCCCTGATGTAAACTCAATAACAAAAAAGTTTCACACTGCGTAACTTTTGCAGTGCACAGATATAAAATTTTCCGAAAACATTTAATTTAAAAAATTATAACCCTTAACTGGGTAAACATAGAGAATTCAAAGTAGGCAGGTAGTAGCACTATAGTTTACTCTACCTAAGAAAAAAATATAGATGCATTCTAGCAGTTAGTTTGTTAGTTAGTGCGTGATGAGTATAGAAACAGCACATATCGGACTTCTATTGAAAAAAACGTTTTCTGAAGAAAGTTGGACCTATAGAAATGTATAATGACTCTGAAAAGGATATAACCTGATAGAGAAAAAAATTCTGCATAGGATAATTTGTTCAAACCTGAAATTTATAACAAATGAATATTTATACCATGCTATTAGGAATGTGGCAACAGAGCGAGGGTAGAAAAGGACGCGGCTAATGGCAACTTGTATGCGCTAGATAGAGACAGAGATGTCCCATTTAACTCCATACTGTCTTCTAAGAGTGAAACGCTATATAGAATGATTTGACTATCAAAGGGATGGCCAGTATATGAAATTATCATGAGGTTAGAGTTTCCTAGGTACTACAATTGTCCTATTTCACTCACAAATAAAGTTTCAAGTTTGAGATCAAACACTGCAGGAGCTTTTAAGATTATGGTTGCGGATATTTTTAGCAAGTTCTGAACAACGGCTTTGCTAACAATGATGTGTCAGATATAATTGCCATTTCTGCAATGAATTTAATCAAATCAATGGATTTATGGGTGTCATGTTTAACCCTTTCACTGCTATCACATTGGTGATATACACATAGTTCCTGTGCTGAATTTTTTGCCAACAATTTCAATGTCATATTTCTAAATAAGTTCTATATTTAAGAACAAGGTAATAACATTTCATGCAATAACCTTACCTTTTCTGGTGTATATCCACTCCATTCAGCAGAATATGTGAGGAATATTTTATCCTTTGTTTTATAATTATTTGCTTCACGCCACTGATTAGAATGTATAATGCACTGATACGAATAAGGTAGACTTCCCTTATAGTCTTTCTTACAAAGAAATTTGAAATGAACTATCACAGTTTCTTGTAGAAAACTATTAAAAAATACACAAGAGTATTGTTTTTGTTTTCACCCCTTAACTCTAATAGTGAAGGATGGTGTGGTGCCTCTCAAAACCGGGAACAACGCACAATGCCACATTACACTGGAAGCACATATACCTGGATTCCCTCCTCTTGTAGCACTGAACTTATGCCGAAGGTGATCTATAATCATTTTTAGTTTATATAATCGGTCACCCGCCGATTGTGTATTGTCGTCGCAGAAATGAACGGTGCAAAGTAACAACAAATACCTGTCCCGTGACATGTAATTGCGGAACTGAGGAGTTTCAATCAGAGGATCAGTAGAGCAATACTCTTCCCTAGAAAGTTTTTTTTACTCTTGGCATGAGCATTGTCAGTGCTAAGAACACATACATTTCATCCACATTAGTGTCATGCCACTTTTGAAGACGAGAGGATGGGGAGGGTGGAACCACATTTGTCATAAACGAGTAGAAACTGTTTGTCTCCTCCACTATTTTCTGCATTACATCTACACTAAAAAAATGACAGAAATAGTCTGATGCCTCCGAAGCACTACTCAAAGTCCCAGCTGTGATTCCTGCAACACTGTCATCAAATGGATGGATTCGCAGCACATACGCATCGTCTTTCCACCGAAACAAAAGAGTTTGCACTTGTGGTCTTTTACAAGAATGTGATGGACCTGTAATATCACGAACTAGTTCTTGTTCGGTTACACGTTCACCTTCACTTCCGGATTCACTAGACGGGAAATCAAACTCTTCATCTGATTCTAAAGTTGTAAAAATATCTAAAAGTTCCTTGTCGGTAAACATGTGCCCGGCACGGAATGACACCATCTTAGCCCAACTGGCAGTGGCGTGCGGTAATTTCCCGCAGCTAACATGTGACTTGTGCACAGTTTACTATAAAACCCTGCGGATGTCATACAACACCAGAGAATGCACAGCAACTAGTGTCAGCGTATAGCCAAGAGATGGCAGAAGAAGTCAGTGCACGTGGGCCCGCTTTAATGTGACTCGAAAGTTATGGCCATTAGAAAATGGCGTGATGCCCAACCGAGTATACTCGTCTTTAGCAAGACAGCAGCAACATTTTACCACCGAGTTAACTCGCTCTTAGCAGTGAAAGGGTTAAATGTAATAGACTTTAGCTGAGCGCAATTACTGCTTTTCTCACAGGACATACTCCTGTGTAAATGCATCTAAACAGAATGGGAGTTAAAATTTATTTATGCCAACAAACTTACTGTTGGTGTTTTTAAACACACAAGCCATGTGTGGGCAATGTTTGAGAGGCAGAACTGGAACTTAAAAATTCAATGCCACAGCTGGGATTGGAACCACAGACCCTCCACTTACCAGGTGGGTGCTCTAACCATTAAGCTACTGTGACAACCTGCCAGAATGACATTGAATTCTCAAACCAGTTCGTATTTTTCCCGGTAAACCACAAAGGCAGTCTCACATCACAGACAATTACATTATTATGCTTCATCCGCCCACACTGTTAATTACCTGAAGAGGTTAAAAATATGGAGCTATCATTTGATTTCATTCAGGCTATTCAAATCTAAAAAGAAGCTTCTGATGATGATTCGGTTTTCTCCAACAGCCTTCCTAGCTCAGGTGTATTCAATAATAGTTTTCAAATACTCAGGCATGCAAGCTTTTTCTTTACCACAATGCAGGTATGAAATTAGCTGATGCACTATGTACCATGCAGAGATTAAATCTGAAGCTGTAATTCATATTTAAGCAACCTTTGTATATTTGTATAATATATATTATTTAATTTTAATCTAGAAATAAATTTACCTTCGTGGTACATATCTGGAATTTTGTGGTTTGCTAAACGATCCTTGTGGAGCAAGCCCATTCACTGAAAACACACTGCCAATATCGAAATACGCTGGACTGGCAGGTGTCCAAGCTGCCTGAATCATACTTGGTGGGTAAAACGGTGGCTGTTGCTGAAATGTCTGAAACAGATAAATTTGGGTCTAATTACTGCTGTTTTGAAATATTAAATGTTATTATAGAAAACTATTATGCACTTAAAACTAAAGTTATAGATTGTATTAATGAATTTGTGAGGTAGAACTAACTTACAAGTACAGTATTACCCTCATTTTATACTTTTCAAGGGACCAGGGGAATAATGGTGACAATGGAGGGAAGTGTGAACTGTGGGAGCCATCATGCATAGGTAAAGATGCTTGAGAAAGAGGTTTATGTTTCCCAAAATCACATTGTTAATTTTATAATGGTTTTCTTCTTATTCCTAGTACCTATCTCAAATATCCAGTTAAACTAATTGCTGATACTACACTGCCTTTGTAATTCTTATTCACTGACTAGGGGAAGGGCAGTCAAATATTGTGCAATACATATCTATATTGGTTGTTTTATAGTATGAGTATGGAATTATTTGAGGCACCCTGTATCAAATGCTGCCAAATCCATTGACCAATTTTTTGGATAATTGCAAAAAACTGCCCAGAATAAACTATTACCGAGTAATTTAAATTCAACATTAAATATTTATGATTATACATAACACTGAAAGAGGTAACATAAAAAATCTGATGTGTTGCATGACTTTCTCTACTCTTGTACTAACCATCCTTACAAACCCTTATTCTATCTTCCTCGTGCTAGTTGAGAAACATTTGCAGGAATTACCTTATTGCTCGTTTTCTTGCATGTGCAACGGGAACATGGGAATACAGTAGACTTTGAGCAATAGTCAAGTCTTTTAAAGCTTTCAATTCTGTTCTCTAGTAATTCCAGAGTATCCTTGAAAAACAGAAGTTGCAACCTTCAGGTTGATTACAGGACATGATTGTCTGGCAAAACATTTAAACAGAATTGGGATATAATCTTCACCACTCTGCCCTCTATGTGATCTGCAAGAGGAAATGGATCGAGACCACCTTCAAATATGCCCAGTCACTTCTAGTGCCCCATCCAAGAATAGCAATGACGTTCCATTTGACATACTATAAGTTCTCCAAACACAAATAACGAGGAATATCTCCAAAATGATTCACTCTACCAAAAAATTTATTTGAACATAAATTGTGTTTTAGCATGATCTACATCTTTTGTCGAGTAAGATTTGATTGCTCTATCTCTTACGGTTTACCAGTTATGCAAAAGTCATCCAGAGTAAATAAGACTTCATGGGCTATAGCCAGAAAATTCAAGATATACATTTAATTTGTCTTAAAAAATATCTCAAGCATATGGCATTTGAATCAAAATCGTTAGAACCATTTTTAAGAAAATCAAAATTTTTGAAAAATTTTCCATGTAAAGGAAGTTTAGGATGGAGCAATTTTCTTCAAAATCTTCGCATCACAACCTTGAAACACATTAAACAAATACCAACTTTGGTTTTTAACTGACTTTATGTTTGAGTTATGCTGTCGACAGACACAGACACACACACACAGAGAGATCTTTTTCTAAAAATGCTTGTTCTTTATTCAGGAGGCCTCAAAACATATATTTCCAGTTAAATCTGACATTGAATTTTTGGGTGGAATATAATAGTTCCTCTACTTTACTAAAGGTGGTAGAGAAAGTAAAAATAACTTTCATGAATTCAGTTATCTATAAAGTCAGTTTTAATACATAATAAAAGCAGGTGTCACTTGATTACAACACAAATTAAGAAGCATTACTAAAAATAGGATTCCAAGGTTTTTAAACTCCCCCCCCCCCCTTTTTTTTTACATCTCTATTTCCTCTTGAACTATTTCGTCTTCATTTTCTTCAATCTGAGACCCTAGATCTTCTCGGTTTTCTAAAGCAGAATAAAATTGATGCAGCTTACTGTACCTCCATTCTTCTTTAAAAGTTTTGACAGTTGTTTAGATATATCACATACCTTGACACAAGTACATCTCTTTAAATGTTGCGATCTAATGTGTATCAGGTTTAGATTAGTCTTAGTGGTATACTTAGCCCTGCAAACTGAATTTCGATTTTATATATATATGTAACCTTCAATCATTAAAGCTAAAATGCCACTGGCTAGGCTTCTTAAGACTTTCAGCTGCACATTTCCAATCTTGATCCAGAATATTACTTATTTTGGATACTGTTCCACAGCTTTGGATAATTTCTTCATCCTCGAGATGAAGGATAGTATTTTTTCAAGTCTTTTTTCAACTAAGCCAAACACCTTAAACTTTTTTTTAAATTTTTTTTTTTTCACCTACCACTCCCGTCTGATAAACACAGTCACTGTTTTCTCTTCAAAACCAGTGCTCGTTATTGTGATGACGGACACACAAAGAAATTAATGCTTGCAGTTTTAGGAAAGTCACTTTCACACAATGTATAGCCGGTAACACTTTTCTATGTCACAATTAGAAGTCAGGGAATGCACTAATTGACTGAAAAGTATTTGTCGAACTTTGAAACTACAAATGTGAATATATTTGGTGGATAATGATACATAGCCTCATATTTGACAATGTATTTTAATAAATGTGACAGGTTTTGCTGCCATATCATGGCTGAATAAAATTGCTTGAGGTAAAATCCATCAGAAGCGATGCATAACTCAATTTGGTCAAAAAATGGATTTGGCAGCACTTAAGATGAAATAAATACTCTTTCTCTACACAAAACATTTAAACTTCAATAATTAAGAAGTTTAGAAATATCATTATGAATGAAAACAATTTCTGCTTCGTATCAAACCAATTCAAAGTGGATTTCGGTTTGAATCTTCATTTCTTATATCTCCTGTCTCAAGTTCCTATAGATTTCAAAATTATTTTAGAAGCACTGCTTATGTTCTGTAATGTGTGTTTATTGTGTGTTGAGTGATCCCTATATACACAGAGCCACACAAGCTCACATTGTGTATTAACTTTGATGTGTTAGACCCAATGGAAACAGCAAATGAGCTATGTTTTCTTGAAGTGTTGATATTGGTCAAAGCTGGGATAACTTAATACTTGTTTCTCCTCCCCTATAGGTATTCCAGGTGTGCATACTGCTGTCAACTATATTCCTACTGATCATTTTTGTGCATTTAATGATTTCCTAGTTTTATATATTTTGGATGTAAGGTTTATAAGTTCTATCTTAATTGAGTAGAATACAGAGAAAACAATTGATATGAATCATTGCAACATAAAATGTGCTTAAAACGTTAAGACTCAAATAGAAAACAAGACAGTAATGGAACACCGGAAATCAGGGCTTAAATGAAATGAGAAAGGAGGGAGAAAAAAAAACAGCAGTGGAGAGAAAAAAGTTACTTGTATTTTGTGCTCTGAATGGGGCTCAGTCTAAAGGGTAGAAATAATTTTCCTTTCCTTCCCACTCCTATTCTTGTAATTGAGGAAACTCTTCACAAATGGAATTATAGCCTGTTGATTTGGTACATCCAACAAGATATTAAGAAAGGAAGATAACATATTAACAGTTTTAACTTTTAACAAGCTACTCATCTTGGACGGAATGTTAACTTGTTCAACCTTATATTCAACATATTTTAAGGTGGTCTCGGTCCATTTCCTCTTGCAGATCTATGTGTTCTGCAAGAGGAAAAGGACCGAGACCACCTTAAAATATGCCCGGCCACTTCTAGCACCCCATCCATCAGAGAAAAATATTGGAGAGCAAGAGGATTAATGACTTCGTCAGAAATCCAGCATTAGCTAACAAAAATATTCAACATGCTGAAGAATATAGTTATGGTCAACATTTAAAACAATTATCCAGGTTTGTAGGCTGTGGTCTAAAAGCCTAGATAACCAATTTTAAATGTAATGACACTGGCCATTAAAGCATATCTTGTTTAATGAACTATGGTCACAGTTACTTCAACCATAAAACCCAATTTTATATTAAATATAGTCTGGACTAACAGTAAGTCATTACAGTAGCATGAAAACAAGTGTAAAATAAATTAAAAATTTGAGAAGTGGAATCGGAACTGAAAACTCGATGCCACAGCCAGGATTTGAACAGACCTTCCACTTCAGCTGCTCTAACCACAGCTTGTGTTTAAAAACACCAGCATTTTGTTTGTTGGCATAAATAAATAATAAATGCCAAATATTTTTCCAAAATCTGAAGCTTACACAATTTACAGCATCATGTATATTTGTATTATTAGTTACCCAGTTTTACACAAAATATAAGATTAATTTTAAACAAATAATTCAACTGGGCTTTATGACAGTGGGCCATGGATTCATTGCCTTTGTCTTACCAGACAATTCTGTAAAGATGAAAGGATGGAATCCCAGTGCACCAAGGGCTTACAGCAAGGATAACTTGTTTCATTTAATTGACACTGACTGAAAAGGATTAATTTTACTTATTACAGTTTAAACATATAACATAATAAACAAAGGTCTGGATACTTACATATACATGCACCTGATTTCCATAATTCACAGTAGGTGGTATTGAGCTACCATTAGTATACACAAATCGCTGCTGACTCTGGTAAGTATTTGGATCATATACAGCAGCATGAGGTGCTCGGTAACCGTTTTTCATTGCAGCACCCAATGGAGGAACTGGTGGGATCGGCAGCCTATTCATTGGTTTTGCTTTGATACGGGCCATTATTGGCTTACCCTAGCGAAAAAGAAAAATAAACGTAATGCCATAGCTACAACTATTGTATAAAGCATTTCTGGTTTTTCATCACTGCAAATATTACCAAAATATAACATACAATGCATAAGAAAACTTGCCCTCTATTGGAGAACTGAGTGGAAGGGGTGAAGTTCTACTTTTTGTGTACAAATGTACTTGTAACTTTAAAGTAAATGCGCATAAAATGTTTCTTGAATGATCCAATGTATTTCTTTACAATCAGCTTTACCGATGCTTTTTAACCTAATGCACAACCAACCAATTAGCAATCGCAAACTAAATCATGGAACAAGATCAATTTATCATATTCATAAAATGGGCTTTTCTTGCAAGCTTGTAATTCAATTAATTAACTTAATTTGGACCAATTAAACTTTATTACTCCAGTACCAAATTACATAACATGGAAAACTTAAAGAGTAACATGGGATGTACAACTGAGAGAAAAAACACCAATTTCAAGAAAATGTCTGAAGTTTTAGTGTTACAAGCTAGTCAAAGGTTTACAGACGATGTTTACTTTTTGGCTTTATTTAAAAAATTCTGATGTGTGCACTCACATTACTTTCTCACTCTTGTATCAATATTCTTAAAAATACTTAATCCATCTACTTCATATTAATCGAGGTAAATTTTTGTAGAAATGGCTTAATCATATATTTCCTGAAAGGTGCCACGGGAATAAGAAATTTCTTTGCATGGCCAGGACACAAAAAATGAAAAAGGACTTCTTATTGAGAAAAGGTGAAAGTATAATTTAAAAGGTGAGTCAATAACACTAAACAACACTTACATTATAATTTTCCGGAACATGTTTCGGGGGTTAACTTTCCTCCATTATCATTATTGTCCGGTTGATAATGGAGGAAAGTTAACCTCCGAAATGCGTTCTGGAGAATTATAATGTAAGTGTTGTTTACTGTTATTGACTCACCTTTTAAATTAAATTGATTATAACAACACTGTTTTCAAACTTCTATGAAAGGAAGATAAAGAAAGGTAAAAGTATTTGAAAATTCAAACCAATAACAAGGACCATGTCAAAAATGGTTATTTATAAAAAGAAAATAAAAATAGATAGTAAACTTGGCATAAATTTTGTGCTTTGATGAGATATACATTTATCTAACTTTACAGATTTACCTATCTCTAACAAGATGTATATTTTTTTGTGTAGTATGATTTTGTCATCTATCCCTTACAGTTTACCAGTTGCAAACGTCATCCAGAATGAAGAGGACTTAAGAGGCTATTTCCTGAACATGCATGATATACATTTCATTTGGCATGAAAATATTTCAACATATGGTAATTTAACCAAAATCACTAACAGCCACATTTGAGAAAGTAAAGACTTCCAAGAATTTTTCCAAGTAAAGGGTAGTTGATGTGTTTTATTTAGGGGAACTCAAAGCGTGTATTTCCAGTGAAACCTTGGTACAGTAAACTCATGACTATTTGGGGTAAGGTGGAGGAAAGAAAAATTCACGAATGGGAAACCTGTAATTTAAAGGAACATATAGCTACATAAATAGGACATGATTTTAAAAAATTCTGATGTGTTACACTGGTATGACGTTCTCTATTCTTATCATTTATTCTTAGAAACGCTTATTCCTTTATCTACTTTTTGTTACCGGAGATAAACTTTGGCAGAGATTATTTTATTGTTAACGTGTGGTGCTGTATTTTTAAAAGATTACTTTGCGTTGAGCTATGAGACTATTCTTTCTCTCTGGGTGAGGTACTGGGTGAAATAAATTAACACTCGATGTAATTTCACTATATATCACTTTATTAACACTTTTTTCGTCCCTTATTACACTTGCTATAATTGAATTGACTTTTGTTGCACCTATTTGTATTTTCTTGATAGTCTTTCCACTTTTATAAAGTCTTTTATACCCACATCCACGCGCGTTACAGAAACACGTCTTCACGTTTCAAACACACAGACGCTAATGACAAAATTGGCACTTCTTTACATGACGCTCCTTTTTATATTCATGCGTGTATGCGCTCATTTTATATTTTCCTATGTTAAATAGTTCCTGTATTGTTAGGGAAGCGATCTTTATCTATCCTCCCTTCACTTTTAACATTAAATATATATGGTTCTTATACTTATACATATTAAATTTAAACATGAAACTTAACATTTATGACGTTTTAAACAATTCTATTTTTCTCAACACGTTTTCGTTACTCAACTAATTCGTATTAACATGAAAAATAAATTACATTTGCAATAAATATTTACATAAATGACTTCCTTTTGGGAGGTAACTGCGTGCGTGTGTGTGTGTGTGTGTGTGTGTGTGTGTGTGTGTGCGCGTGCGCCAGCCTGTCAACAGCGTAACTCAAAATTGAAAAGTAGATTAAAAACCAAAGTTGATATTTAAGTTTAATGTCTTTCAAGGATGCGACACAAAGATTTTAAAAAAAATAGTCCTACTCTAAACTACCCTTTCCATGGAAAATTTTGATTTTCTTGAAAATGGCTCAACGATTTTGATTAAAATGTCATATGTTTGAGATATTTTTAAGTCAAATGAGATGTATGTCTTGAATTTTCTGGCTATAGCCCCTGAAGTCGTATTTACTCTGGAAGACTTTTGCATAATTGGTAAACCGTTAGAGATAGACCAAATCATACTATACAAAAAATGTAGATCTTGCTAAAATACACAATTTATGTCTAAATAAATTTTCTTGTAGGGTGAACCATTTAGGAGATATTCCTTGTTATGTGTGGGAGTTTTGGAAAACTTAAAACTTTCGTGAAATGGAACATTGTTCTTCACTTTTTTATATGTAATGCATGTAAAAAGAACGGAATCTCAAAGCTTTAAACAATTTGACTATCACACAAAGCCCACTGTATTCTAATATTCCCATTTCACCTACAAGGAAATAGGCAATATAATTTGTACAAATGTTTAACTTAACTAACACGAAGATGATATAGGAATAAGAGTTTGTAAGAATGGTTAGTTCAAGGGTAGAGAAAGTCATGCAAGTGCAACACCTCAGGTGTTTAAAATTAAAACACACTAAAATTAAAACTGCTCTTCTGCTGTACATAAAACTGACAAATAAATTTTTTCAAATTATTCAACTTGTTGGAACTCCTCTCTTTCCTTCTCTTAGTGCACTGCTTCAAGGAAAAGGATTATTTAAATTAAGAACAAATTAGAAGCTAAAAGCTCCATTTATCTTATTAATATTCCAAAGTGGTATACTGCTGACTATAGTTTTAAGTTGCTTCCAACTTCATCTTGAGACAGAATATTAGAAGACCCCAAAAGAAAATCGTTTATGTGAATATTTGTTAAAAGTGTAATTTGTTTTTTGATGTTGGTATGATTTGATTAAATGGCGAAAACGTGTTCCAAATGCTCATTGTTACGAACAACTAAGTTAGTTTTAATAAAAGTAAGGGAGGATGGTTAGGGATTGCTTCCCTAACAAGAAAGAACTATTTGATGGACGCATACGCGGATGTATACGAAAAAGGCGGTGTCACGTGAGGACGCCATAATCAGCCCATTAGCATGTGTGTAATCAAGGCATAAGGACGTATTGATGTAACGTGTGAACATGGTAGAAGGTAGAACTTTCATCAAGCATTAGTTCCACTAAATGAAAAAGTGGAAAGGTTTTAAATCATTTAGAACGGTGCTAAGAGGAATTATTTAATGTAAAATATCGAAAAAGTGTTAATAAAATAATACATTGTGGTGAAGAAACATTGTGTGATTTTTCATTCCATCCGTTACCATGCCCTGAGATCACAAAGATCTCAATAGCTCAAAGACACAACATTTTATATAATAATTATAAAAACCGCACCAATCTCAAAGCTATTCAAACAAGCTACCAAAGTTACCAACGTTCAACTTTAAAAATCTATTTGCCACCAAACTCTGAAAAACAAAAATTTATAAATACAATCCATTGATGGTATTTCAAAATTCATAACAGTTCTTTTTTGAAATTAATACCTTTTCCCAAACCACTAAATCTATAGGTCCATTTAATTGTTTTAACAATTTAACTTCTGGATTTATTTCATGATTAAATGACCAAAAATGATCCACCACAGCTGATTATCAATTTGTTTACATTTTATATTTCTAAAATACTCTTTTATTCTGGTTTCTAAATGACGTTTAGTTTTACCAACATAACCGCTATCACAATCCAGACAGCTAAATTGATAAATGCCCGACTTTTTCTTTATAATTTGGAATTTTAACCTTTTTAGAAAAATTTAGTAAACTTGGTATATTAAATTTATTTGCAGGACTAAAGTTATTCCATATTTGAGAGGTAGAACTGGAACTTAAAAATTCAATGCCACAACCGGGATTTGAACCACACAAAGCTTGTGTTTAAAAACACCAACAGTAAGTTTGTTGGCATAAATAAATAATAATTATTCCATATTCTTTAAAAGTTTTTGTAAATTTTTTATTAGTTCACGGATGGTAAGTAAACTTTTTTAAAGTACAATTATCTTATTTTCTAGAGGGCAGAAACCTCTTTTACAACCTTTCAATATTTAATAAATTTTCTATTTTTTTATGTATAAAATCTGTATTAAAACCATTAATTACTGCAGTGTTAATGTGTTTATATTGTGTCAAAATTCTTCCTTATTAAGGGGTATATTTATTAACCTAATAAAATAATAAAAAGACAGACCCTAAATGAACTCAAAAGATTAATAGACAATCTGTAATGCTCTTTTTAGTGCACCTTATTATTTATTAAACTATTGACACAATTAAACTATTGTGTGAAAAAGAATTAACTTATTTTTTATATATCAGTATGAGTAAATTTTATGTAAATGCCAAAATTTAATTTACTGTTATGGTTTTTAATTTTTAAATCTAGGAACGGCAGATATACATGACTTTCTGTTTCCAAAGTGAATTGTATGGCTTTATCCTGTAAATTTAAAAGTTTTAAAGCATAATTTGTTTCTCAGGGACAACAAAAAAAATGTTATCCATGTATCTATACCATATTTCACTAAAGAGTCAGGAGAGCTTTCTTTCCAAAATTCAAGACATCAAGCACTCTTCCTAATTCAAAGGAAAACTCCATTTATAAAGTCAATCCGACACAAACATTAGACATCACATATTTACACCTGACAGAAGTTAAGAAAAGTGATACTCCAACTAGTGTTCTAAAATTATTGGCATTAGAGACAATCCATACTAGATTTCTGGAACATGAATGGCTCCATATTTATACTGATGGATCGCTGATATCAACCCGAGAGGGCGCAGGGGCTGGAGCCACGTGTCACCTCTTTTCCTATTACAAATCTTTAAGTTATGGAACTACAAACTTTGATGGAGAAATTGAAGCAATTCAAATGGCCCTACAAAGTCTTTTGTATAGAATTTCACATTTTCATCAAGCAGTTATTCTCTCAGATTTCAGGACGGCAATTATAGCAATTACTTCCAAGTTGTCACCAAAAAACCAAACAACTATAGCAATTCCAATTATGTTGGAAAATCCTTACCAATATAACAGCACTTCAAAAACACCTAGTCTTCCAATGGATACCAGCTCATTGTGGACTGAATGATAATGAGAAAACTGATTTTCTTGCAAAAAAGGGCACCAGCAGTGTACAGAAATCTATAGTTAATCTACCATTTTATGCACCTAAAAGATTAGTCAACTCTGAATTCAAAAAAATTATTGCAAAATATTACTATGAAAAATCAAAAAATAAAAGCTGGGAACTACCAAACATTCAAACAGTAATTCCGGAGTATCCTTGGAAAAACGGCAGTTGCAACCTTCAGGTTGATTACAGCACGATTGTCTGGCAAAATATTTAAACAGAATTGAGATATATTCTTCACCACTCTGCCCTCTATGTGATCTGCAAGAGGAAATGGACCAAGACCACCTTCAAATATGCCCGGCCACTTCCAGCACCCCATCCATCAGTAAAAAATATTGGAGAGCAAGAGGATTAATGACTTCATTGTCAGAAATCCAGCATTAGCTAACAACAAAGCACGGTTTGTATCACTCTGCGGCCACGTGCATTCACAATGATGCAACACACTTACCTACCGGTACGCGTAGGTATAATATGCATTTTACACTACTAAAAGGATATATTTACTTGATCCAAATAACATGTAGCACATGGAAATTAACTACTACTTAACATCATCTCTGTCCACAATAACACTTTTTCATTTCCTGCTCACAATCTCGAAACCAATCTCCAGAAGCAGCTTGTGGAGGGAAGTTCGTTTTAAATCAGGATCAGAGTTAACTGCCAACAACACTTTAAGGTGGGGGTTCATTGTTAACAAAGAACTGGTTAACTTTTCGACGGGTTGCAGATCTAACAAATTCCTTGCAAACTACATCTACCATTTATCTGGTACGTGGAAGCTTTTGGCCGGGATCTTCACCAACTGACCATTTTTCTTTGCGTGTGCTGTCATTACTTGCAACTGACACACTGGTAAACTCGGATGTTAATTTCACCACGTCTTCGATAGCAAGTTCGAAGTATTTCTCGCAGAACTTGTTAAACATGTTCAATATTGTTGTCTTTTCACCACTTTGCAACGGTTTGCCGCTCTTATGTTTCACAGCTCACTTGCTCCGCCATGTTACTTTCATACTGCTTTAGCAAACATTAAGTGACATTTCAGACCTTAGTAACAGTATTTCTTCAAGGGACTATTTACACGGCAAAAGCGTCAAGAGGGCACACTGTGGTCAAAACGCACATGGCTTTGTTTACGTCTCCTCTAATCTCTTGATGAACAGAGTTTATACCATATTTTAAAAATTAAAGGAAATGATTTTGTAATTTGAACTTCGAAACAACTCATCAAAAGTTTAGCAACAAGAGGCGAAGGTGGACTACCCATTGCCAAGCCAGAAGTTTGCTGGAAGAAATTATAACTAAAAAAATGTTGATCCAAACAAAGATTTATAATTTTACAAAATCATCTATTAATTCTTCGTGTAATTCTGAAGAATTTAACATTTTTTTTTTTATAAAATCAAATGCTTTTTCCTAGGAATACTAGGAAATAAAGCAGTTACATCAAATGAAACGATTTTATCATTATTAGACAATGTTATATTGCTAATCTTTTGGCGGCGCCGTGGCCGAGCGGTTAGCGTGCTCGCCTACCACCTAGGTGGCCCGGGTTCGATCCCAGGGACCCGCATGTGGTATTCGTGGTGGACGAAGTGGCGTCAGGGCGGGTTTTCTCCGGGTACTCCGGTTTCCCCTGCCATCTCATTCCACCGGTGCTCCATCTTCATACCATGTATCATCAGTGTCACATAGTAGTAAAAGCGGGCATTAAACACTACAAACTTAGCTAATCTTTTCTACTACAAAAGAATTTCTAATACCTAAACTTTCAAACTTATCAAACGTATTGAATTTTTTATTTAACCATTTTGCTAAATTACATGTAAGTGAATTTATACAATTTATAATTGGTCTCATTTTATTTCCTGGCTTGTGAATTTTGGGAAGTGCATACAATCTAGGTAAAACTGGATTATTAACATTTAAAACGTTTCTTTACTGGGTATCATTTTCACTTCATTAAGAATGTTATTAAAATTATTATTTATTTATGCCAACAAACTTACTGTTGGTCTGTGTTTCAAATCCCAGCTGTGGCATTGAATTTTTAAGTTCCAGTTCTACCTCTCAAATTTTATTAAAAGTTGAAATGCACGATTTTAATGGGTCATTATTAATTTTTAAGAAATTCTTACTGTGAAGTAGAAGTTCCACTCTATTAATATAATCAGATTCATCCAAAATTAATAATTAATAGATGATTTTGTAAAACTTACAAATCTGTTTGGATCATCAACATTTTTTGTTTTAATGGTAATTCTTTCAGCAAACTTCTGGCTTGGCAATGGGTAGTCCACTTTTGCCTTTTCTTGCTAATCTTTTCACGAGTTTTTTCAAAGTTCAAGTTACAAAATCATTTCCTCTAATTTTTAAAATATGGTATAGATATGTGGAAGACATTTTTGCTGTTGTCCCTGAGAAACAAATAAATGATGCTTTAAAACTTTTAAATTTACAGGACAAAGCCATACAATTCACTTTGCAAACAGAAAATAATCTGTCTTCCATTCCTAGATTTAAAAATTAAAAACCATAACAATAAATTGAATTTTGGCATTTATATAAAATTACCCATACTGATAATTATATAAAAAATAGAAGTTTTAATCCTTTTTCACACAAATTTGCTGTTTTCAATAGTTTAATTTATAGGTTAATAAATAATAATACAAAGGTGCAGTCGAAAGAGCATTACAGATTGTCTATTAATCTTTTACCAGTTCATTTAGGGTCTATGTCTATTATTTTATTAGGTTAATACACTCTTTAATAAGGAAGAATTTAACATAGAATATAAACACATTAACACTGCAGTAATAAATGGTTTTAATACAGATTTTATACGTAAGAAGGTAGAAAAACTCGAAAGGCTGTAAAAGAGGTTTTTACCTTCAAGAAAATAAAATATAATTGTATTTTTAAAAAGTTTACTTACCATTCGTGAGCTAATTAAAAATTTACAAATGTTTTTAAAGAATATGCAATAACTTTAGTTCCTCAAAATAAATTTAATATACAAAATTTTTCTAAAAAGGATAAAATTCCAAATTATAAAAAATCTGGCATATATCAATTTAGCTATTTGGATTGTGATAGGGTTTACATTGGTAAAACTAAACGTCATTTAGAAACCAGTATAAAAGAGCACTTTAGAAATATTAAATATAAACAAATTGATAAATCAGCTGTGGTGGATCATTTTTGGTCATTTAATCATGAAATAAATCCAGAAGTTGAATTATTAAAACAAATGGACCTATAGATTTGGTTTGGGAAAAGATATTCATTTTAAAAAAAGAACTGCATTATGAATTTTGAAGTAACACCAATAGATAAATTTTCATTTTCACAGGTTGGTGACAAATAGATCTTCCAAGTTGAGCATTGGTAACATGGTAACTTGTTTGAATAGCTATGAGAATAAGTTGGAAGCAACCTGAAACTATAGTCAGCAGTATACCATCTTGCAATATAAATAGGATAAGTGGAGCTTTTAGTTTTTAATCTGTTCTTAATTGAGATTCTGTTGCTTCACTGTTATTAGCTTCAAGTTTTCCTGAACTATGATTATTTGTTTCCCATTCAGTTATGGAACATTTAAAAAATGCACCGACATTTCTCTTAAAATTATTTAACTCCATGGAAAATGTATTCCATCAAAAAGGCTTTAATGCCATTTCATAACAATCTCAAACCATGTTAGCCAGTAACACTCCAAACCACCACCCCTCTCTTCATACTTGTATGTGTAAGAATAGATTAAATACCTCTTGTCAAAGACAAACCAACATAAATACACTGCTCAAAATACTTAGAGACAAGAGTTTGTTAGAGCACTTTTTTTCCTGTTTGTAATGAAGGTGCACAACTATTGTTCGAACATATTTAATTAAAAAATGCAATCCATCATGGCAACTTTTAAAGCCATGGCCTGCTGACAAAATTACAATATACTACATTACATTGAAAACTGAAGTGGGTTAAGTATAGAATGTACTGATTCATGTATTGTAGAAAGTCTCAGTCATGTTAACTGAGTAATGCATCTTTCTATAACTTTTTACATTCAATAAATTTAAAATGAGGTACCTATTCAAAGGTGTTCAAGCCATCACATTGATAAAGGAAGGTAGGACAGTTCATGCAGTGGCTAATGATATCAATTAGCTTTATCCATTGTTGGAAGGGCCTGAAAAAGATTTATTGATAAAGACCACGCTAGGGCCCAAAACATAAAACGTTGGCTAGAGATGACCAATAAGTGGTCAATTGTGCTCTTCAGTGACGCACTGCCACAGCTAAAAACCATCTAAATCACCAGAGGACGGCAACTGGTGTTGTAAGTGATCAGACAATAGGATACAGGCTTTGAGAGGTGGGATTAAGACCACAAAGACCTTGTAGGGTTCTTCAATTGGAATGTCATCGCAAGGTAGATTAAGGTTTGCTCAACAACATAGGAACTGGCACCTAGGTCACTGGCGCAATGTACTGCTCGCAGATGAGCCTCACTTTTGTTTAACATGGTGTGATGGATGTCTGCATGTGTATAGTTGCGGTGAGTGTTACAAAGCTACGCAACCAAGAAATTGACAGTTTGGCACTGGGTTAGTCATGGTGTGGGATGGCATCAGTATCGATGGTGAAACTGATCCTTTGGTAGTCAGAGAGCAACAAAATACTGCCAGGTGCATTGCTGATATTGTACTGGATCATGTTAAGACTGTTGCAGTGGGAATGGGGTTTGAGCTTGTACTGGAATAAGACAATGCTAGAATCTATACAGCTGGTGCCATTATGGGCACCTTACAGAATCTCTATACACAGAGAATGAACTGGCCTACTGAGTACAGACCTCAATCCCATTAATTGCTGGAGCACAATGTCTGGAAGCATCCTATAGCTCCTCAGATTCAAGACCTTGCAGATGTCCTCACTCTAGAATGGGAGAGCATCCCACAAAGAGACGTATGAAGGTTGATCACAAGCACACCTCGAAGGTGTGCCCTTGGGGGCCATAAAATATAGTGAAATGACTTTTGTTTTGATTCAGTGAAAGAATTGTCCATTGTTGTTTTCTACACTCTGCTTAATTTCTTAGTACCCAAGTTTGTTATGAGAAGTAACAATGATTCGTGTTGGTGCTGTTTTTATAATTTATACGGTGATGGTGATGAGCTTTTGACTCTTTTGTTATCTCGGGTCGTGGTACTGGATGGAATGAACATACACTCGGGGTTAACTTTAGTGAAATATTTTATTTGGACCTTCTTGTGCACAGTATTTAAATCGTATTACAGTAGTAACTCTTTTATTTCAGTGGATCGACTTCCCTAGCATTACCGAGATTTAATGTCTGAAAATTTAGCGATATTTCGCTAAAAGTGTTTTCTATCACTTTACACTTCGTCTATTTTATGTCCTTTTATTTAATCGCACACTTCGTATTAACTAACTGATTAAAGTTAGCTAATGCTTCACTTATTTTACACAAATTCACGGTCTTTAAACACTTAGTAAATTTACTTTCACTATTTTATGACGTGCACACATAAAAATTCGTCCATCTACACCAAAGACATAGACGCTAATCCCAAATTCTTTTGGTTGCGAGTCTAGCATTCCATCTGCCATGTGTACATCCGCGTATGCTTTCATCAAATAGTTCCCGCATTGTTAGGGAAGCGATCCTTAGCCATTCTCCCTTCGCTTTCAATATTGAACACATATAATTCTTTTATTTATACATATATATTAAAATTAAATATGGAAATATTTATGACGTCTTTAAACAAACTTAATTGTTTGTAACAATGAACATTAGTAACAGGTTTTTGTCATTTAACCAACTCATACCAACATCAAAAACAAATTACACTCTTAACAAGTATTCACATAAATGATTTTCTTTTGGGGTCTTACAATATCCTGTCTGTGTTATTGTTAAATAAAGGTTAGTTACTCAAGAAAACTATTATATGGTCACAATAAATACCAGTACAAAAATACACTCTGTCTTATCCCTCTAATTATTTGAGCAGTGTATAAACTTTCTTGTTAAGACACATTTATTCCCTATGGAGAAATTTCCTTACATAAGTGTAATTAATGTGCTAATTTTGCTAGTAATTCAATGACAATGTAAAATGTTTACGTACCTGAAATTCCCTAACTTCTTCCCTTAGGAACCTATATGCTCTCTGAGCATCTTCGTCAGACTCAAACGTCACATACCATGAATTATTGTGCGCAAATTCACAAGAAATTAGCTTTGGACAACCTTCTCCAGAAAACAACGCCTGCAACAATATAAAATTGATGTTATCGTAATAGGTACAAATACATTTACTTATAGGTGATGGAGAATTTATAATCTCCATTACAATGAAGGTAAGCTTGGTAAGATGCAAGAAACACGGTGTACTACAATGGAATGGAATTTTTAATACCTTATTTTACTTAGTAGCTGAATTATTAAACATTAATGGTACAGAAGAACACATGGAAGGAGAGGAAAGGAAACAGTTAAAATACTGGCTGAATTATTAAACATTAATGGAACAGTTAACATACTGAATGTTATGGGAGAGGGAAGGAATTAGTCAAAGATAAATCAAACTATTTCATATTTTTCTTTTTAATGCTGAGTTTTGAACTAGTATTTTCTTTTCATGAGGGGTATACACTGCTTGTTCCTTAAGCTGATTAATGAAAGAAATAAACATACAACTGTAAGTAGCAAATAATTCTGTTGCAACGTCCAGGCAAAATGAGCAAAATAATAGCTGTTTTACCTGCAAGAGTATTGCGAGAAATTTTATATGTACAGTAGACTTTATTATCTGCTGGTGGATATATCACTGTAGATTATCTGGAGTTATTTTGTCATTACCAGTTTGTATTGTTTGTAATTCAAGCGATTTCTTATTACTATGTATCCCAGCCGTACCATTTATAAATGTTCTGTAACAGTCCCTGTGCAAATTTCAAACATATAGTTGTATGAGTAACTGTAAGCTTTCATGGCCAAAGTTAGATGAGAGTAAGGGGATGAATAGGGATTCTTCTGGACTGTTAATACATGGTCTGCTGGAATTTTGATGTCCAGATGTTGCATCCACATCTACGGTAAACATCATCAGTGATGTGGTCTCAATTTTCTTGGCAAAGTTTTACTCAAAATGCTAGCAGACCATGGCTTATCAGCCCAGAAGAAGCCACTATTCATAGAGTTGTTTGTGTATACATATTCAATGAACTCCATGTTCACGTTTTCTATTAAATGGATACACAGTCTGCATGTACATGGGAACCCCAATAACAGATTACACCTTGAGCCCTAGAAATTATAAAGAAACTGAAATATGTACAGCTTCTACACTATGTCCAAGATTTAAGCATAATGCAATATATTGCTACCAATGCATCACACAACCTGGAATGCAATAGAGTAAGAAATAGACAATTTTGGCCTTGGGACACATTTTTACACAAATACAGAATCTGGTTATCACCTCCATAATGATGGTGCTGCTGAGCTGTTAATATGGAGTATAGTGACCCCTCACGGCTACACAGGCCTCACAGTGACGTGACATACTCTCTATAAGGTGGTTTAAGAGCTCTGCAGGCAGCTGATCCTATTCCTCACAAAGAACATTTTGGAGGTCTGGAAGTGTCCTTGGTGGAGGCAGTGGCTGCAACTCTTTTTCCTAAAGCATCCCAGGCCTGCTATATAGGGCTAGTATCAAGGGAAATCACTGGCCAATCCATGCGCTGAATATCTTCTCTCTCAAGATAGCCATCCACCATGTGAGCTCTGTGTGGATGTGCATTATCATCCATAAATGCACTTCTGAAAAGTTGCATATTTGGTTCCAGTACCTCTGCGCATTCACAGTATCACTATTGAAGATGTGCAGATCTGTACGTCCATTGAACATTATGCCTGCCCACACGAGTAAAGCACCGGTTTGTATCACCCCGCAGCCACGTGCATTCACAATGATGCAACACAGTTACCTACCCCTGTACATCACTGTAGTGATTCTGGACCAAGTACTGACCCTCAAGAAAACACTGTGGCCGGTGACAAACATAGCCCGAAACAGCAGGCCCAATCACAAATCGTCACCCGCTCATTGGCCAGAGCAACGAAACCCCATCCCACCTAACATTGTATATATATGGGAAGCGGAAAGCTAACGGTCATTTTTCATTCTGATGAAGGCCATACAGTCTACAATGGCCGAAAGCTCAATGTTTTAAATCTCACACGGCTGATCACCCATGAAGCTGTAATAAATAACGCGTGCTGTGAAAGCTTTAAATCTTACACAAGTAGTGTTGCCAATTCGGGGAATGGAAATGTACTGAATCTGGTCTTTAAAAACACTAGAACGTGGTAAAAATTTGATATCTCCCCTGCCATACAAAGTAGGAAATCTTTTTATATAAAAAGTGTTTGAAGTTTAAAATCTGCAAGGTGAAACAATTAAAATGGCCTCTCACCTCTGACTAAACAATCTCGGGTTATAATTATTTTAAGTGTATACGCAATACATGCAGAGGGTGATTATTATGGATTTCTATGATCACTGATTAACCATTGTTTTCACTTGCTTGCCGTACGAGTTAAAATTATTTGATCTTTTATTTTCAAAAGCGCCAGATTAAAGTGCTAATTATTTGGGAAAAACACCAGATTTTCGCCTGGCACTAACTACATAAATCTGGCACCAGATACATTTAAAAAACACCACATCTGGTGCCAAAAGCACTAAACTGGCAACCCTGACCACCAGTAAGGAAAGGCAGACACAATGTTTAATGGTGCTTGTTCACCATTTTCCCTTTCAGATCTCTTCTCCAAATTATGCGTAAGTTTTGGACATAGTGTACATTAAAAGTTGCAACCAGCTGCAAAATCATGTAGTGAGTAATTGAATAGTTTGCAGTTGACTGGACACTGCCAGGTCACATGCTGTCAGCTGATGAATTTTGAAGCATGCACAGGTAAAAAATGGTTTTGGTGAATCTGACCATCTTCCACTAGTGTCAGCATATGTCATTCAGCAGCTCTTGCATGGACAAACAATTTGTTAGATTTCCTTGAACAAGGAGATTCCTTGTTGTCTGACAAAAGAAGGTAAAAAGAAAGTATGAGGATAACAGGCAGAAAATCAGACAGGAATCGAAGTACATGAAGAAATGAAAAAGGATACAGTGCTATAGAAAGATCAAGGAATTATTGAATGACAGAAAGAAGAGTTTGCAAACACTGGAGCAAACACATAAAGAATTATCAGAATCACAAAAACTGATAAAAGATGCACAAAATCTTATTCAGATTCACAATCTTCTACAAGCCAAGAAGTTCAAGGCCCAGCACCAGAATATTTTAGCAATCTCACATGGAGGTCAATCATCTGAAAGGAGTAAATTTGAAAAATATGGATCAAATAGAAAAGAAAGTAGTGAAATGGGGAAGAGAGATGAAAAAAGAAGAGTATTTAGAGAATAAATTGAAAAAATCTGATGTGTTGCACTCACATGACTTTCTCTACTCTTATAATAACCATTCTTACAAACTCTTATTCCTATGCTCGTGTTAGTTGAGATAAACATTTGTACAAATTATCTTATTGCTTATTTTCTTGTATGTGCAAGGAGAATATTACAATACAGTAGGCTTTGAGCGATAGTTAAATCTTATAAAGCTTTGAAATCCTGTTCTCTTTGCATGCTTAACACACAAAAAAATTAACGATGTTCCATTTGATGAAAGTAGTCAGTTTTCTGAAACTGGCACAAGTAACAAGGAATATCTCCAAAATGGTTCAACTCTACAAAAAATTTATTTGGACATAAATTGTGTTTTAGAGACATCTAAATTTTTTGTATAGTAAGATTTTGTGTATATCTTATGGTTTACGAGTTATTTAAAAGTCACCCAGAATAAACAGGACTACATAGGCTATAGCCAGAAAGATCAAAATATACATTTCATTTGTCATATAATTATCTTAAACATGTAGCATTTTAATCAAAATCGTTAGAGCCATTTTCAAGAAAATAAAAATTTTTGGAAAATTTTCCATGTAAAGGGTAGTTCAGCGTGAGGCTATTTTCTTCAAAATATTCG
Source organism: Tenodera sinensis (assembly GCA_030765045.1). Lineage (NCBI taxonomy): Eukaryota > Metazoa > Arthropoda > Insecta > Mantodea > Mantidae > Tenodera > Tenodera sinensis. Next base: position 142,384,701 of record CM060961.1, on the reverse strand, counting down.
TGTTACATCCTTAAAAGACATTGAACTTAAATATCAACTTCGGTTTTTAACCAACTTTTCATTTTTGAGTTATGCTATCCACAGACTGACACACACACACAGACCTTTTTCTAAAAATGCTTTTTTTGGATTCAGGAGGTCTCAAAACATATATTTCTGGTAAAATCTCGACATCAAATTTTTGGGTGGAGCACAATACTTCCTCTATTTTACCATGTCGTAGAGAAAGTGTTGTTGTTAGCTAATGCTGGATTTCTGACAATGAAGTCATTAATCCTCTTGCTCTCCAATATTTTTCACTGATGGATGGGGTGCTATAAGTGGCCGGGCATATTTGAAGGTGGTCTCGGTCCATTTCCTCTTGCAGATCACACAGAGGACAGAGTGGTGAAGAATATAGCCCAATTCTGTTTAAATGTTTTGCCAGAAATCATGTCCTGTAATCAACCTGAAGGTTGCAACTGCCGTTTTTCGAGGATACTCAGGAATTACTGTTTGAATGTCAAGAAAGTAAAAATGTGAAAGGATGAATGTAAAACTGTGACAAAAACTTTGTCAAAATGAACTAAATAGTAAACAGGAAGAGTAATCAACACCTTGAAGGCAGATAAATAGTCTTCTAAGTGGTGTAAAAAGTATACCTGTAGTTATTTATTTATGCCAGCAAACTTACTGTTGGTGTTTTTAAACACACAAGCTCTGTGTGGGCAATGTTTGAGAGGTAGAATTGGAACTGAAAAATTCAATGCTACAGCTGGAATTTGAACCACATACTGCCTTTGTGGTTTACCAGGAAAACTACGAATTGGTTGGAGAATTCTACGCCATTCTGGCAGGTTGACACAGTGGCTTATGGTTAGAGCACCCACCTGGTAAGCTGAGGGCCTGTGACATTGAATTTTTCAGTTCTAATTCTACCTCTCAAACATTGTCCAAACACACAGCTTGTGTGTTTAAAAACACCAACAGTAAGTTTGTTGCATAAATAAAAATTACCATCTAAGGTTATTTAATCCTGGGACATAAAGTACTTAGATAATAACTTGCCATTGGGGTAATTGTCTGTGATGTGCCTTTGTGGTTTACCAGGAAAAATATGAATTTGTTGGAGAATGCAGTGTCATTTTGGCAGCTTGTCACAGTAGCTCAATGGTTAGAGCACACACCTTGTAAGCAGAGGGTCTGTGGTTCAAATCCCAGTTGTGGCATTGAATTTTTCAGTTCCACTTCTACCTCTCATGCCTAAATTCCAACCAGTGATTTTCATAATCTATAACTGTTTTGCAATTATTGTGTATCTTATATATTTAAACGAGCAATTCTTGTATATAAATAAATTCTGTGCAACTTGGAAACGGCTCTAATGATTTCGATCAAATTTAGTATTCAGAAAGGGTATTGCTTATTAAGTTTATCTATATAGATGTCATTCCTGAAAAAACATGATTTTACGCATAACAGTAAGCTACTCTAAGCCTTATTTTGGCCATAATTTCTCTGTTAATGGGCCAATTTCAAAAAACAAGCCAGGATATGTCACGGAAATGGCTACAACAATTAGGATGAAAATTTATATTTAGTTAACATTTAGCTTTTCAAGTTTATCTAAATAAGTATCCTCTAAAAAAAGTCGAGCGAAGCTCAGTTTCCCAGTACTTATTTCTGTAAACTAGAATCTCCATACTAACTTCATGTACAGGTTCAAAGAAAATCACCAAGATAATAAATAAAAATCACTTCTGTGGACATCTACATTTTAAAATATTTTGCCGCCTTCTTAACCATGAACTACATACAATATACTTCTGAGCATATCAAAATATCTACCTATATATTTTTTCCAAAGTGTTTTCTGAAATTTAAAATAATTTTTTTTCCACTTAAAGGTGCAGTTTTTCACAGAATCATTCATGTATACAGCCCATTTTATTCCATTTTGTATATAAGGCCAATTACTAAACAATAGACCACATCATACATTAAGTACAATCTAAGCAACTCAAAAAGATGCTTCAAATTTCCGGCATAAGCTTGTTTACAAGACATAATTCAAGGTAACAGTTGCTATCAATCGAATGCCTTACACTGATCCACTAGTTAACCTGAAGACAGCAGTTTTACTAAATTTATTGCACCTGCAAATAAAAAGACTATTTACATTACTTACTCAGAATGGCATGTGATATCCATTTAAAGGACTAACTGCATTCCAATTGCACACTGTATTGTTGTAAAATATATAAAATATTAAAGTATGTGGTTTTAGAAGACAACTGATGAAATACCACATGTTCCAGAAACAAGCAATGTCAATTAGAATTGGTACAGGGCATTTAAGAAGTTGTTCAGCCTATCAACTTCAGACTATATGAAAGATTGATGTTTAATATGCTTGAAATATGACCTAGCAGTTTTATAATAGCTAAGAGCCAGACTACCTGATACAAAGAAAATTAAAAAAATATATATATAAATTATATTAACATAGTATCAACTGTACATTGAAATTATTTATATGCTACACAGGTTTCATTTTATTTAATCTTAAATAACATTATTGAATATTACCACACTTTTTTCAAACTTCCAAGAAAGAAGACAGGCTTTATTACTTACTTTAACTTCTTCTAAAGGGGTATTGTCTGGTATTTCACGTAAAATAACTATGCACCTTTTATGATTTGGCCGCACCTTAATTCCTTCCTCATCCACTTGTACATTTGGCGATTCTGAAACAATTACGTAAGAAATAGTCATGTTAAATGCATTAGAATGTGTATTGTTTTTGGCATCCAGGTGTCACTTGTACAAATTGCCTTTCTTCTGTTTAAAGGTATAATTATGCCATTGAAAATACAGTAAGTACACAAGGATGAAGGAAAAACCTTTCCTTACTCTATATGACAGTTGAGTCGCACATACAAGTCAATGAGCAGTAAAGGTGCTTCCTTCCCTCTGTAACTGTTTACAGTGTATCAATTTAGAGAGGTGTTAAAACTTTCTATTTTACATAAACATGTTATATTTTCTGTCCAGACCAAATTGCACATCTGCTTATGAAAATTAGGTCTATAGTTTAAATATCTGTATTTTTAAGTTTCCTTTACATATATTAAAATGATCTGGGAAGCATCTACATTTTGCCTTCCCACTATACAAGTCTCTTCATGGGCACTGCAAGCTCATAAAACAGTTGTAATAATTTATTGACTATGAATGCTGATCCTCTCTTCCACATGTTTTTAGCTTCTTTAAAAGATTAGAGGATTTTGAATCTTGGTAACTCATTTCACAATTGTAATGTTATTATAAAGGTGCCATTAAAATAAATATTGGGCTGTGTCCCCATATCTCAGCCAAGAGCACTTGCCTGCTACGCCATGGGTTCTGGAACTGAACCCCAGCTGGGGAGTAGGAATCTTTTACTAGTCAAGATTATTTCTATCTTCCCTAGTCTTGAAGTATGAATGAGAGCATGAATGTGTGTGTGATCTAATGCACAAATAACCCAACGACCCAAACAAATCCACTATATATGAATTAACACAATTGCCTATTTTAAGAGGTAGAACTGGAACTTAAAAATTCAATGCCACAACTGGGATTTGAACCACAGACCTTCCGCTTACCGGGCGGACGCTCTAACCACTGAGCTATTGTGACAAACTGCCAGAAAGTTTGTTGGCATAAATAAATAACAATTGCCTATATTAATATTGGAAAAAAAGTAATAAGAGGAAACTTATCAACATTTTAATCAATTCATTTGATACTGTTGAATTATTGTTTATGGTTTTTTCTTATGTAATCCAATTGCACATTTTGTTTGGTATTGTTCCTACACCATGATTGCTCTGTGCATGTCTATGATTATGATGATGATTATTATTATAATTAACGTCCTCCAACATAGAGTCATATCGGACAGTGAATGAATGAAATGTGTGAAATGATGCTCAAATGAGCCTGAGGCCCATGGAGCTTTAAGTTACCCGACATTCGTCTTCTCAGGATAAGGGAAAACCTTGGGAAAAAACCTTACTCGGATAACTTACCCTTAATGAGATTTGAGCTCGCAACCTCTTGAACATGAGGCAGACACGCTAACCATCACGCTACAGAAGTGGGCTGTGCATCTCTTCTGTCCATACTAATATAAGCAATATATCAGATATTGCTGTTTGCTTCAACTAATTTTGTGCAATTTTAGAACTTCATGTTGGCTGGACCTCAAATTTTCTAGTTACCCTACTATATCTGTACCATTATTCAGCACTGAGTTGGACAAAGTATAAAATTCCAATGCAAGTTTAGTAGGCACGGGACTTGGAAGTAAATTGCACCAGCAAGAACAATAGAATGTTACTAAGTAATTACATACATAATATATTCAATGCTTATTATAGAGCCTGCGCTTCATTCCAAACTTTATTCCAATTCCCTAGGGGTAAGTCTTGTGTATCTAATTTGTTCAAAGAATATGTTATAGATCAGATCATGAGAGCTGCTACATGGATACGATTAAGCAAGGGCAAGATGAATTATACTTATAAAATTGTGTTGTTGATCTAATGTGCAGGATTTTGATCTATCAATTTTTCATTAGTCAGCCAATATAAATTATGTATCTTCCCATCTGGTACAGCCTTCCTAAATTCAGGGCATTCCAGTGGGTGATCTCCACTTAAACTCTTGTCAGCATTGAAGATCTTACATGCATTGTCACTCATAAAACCAAACCTATGCAGATGTTCCGCCAGTCATGTCCAGTGGCTATTGAGGAGCATTCTTTCAAAACTCGATAGATGCAAAATTTTACGAAATTTAGTTGTATACAGTATCAGCATAATTTTCACCTTCTGCATCGTTCTGCAAAATCAGATTTTGCAAAATTTGATTCATGTCCTGTGCAGAAGGTAGGGCATATTAGCAGTCTTTTCAAAACTCGATATACTTGCTCAGTTAAAGCAAAAGTCGATAGATGCAATTTTATGATTTTACGATACAGCGTGTAGGAACCTCAACTCTATGAAACGCATGTTGGCATTGACTGCCATCTCATTGTTGCGACTCTTGGAATTCTCAATCATTTCTGCAAGCTTTGTACACTGCTTCATAGTTGGCAATAACTGCAAACTCAGGTTGTGTGCTCGGATTTCACATTCATTTCTTCACATGACATTTTTATTTTTAGTTGAGACACTGCACTGTACTATGCACAATGGACAGGAGCTCAGAATGTGAAATTGTACCAGTCGTAGAATTCGTAGGAGGTACGAATTGCAAAAACAAGGAGAGGAAATCAAAATTCAAGTCAAGGAAAGCTTATACTCCAGCAATTACATGTTCACATGGTCTTGAGTGCACTTCATGAAATCCTAAAAGTAGAGGGCATAAGCACTGTGATGCAGCTGATTTGACTTATGACGTAAGTGGATTTCACCAACACCTTTCCGTGCTCAATAAAATAGATCAAGATAAATTCCTTATGAAATATATGAGCATTACATCTCCTAATCGCAGAGTGGTGAAAAAAGAAGCTGCAAATAGAAAGCAGACTGTTAGCACTAAATGCATTGTGAGAGCTAATGATGGCTGAGTATTGTCAGTATGCGCTGTAAGCTTCCAAGCAGTCATAAGGGTGTCAAAAGATAGATTATCTCTCCTGGCTAGAAAATTTCACTTATCTTGGAATGCGCCAAAGGAAACCTGAAGAGGTGACAGAACAAAATCTTACATACTACTGAAGAATACGAACTGGTTTGAGAATTTAATGCCATTCTGGCAGTTTGTCACAATAGCTCAGTGGTTAGAGCAGCCGCCCGGTAAGCGGAAGGTCTGTGGTTCAAATCCCAGTTGTGGCATTGAATTTTTAAGTTCCAGTTCTACCTCTCAAACTTTGCCCACACACGGCTTGTGTGTTTTAAAAACACCAACAGTAAGTTTGTTGGCATAAATAAATTATAAATACATACTTTACAACTCCTTCAATGTTTCATTCTGTACACCACACACTCACTGACACATGCTCAACCTGCAAAATGGGACTGATGAAGATTAAGACAGAGGCAGCTGTAGAAAAGAAAAACGAACTAAGAACCTGTACTGACTGCACAAATGGCGTTCAAAAAGGTTTTATCAGCTACTGAAAGAGGAAAACGCCAAGGTAATCACTATGTGCTTTGATATGGAGCAGAATCAATCACTGCCTGAACTTCCTGCAAGGCAGGTGTGGCTGTATAATCTATGCATAATGAGTCCATCTAAAACCCAGAACAAAGATGTTTCCTTGTATTCATGGTTGGAAAGTGAATCTGCTAAAGGCTGCAACCAAGTTGCCTCAGCTTTGCACCACTCCTTGTTGGAACTGGAAGAAAGTATGTCAAGCAATACTCCCACCATTCATTTAGTTTCAGACTCTTACTCTAGTCAGAACAAGAATAGTGTGATCATGCTTATTGCTTTCCTGGAGAAGAGTAAAATATTTTCCCACATTACCTATCTACCCAATATGTGGGCACAGTTATATGCCTCCTGATAAGAGTTTTCGGCAGAATTGAAAAATAGTTAAGAAAGAAAGAGAATATCTTGAGCCCTGATGAGTACCATCAGATATTACAAAATCACAGCTCTGTGAAAGTGTTGATCAAAGACTGGAAAATTAAGAACTTGAAAGAAAGTGCAAAACAAAACACTTAAGTCAAATCTTCCTTTCAAAATGAATACCCAGCAAATCATAGCATATTCCAAGCAATCAAAGAGACCATAAGGTATGTGGTTCAAGATACATATTCTGCTTTGCCTGTGCAGGTGGATGTGATGAAATCGTGCAGCCAAGTCCTGCAGCGAATTCCTGCTTCGATTTCAAAATGTTCCCAAAATTAATAGAGTGAGCAAAGAAGGAGGGAGGAAAAAAAAAAAAAAAAAAAAAAAGATGTTCAAAATCTAGCTAATTTTTTTAAAATTCCAGAAACTGCAAAAGAATTTTATAAAGATGTACTAGAAGATACCAATAAAGGTTAAAGCTTAGTTATATATTTGTTATATAAATTAAACAAAATATTTATTTACGCCAACAAACTTACTGTTGATGTTTTTAAACACACAAGCCGTGTGTGGGCAATGTTTGAGAGGTAGAACTGGAACTTACTTACCGGGAGAAATACGAACTGGTTTGAGAATTCAATGCCATTCTGGCAGGTTGTCACAGTAGCTTAATGGTTAGAGCATTCACCTGGTAAGCGGAGGGTCTGTGGTCCAAATCCCAGCTGTGGCATTGAATTTTAAGTTCCAGTTCTACCTCTCAAAATATATTATTGTGAATGTAGCAGTACTTAGTTTCGAAGTTTATACATAATAAAGTAATCATTATAAACATTAATATGTTGATTGTATAGTATATTATGTATTATGAAAAGGTGAAAATAAATAAAAAATAATAAACACATAAATAAAAAGTAACAAAACTAATAAATGACAAAAATAACAAAATTTCACGTGTTAATTTCTCGCTCACGCAGAAAAGTTAATCAGCATCTATTGGTTTTTGAAAAAACTCTGCATTTTCAAACCTCAAATTTGCACTAGTTAAACTATACTATTTGTTTCTTTTCACATTCAAGAAGACAGTTTCAGGAAGGAGAATTGAAAGATTAATATAGTAGCTGTGCTAACCAATTAGTATTGCCAATTAATAGAAAAAACTGTTTTCTCAGAAAAACATTTTGTGCATCTATTGAGTTTTGAAAAAACACTCCTCAATTGTTCTATTGCACATCTATTTTTACTGCATGTCAGTGTTCATTTTGAATTATTACTGAATGCTTGATGTCGTTATTGCCTTGAGTGTCAAGGTTATTTTTCAATATGTAAGCATCCATGCAGCAAGTCACATTGTTCCTGTTGGCTGGTATTCAGTTTGACAGCTATGGGGAAATGGCTTTTACCAATGAACATGTGCAGTATTTATGAAAGAGGAAAAGACCACCAATCTATAATTTTCAGCTATGCTGTTTTGCTGTTATACACCATGCTGATGCAACATATGTGATTTGCAGACTCTAAAAGACTATATATGATATAATCTTTTGGGGCTTAATCATCCTGTAACTTACTAAACTTGTAATTCATACCTTCTTTTCCATAAGAAATGTGTTCCATTAGGACCTAGACATATCCATTGCGTCTACTGTACCAACAATGATTTAGCAAGGACCTTGTGGGACATTTGAGTAAACATAAATTATACTAGTAAAATGAGAATTAAGAAAACACATTCAGTGGCCAAACACAAAAATAATATACTAATTGGAAGAAAACTAAAAGGACACATACATCTAAATAAACTTTTGTTCTGCACACATTTATTTTACAAGGTTCCCACGATCAGAAGTAGCTGAAATAGCATGCTAATAGTAAGTTACACTATTTCTTAAAAGTCAAATTAACTTTTACCTTCTTCTATAACATTTCTCTGATGAAAGTTCTATGGTATTTATCTGAATACAAGACAAAGTCCTTTTTTATTCCAACATTTTAGTTTTTAACACATCATTGGAACATACGGTTCTGCATTTACCATATGGAAAAATTAAGTTTTCAATTTCAAGGTCATGGGATAATGTCTGCGGTGGATAAGCACACACCATTTTGGAAAGTTGCTGTTAAGATATGGCATAGTAGCAGATTTTGTGCTGTTAGCTACTTACCAACATGCCCAAAGGGATTATCAGATTTCCTGTTGCCAAAAATATTTCTTTTAAGACTAAATATAAGCTGGAGTATTTCCTTCCCATATTCACAGATGAAAATTCTGGTGGTATATGATGGCCATACAGTAAAAGATTTATATTTCTGGTTTCCCATCCCACTCAACCTTCTCCAACCAACTTGTGCAATTCTGTACTAGTTTCAGTCATTACTATTTATAATGCTTAGAAGATAGTCAGATCCATCATCAGTGCTTGCAGTTATTGAAATGTATGATACTGGTAACTAGGAGATTTTTAAAACAACAATTTCAACTAATAAATTCCAGAATTAGGTTCTGGAAAATGGGGTCACCTTGCAGTTGAAGATATCACCATTTGGGTAAACAGAATATTTCCTCTGATGTAATTACTATGCCAACAGATTACTAGTTAACAAACTTGGTTTAAAGAAACCACCAGCTAACAAACCTGGCTTCAAGAAACAAGTTTTGGGTTGATTTTTATTTTGGAATACATCCACCTCTGTGGCTATGACATAACAATTGTGACTACACTTTCCCAACTTCCTGAAATTGAAACCAGTAAAAGCTTTTCTTGTGTAGCAAGGCACAATAATTTAGACTGGATAAAATGCTCAGTGTAACAAATATACAAAAATTACATGTACGTAAACCCTAACACTGAAATAAGAATAAATCATTCACACACTTTTTCAAACAATAATACACACCAGGGTTTAAAACATCACAGAAATGCACAAATCAAAATTGTGCATTTGTGAAAAATTCTCAGAATAGAAAATTTAATAAATTATACTACTAATGAAATGTGTTTATTGAATTGCAGCCAAAAGCAATCTGCTAATTGAAATTTTAGTATTTTTTAAAATTAACTTTATGTATACACATTCACACATCCCATATCACACCATAATACTTTCAAAAACAAATTTATCCATCACTTCTTAAAAAGCACACACATACACAGTGTACATTTGACAAGAATGAGCGAACCATGCAGATCAGAAATGAGCTCCAGTAGCTGGGAGGAAAGCTGCATATCTTTAGTTTCTGTCACAGATTGCTACAGCTTGTTTAAGGGTTGTGTTTATACTCCCTACACTCCCTATCGTTTGTTTCTGTGGCAGACTGTTATTGCATTTTTGTGAATGCACTTTTAAAGTACATCACAATTTTCGGCCTCTAGTAGCAAAAAGTGACTCTAGTAGCAGCTGTAACTTAAACCCCAATACGTATGCATGCTGCAGATTTGGGGACATCTAGTTAATAAGACAGCACTTTTTACAAGAACTAATGTGGAGGTGGTTTTTGCAGACATCTGGTCATAGTGCACAGAGCTACATTTAAGGCCTATAAATAGCATACAGTAGTGTCGCTACATTTCAAATGAAAAATGGATTTCAATGTCTTAAATGCAAACTGAAAGTGGTTCTATTCTTTCTCAAGTTTGAAAACATACTTTTCAGAATAAATCATATTTGTCAACATATTGCATCAATTTAGATTTGAGAGAAATGGATCTATTTGAATAGGGAAAAGAACTGGGGTTGTACCATGGAAGAGAGAAGGTTTGAAGGAAAAGTTGAGGAATGGTGAAATCACACAAACTTTAAATGTAGCAGGAGATAAAGGTCGTGGATCAGGAGGGCTAGGTCTGCTGGTTGTGTTGTGACTAGACACAAAAGTGGGCGAAAGTTGAACTCCGTTAATAGATCTTGAAATTGAATCAGAAGGTAAATTGAATAAGACAATTAGAAAAAAGAGTAAAGATTAAACTACAAATAGTTATGGTAAGAAACTAGGAGTTTTGTAAGAAATTTAATTGTATATAACGGAGTGGGCGGCACTATGGCCAAGCAGTTAAACCATTCACCTACCACCGAGGCCCAGGTTCGATCCCAGGTATCCGCATGTGGTATTCATGGTGGACAAAGCAGCATCTGGGTGGGTTTTCTCCAAGTTGTCCGGTTTAACCTGCCAATCATTTCATATCACCATCTTCCGCACTTTCATATCTAGTGCTTGGCTCACCACTCGCTTCCAGGACTTCACTCTGACAGGTCCATAGGTTCCTGTGCTCCCCAAAAGGCATGTGACCCTAGACACAGGCTTGTAAGTCTTAGGGAGTGTAAGTCCTCCAGATGGGGAGGATTATCAGGAAAAGAAGTAATGGAACAAAAGGGAAATCTGACAAAGGAGAATTTAAATTTGTTAATAGGAATGGTCAAAGTATTCTAGATTATATTCTATATTCATCAGATTTAGATGAATATCTGGATTTTTTATGAATATAGCTAGTTAAAGCAACTAATCCAAAAACATAAACGAAGAGGACATGAAGCAGGAGCATTTATGAAGGAGCTAGAAAGTCAATAAGGATAAGGATATGTCCACTATAGGAAATGCCAAAAGAAGATAGAATGGAGGGAGTGGTTTTAAGGCTTGAGGAATTAGTGAAGCAGGCGGGGCCAACAATGAGAATGACAGAAGTTTTAAACAAAAATATAGGATATAAGATGTTTCAAGGGAATTAACCCTTCCCGGGCGAAATGCGCATATATTCGCAACTCATGGTTACGCGTCAGCTTCGCACAAATTCTTTTTATACGTTCGCGTAAGCTATCGTAGCTGGCCTTTACTTCACGTAAATGGTCAACAGATGTCATTAGATGAATTTAAGCGCGTGTCTGTGCTTAGGTTTGTGTTTTGTTAGTCGCTACAGAATAATACGTCCTGAGCGGGTAATTTTCTGTGTTGTGTTTCATTATTTTGCTCGTTTTGGTTTGATTTAGAGCATGGCACGTAAGAGACTGTATGGGGAGGATGAAATAAGGGCTTGTATAGAATCTGTGCTTAATGAAACAGATGATAGTGACTTTAGTGCATAGGAAAGTGATGAAAACGAAAGTCCTGCAAGTGCGCGCAACAGTGACCTATGTAGGGATATTGTTTAGATAAGTTTACGCAAGCACTTGGTCAGAATTTCGGCAAGGTCCCACTCGGCAGTGTGTACGAATGGTCACGAAAGTTGCCGAAGTTGCTGTGTTAATGCAGCGCTGCCAACAGCAGAATGTCCCTAGGAGTTTGTTGCCAATAGTAAGTTTCAATGTTTTTGCGGGAGTCGGCAGTATGCTGCTGACCGCCTTAGAAGCAACTAGTGCAATGGATCGCTTTATCAGTATATTAGATTTAGCGCCTCTGTACTTTAATGAGGAGTCATGCTTGCAGTTCCTGTACGGCGAGGGCCTGCTGAGGACTCGAATGCTATGCTATGCCCTAGGGCGAAGCCTACAGTCCCCCCTCTGTGCCATCCCAGCGCATGGGGCTCCGTAAATGGATTTTTTCTCCACTCGAAAATTAAAAAATAAATAAATAAAAAAGAACGATAATTAATAAAAATATAAATATAATTTAATACTATTAAATATAATATAATAATATTAAATACTACAATAAAATAATATAATATAAAATAAAAAAGAACGAAACAAAAAAGAATGATAAATAGTAAACATAATAAAAATATAATAATATAATAAATATAATAACATTAAATAGTAAAATAGTAATATAAAATAAAATAAATAAAAAAAGAACGATAAATAATAAACATAATAAAAATATAATATTAATATATTACAATATAAATATAAGTATAATATATAGTATTATATATAAATAATATATATAATAATAATCATCATCATACGTGATAGCGGTATGTCTGTGGTGGCGACGACGCGAGTGAGTGCATTTGTGTTTAATGTGTTGGCAACGAAAACTAGTGTAGTGTAAAAAGCAATGTTGGTAGATGTGAAAATCGTCTGCTAGTCATGCAGTGAAACCTAGTGGGCGATTGTGAAACTATGCTTTGGAGCATTCCATACACAAAAAGACTTCAGTGTCACCCAATATGATGTATAGGAACTGATGATGCACTCTGCCCTGTAGATATGGCAAAGTTTCAGTTGTTTTGGTACATATGCCACTTTTCATTTAAATAAGTGTAGCCTCAAAAGAAACTACCTCTAATAAAAAGCAATGTTATGACTCAATGAACATTTATGTGCTTGGTTATACGTTTTCAACAATTTAGTACACAAAATAGTATCATATGTGCCTTATTTTGAATAATATTCATGTTTTAAAATACTTGAGAAAACTAGGAAAATAATTACGCCCAGGAAGGGTTAAAACAATGTTGAAAAGAGAATTTTATTGAAAGATGGGGTTATAAGAACCTTATGGAAGATAAAAAAAAAATGAAGCAGAAAATTATGAGAGTGAAGGATACAAAATTAGTCTAGGTAACAGTGAAAGGGCATATAAGGGGACAGTTAAGAGTATACAGTGTACATTTACTACAAAACTTGGCCGACAAGAGCACTGCCCATCTCCCAGACACATACTGCACGACTTGACTGGCAGTCGCACAGCCTGTCTAACAGTCACACATGCATATCACATGAACAATTTTCTCTCCTGATATTTGTTTTAATTCCTTTAATGCATGGCATTTAGTTTTGTATACTTTTGTCTAGTTGCCCCATAAATAAAATTTGCATGCCTTAAGATCATCGGACAGAGTGGGACATAAACCCTTGTGAATGATTCAATCCTTAAAACTTTCCTCAATAAACTGTAATGGCTTATCAACCGTATACACGGTGGCAGTCCTAAAAATACTCAGACCAACATTCAATGTTTGTCAGCTATTTGAAATATAATGTCAGTATATTATTTCTGTATATTTCTGCATTTGTGGTAAACTCATAAGTAGAGCCCAGATTTTTATGTAATTACATATTTTAAATCCAGCATAATATTTCAATGGGAAGTAAAAATGTTGGTGAATTATGTCATTTGAGACTTCCTTACAAATTTTTTTTTATATATTTTGAAAATTTCTACATATTTTAACGATGTTACATAAAACGTACATATTTTCTGGATTTCGTTACAATTTCATTTTTTTAAAAAAAAGACATATTGTAGTCACATTATAAACTACTGTTTTGACAAGTTTTGCTGAAATCAATAAAAATCAATATGCAAAATTGAGAATGCGATAATAACCGCCATGCCTCGTTCTGATTGTTGTCTGTTTATATCAAAGCAGGTGCCGCTCGACAATGTTGACCTCCAGTGTCACGTTTCTCGTAGCGCTTTCGGCATTTACAAGAACTGGAGAAACTGATTGTTACCATTGTCACGACAGTCGGCATCTTGTAGTATAATAGGTGCGAGGAAACAAAGTGAGCCGCTGGACCACCATCAATATAGCGAGGCGATAATACTGCAGTTTATTGCAAGTCTTAGTAAAACGGCACCAGTTGCGTCCTTGCTATCCTGCAAGTTGAGTTCATGGGTGAAATTAGATAGTGCCTTTACAACCGACGGAAAAGTAAGTGTCTGCCAAGTATGCGGTAAAAGAATTGGCTGCTCCATGAAATCTCAATTGTAACAATATATCAAAAGTGCTCTTCACATACGCAACAAACACCAACGGTCTTCTAGAAAGCAAGCTCTATTGACACAAATGCAATAAGAACCGTCTGGAAATGTTTTAAAGGCCTGTGCCGCGCAATGGTTGCAGCTAATATTCCGTGGCATAAACTTCAAATTCCTCAATTTTGCTCCTTTTTAGAAAAAAATATGGCAAGAAAGTTATTCCTGACGAATCTACTCTGAGGAAAAAATATCTTCACGTTTGTTATGGAGAAGCAGTTGCCCATATACGGAATAAAATTGGAGACTGCTGTATTTGGTTTGCAGTCAATAAAGCTACACATGACATGGGTCACTCAGTACATAGCAAATTTAATAGTAGGAAACCTAGATTCTGAAACTCCAGCAAAACCATTTCTAATCATTGTAATTAATTTACTTACAGACCCATCAAATCACAAAATACTGGGTAATTTGCAGTCTGCAATCTTAACATTTAGGTTATTACACAATTTTACATAAAAATATGGTGCTCTCTAAAAAGCGGTTACTATTACTGCTATTGCTCTCTTCAATATCATCAGTGAAAAATATTGGAGAGCAAGACGGTTAATGACTTCATTGTCAAAAATCCAGCATTAGCTAACAACAACATATTTTGTTGATATTACAGGTTTCATGACATATTTTGATGTTTTTGTTACATAAATATGTACATATTTCGCACCTTGATGTTACATAAAAATCAGGGCTCTGCTCATAAGCAACAGGCCCTATTATTCTATATCCATTTATTGCGCACCACACTCCCATTTTTTGATCATGCAAGGGAGTTTCATTAACGAAATTGGGTTTGTCTGTAGCATAATATCAGTTATGTTATGATGAAACATGACTATGTAAATGAAACCACGCTTTGTCACTGAAGTATTAATCGTGAATTGACTGTTCCAGCATTAACACTCCAGTTACTGACGCTGGTGATCGTGTAGTAGCAATTCTTGGAGAACAATAACCTTGTATGGTTTGAGTTTTAAGTTTTGTTGCTTTCAAAGCTGAAGCTTTTGAATACCAGTTTCTTGAGCCAGGCACCTAAGAGATTTTTGAGGTGACCACTTTAAACTTTCTCCAATTTTGTTTAGTTTCTGTTCCATAAGCACACACTGATTAATCTTTCTTTTCCTATCATGAACTGATAGTGGATCCCTGAATTTATTTACAAGCAAACAATCTGTATCTCTACTTGGAACAAGCACACCAGGAAACTCAGTTTCAAATTGCCTTACAGCTTCTCTACAAGATGATGTGAGCATATACGTATTGTATATACAATTTGTTGTACTGTATACTGCAATCAATTCATTTTGGAAACAATTCACCCAGAATTGAATGCTTCTAAACACTCCTAATGCTTGAGAGGTAGAATTGTAACTTAAAAATTCAATGCCACAGCTGGGATTTGAACCACAGACCCTCCACTTACCAGGTGGGTGCTCAAACCATTAAGCTACTGTGACAACCTGCCAGAATGACATTGAATTCTCAAACCAGTTTGTATTTTTCCCTGGTAAACCACAAAGGCAGTCTCACATCAGAGACAATTACCCCAATGGTGACTTACTATTGCAAGTACTTTGCCCCAGGATTAAATGACCTTCAGATGGTAATTATTATTTATTTATGCCAGCAAACTTATTGTTGGTGTTTTTAAACACACAAGCCGTGTGTGAGCAATGTTTGAGAGGTAGTACTGGAACCCTCCGTTTAACAGATGGGTGCTCTAAACAATAAGCATTGAATTTTTAAATTCCAGTTCTACCTCTCAAACATTGCTCACATATGGCTTGTATGTTTAAAACACCAACAGTAAGTTTGTTGGCATAAATAAATAATAATTACTCGTAATGCTTTTCACCTGTGAATTGGACTAGAACACCTAGCTAACTTAAGAGACTGATGCACATGTGATGACTAGCACATAGCGCAAGGGAACGTAGTGAAGATCACATCAGTCGGGCAAGTTTTGTAGTAACTGTACTGTAGTATAAGCGTAGAAGAATGATGCAATCACTTTGAAAACCTACTAGGGTCACAACAGCTGAAAACACAATGTATAAGGAAATTAAAAGATATAGATTATATTCAGCAATTAGATGAGCAGATAGGAACAAATGAAGAGAACAAATAAGATTAAAATGGGAGAAAGCTATTGGAACAATGGAATTAAGTTCTTTGGTGCAGCGCTGACAATGTTTTGAATTGACTCCAACTCATTCTCAAAGCTTTTTGTTCTTACTTTAGAGGAATTAGTTCATGTTCCAGGGAAGATTTATATAGGGTTTTGGAGAAAGGCTTAACGAATGGGCAGAAAAGGAAAAATTGCCTGATCTCCAAGTTGGTTTCAGGAAAAATAAGAACAGTAGCAATAATTAGATTAGTAAACAAATATTACCAGAAAAGACAGGGACCTGTATTTGTTAAGCAGGATAGGAATGAGTACCAACTTTATCTGGTTTCCACAAAGAATATATACTAATAAGTTCTCTGCCTATTATAATTTTTTTCTGTTGTTAATGTCCTCCAACATTGTGTCATATCGGACGGTGAATGAAATGGGTGAAATGGAGCTTTAAGTTGCCTGACATTTGCCTTCTCAGGATAAGGGAAAACCCCAGAAAAAACCTTATCTGGATAAGTCATCCTAAGTGAAATTCGAACTCGCGACTTCCTGGACATAAGGCACACATGCTACCACCATGCTACACAGGCAGGTGCCTATTATACAGTAAGAATATTCAAAACAAAGATTTAAGACAAGGTTGTAAATTAACTCCTATGCTGTTCAATTTGCTGTAGACAACATTACTGAAGCAATTACAAGTAGGAAATATGCATGTACCAAAAAAATTAATAACTATGAAACACCCAGCATATCATTTGTACATGATCAAATAGTTGGATCTATATGCAATAAAGAAATAGTTAAATCAAACAATGCAATACATAAATTTTGTAACCAATGGAATGTAAGAATGAACATACGCAAAACAAAAATTATGATATTCAAAAAAAGATAAGGTAAAGAAAGATGAGGTGGTACTGGACAAGGAACAGAAATTGTGGCACAAGCAGAACTAGGAAGAACAGGAATTAGAGGAAAAAATTGCAGAAAGAATGTTGGAATATTCGTTCAGTGTGAAAGCTTGACAAACAGAATGTTTTATAACAGTGTTAGCACAAGAAAAGATTAGCCATGACACCAGGTTGAATAAAACAATGGTGGAGTCAGGTTTTGATAACTTGAGGAAGAAGAATCTTTAGAAAATAATTTCAGGAAAGTAATATGGCAGAAGAAATTGAAAAAATTTAAATATTTCCTAGTTTCAATTTGAAAAATCTGTTGGAAATATATAGAGAAATGAAAGTGGAATGGAGCAGGGAAAAGCATATTGATAGATATGATAAAACAGCAAAGGAAGGCTTGGCATGACCTGAAGATTTTCAAGAAGAAAATTGGTAAAAAGTAATGGTCAAATTTACCAAAAGAAATTCAAGGGAAAAAAGCTTTTGAAAGTAAAATCAAGAAAGATAGAAATAGGAAACTTTTTAGGCAGAGCAAAAAACTAAGTGGCTAGAAAAATTAATAAGAAAGGGACAAAAGAGGACATAAGATTTAAATGATAGGTAGGATCCAAAAGAACTCTGCAACCACGGGGTTTTTAGGTACCACAAGTCACTGCAGCTCAATGAAATGATATGAAATGGAACTGTATAATTAATATGCAAAACTGGTGTTATGGGTTTGTGCACGTGTAAGCAATTTACCAAGCTGCTAGAAAAATTCAGGTAATATTTTACATACCTCTTAATACTTCCGTTATTAAATTAATATCTTTAGTTAACTTTTTCACTTGGTTAAAATTTGCAATAGTCCAGATTGGAACGTATTGGTCATTATCCATTTGTGAAAGTAGGTATGCATCGTTTGCAAGGTTCTCTCTCGAGAAGTAATATTCCAGTTGTGATGACAGCATCTGTTTGAGTTCGTCCAGGGGGATGTCTGGCCCTGTAGCATTTGGGTCAGCTGGCGATCCCCCTGGCACAGAGCTGGTTTGAGCGTATGGCTCCAGTGGGTCTGCTACGCCATTCAGTGAGCTGCAACAAAGAGGAAAAAAGCCATAAAGACATCTTACTTTCAAGATTCTCAAGTCCTGGTTTACAACAGAAGGGGAGAGCAGTGTTCTGTTTACAGTAACAGGCTTAAAGCTCAAATGTTTCATTTATCTCTCTCTATGAAAAATTGCCTTATATTCACACAAAGGCTATAATAATTGGCAGATGGATAACCAATTCCTTTAACCTTTCCTTATCAAGCCTCAAAATTCTGGAAATGTTCACTGTAATTACATTAATTACAGCTTTAACACAATGCAGAAACTCCTCACAGCACTATACAATTTACAGAGCGAAACCGGCCAGTAAGAAAATTCCCTACTCACCAGACCATTAAATTATAGAAAAATGACAAAGTTAACCTCAAAAAATAATTCCACTGGCTAATTGTGAATATCAGTTGAGTAATTCCATAAAGTTTTGATCTTGTGCACTTTCGGTGCAGTAACCATCATTTTCAACTCAATGGCATTCTTTACGAAAAATCAAAACCTAAGCGTCTCATTTTACAACTTTAACATGTTTGCATTTTAATATACAGGCATTATAAATCCTTACTCTTTTAGGGATTTAGGAGTTGAAATTAGAAGATGCCCTATGTCTGTCCTTAACCTTAGAACGCTAAGCCTCATTTTTACGACGCACGATTGGCAATCTTGCTTTTACTCTTATAGTTTTCACGCCACAGTTATTTCCTTTTCAGTAGCTTCCTAGCTTTTGAAGAGTTTAGTCAGTGGGGGTGCATTGTCAAAATCGGATGCAACAGTGCATTGTTAGTAAGTGCTTTGTCGTAAATTTGACGAAGATTAGTATTCACGCATCCAGAATTTCACAAGGTGAGTACAAGGAAGCAGATTTATTTTTGTAATAATCTGAATTCAGGAAAGCAGGACGTGTAATAACAATTCCGGAAAGCAATTGAATCATTGCTTTCGATCGTTTCAGATGAGTATTCTGCGTGCAGACGACCAAAATTTTGGAGAAAAGATTACGGTAATGCTTCTTGAAGAAGACAGTGGCCCCAAGATTGATTTTAGCTCCAACAAAGAAATTGATAATGTGGAGTCTGATGATGTAATAATGACTGATACAGATGGTGAAGATATGGCAGGACCAAATATTGATGTGTATGAGCAGCGATGAAAACTCTCCTCTAACTAGGCAACGTGGACGTAAAAGTAGAAGGTTAGAATCTGAACATTCTAGTAATTCTGCATATGAAAGTGAAGAGAACGGTAACATTTTTTCACCACCTGAAAATCTATATATTGTGATGCCACCCAAAAGTATTCTGAAAGCGAAGAAGAAACATTGCTGGCCTGCGAAGCCTGCTAGTCGTTCAAGATGCCAATCCACTTCGTTGAGATGCCTATTGGACAGGATAAAGAAGCGGCGATGGCCACTGTGTATGTTTTATGGCATGATTAATATTGGCTGTGTAAATGCCTGGGTTGTCCACAGTCAAAATAATCAGCGCCAAGGGACACACAAATTGGCAAGGAAGGACATTCTAATACGCTTGTCCGAGGAACTCACCATGCCGTGGATGGCCAAGAGACTGGAGTACCCCAGTTTACAAACACACCTACGGGTAATGATACAGGATATTCTTCCAGAACAGTCACCCTCCCAAAGGCAAGAACCACAGGCCACTGGCAAGAGAACGATTTGTCATGTCTGTCCTTCTAAAAAAAAGAAGAATGACAACAACGTACTGCAAAGAATGTCGCCGTGCATACTAACATAGGCCAAATCTCTGCACAAATTGTTGTGAAGCGAGATAGAACTGTCTCTCTTCTCTCATAATAGTTTAAATGAGTCAAGATATTTTAATAAGCAGGCATAAACATTTGTGAGATAATAGTAATGTATTTTGTACTGGAAATAAACAGTAGTAAATTTTACGAGGCTTAGTGTTTATGTACTATAGGAATAGGGTTAGTGTTCCAGGGTTAAGAACAGGTAGTTTCCATGGTGATTTATCAAAATCATGAGTGGTTCCCGAGATTACCATCCTTCACATAAATTCCTCTCTTATTAGTATTGCTTAAGACAGATATGCACCATGACAAAAGTAACGAATAACCTGTGGTGGAAACTTGGAACGTGGGAAAAACTAGAATAATACATAGCTTCAACAAACAAATGTCAACACACTTTTGAGCAGTATTTAATGACCTTTCAGCAGTCGGAATGAATGCATTGCAGCACTTTACTGTAGCATCACCTGTGCAGCCACCAGTATGCAACCTTGCGTTAACCTGTTTACCATCAGCCTCAGGTGGCAGTTTAACTAGACAGAAGTTGAAAATTTTTCCATTATTTTTGAAGATATTTCAATGAGACAAGAAGTACGTATTTACCGAAATTGTAACCAATAAGGTGCCAATAACAATGAAAATTAAGCATAAGTATATAGTTGAAAACAAGATGGTATGCATTGTAATGGAATTGCTCATTATGAACCACATAATCTTATGCCAAACCTAAGAAATTAGCCAATCAAACAGGAATTCTCATCTGATTATTCTGCCGCCTCATATTAGATTTTCCATCATCATGGGTTGACTCAGTAACTACCTTTTTGTGTTCATGGAGCCACTGGGATAATTATAAACATAGCAAAACAAATTGGGGTGATACTTTCTCATAGTTTCATGTCACCTATCAAGGTACAGAGGTATTTTTAGAGGTGGCGCGTGAGCTTGGTCGGATGTGCGCAAGTGACGTCACGCAAAGCGATGGTGGGGGTAAGTTTCCACCAGCAACCTGCTGGCTAGTGGGTTAGAACTCTAAGAGATACTAACCAGACACCCCTTTTATCTTGCAATAGACCAGTGGACTAGACCACGAACTACTGCGCAACATTATCTCACACGCCACCTCTAAAAAATACCTCTGTAACTAGCTCTTGCTCATTTCGTTGTGTGTAGATAACCTCTTTTGCCAATGGTAACTTTGCAGGCTGCTACACTATCTCAGCTGTTTTTACTTTTGCATTTGGTTGTTTATGTTTGCATTTGTTGAAGTAAATGGTAACACACTGCTTTGTTAATGCTTTAGTTTCATTGTGAATAGCTCCTAAACATATTAAAAGCAAGCATCAATTGCAGCTGTATCAATATCCAGAGAAGCTTCTTAGATACTTCACTATTTGGAGTGTAGTATGTGCAAGCTAGCTGAAGCGACAGTAAGACCCTAATGATCAGAAACAATTCCCTGTATTAAATTCTGTAGAGTCAAATATTAAAGATGTATTTATCTTTATAAAATTAACACTCAATCGACAATGACATAGCGTTGCCAATGCATAGAAGTTGAGAAAACAATTTGTTGTACACAAAGAGGAAAGTTAAGAATCTACTAAATGTTTAGTTACAGCAACTCAGTCAGGAGCGTCTGTGAGCTTGTTAATACTTCAGCAGTGAAAGGAATAAATACCACTCAATTCCAAATTGGACTATACCAAGAACAATAGTAATTACAATGCAGCCACTTAAGGGGTATGATGGGTAAAACTGTATTTTGCACAGTTTTAAAGCTACATATTTAACTTCTTGCACACATCTTTGGGATGTTATGTCAAACTACTTGGCAGTCTCATTTTCTTTCAAAAACTTTGGAAATTTCAAAATGAAATTAACTCCACATTTTTTTTGAAAAACATTTCCCCCCCCAAGATCATTTAGAAAAACTCAAGGCATGAGTTATGTAATATTTTAAGTTTAAGGAAAATTAATCTAGATAAAATATGAACTGCATAGCAAACATTTCAAAATTGTAATCACTACATACATATTCTTAACTCAAAAATTACTAAGTTAATAGTGAATCCTCAGCATTCAGTTTTTCCCCCACCATGCTTGATAGAATGTACAGTAAAAATTTCAGCCTCCTAGTGCCTAACTTGTGGAAGTTATGTTTTAAATGTATAGAAGTAATAAAAATTAAGAGAGAAGAAAAAGTGTGTTTAAAAGTATAGTACCTGGGCAACCGAGCTTCGCTCGGCGTTTTTTGCCTCTGTTTTTGTGAAATCTTGTTTTTTGTGGGAGAAGATGCTTATTTAGATAAACTGAAAGCCAAAACGTTAACTAAATAAAACTACTTGTCGCAATTGTTAAGATTAATGTCCGAGATACAAGAGATATAGAAATACATATAATATTTCATGAACACCATCATTTCAGCTGTAAAACGTGTACTGCTGAAAGCAGGCCTCCCCCATAGATATCCACCCAGTTTGAGGTTTTCATCGAGCATTTGTTCCATTATGGAGTTCAATTCTTTGCTGCTGTGATTGACTCCAGGACGTTAACGTGTTGGCCAAGATCCTTCATACTTCAGTAGAGTTCTTCCATGGCTTCCTTAACCCCAGTCAGTCGCTCGTTACTATCCTCCAATAGACCTGTCTTCATACTGGAATTCCCGTCTTCGGTTTTAATATTTATTTCCTCTGCCGCATTCGACGTTAACTAAATTTTAGTCGCAATTGTGAAGAGTCACTTCCGAGATACAAATATTTCATAAACACCATCATTTCAGCTGTAAAACATCTACTGCTGAACGCAGACCTCCCCCATAGATATCCACTCAGTTTGACGTTTTCATCAAGCATTTGTTCCATTATGGAGTTCAGTTCTTTGCTGCTGCGATTGTCTCCAGGGCGTTAACACATTCGCCAAGGTCCTTTATCTTTCGGTCCAGTTCTTCCATGGCTTCCTTTACCCTGGCCAGTCGCTCGTTAGTATTCTCCTATAGCTCTATCTTCATATTAGACATTCCCGTCTTCATCTTTTGTTTTGGAGTTTACATTTTCAATTTGCTTTCTATTTTTGTTTCCATTTTGTCCATTTTTGTTCTTATATTTTCTATTCCGTAGTTTACATTTTTCCAATTTGGTTTTCATATTTGTTTCCTCTGTCGCATTCAGAAATTCATTTCATTTCCCATTATGTCCATCTTGGCTAACATTTATTTCATCAACTGTTCCATATCGTGCTTTTCGGCGCACTCCTGACATAGATTGTGATTACTTTACTTTTTTATTGAAGAGACTTAACAATAAATGTAACCGCTTTTTAGAGAGCACCATATTTTTATGTTTTGGCGGTCACATCGCTCTCTCACAACCCCCAGAATGCCTGGAGGACCACACCTGTCGTTGGTTTATGGGTCTCACCGACCTGACCGGGAGAGTTATCAAAATAAATTCATCGACCATATCCTCGATTACCAATCAGAGGACGTATACATGCCATGACAGGTCAGCATGTTAGGGGTTAAGGTTTTATAGAGAAATTAGAGAAATGGAGAGATTGGAAAAATAAAGACTCCCTAGCCTTCGTGAACCCTAATAGCATCGGGGTGGGAAGAGAACAAGAGTTGACCAAGGTAAGGTCAGATAGAAAAGTTACAGTGAGGAGCAAAACACCAGTAAGTGGAAGTAATGTTCTGCTCAGCTTGGGTACCTTGTGGTCGCTATTCACATATCCCCTAGACGGAGACCCCTGAGTACATATCAAAAATATTAAACAATCAAAAAACAGCAATTTCTTAAACTGCAAGCTGGTTAAAGTCCAAAGCAAAGCATGTGCAATTATGTACTTTATGCAAAGGAAGCTGCCAACTTGCCAACTTACCAGAAACAAAGGAAGCAAAGTATTTAGGAGTTTTTGATACTAAACTTACATGGACCAAACAAATAGAAAATGTAATACAAAGAGCAGAGGCACCTTTCACTGTTAAAACGTCTAACAGGAATGAAGTGGGGATGTTCCAGAGCAACTCTTAACATGACATACAATGTATATATAAAACCATTATTTACTTACTGCAGCAAAGTTCTTGTAACAGCAAACACAAAAAAGATTCAAATCTTTCAAAACCAAAGTCTGAGATTAATTACAGGTGCTATCAAAACCACACCAATAGCAGCTATCAAAATACTAACTAACCAACCAATACCCCATTGGATATGAAATCGACAAAGCGGCTCTTAACACGAAAAGTTGATCAGACTCCCATTCAATACATGGCACGAGAAATTTTACACATACACTAAAGACTCAGGAGAGTTTTCTTTCCAAAATTCAAGACATCAAGAAAAATGTACACCTTCCTAATTCAAAGGAAAACTTCATATCTAAAGTCAATCCGACACATGCATTAGACATCACATATTATTTACACCTGACAGAAGAAGTTAAGAAAAGTGATACTCCAACTAGTGTTCTAAAATTATTGGCATTAGAGACAATCCATACTAGATTTCCAGAACACGAATGGCTCCATATTTATACTGATGGATCATTTATATCAAACCAAGATGGAGCAGGTGCTGGAGTCACATGTCACCTCTTTTCCTATTACAAATCTTTAAGCTATGGAACTACAAACTTTGATAGAGAAATTGAAGCAATTCGAATGGCCCTACAAAATCTTTTGTACAGAATTTCACATTTTCAGCAAGCAGTTATTCTCTCAGATTCCAGGGCAGCAATTATAGCAATTACTTCCAAGTTGTCACCAAAAAACCAAACAATTATAGAATGTTGGAAAATCCTTACCCATCTAACAGCACTTCAAAAACACCTAGTCTTCCAATGGATACCAGCTCACTGTGGACTGAGTGGTAATGAGAAAGCTGATTTTCTTGCAAAAAAGGGTACCGGCAATGTGCAGAAATCAATAGTTAATTTACCATTTTATGCAGCTAAAAGATTAGTCAACTCTGAATTCAAAAAAATTATTGAAAAATATTACTATGAAACATCAAAAAATAAAAGATGGGAACTACCAAACATTCAAACAGTAATTCCTGAGTATCCTCGAAAAACAGCAGTTGCAACTTTCAGGTTGATAACAGGACATGATTGTCTGGCAAAACATTTGAACAGAATTGGGATATATTCTTCACCACTCTGTCCTCTAGATCTGCAAGAGGAAAGGGATCGAGACCACCTTCAAATATGCCCGGCCACTTCTAATGCCCCATCCATCAGTGAAAAATATTGGAGAGCAAGAGGATTAATGACTTCATTGTCAGAAATCCAGCATTAGCTAACAACAACTTTACTTTTTTAACTATTTCTCTATTTTTTATTAAAACACCGGAGCAACACTAAGCAAAAGCACTGTTGAGCAATAACAATTACTATAGGAAGAAAAGCTCATTGATAAAGCCATGTGAATGTACTATGCATTTCTGTTTCAATCAAATTGTATGAATTGTTCGTAATTGTTCGCCGAAGCGGGAGTAGTGAAAGAAATGTGATTGTGTTTCATAAAACAAAAATGAGTAGAAAAGCGTGTTAATGTTATACGTTGCACTTATATTTCAAGTGTACGGAACAACGTATGGATTACTAGATGCAATATTATCCGGGCTTGTGGGCCGTGGTCTATTGGGTTCTTTCTTCTTCCCAAACGTTTCGTCTGCGACTACGGCAGACATCTTCAGTGGCGGCGAGGTCGAAGATTCCTAGTGGAGATCTCAGCACCGACTGCTGAGTATGGCATGTTTCGCAATTGCTGACTCGAAGAAGGGGAACACATCATCCAATATGGTAACACAGATATTCTGGCATCTACATCCCACTACTATTCTCGCTTATTCCGTGAAGCCATTGAAATACACAAGCACAAAAATAATATCAAATTGCAAAAAGGACTTAAACTCAACAGAATATGGCAAACAGCGTTAACAAAAACAAAAATCCAGAACCCCTCTCCAGCCAATCAGACGCCAGCTCCTTGTAGTACTCCGCTGGTACAAGTCCAGCCCACTGGCCACCCGGACCAATCACAACGTACCTCCCCTCCGGCCGCCGACATAAATACAGCACCTCTGGTGGTGACCAGGGCAGTCGGTGCTGAGATCTCCACTAGGAAACTTCGACCTCGCCGCCACTGAAGATGTCTGCCGTAGTCGCAGACGAAACGTTTGGGAAGAAGAAAGAACCCAATAGACCACGGCCCACAAGCCTGGATAATATTGCATCTAGTATTGATACCGGCCGTGAAAGCCTTAGAACTTTAATGTATGGATTGTTTGTAGAAGAGGGAGTAGTATGTTAGGTAAAAGAAAAGGGAGTAGAGAAAACCATGTGAACGTAATACGTTGGGTGGTAAAATGGATTGCATAAAAATCTTCACTATGAAAACAATTAGATGTCACTTTTCATGGCGATCAGTCAACCTGTTTTGGAATTTACCCACTCTTCAACATACGATATGTATAGGCGTTGGTATGTATGAAGTTGATAAACAATAGGGAATAACATGTGAATCGTTACATAAAACAACAGTGAGTAGAGAAATTAGTATGAATGTAATACATTATATTTCTTTTTCAAACATATCAAATTGTATGAATTATATGTTGAAGGGCGAATAGCGAAAGAAGACTGATGGTGCCTCGTAAAGGAAGAATTAGTAGAGGAAGTCGTGTGAATGTAATATGTTGCATTTATATTTCAATCATAGAATATTATGTTAATTGTATGTTGAAGGGTAAACAGAGGATAAATGAATGTGCTATGTAAAAGAAATGCGAGTAGAAATACACTTGAAAGTAATATATTGTGTAGTAAAATTGTTGCCATAAAAATTTCCCCATAAAAAATACACATACATGCCGAATTTTGCGGTGATCGGTTAAGCGATTTTCGAGCTTAACAGTTGGATATATATAAACAACCAAGTTGTATAGATCATAGGACTTGTTTGTAGAAGAGTGAGTCGAAAAAGAGATATGAATGTGTTACCTAAAAGTGAGTATAGGAAACAGTGTGAATGTAATATGCATTTCTATTTCAAACATGCACAAAACTGTATGACTTATTTGTAGAAGAATGAGTAGAGAGAGATGTGAATGTCTTACCTAAAAGTGGGTAAAGAAAACAGTATGAATATAATAGAGAAAGACATGCGAATGTGATAACTAAAAGTAAGTAGAGAAACCACTGTGAATGTAATATGTAGTATCTCTATTTCAAACATACAGAAAATTGCATGGCTTATTGTAGAAGAGTGAGTAGAGAAAGAGATTCAGTGTGTTACCTAAAAGTGTGAGGAAAAAACAATGTAAATGTAATAGCATTTCTATTTCAAACATACAGAACATGGTACGACTTATTTTAAAATTGGGTATAAAAGTGTTTTTTGGTGCAAAATCATGTTTTTTATGGAAAATTGTTTATAGAAGAGTGAGTAGAGAAAGAGATGTGAATGTGTTATCTAAAAGTGAGTAGAGAAAACACTGTGAAGGTAATATGCATGTATACAAAAATTTAATCAAATCTTTAGTCGTTTCTGAAATACCGGGAATATATAAGAATTGTGCAATAGAAGCGGGAATAAAAAATGTTATTTTTTATGCAAAATCGCATTTTTTCGGGAATTACACCTACATAGTTGAACTTAAAAAGCAAAACCCTATCTGAATACAAAATTTGATCGAAATCGTTAGAGCCATTTCCGATAGAAGTGGGAATAAAAAATGTTATTTTTTATGCAAAATCGCATTTTTTTGGGAATTACACCTACATAGTTGAACTTAAAAAGCAAAACCCTATCTGAATACAAAATTTGATCGAAATCGTTAGAGCCGTTTCCGAGTTGCCCGGAATAAATACACATATATATATACACACATATATATATACATATACACATATATATATACATACACACACACACACACACACACACACACACACACACACACATACACACACACACACACAAGAATTGCTCATTTAAATATATAAGATTTGCAGCTAAGAAAAAATTATGACTTTAGAGATCTTCCTAAAAATGTCCAGCTTTATAAGTAGCGGATAGTTCTTTATCACTAAAGGTCGGAGGTGTGTGCATTTTTCCATAGGTATACTGCACATGGACTTTACTGCTATCGCTCGGGCATGTAAACAACTGAAGGTAGGTACAGCCTGACCATGAAAACCGCCTTATTGAAGCACAACCTACAAGCATCATAAACTATGCATTCTGGAACTGCACATATAAATAATGCTCTTTATTAACTACACTATTGTCACAGAGTGCATTACACTGGGTTACAGTGTACGTTTGTAAATGATTAAATGTAAAATTTTGACGTCTATCACTGAAGCAGTTTTTAAACAGCGAAAAACTTCTTTCTACGTCACACAATGGCAGAGATGCAAATGTAAAGAATTCCACTCTGGTGTGTTTTCCTTCTTACTCAGTTTTAAAATCTCACACCTAGCTTAATAACCAATATGTTTGTTTACAACTTTCTGAAATTTAGCTTTCACCTTTTCGATATCTGGAACAAGGGGTAATTGAATTAGCTAAGTCTTATATTATGTTTATGATCTTGGACATTACCAAACCCGATTTTTCTAATTGCTTAATAGCTTTGGGAAACACTGCAAAATTGTTGGATCTGAACTGAAGATTTTCAGGTAGTTCATGCGATATCAGACTTCGCAATTACACCACACGCAGCACTAATAACATTTACAATTTCATTGTAATGCTCCACATAATGTGAGAGCCTCTTATCCAAATACCCCATTTTGTAATTATTAGCCTCTCCATACACTTGCAAGGCAATGCTTCAATAGTTTGCAGAGTACTACGTTACATCGTTTTCGACTCTTGCTTCTATAGTGGCAGTTGTATGCACATTTGTTGGCCGTGCTGTACTTCTGATGCCATTCATACTCTGTGCCCAGCTAACCTGTATCTCATGCAAAGGCACATCCCTCTGGGCTTTATATATCGCATAGCCATTTTCACAACTGTGCAAACCCTGCTAATAATTTACACCATACAAATACTGTGCTAAAATATTTACGGTTGCGCCAAATATACACCACTCATTTTTGCGCAGTGTGCATGCCTCAGTGATTGCGTATTGTTACATAATCATGATGTATTGTTAGTTGTGTAAAGAATATTGTGCTCTGTGACTGGAAGTGACAATGGGCCTCGCGACGGAGAAAAGTGTTTATAGCGGAGTATTATTTTCGCTCGTACGGAAACGGTTGTCAAGGCAAGCCGAATTTTAAGTTAGTGGCAGAACAATATCGTGAACACTTCAATAAGTCAGCACCTAGCAACACAGTTATGCCATCTATTGTTAAAAATATTTCGTTGTAAGGGTAGTGTATTGTGTCAATGCAAAGGAAGGTCTGGTAGGCCAGTAACTGTGTCCACAAACGAAAATCATGGACATTTCCTCAATCAGGTGTTGCTGTCTCCAAAGTGAAGCCTTCAGCAAACATGCCTGAAATTAAACATCAGCAATACATCACTTTGACGATTGTTTAAAGACATAGGTGGATTTCCGTACTGAATACAGGTTGGGCAATGACTGATGGAGCATTAGGCATTCAGGGTAGAATATTGTGCAAGATTTTTGGCCATGGTGTTAGAGGATCCAGATTTCTTATTCGTGTGGTTCTCTGATGAATGTCACATTCACTGAAGACTGTTTTATCAATCACCAAACAACTTGCTTTCTTGGTTTCGAGAGGCCAGACACTATAATCCAGAAACCACTACATAGTGTGCGTGTGACGATTTGATGTGCAGTGTCAGTAAACGGTGTGCTAGGTCCGTATTTCATCAAGAATGATGGTGCACCTCTTACTGTTAACCAGGAACGCGATAGGAACATGGTGATCAGGCCATTTATTCAGGATCTGAGAAGGTTTTGTCGTGCCAGGAACATGCAGATGAATAGACAATGGTTCCAACAAGATGGGGTGACTTGCCACACCACTTGACAGTCTATGGCTATGCTGCTAGAAACCTCTCCAAGACGAGTAATTTCCCGTGGGGCTGGGTTTCCCTATCCACCACATTCCCCCAATCTCATACCACCTGATGTTTATGTGTAGGGAATGTTAAAAGAGAAAGTTTTCAACTGTCCAGATCCACCCAAAACTGTGCCTGCATTATGTCAGAAGATCTTCTCGTTCTTTGGGACACTGCAGCAACCTGCATTTCGGAATATGTTGGAAAATCTGTGTGATCATTATGAACACTGCTTACAGTGCAACGGAGCACATTTTGAACATTTACACTATCATCTCAAATTTTTAAGTTCCAGTTCTACCTCTCAAACTTTGCCCACACACGGCTTGTGTTTAAAAACACCAACAGTAAGTTTGTTGGCATAAATAAAAATTACCGTCTGAAGGTTATTTAATCCTGGGACATAAAGTACTTACAATAGTAAGTCACCATTGGGGTAATTTGTCTCTGATGTGAGACTGCCTTTGTGGTTTACCAGGAAAAATACCAACTGGTTTGAGAATTTAATGCCATTCTGGCAGTTTGTCACAATAGCTCAATGGTTAGAGCAGTCGCCTGGTAAGCGGAAGGTCTGTGGTTCAAATCCCAGTTGTGGCATTGAATTTTTAAGTTCCAGTTCTACCTCTCAAACTTTGCCCACACACGGCTTGTGTGTTTAAAAACACCAACAGTAAGTTTGTTGGCATAAATAAATAATAACCTAGCATTGTTTTGAAAAGAAAAGAAAGACTAAATGTTGTTGTTAGCTAAGTATTAATGAAGTCATTAATCCTCTTGCTCTCCAATATTTTTCACTGATAAATGGGGCACTAGAAGTGGCCGGGCATATTTGACTACTGCCTACTCTGGTTGTTATTCACTTAATGTCAATACTGTTTCCTTAATCCAATAATTGTACAATTTGAGTCGACTGAAACACCCTGCACTTCCGCATTTTGCTTTCACTTGAAGCCATTATCAATAAACGCAATTCTTAAAAGCAATATTTAGTGTGTATATCTTAATTCTTCATATTTATTATGTTAATATCAATTTTATTATATTTAAATACGTTTATTATTATTATTATTATTATTATTATTATTATTATTACTATTGAAGTTGCAGTTTTTGTGAATGACATATTTCTTGCCAGTGAATATATTTGTATGCCATATTTGTCTGGACACAGCCAAAAAGAAATTATTTAACCACAAAACAAAAATTGTATAGCCAACATTAATAATTACTGACTCAGGGGTCTCCATCTAGGGGATATGTGAATAGCGACCACAAGGTACCCAAGCTGAGCAGAACATTGCTTCCACTTACTGGTGTTTTGCTCCTCACTGTAACTATCTGACCTTACCTTGGTCATCTCTTGTTCTCTTCCGACCCCAATGCTATTAGGGTTCCCAAGGGCTAGGGAGTCTTTATTTTTCCAACCTCTCCATTTCTCTACAAAATCTTAACCCCTAACATGTTGAGCTGTCATGGCATGTAATATGTCCTCTGATTGGTGATCAGAGGATATGGTCGGTGAATTTATTTTGATAATTCTCCCGATCAGGTCGGTGAGACCCGTAAACCAACGACAGGTGTGGTCCTCCAGACATTCTGGGGGTTGTGAGAGAGCGATGTGACCGCCAACACATAAAAATAAGGTGCTCTCTAAAAAAAACGGCTACCATTACTGCTATTGCTCTCTTCAATATCAAATGTTGGAGAGCAAGAGGATTAATGACTTCATAGTCAGAAATCCAGCATTAGCTAACAACAACATATTTGAAGGTGGTCTCGATCCATTTCCTCTTGCAGATCACATAGAGAACAGAGTGGTGAAGAATATATCCCAATTCTGTTTAAATGTTTTGCCAAACAATCATGTCCTGTAATCAACCTGAAGGTTGCAACTGCCATTTTTCGAGGATACTCAGGAATTACTGTTTGTTTGGCAGTTCCCATCTTTTATTCTTTGATTTTTCATAGTAATATTTTTCAATAATTTTTTTGAATTCAGAGTTGACTAATCTTTTAACTGCATAAAATGGTAGATAAACTATAGATTTTTGTACACTGCTGGTACCCTTTTTTGCAAGAAAATCAGCTTTCTCATTACCACTCAGTCCACAGTGAGCTGGTATCCATCGCAAGACTAGGTGTTTTTGAAGTGCTGTTAGATGGGTAAGGATTTTTCAACATTCTATAATTGTTTGGTTTTTTTGGTGACAACTTGGAAGTAATTGCTATAATTGCCGTCCCGCTTGCTGAAAATGTGAAATTCTGTACAAAAGATTTTGTAGGGCCATTCGAATTGCTTCAATTTCTCCATCAAAGTTAGTAGTTCCATAACAAAGATTTGTAATAGGAAAAGAGGTGACACGTGACTCCAGCACCTGCTCCATCTTGGTTTGATATCAATGATCCATCAGTGTAAATATGGAGCCATTCATGTTCTGGAAATCTAGTATGGATTGTCTCTAATGCCAGTAATTTTAGAACACTATTTGGCATATCACTTTTCTTAACTTCTTCTGTCATGTGTAAATAATATGTGATGTCTAATGTATGTGTTGGATTGACTTTAGATATGAAGTTTTCCTTTGAATTAGGAAGGTGTACATTTTTCCGGAGTTAAAACTGTCCCCCAATCGGATCTCCGGGTGGGGACATCTTTAGGCAAATTTCATCACTCTTGAAGACCTGTGAAGCATTAAGATCAGAAGAAACTACAGTTCAAAAGTATTGGAAAGCACGAATGCTAATGGCTTCATTGCCAGATGCAAGGCACTAGAAAACAACATTTTTCTTGATGTTTTGAATTTTGGAAAGAAAACTCTCGAGTCTTTAGTGTATGTGTAAAATTTCTCGTGCCATGTACTGATCAACTTTTCGTGTTAACAGCCGCTTTGTCGATTTCATATCCAATGGGGTATTGGTTGGTTAGTTAGTATTTCGATAGCTGCTATTGGTGTGGTTTTGATAGCACCTGTAATTAATCTCAGGCTTTGGTTTTGAAAGATTTTAATTTTTTTGTGTTTGCTGTTACAAGAACTTCGCTGCAGTAAGTAAATAATGGCTTTATATATACATTGTATGTTGTGTTAAGAATTGCTCTGGAACATCCCCACTTCATTCCTGTTAGACGTTTTAACAGTGAAAGGCGCCTCTCTGCTCTTTGTATTACATTTTCTATTTGTTTGGTCCATGTAAGTTTGGTATCAAATGTAACTCCTAAATACTTTGCTTCCTTTGTTTCTGGTAATTGTTGACCCTCAAAATTTAGTTTTACTTTTAGTGGTTTTTTTCTTAGTGAAAAGTTTTGGTAGTTTGATTTTGTTTTATTAACAGTCATTAAATTTTCTTTGGTCCACCTCTGTAAGTTGGTTAAGGATTGTGGCATGGTTTTTTCTAGTTCTGTACTTTTGCTTTTTGGTTTTGAAGTCCACATTACTAAGTCGTCAGCAAATAGTGCACACTTCACACCTGATTCTTTTATTTGTTGGAGCAGATCGTTAATAAATATATTAAAAAGTGTTGTGCTGAGCACTGTGCCTTGTGGTAAGCCACGGTGTACTTGTTTGTATTTAGATATATTTCTTCCATATCTGGTTGCAATAAAGCGTTGTGTTAGGAAATGACATAGCCATGAAAACATTGGATCTTGAATCCCTATTTTTTTTACTTTCTTTTGTAGTTTTGTTCTGCATATAGAATCATATGCACTTTGGAAATCAATAAAAACTGATAAATCATCATCTTTTCTATTGAAGGAGTCTTCGATTTCTTGACTGAGAAGTAATACTTGTTCATTTGTAGAGTGGAACTCTCTGAATCCAGCTTGACATGGGGATATTAAAATTTGTGATTCTAGAAACCAATTTAACCTGTTTTCACACCATTCTTTCCATCACTTTTGCTATTATGCTAGTAAGAGCTATTGATCTATAATTTTTTTTTATTTCTGATGCTATTTTGTCTTTCTTCAAGAGTGGGACAATTATTGCTTTTTGCCATTCAGCAGATACAGTGGTTTTCCAGGATAGATTGTAGAGTTTCAGTAGTTGTTTTGCTGTTTTTCCAAGGTTTTTTATTAACTCTGGATGTATGTGATCTGGTCCAGGAGACTTTGTTTTCTAGATTATTTATTGCAATGTCCAGTTCTTGCATATTAAAATTTTTAAAAAAGATATTGCACTAAGTCTTAGGATCACATTCTCTTTCTTGTTTCAAATCTTTCTTAAATTCTTTATGTTTCTTCTTATTATTTCTTGTTACTTTATGTGAATTAGCATATTTATTGAATGTTTCGGCTATGACTGCATTATTTACTAATATTTTATTGTTGTGTATAATAGGTGTGCTGTTGTTTTCTTTCCTGTCCATGACATTTTTTATGAACTTATGAGCTTTGTTACCATCTGTCGTATAATCCATTTTTTCTAAGAAATTATTAAAGTGATTCCTTTTAGCAGGAAAGGCTAAATGTTGCCATTTTCAACCACATTTTCACCAGTTTTTTCCCCTTAGCGGAGCTAGTTTTTAGAACCTTACAGCTTTAATTTTGAGCATTTCAAAAGGCTGGTTTGCTTTTACTTTCATGGCTGCTACAGGGGACAAGCTATTCCTTAGAGAATCTTAAGAAAAGTATTTTCATAACTTTCAACACTGACTAAATATTCAAAAAGCTGTTTGATTTTACTTTCACGATTGCTACAGGACACAAGCTATACCTTTGAGAATATTAAGAAAAATACTTTCATAACTCAAGCTGACAAAATATCTTATCTGTGAAACTTCTCTGGCATTATTTAAACTTTTAAGAAACAGAGCACAACGAATTCGCTTGAATTGCAGCCCATTCGAAACTTTTTTCCTCTCCTGTTACAAGTACAAATAATATGTAAAACAAATATGGTTTTGTGTAAAACATTGTTGTTTGTTTCTGAAGTTTTGTATGTAGATTACAATAAATGCTATGCGGCCACCACTGCCACCATAATTTCTCTGCTTCAATTACAGCCTTCACAAATGGTACACATTTTCTTTTGACATACAGCTACAGGCAGAATTAATGTAGAGCCTGATGAATTATTAAGCACTTCAGTATTTTCTAAGTCTCGTAGTGCACTTACTTCGATGAGAATTTATACAGCAGTGATGAAAATACACCATGTGAACCAGAGCTTGCTGTCTGGGACTGTGCAATGTGACAATCTCCTAACATTCATTCTCCGTTATCCCTATAGTATACCTTATGATTAATAATTTATGAATGAAGATTTAATTTACAAATTTCTTGCAATATACCTTTTAACAGTGTATGTTATAACACATATCAACCTCACGATTAAGAAGCCACAAATTTCTGTGAACTATTAGGCCACAGGTAATTAAAAGTTTATGGACAATAATTTCATTATTTATAACAGCTATTTACAATGTTAATGGGTTTTTATTTGAAAAGGATGAAATGGCAAATGCTATTCAGTTTCATTAGTTGCATTGAAACACTTTTAGTACCGTTTGGTTCGAACAATATGAAAGCTGATAACATCAGAATAAACTACTTTATGTCATCAATTAAGGTTTATTGCTCTTGATGCATAGATAATAGCTCATAAAGCGCAATTTCATCAAAATCTGGTATAGAGCTGAAAATGTTAAATGACTGAAATAATATAATTAATAAACAATTCTGTTACTGGTCATAACATTACCATGTAAAGCTTCATATAACATTGCACATTCTGTGTTAAAAACATTTTAGTAAGATGACTTCTGTAATTCAAGTTGCAGATGTAGCCTCTAGATGTCCTTCCTAATAAATTGGCATCATAAAGGATGGGCAACATGGGGGGAGGGGGGATGAGCCATGGCCACCCCTTGAAAATTAATGAATTTAATGTGCAGTTAATTACTGCCTATTACTCATCTTTTAGTTTTTTTTTCTACACCAGAATAATGAATTAATATTGCAGGATTACAAAGTTCCAACATGCCACCCCATCCCCTAAAAGAACATCTGCCAGTGCCCATGCTTATAGACAGAGTAAGAATACTTTAGAAATCTTTAAAACAGCATGTCTGGGTTGTTTCACGACAGAGGAGCAGTTTACAGCTCTTTATTTTAACGTGTGGCATGGTTTAATTCTTATGATGACTAAGACCACTCAAAACTGGGTAAAAGGTGGTACAGCCCAAAGGCACAAGGAACTTTGATTCCTTCAACAAATACTCTAAAGAAAGCTGCACAATGCTCAAGTTGGTAAACTACAGTAAAACCCCACTAATCCGAATTGATTGGGAATGTTGTCTGTTTGGATTATATGAAAAACGGGGAAAACAAAAGAAATAAAAAAAGAAAAGAATATAAATTCTGCTATAGGATTAGCAGCAACATAGCTTCAAGATGTTAGGAAGCAACAATGTTGCAATTACTACACACAACATGACACTAAGACACTGTTCAACACAATGTATTCTGACGCATGGACATGGATGATTGCATACAACAGTGATGGTACATAGGTAGTTCAGAGGTTTTGCTATTGTTGGCAGCCATTCTACAGTAATTTATGCTATTCACTTGTAACATGTGCACTACAATGTCAACCAAATGAAAACATATAGTTTTCTCTACACTACAAGTAAGTTGTATTTCTTTTTTAAATTATAGATTTTGTATAAGAGGTAGAACTGGAACTTAAAAATTCAATGCCACAACTGGGATTTGAACCACAGACCTTCCACTTGCCGGGCGGACGCTCTAACCACTGAGCTATTGTGACAAACTGCCAGAATGGCATTAAATTCTCAAGCCAGTTCGTATTTCTCCTGGTAAACCACAAAGGCAGTCTCACATCAGAGACAATTACCCCAATGGTGACTTACTATTGCAAGTACTTTATATTCCAGGATTAAATAACCTTCACATGGTAATTATTATTTATTTATGCAAACAAACTTACTGTTGGTGTTTTTAAACACACAAGCCGTGTGTGAGCAAAGTTTAAGAGGTAGAACTGGAACTTAAAAATTCAATGCCACAACTGGGATTTGAACCACAGACCTTCCACTTGCCGGGCGGACGCTCTAACCACTGAGCTATTGTGACAAACTGCCAGAATGGCATTAAATTCTCAAGCCAGTTCGTATTTCTCCTGGTAAACCACAAAGGCAGTCTCACATCAGAGACAATTACCCCAATGGTGACTTACTATTGCAAGTACTTTATATTCCAGGATTAAATAACCTTCACATGGTAATTATTATTTATTTATGCCAACAAACTTACTGTTGGTGTTTTTAAACACACAAGCCGTGTGTGAGCAAAGTTTAAGAGGTAGAACTGGAACTTAAAAATTCAATGCCACAACTGGGATTTGAACCACAGACCTTCCACTTGCCGGGCGGACGCTCTAACCACTGAGCTATTGTGACAAACTGCCAGAATGGCATTAAATTCTCAAGCCAGTTCGTATTTCTCCTGGTAAACCACAAAGGCAGTCTCACATCAGAGACTGAAAGGTCTGTGGTTCAAATCCCAGTTGTGGCATTGAATTTTTAAGTTCCAGTTCTACCTCTTAAACTTTGCCCACACACGGCTTGTGTGTTTAAAAACACCAACAGTAAGTTTGTTGGCATAAATAAATAATAATTACCATATAGATTTTGTGTTCACATTATCCAATATTTCAGATTTGCCAGGTTCAGATTAGCGAGGTCCTACTGTATGTCTATGTTCAATCAAATGTATGATTTCCACTATGATTTTTGGAGTGACTGATTTGAGTACATGTAAAATACAACAATGTTGCACTGAATCAAGGTCTTGATACTGCTTTTACTTTTCTACTACACAGAGTAAGTAGGCAAAGTATTGTATTACATCCAAAAATTCTATATTGAAATTTTACTAGAAAAACATGTTCCGAGGCTCTCTGAATAAAGATTCAAAAGCACTTTTAGAAAAACTGTGTGTGTGTGTGTGTGTGAGAGAGAGAGAGAGAAAACAGCACAACTAATAAAAGTTCATTAAATACCGAATTTGGTATTTAAGCTCAGTATCTTCCAGGGATGCAACAATATTTTCAAGAAAATTTCCCCGCCCTAGACTAGCCTTTGCATGGAATATTTTTTGAAAATTTTGATTTTCTCTAAAATGCCTTAAATGATTTTGATCAAAATACTGTATGTTGAATATATTTTCATAACAAATGAAATGTGTAACTTGAATTTTCTGGGAATGAACTCAGAAATCCTCTTCATTCTGGATAACTTTTTATTCTTTCTCTATCAAACCTACCTAAAGGAGGTTAAATGAAGTATTTTATTATACCCAAAAATTTTGATCAACACTCTCTCTCCTCAACCTACCTTTATATGTAAAAGTTAATGAAATATTTGATTTTCTTTTTGTTTAAACAATTTATTTTGAATATTGTCATTGGTTTGAATTTACAATACTTTTGTCATTTTTTTAACTGCTGTTGCTGTTTAAAGTAAAGTAGAAATGTGATAGGTGGAAAAAGTCATGTGAGTGTTATACATCAGATTGGAGTCTCAATGTTTAAATGTTAATGGACACTTTAGATAAAGTACATATCTTTGTATAGTACTTCTTATTTAGCATATAAGTGCATTCAATCAAAGAGTGGTTACCCTCAATTTTAAAATCTGTCCCACCCCTCTTTAGTATTTCCTTAGTTCCTTTATCAGGTGGTTTGTTTCTCTAATTAGAGTGTGCAGATGCTGTCTTCTATATTGCATTAATTCTCTTTGCCAGAAAAGCTTGGTGAAATAAATCTTACGTGGAGTATAGGCAAATGTTAATATGAGAAAACATTATGTTGCCATAGTTTTAACAGCCTAAGAAGATAGTTCCTTTTTATTCATATTATGGCCATCTACAGCCATTTAGTTGCATTACATCTATTTCATAAGACTGCTTTATATTCTACTCATTAACAAATTTATGATGCTATACTCAGTGTGTGAGAACAGTGAACATTTTTCAAAATCAAACAAGGATTAGTTTTAAAAAATTAAAATGATTTAGTTGTTTTACAAAATATTCCCCTTGAACAGCAACACATTTCTGCAATCAAAAGTAGTCCTTAAAGCAATTATACCAATCTTCCAAACACAATTCAATTTTATAATGGCCCACAGCTTCATCTGATGATGAAAATATTCCACACATTTTAATTGTTGGAAACAAAAAGAAATAACGAGGTCCTAGGTCAGGGCTGTATGGTAGACCAAGCTGCCAACCTTAAGGGTATCCACATACTGAGTTGATCTGGTCATTATATAAAATTATTTTTCCTTTTGAATATTTTTCAAGAAATTATTAAAAAGTGTGTAGCAATTAGCAGTAATAGTGCATCTATCTTCTAATGCAATAGTAACATTATTTTTAGAAGGGGAACAAAAAATCAGCATTAGATAGACCAAATCTTACCAGCACTGGAAATTCGTCATATTTTTGTAGTCTTAGGCTCTTTTCATAAGACACGTTGAATCGAATTACTTTTCTCTTCAGGATGATAACAATAAATCCAAGAATCTTCATCAATGGCCATAGACCGAAACATATTTGAAGTGTAACCTTGGAATTTCTCCAAATTTTTCTGCACCAATCATTGAATTGTTTTTGATGGGGAATCAGTTTATGTAGAATCCAGTGACAGCAATGTTTTCTGATGTCTAAGTATTGATGCAAAATGTTTTGGATTTCACTCATATAAATGTTCCAAGTTGTTAAAAATAAATTTGTAAGATGCAGTGTCGATCCTCAAGCACTGCTCAAACAGCGGCAATATTTTCATTAGTAACAACAATTCTTGAGCATCCCTTACGAAATTCACCCTAAGAAGAAACCAAACTCTCTTGTATTTACTGTACCACTTAACTGTAAACCATTACAACAAACTGAATAAACTACACAGCAATCAACTCTTAAAACATTAAGGTAACTATGAAATATAAATGAATTTCATTTACTTTCAGAAACATTGTATTCTAAAAATGTTTAGCGTTCCCCTTGTACAAACATGAAAATTCTATGCTATTGTATGCACGTGTTTTGTGATGAATAAAAAGTTTGAAAGCTATTTGAAACAGTCATACTTGCTAGCAAATTTATCTAGATGATTAACCATTTGCTTATTATTAATGCCAACAAACTTACTGCTGGTGTTTTTAAACACAAGCCATATGTGGGAATGTTTCAGAGGTAGAATTGGAACTGAAAAATCTCAACCATTTGCTTATTATACTGAGCACAAATACAACACTAACTTTTGCCTCACTTAACGAGTGTCTGTATAAGCTATAAGCACAATGGAATTTGCACTCAATAGTGAGTGTTCAAAGCATGAACATTTCTATGCAATATGCTAAGAGGAATTTTTGGAGGTAAAGCTATGTTTTATGGAAACCTATAGGCCCCAAATAAGAATAGGAATGCTGCAGGTTGAGATAGGTGTAAATAGTGATTATATCCTGGGGTAGACCCAGAGAGTAGTAACTGATTTAAGGCTGCTGTCCAAAAGTTTTATTTTTGTTAACTTC
The DNA here is from genome assembly GCA_030765045.1 of Tenodera sinensis. Classification (NCBI taxonomy): domain Eukaryota; kingdom Metazoa; phylum Arthropoda; class Insecta; order Mantodea; family Mantidae; genus Tenodera; species Tenodera sinensis. The sequence goes on along the minus strand of CM060961.1, from coordinate 142,343,984 downwards.
AGAAGTATAAATCTCAAAACCTTACACAAGAGGTAGTAAAATACATTTTAATGCCACAATATTAAAACAATTTGCATATAAACTGATGTGTAATGAATTTGGTTTGTTAGAGATTATTCATAGTAAAAGCTGCTAAAGAAGTTAAAGATGTCAGATCTTTGAATGAAAAATCATTTGAGATGTGTGTTCCTGTATTTTACAAAGTTAATAAATATTTCCATATACAATGAAACAGTAAACCCAATAGGTAGCAAGAAAGACACTTTGGGGTTGGACTAATAAAATGGATTCTGATACCTTAATTTATTCAGAAAGGAACAATACAGAGTTTGGGTTCAGGTGCACATAAATCACAGTGCTGCTGCAGCACTTCAAGGCTGCATGCCAATGAAATGAAGGTTAGTACTTCTGGCTACAAATTAGAAAACTTGCATACAATAAAAATTTAATACCAAAGAGGATGCAAGTCTCAAATGAGGTGTTCCACATCAGTAACACATTTCGCAACAATTAAAAAACATGCAAATTTAAAAATATGCTTCCTGGGCTTTCACTAAGTACAGTGCAAAGCTATTAATCACAAGGGTACCAGAGTTGTGAACAGAGGGCAGTGGGGTGGTCACAAATATTAGAAGGGTACTGGAAAAAAAAAACACACAGGTAAGTCACTTTTTTCTTCAAAATGAGTTTGATATACTACCAGATACTTCATGGAAAGGGCCATCTTTTAGGGGTGCAAAACAGGACCAGAAACTGGTTAGTCGTGAACTTATCTGCCATTTTGGTGTATAGAAAAGGAACCAGGCAAGTTAAGTGTTCCAATGAAAGAAACAGGTAAGTCATCTGCCTGCGAACAGACAGCATCCATCCTACTATTAACTTCTTGTTACTCTTCTGAGACAGCTGTGCTTTTGCATTGTTTCCTAGCTTCATTGTTATTCCAGATGTCAACATGGCAAATAAAGTAGATGGTATACCATAAAATGTAGCTAAAGCAATGGAGAACTGGCTAGATTATATATGTTGGTAAGAAATTTAAGATTAAGTTCATATGAAATGGAAAATGTTCGCAGCGTTCTGAGGCAACCACTGAAGCAGAGAACTGCATCCAAATTATTCCACTCAACAAAAATCACATTTCCTCACGTACCCACAAAAACATATCCAGCAAATTCCAGATGTTCTCAGGCTTCAAGCCAGGTGTAGTGATGAAGAGCCATTGGTGTTTCGGGTGGGCATCTCTCCCATCACCGGGATGATGAATGACTGACAAGAGGCTCATCATTAAACCTGGTTTGAAGCCTGGAACATCTAGAATATGTTCGTCGCCAGGAAAGCTTCAGATCTTATATGCCACTGCTCTGGAAATCTCGTGGTAATGCTTGCAAGAAACATGATCAGGTTATTTTTATATGCCAACCAACCTACGAGGGTGTATCAAAAGTAATGGGAGTTATTTTTTTCTGTTTAAACAGGCACTCATCAAAATTCACCAATCATGGTAATAGAGGGGTCTAACCTTGACTGACGCTGGGATAGGTGCCACACTGTCCGTGCACTGTTCAGTTTGTGACCCAACATGGAGTTAGAACAAGGAGTGGCAATTCGGTTTTGTGTTCTGAAAAAATCTGGAACTGAAACGCTGTAAATGATACAGGAAGCATATGGAGGCCAAGCTTTCTCAAAAACATGTGTTTTTGAATGGCATAAAAATTTCAAGATGGTGAAAAAAGTCTTGAAGATGCTCCACGTTCAAGAAGGCCCTCCACTTGAAAACCTGAGGTAAACTGCAACACCATTGATGTCCGTTGCAAGAAGACAGACGATTAACGATAGCAAAGATAGCAGACATTATGCACATTTCCTATGGGTCAGTTGAAGAGATAATTCGTAATGATTTGGGCTACAGAAAAGTGGCAGCAAAATGGATTCTACGAGTGCTTAATGGGGAACAAATGTGTCATCGTATCATGACCTGCTAGCAGTGGATTACAAGATTTCAGAGGGAACCCAACTTTCTGGACCAGGTTTTAACTTGTGATGAGAGCTGGTTTCATCACTATGATTCAGAAACCAAACAACAAAGTGCACAATGGAAACATCCTGACAGCCCAAGGCCAAAAACTGCAAAGGTGCAACCAAGTGCAGGGAGAGTCCTGAATCTTGCAAAGTTGGGGTAATTTGTGACCACGTGGTTCTTAAATACACCACAGTAACTGCTGAATACTACAGTAACGTCCTTAAAGAACCATTCAAGAGGAAAATGGCTGCCAAGAGACCAGAACTTGCTGCCAATGGATGGATCCCTCCATCAGGACAATGGCCCTGCTCATCGAGCCATTGCAACACAAGAGGCAATCACTCAACTAGGTATTGAAATCATGCCCCACACACCATATTCACTGGATCTAGCACACTGCAGTTTCTACCTGTTTTCACAAGTGAAAAAACTTCTTCGAGGGTGCCATTTTCAAACCGATATAGAACTAGTGTTGTTTCGGGCATACTGAACAGGATGTCAAACAAGGGCTTCTCTGAGTGTTTTGAGAAGTGGATAAAACAATGGAACCAGTGTGTAATGACAGGAGTTTATTTTGAAAGTTTGTAATTAAATTTAAATACAGGGAAATCATTGTGCCCGAAAATTTTTTTTTCCCCGTTACATTTTGATCCACTCTCGTACTGCTAGTGTTTTCAAACACACAAGCTGTGTGTGTGAGCAGCATTTATCTACCTCTCATGATCAGGTTATGTCAAACCAGTTGACCACATGCTAATTTAACAAAAGCTTAAGACAACAGAACACAATCTAAATAAATCACAGAAACGAGAGTTCATTACCCACCTTGGTCATTACAAATGGCTTCACAGACAACTGGATTCTCAGATATTTCTGCAAACTGCATGATCATATTATACACTACACAACACTACCATTAGAAGTAAAAAGGCAACACGAATCTCCCAAAAACACTTACGAACAGTTAAATTACCCAATCTCCCCTAGTATTCAAAGTACCACAGTGCATCTTATATGCAGTACACCTATGCATGTTCTTTTAAGTCTCATTTCTTGCTGTTTCCCATTAAGACAAAGTAGTACTAGCCAGTGTTTTGAAAGCACCAATTTGTGTTTAAGTACTATTTACAAAATAAATGCAACTAGTGATATGTTTGCGTAAAAGCAAGACTGGACTTACCTGTAATCGGTACTGGTGGAAGCAGGGGTGGCCAGAGATTCAGGGGTGGCTGGGTACACCGCCCCTGAAGGGAACTTCCCAATGTCCCCATTCATGTACACGTAACCTGAAACGAAGTCCATATTTCAGAGAAAGGAAAACAGTCAAATCAAATTGCAATATGTGCCGAAGATAAAATTCTCAGGCCTATTAACATATACATTTTACAGAAGAACAAAGTCTATTCATCGACACTACTGAACACAATGTACTAGATTGAGTTACTGTAACAAAAAATTAATCCAACTAATGCTAGTACAGTCTCCACCAGTTCATGGCAGGAATGCAACGAGTCAGTACGTAAGTAAATAATTCTGGGTACACACATTTGAAGCTTGCCATGTGTTTCTGGTTGCAGGTTATATAAGCGCAATCAGAAGCATGATTCCAGGTGAACCAACAGGTTCACCCTTGTCTGTAGATAAGTGATTTTATTTAATGCAATTATTAACACAATATTTCAAATACTGTGCCAATGTAACAGAATCTTAAATTAGTTGACCTTTGACTGTAAATCAATACTTGCTGTATTCTTTGATGGCAGCATTTCAAACACTGCACTACTGTAACAGAATCTTAAAATTAGTTTATTCATTTCCGTAAATAAGCAAGTACTTAATGAAAATATGTATTTCCTATTATATTTACTGACTTCTTTTATATTGCTCCATTTACATCCCACCTTTAATCCAATGGCCATATCAGCCATGTTTCCTTTGGAACATCTGCCTATCGGCAAAGGTGCTAACTTGTATACAGTGAGTTTTGGGTCTTTGGGTTATTTGTACATTAGATACGCACCCCCTCCCCTTCTACACATACACTTTCTGCGCTCTGGTAAAGATAGGAAATAATCTTGGCTAGAGAAAAATTCCCACTCCCCAGCCAGGAACGAAACCCGGGATCCTTCACACAGCAGGCAGGGACTGCTGATGAGCTACTGGGACAGCCTTTATTGGATTTTGATTGATAGAGGATATCAAATGATGTGCTATTGTTACAAATCTTAAATCATGTAAATAGGTATTCTTAACGTAATAACAGGAAATCTTATTTTATGAATGTACCCTATGCCTGACTTGTTCTATGCTTCAAATACTTTCGCACACAAACCCATGGGACATAAATCTATCTTATTGAAGTACTACGTGTTGGCAGACTGAAATTATAGGGCTGAGTTTCAGCTTGCTAATGCAACACGCTGCAACTTTATCCAGTCTTTACGGTCAACCCATGCCATCCTATTAATAGTTGGAACCATAGCTGTGCCACAATATGCACAAGGGTAATATTCATTTGTTTTCCTTAAGAACTCAGTGATTACTGCCTGAGCAATGTTACCTTCACATGAGCTTATAATGATCACTACTAATCAACATCTGCATGTTTAGACTTTTTTGTAATGTAGTCCATTTTGTTTACTTTGAAACATGCATAGGCCACTACAAAAGAGGGGAATGTCACCATTTTGTAAAAACTGAGATGAATCAACATTATGGTGGATCAAATGGAGTAAAATAGCATAACCTTTAATGCACTACTAAAAAGATGGCAAGCAGAGGTTTAAACATTTGACTCGAACACAAAAGGTGGAATGTCCAAGAAAAACAAGGCAAGAAAGGGGAATGTTTTCTTGTGTGTTTGCTAAATAGAATTAGCAACAACATTCCTTTGTTTTACAGCCAACAAATCACAATGTTGGCATCACTGCATTATAGTTGACCACTAGTAATGGGCAGAATCGAATCTTTTCAAAAATTGAGTACACTGTATTTGAATGCTATTAAGAACAGATGGTTTCATTCAAATGCAAGTTCTTGAATACTATAATCACTTACTAATGAGTTGCAGTATTTGGTAATTGAAATCACTTTTATTTGAATGCAAGTTCTTAGATATAACAGTACCTTAACTCGAGCCACGTTCTTCAGTTCTCACCATGGACAGCCCATGAGCAGAGGTAACATTATCTCTTTCAGATTTATTATCAATTTCATGGGAAAAGTTCAATGATTTGCAACACCTGAAATAGTTCTGTAGTTCAGTTCCAAGAGAATATTGTAGCACGATACCTCGTTAAGTAGTCTGGAAAGTAAATATATGCAAAACATGCAGAAGTTCATTTATGTGGCATTTCCCCTTCTTGCAATTCTTTTTGTACATCAGTTACCCCAAAATTATTTTGATAAGAACGACGGTATGAAAACCACGTCATTATGTACCAATAGAGGAATGTGTATTCAGTTATGAGACAAAAAATACACCATTTCAATTTGCTCAATTTACTGCCATATAAAGTTTGAAATTGATTTTACTCAAAACAAAAGTGACATGCCCCCCTTTTGCAGTGGACTCTTCATATGCAAACATTTACTGTATGGAAATATTGCATATAGAAAAATAACATGAATAGGAATAAGAAAATGATACTGTATTTTAACAGTGCTACAATTACATGGTGAAATAAAGACTTAATACAGAATATCTCGTAAGACTGAGTGGCTATGGTTCTAACAGAACAGCTCTTGTAATGTTCAGGGATTAGATTTATACACTGTGACTTTCATGGCAAACTTTCTATTTACACTTTTCCTGTGTTAAAACACAATATTTTCTATATTTTTCCTGGTCTAACATTGATCCCATATTTCTTGACTTCCCATACCATATTCTTGACTATTTTATGAACTGCACTTCTGTTAGATCAATGCCAGAAAGAGTTCCCAAATGTTCTGTCACAGAGAGGGAGATATAAAGTTGCAACAAAAAAGAACTCTTTGTTCTGTAGTAAATTGGACTGGACTAACACAACTGAACACTGCCGAAGAATTTTATCTGCTGCCTTAGTTTGTCATAGTGGTATGAGCCAGAAGGTTGCACCATAGATGATGAAACTGCATTTTCAACAGGCGAGTGGCATGCACCAGAGAACTGGGGCCTATAAGAGAATGGCCGATTTATCTGATAACCCTGTAGATTACTGTAACTCACATAAGCGGTGATCACTTTTTAAATAGCTCACTGCAAGGTAAGGACCTAATCATAACAGATATGTACTACAGAATTAAAGCCTTCAAAATTGCATTGGATCAGTGGGTGAATCAACTGTTGGCTGGAAACACGGTACACTTTCCGAAGTTATCGCAAGTGAGTGCTCCTGATAATACTATCCCTGAAGAATATGTGCAGAGTTTACCAAGTCTTCGTCACCAGTTTGAAACCAGGTTTCAATATGTAGAAACATTGTATACTACGTTTCAGCTCTTTGCGACTTCGTATTCATTGGATGTTAATGTTTCGATTCTACGTATGTGTACAAACAATATTTTTCTGTTATGAACCTTTCTAAGCCAAAATCCCAAAGCACATAGTCAGATCACAATCTAGCATGCAGTCTTTGATTACAAATGTTCCCTACATTATGTCCTAACATTGACAAACTAGTTAAAGAAAAGCGAAACAACAAATGTCGGAAAATGTCCATCTATTTGTTCTGTATAACTCTCCTCCAAAGTTCAGGCAAAATAGTTATAATTTCTATTCTATTTCCATTAAAACACGACTTCACATAAACTAGAGTTTTATTGTGATATATATTATGTATTTGTGATGGTATTTTATTCGTATTTTTGATGGTATAAGGCAGAAATAATTATTTATAATAATATGTTACTATTCTGTAATTGAAACAGTCAGCATTAAAATTATGATATCCAAGACGTTAGTTGCGTTAACACCTGATCTGTTTCGTCTTTCCTACATTGCTGCATCTCGCACGCTATTTACTCTTCCCTCCTGTGACGTCATACAACTGCCTTCGGTGGGAGCATTTGAGCTGACGTCATAGCACTGATACTGGTCTTCCCCTGAACTATTACTTTTTGACTGAATCACATTAGATATTATGCCAATCCTTATTACAGAGCTTATACTACCAACAGAGGTGATCACCACTGATAAAGTATCTAAGCAATTTTTAAAAGAAATTTACTTTAACATTGGGCATTACATCGTCATGTTTATAAAGGTAATATTTAACGCTGTTCAAGTATTTCATTTTTACGTGAATCACATTATACAGAAGGGGCAGTTACTTTATGACCACCGTGACATTTCACCGTTTCTCAAAAAACACCAAAAATGAAAAATTTAAAAGAAATACGCAATTTAGTAATAGAAATAGTAATTAACAATTACTATTAACTGTATGCTTTTAATAATAAAATTAAAAGAGAGAACTTGAAAAATTAAAGAAGGTGAGCATAAATTACACCCCCCCCCCCCCGGCACTCTTGGTAATGTGAGGATTAAGTAATACATTGGCACTAACTGCTTGTTTTTAAAGAGCAGAGCTATTTTTTTTTAAAAAAAGCTGTATATGTTATTAATTTAACACCATTGAAATTCATAAAATCATATCTTGTAAGATTGCAGAAATAGATCTACTTTAGTTAGGAAAATTGAACCAGACTTGAAAAAGTCAATGTCCTGGCTAGGATCATATCAATTTTCAGCTTAATACATGTTGAACAAATTTGAGAGGCTTCATTTGACTGTGTCCAGGGCTCCACGATGCTCAATTAGAATGAAATTAAGAAACGTAAGGAAAATGCTAGGCGACATCTTGTTGCACAAAAAATGTCGTCACTTAGTTTTTTAACATTTTTATACACATGGCATTTAAAAAGTATTGCTACACATACAAAGCCAAATGCAATACACTTCCAAACCAGCTTTGAACTTCACAGATTATACACACAACGAAGAAATCTGGTGTGCCACATGTAGAAGAATGTTTTGCTTGAGAAGCAGCAACGCATTTATTTATGCTTGAAATTAAGTCTCCGAAAGCTGCTCTGGTGCATTTATGCTTAAAGCACTGAACATTCCTCGTATTTCTGTTGTTGAATATGTGTAATTTATAAGGAAAAAAGGTGTTTTTAAAATTAGGAAACATTTCTGCATAACAGTATAGACTTTAAGCACGTTGAAATAGTATATTGGACTCTGTACACATGTCTTTAAATATGGCAATAATACATCAATAGTTTGCACACTTTTAGTTGGTGATTGATGTGTGCTGGCCATGTGCTATTCTGCTCTGTAAACTGAAGCAGGAAGGAAGTTAATTCATCACTCCGGTCTCACAACAACCAATGAAGGCACCAGCTAGAACCAAACCCTAAAAGGTGCAAACTCAGCACTGCCAGCAGTAACATTGAGCACCATGTTTTTCCATTTGCAGAGCAACTGAATTCTTTTCCAGGAAATCTCTCCCTGATGTTAGTATGCTTTTGTGTTGCACTGTAAATTGGCGAGTCATTGACATTACCTACCCCATATACATCACTTTACTTGTTTTATATGCATTGGTTAGTTTGTGAAGAGTTGGCATAAGGTGGCACTTAAAAACGGAAAATTAAGCAATTATTTTTACTTTTAGGTGTGAGCATATCAGGCATAAATATGTTGATTGTATGTCAATTGAAAATAACTAAGCCAAAAACACAAATCAAAACTTTCTGAAAAATGAACAAAAATGCAATAGGAATAAACAAGAACACAATAAGCAAAGAGCAATATGAACTTTTAGTGAACCAATGTCATCACCCAAACATTAAACTCCAAGGAAGAAGAGAGGTAATCCAGTTACGAATCTGAATCCTTTTCAACGAGGTGCAATTTATGGATACGAACATAGGATAAGAACATCCTACCATATCCAATGATGATAAGTCAATTAGCAACAATGCTGCTGATAGTGATTTACAAATGAGGCATTTTACCATTGGAATAAAACAAAAATTGCAGGTATGTTTTTTTATTTGACAAGTTATAATTAACATAGTTTCACATTCATTCAATCTTGCTCTTGTATTGCTACAGTCAAACAAACAAGAAATTTTAATAATTTTCTTGTAATAACACACTATGCAAATGATTATGGCTTATTAAATAATAAACCCTGATGAAATTATTGAAAATATATGAAGCCAGTGTGTTCAAACATTTCAAATTAAATTCACATTTTCTTTTTGCATTTGCTGCCTTAATCTATTACAACCCGTTACTGTGTGTAGTCATTTTTAATTCCTGCACAACAGTATTCGTGTTTTCATGGTCACAGTATGAATGGAAACACTAAAATTGACAAGGCTGTTTTCTATCTGGTTGAAACATCAATCAACAACTAAACATGTGCAAACAATGTTCATTTAACAATGCGAGCAACTGTCAGGGGCATATCAATGTTGATGTGCTAAAATGTTTTATTTCCTTTTACATTCAATTATATTATGAGACTCATTTAAAGCCACCATCCTTGCTGCAGCACACAGCCAATATTCAAGCCACCCAGGCTAACCTGGCATGTGATATTTCACAATGCACATATACAAGTAAACCAATGAAGCTTCTGCATGCTTCTTACTTAATTGCTTTCGTGCCATATGATTACAAGCTCTAATCTGAATGGCATTCACCAATGTCCATCCAACCACAAGAATTGTTATTCCTGCTATACTATACTCCCTTTACAATTAAGAGGGAAAACTTGATTTATAAAAATATTGAGGAAGAATGGCTTCTTTTTAACCTCTCAACATAAAAGCTCGAGTATATTCGTGTTTTTAATTTTGACGAAATCATAAAATACTCAGGCTTAATGTTTCTGACATTTGTTTTGAAAGGCTGAATTTGCTTGCCCTATCTAGTGTTTTAGTAATACCTGACTCAGCCAGTTCATCAATATTTTTCCACGTGTTTTATTCATACCAGAGGTCTCTGTTGCAAACTGTTCTTGCAGTTTGTGTTGTTTCCACCCACTTTATGAAAATGGAGAATGAAGAGTTAAATATTGAATTCAGTTCATCCAAAAGTTCTGAAGATAAGACTGCAGGAGAAGAAAGTGATGAATCAGTTTCATCTGAGAATGATGCGAGTGCCAGAGTGTGCTGTGAAACTGATCCTTTTAGGGCAAACAGTGCTGGTGGACCACAATAAAATAACAGAACCAATAACACAAAGCAGAAGGAGTGCTACAAGAGAACTCTATGAGCCCACACCTTTATGCAGTGACAATGGATGTGATCGAGGCAAGAGACAGAGGAAGTGAAAACACACATCTACGCAGGTGATATAAAGACTAGCAGAATGGGCGTCGGTCTGGGTGGCTCAGTTGGTTAGATGCTGGCCTACTGATCCCAAGGTCGCGGGTTCAAATCTGGCCCAGACAGATGGTTTTTTAAGTGTGCTTAAAAACGACAGCTCCATGTCAGTAGATTTACTGGCATGTAAAAGAACTCCTGCGGGACAAAATTCCGGCACACCGGCGACGCTGATGTGATCCTGGCAATTGACAGCGTCGTTAAACAACAAAAATAATAATTTAGCAGAATGGGCGGAAAACAATGAACTAATACTAAACAGAGAAAAAACAGTAATGATGACTTTCAATAGAGAAGGAAGACATGCAGGAGACACCATAAAGCTACAGGATGAACTGCTGAAAATGGTAAACAACTTCAAATACATCGATATAAAGCTATAGACACAAGGAACCACATTCACAGAGCACATAAAGGACAAAGTAGCATCAGCAATGAAAGCCATGCATGACATCTAACACCTGAACAAAATATCTCTAAAGGCAACAGAATTGCTGAAAGACAAAATAGCATCAATAATAACCTATAGACTATAACTAATATGGGAGCACCTGACAGAATTTAGAGAACAAGAGAAAGTGAAGAAGATTCTGTATCTACTGAAGTACTAATCGCACAGATTGACATATGAAATGTGCAGGGACAATGTGGAAAGAAGAATTCCGACTATAAATACTGTTACTGACTACATAGCGCACGAGCACATAGTAAAGGAACACCGAAGGAAAAAAGCTGAAATTTGGGAAGAAAGGGGCCCAAACTACAAACTAAGGCATCTTGTAACAAGGTTTGTAGCACATGGTTTCCACCACCTGACATGTAAGGAAGAAAGACACCACTAGCCTGGCAAAAGATGCATGTGCACGCTATGTGGTAAACAAGGCACAAGAGAGCACGTGAAAAGAGAACATCATCCTTAAGAAAATTTTGCTGTGGGGACAAACAGACAAAGCAAACTTGAAATGAAACATGAAAGTCAATAGATGGAACAAATAGAGGCGAACAGGACAAGCTGCACACAATATACATTGTTTTAATGTACCTGTATCAATGCACATTGTGCAACTTTCTAATATTACATTAAATTAGGCCTTTTATACATTCAGGGTATTTCACTCAGCCATAAATATATAAACAATGGTTCTAGTATTTATTATTGCTGTTCATTTCTTAGTGCTTCAAAGCCAAAAGATTTGGTTTGTAAATGTAATTTCAGTTTGGGAAAAAAAAAAAAAAAAAAGAAAAAAAAGAGGGTTCTGCAAACGTTTCCAGAGGTAATATTTGTATAATGACATGGTATTAAAAATGTGGTAACATGATTAACCTTTAGAGAAAAGAGAAGAAGCATGAAAAACATGACTTCACATTTGATTGTAGAAATATAACTCCTCAGACCTTCAATCAGAAAAAAGTTAACACGAGAGAGCACTTACTTGGTATATCTAAATACATGCTGATTAAATGCTGAGATATTGCAAACTGAGTTCATTTTTAATTCATATTGAAAATGAAGGAGGGGGACTGTAAGGCTGATGCTTCAGTATTGCATTGCACATGTCTGCCATAATACTCGAGAACCATTGTGCAAAGAGAACTTGTTCTTAATATCAACCGCTAAATACACCTTAAAATATTGAGTTTTGCTTGGGAAGAATTCTTGAGTACATCCTTGGCATTGGTTTGATATAGGTTTGCATGAAAGCAATAATTGTATTTCTACCATTATACAAGAATCCTTTTGTACAGAAATATATTATAGAAAATTGCATTGCAAAATGAGAGATAGCATAACATCTCAAGCAAGTAAGTGCATTTATCATTTATTTCTGCGTAAAATTATATTATTTCTTGTATTACAACTCTATACTAAATTTGGTGGCAACTATTTGGTAGGCATATTGAGCTCCAAGCTGTTTGTTCCTATCGTCAGTACCACAGAACTGCTTTGAAACAAAGAGAAACAAACAAACAAACAAACAAAAAAAAAAGAAAGAAAGAAAGAAAGAAAGAAAAAAAAGAAAAAAGAAAAGAAAAGAAACAGTGGGTGGTGTTTGACAGTTATCACAGCAAACAGTTGAGTTACTGAGGCACTACTATGTGATTGAATAATTATGAAACCGTGGTTTGCTTGTGTATTCATAACTTATATCAAAAATAAATGAAGCACAGTCTATAAATATCTATATAATATATTTGATGATTTATATTGCCTCACTGTCAACAGCTTCAGCTTTTGTTATTGCTTACTGATTTTTAAAAGAAGATACATGACACATGGAGAGCTGCAGTGTTGCCAAGAAGCTGATAGCAGACAACCTTCATACTAGAGACAAACATTCGGGTTTATCTCATGGCAGCAAAAACATGCAGACGTGATCTCTATTAGCCTACAATCAAAACAAAGGTACTTTGTTCTCAGTAAGAGAACAGACAAATTCTCTAGTCTAGCTGTGGAATTTAAGACCATGACCGGAAGCTGATCTTTCCCTTTGGCCATGAATCCTTGGTCTACCTCTTATGCCCACATCCAACTCTTATTTCCATAACTAGGTATTTTAATATAAAGGTTTTAACAAAGTAGTTGAACAACACACTATGTGGCTGAACATCCAATCTCCATTACCCACACACAACTAGTGATAACTGACCTTAGGAATAAATTGTCAGAGTGACTGATGTGGCAACCTTTGTTTACGTTTCCATAGCAACAGCCTTCCCCTCTTACCCTTTACTTCCCTTGCTTGGCACCTATCATGTATCTTCTTTTAAAATCAGACTGTAGGTTTCTTCATTGTTCTGAACTCAAGTAAAACTACACAAGCACCGTATTTGTTGAAGTTGTTATATGAAACCTACAGAACACACAAACTTAGTTTCTTTTTCTAAGAAATGACTTTTCTAATGATATACCTAACTACCCAGATATTTCATGTTCCAGATTGGGTCCATCACAATTAACCTAGATAATTGGAGTTCTACTATAATTACAAAAATTGTATGTAATAAAGGAAAACATGTTTGTGTAAATCTGAAGATGTAATCAAGTGTAGAAAATAAGAATCTGGGACCCTTTAATGTAAGATAGGTTCCATAAGTGACATCACATTGTCTTTTATAGTACACAACCATTAAAATCAAAATGGCACAGCTAGTAGACTATGTTTAATTTCAAACATTTGGCTATAACTTGATCAATATGTTTAATTTGTTAACTTTAGTATAAATTATTAGTAGGCCATGTTTGAAATTAAACACACAATAGCTACAATTCATATTTTTTTATCTGTTCACATTATTTCTCTTTTAACTCTAGCTCTATGTTCACTTACTCCGATAAATTTAAATGTGGAAACATTTTTAGTTAAAATTGTAACAAATTAAAGGAGAAATTCTCTTAAGAATTCATTCCTTGTTTTAATTTGATCCCCCAGCGTCGTCGGTCTGGGTGACTCAGTTGGTTAGAGGCTGACCTACTGATCCCAAGGCTGCAGGTTCAAATCTGAACCAGATCAATGGTTTTCTAAGTGTACTTAAACGACATCTCCATGTCAGTAGATTTACTGGCATAATACATGCGACATGAAATTCCGGCACACCAGAAACGCTGATGTGATCCTGGTAATTGACAGCGTCATTAAACAATGAAATAATCCCCCACTCCAATCGGTATAGTGTGATAGTAAAACAGAAATAGGTAGTTAACGTTAAATATCACCTTTATAAACATAAGATATGTCCAATTTTAAAATAAATTGTTTTAAAAATTGCTCACTTTTTGATCAGTGGTGGTGGTAAAATACAACCCGCCCCCTGTTGGCAGTATAAATTCTGTAATAAGGGTTGGCACAATATCTAAAGTGATTCATGTAAAAAAGGAATAGTTATATTACCTTTATATACATGACAAGTTATAATACCCAATCCTAAAGTAGTTTTAAAAGTTGCTCAGACATTGTTACCAGAGGTGGCCATGAAACTATCCCCCATTGGTAGTAAAAGTTCTGTAATAACTTGGTATTGCTAGGGTTAAATCCCAATAAAATCAGAACATAACTTGTAAATAGGGCAAATTTTTACTATCTGCCTCTTATAATAAAATTACTTGATTGGTAAGTATCAAGACAGTACTTCTATCTTCCAGGTATAGGTTTACTGTTACGCTAAGTTTCAATGTAGCAGAGCAGTAGGTAACAACTGTGTGCCACAGGAACCAGGAAGAGAAACAAGATTTTGGGCAAAAGATTTTACACTTATAAGAATTTAATAAATGCATATTTAAAACCTATCAGGAGCATTCAAATTCTGCAACAGAAACCAGCATGCTAATTAATGCATCAGTTAGCAAAATAACCTGTTGGAAAAATTCAACTCATGAATCATGAAGGAATAAAACTGCAACCAACAAGATCAAAAAGTATGTGTGTTCTATTTCTACAAAGTTTTTGATGCTTTAGAGGTACAAGTAGCATTGTAACAGTGGCAAATTAAGTTTAGGCACCAACAGAACCAGCCAAATGCACTTGATTATAAAAAGAGGCATTGCTAAAGCAGAACTTGCATGGTATCTCTAATAGGGTCATAAATGCCTATTATATTACTTTAACTCTTAAATTTATTATGCTCACTTGGCCACCCATTAAACTTGGACGGCTATCTCAATTTCATTTTATGAATATTTTTCATTTTTACACCACAACAGATGAAGAGGGGATGGGAGATAGGAGATATAGGATAGTTTTTACTAGCCTATAGCACTTAGTTTTTGGCATAGTTTATTTTTCAAAATAAAGCTGTACTAAACCGATCCCTCCAATTTACTACACACAAAATAGAAATGCAATCTTTTCCAACAGTGTCAATAAGCTCAAATTATAATTCTTGTTTCTATCTTACACAATGAGAAAAAATAAGTCTACTCTTATTTTTGTTCCATTTGAGGCATGCAAACTTTAAATCCACACCCACCTGTAGAGGTCAACAAGGTCAAATAGATATGACGAAATTTCACAACTACAAGCTTGTGGCTGCAAGCACATTTGCATTGAAACCAAAACTTCCAAGAAATCACGCAAATATCAGGTGGGCACCCACCTGGTACATCTTAGTCCCCTAATAAGTTGCAAGTGCAGGGCCCCCTTTCCAAAACACATTCTTGAAAGTGATACACCAGTTACATTCTGCTAAGCATAAGTGATTAGCAGAGCATTTCAAGTCCTTTGACATTTAACCCTGAAGTCCCCCTTAAGGTTAGAATTGCTTAACAGAAAGCTGAAAAATTCCATACCAATCCCATAAGCTTACAAATAGAAGGAAATCTGTTTACTTTCACTAATGGTACGCATAACTGGCCTAGACTTTTTCTAAACTGCAGTTTGTTAAATTCAAGTTTCACTAAATTAACTGCTATTTTGCATAAGACATGAAATCAGTACATTCTTTCATTTGAGTTAATATTTTTTTAAACTGTTTTCATTTGTATAGGCACCTATAACTTCCTATCATAATGGGAGGTTTTGACTTGGGAAAGAACTGATGTTATAACTTAATGAATTGCAGATTTTAATGTTGGCTTTTAGTCGTGTTTACACTAAAGACACTTGAATTCATTTTCATATTTCCAGACTATGGAGAATAAGAAAGGATTCTGGTTAAGGAAAAGTTCCCCATCAAGTTGGGAATTGAACCCAGAACCTCTAGGTTGAGTACTCAGATGTTGGCCATTCTACCAGAGGTAGTCATCAATGATTTACTGATAGTGTTTGCAATTTTCAATACTTAATACCTTACAATAATAATACTTTTTCTTACTTATCGTAGGTATATTCATTATAAAACTAGATGTATTCATTAGAAAACAGATTTTGAAGCAATGTGAAATATACAAAATTCTAATATGTTGAAAAAAGAGTGTGCAATAAAGTGCTGTACACAATGAAGAGATTAACAAAACAATTAGGCAGGGCACTGTGCACTTACCGGTATGCTCAGCAGGTTATGAGCAACTGTGAAGGCTCGCTATTCTAATCTTCTACATGACCCGCATACTTAGCACAAAATGTATGTGATCACACTTGATTTGTTGTGTTGTTAATTGCAGCACATGCTGGACCATTGTCAAAATAAGTTAAGTCATAATACGCAAATGCAATATTAGAGTGCATGCAATCTGCTGGTAGACCTTAAGAAGCAAACATATAAATTTAAAACTGATTTGATGTACCTAAATGGCTAAAAGAGATTTGTAACATTCAGTCACCCATTGCAAGATCTAGTCAAGACCAACTATTGATCCCAAGGTGGCAAGTTCAACCCTGACTGATGGCTTTTAAGAGTGCTTAAAGGTGACAGCCCTCCACTGGCACATTGTGGTGCTAATATTACCTTACCAATTGTCAGTGTCGTTACAAAACATTTAATTCAGAGAGCATTGTTATAATCAGTAAAGCTTCAGAAAAATGCTGGCTGAAGAATAATCAATAACTGAATACAATTTCAAATCAACCGAATAGTTTACACCTTAATGAGGTACAAGATATTTTTTATTACAACACGAGTGCAACAATGCCTGCTTGCATATTACATTCATTTCAAGCCAGCATGACTTTGAATTTCAATGCCAATCTGCAAGTTGCTAATTTGTAATGTAGCAATTTTTTTCCCAATAAGTATCACAAATTTAACAGTTCTTCAAAGGCTCTTTATTGTGAATTTCAAGCTGCTAATTTGTAATGCAATTGTTCTCTCGATGAGTATCACACATTTAATGGAAGTTCTTCAAAAGTTATTTATGGCAAATCTCACTTTCCAGCAAACTAATGCTAAGAGTATTTTCTAGATAATGCAAAAACTCAATATGAATGTCACATCCATAATAACCTACTAACAGATGAAATTATTCCACTTTTATTCTACCATCCTCGAATGACTTTGGAAACTTCCAAATAAAATAAAAATTATCAACCAATGTCTACTTTCATTGCTATTACACGAGTTATATTAAGAACACTGCATATTATGCTACAATGTGTGCCTGATCTTCAAGTGGTTGCTTCTTTGCTATAATAATAATTGGATGTTATAAAACCTCTCCCTAGAGAATTATCAATCAAAATCAAATATAACCTATCTAAAGGTATAAATAAAATATTTTTATGTATATATGTAAACCTTTTTTATTAATTATCTTGCTTAGTTGTCCTCTTGGTATGTCATGTGCTTTTGCACTGATCACTGTGCTACTGGAACATTGTTGTGGATCAATCCCTGGACACTGAGCTGCTTTCACCTCCACAACAGCTAAGAGTGACCTCTGAGGTAAGTTCTTTGCCAAACTGGTAAAAAAAGGGAAAGGATGAAGGAATTAAGCATATGAATATGTACTTATTATGGGATTCAAAATTAGTGATACCTAGAAACATTCCCATTCCCCCCCTCCAGTGTATGTATGTAAAATCCATTTGCCAGCTCTAAGTCGAGTGTTTAAAAATATTGCAGTTTCTCATACAGTGAACTATTACCAACTTCAAAATATAGGGCAAAACATTACTTTCAAAGTATCATGTCCCATTTATCAACAAAAGCCCGACAGCTTATGTCATCACTGACGTGATACAATGTTTACGCCTATCATCATTTCAACATATAAAGTGGTTAACCATTACATCGTCAAATCTCTTAACGTGTGGTTAATGTTCGGTTAAAAATAAATTTGTCAGATCGGTGGTTGTGCAAGAATGGATAGTATTACCGAACATATGTTAACACATAAACACACATGTTCGTATTCATGTAAAATACTATTAAATAGCACTTGTTATATCGGAACCTTTCGAATTATATGCCATACATCAATATTGAAGGAGCATGACTGGAATGTACACACGGAGCCATTTCTAATTTCGTTCTACTTATTTCGTTCAAACCCAGATGCTTTCAGGTAGCACGCATTAATATTAGTCATACGTTATACCATGAGTAAGCTCAAACATCCCGAAACAGGCGTATTTTCTCTTGCTGTATTAACCCGGAAACCATGTGCCTTATCATTTGGCTTCTTTATTGAACTTAGCTTAGGAAAGATGCAAAGACACACCGCAATTCACATTACAATGCACAAACATTTTAAAACTATTATTAATAGCTACCGAACAATAAACTGTGTTATCTGTCACTTTTAATGTATACTAAATAATGAGCAGGTATTTAATCCGTAATTCTTACCGTTGTGCAGGGAGTTCTAACTCAACACAGTTTCTTACGAAAACCTGCAAAATGGCCGACCCAGAAGGCACATGCCATGGAAACGTTGCATCATGGGGTTGGAACTGAAATAAGTGCGATCTGTTGGACAAAAAAGGAACGTAGTATAATACAAAAACTTGCGAAACAAGGTTCGCAATGTTACATCATTGAGCAGCGTAATGTTTGACATAGGTCAAGGGAAGCAGTACGATATCACGATATAGAGTGGGGAATAACAATAAATCGCTCCACCTATCGTGCTAAGTTTCGCGGGATTAAATTTCAAACTCAAATATTTCTATGGTTTTGATATGTACCTTAAGTACAACAGTCGTGCTATCGTTAATTGCAATTTGAGTCACTGTTAATTAACGTTCTAAAAGCAAAGCAGTACAGTTCAACTTGCGGTTACCCTCTCCGCCCTCTCCGAAAGCATGCCTAATCACAGAACACCTAGTAGATGCCTAATTTTGAATATCAAAGCTTTAAAGGTAAAAGGTGGTAAAAGGAGAGCAGAATAGGAGAGTACAGTAAAGAAGATGGGGGGAAATGGAAATAAGGAGTCCAAAAGAGCTCGACTTCTCACGAGTAATGGAATTTTCTTTTTGCGAAATAGTACTGAAAATATTTAAATGACCCAATGACTTATAGTGATGTAATTTATTATGATGCGTCTTGTGGGAAGAATATCCGAAATAAAAAACCTACAGACCAAACGTTCGTGTTTTTACCAGTGCTTGAAACATTCGTCTCCAGCAGATGGTGGGGGGTGCGGGAAGAGGGGCAGGGAAAAAATTCACAACAGATAATGAAAAGGATGAAGCTTTTCTATCAGACAGCTAAAACTAAAGAATAAAATATTACCAAATCAGGTGAGTGTTTTGTGACAAATTGATGATGATAATAATAGTAATAATAATGATGCCATACCACATTGAAAGTTTAAAAAGGTATACATTTTAGGTTTATGGCTAAGAACTAATTCCAGACTTATTGCTACAGAAACATGAAAAAAATGTGGATTTTGTCATGAACCTTCCTAAATTATTTGTCAGTCTCTCATCTACAATTTCATTTTAAAAAGCCCAGCAAGGTAAAGATACAAAATTTCAACAAATTGTTTAAAAATGCTGTAGGAAATGAATTATTAATGCACGCTTGCAAGTTAACAAAATTTAAATTTAGTCTATTACCAAAAGAAAAAGACCATTCTTGAATTTAGAATTAATATTTGCAAGATAACTTTGAGGTACCTACATAAAAATAATACTGGTGTATGTGTGAATCAAGTAAAAAAATTTAAATGCACACTTAGAGGGCAGCAGTTCATGACAAGCTATTGTCAAGGAATTCTGAAGATCCCCGATTCAAGTCGGTGGCAAGTGGTAACAATCTATATATGGAGGCAATAAAGTTGAGAAGAGTGGACATAGCCAACAAAAATAACTTTTTTAATGTTCCATTTGTATGCTTTCTTTAATATCTAAGGTCATTATTGGCAGCTTTTTACCTTTGGAACACTCTTCTGCAGTGATGTTCACTTGCTCACAGTGGTGTTAATCTTTGAGTTTGATTTATTTTGGTTATTACACTGAGCTCTCATACACATTCATATTTTCAGACTTCAGGGAGGATGGGGAATAATCCTGGCTAAACAGAAATTCCCACCCTCCAGCCAGAAATGGAACTTGGAACCAAAATAACTTTACAACATGTAATCCATTCTATGCCATAGATGCCATTATTAAAATGTTGTACATAAGTTTTGATTTTTTTCCAAATTATCTAATGCTGGAATTTCCCTACCTTTTTGATCACTATTTTCTCTTTGCATAGGTAAATGAAGAGAAACCTTCGATTCAAAATTTCACATACAACACAGCACCGTTCCCTCAATCACAGTTCACTGCTCTCCACTGCATTCATGCTCTCACACAAGCAGTTTGCAGTTTCAAAATTCTTTCTAGTAAGTGCTATTCCTAATTATCAACACATGTGGAGTTTTGTCTTTAGAAATGAAACTGGGCAAACAAACATTCCATTAGAAATATTTGCCACATCACATAATAGTGAAGTGCTATTACTCTATTTATAAAGAAAACCTAATTTGTTTAGATTTTCTTTCCTAACGTCTAACAAGCAGTAATGTCGATTACCCACCCAGAAAGGTGATAGGCAAGAAATACCTTGCTTCTGCAAAATAAGATTATATTGACATCAACCAACATACTCTTCATGACATCTTTTGAGACTCCAGAATATGTGTGCAAAGATGTTTCTGTGTATCAGTTCCCACACACTGTTTGAAAATTATTATGTTGCTAATTTTCTACAAGGTGACTTTAATGAAAATATGTTGTTGTTTTCTAGTGCCTTGCATCTGGCAATGAAGCCATTAGCATTCGTGCTTTCCAATACTTTTGAACTGTAGTTTCTTCTGATCTTAATGCTTCACAGGTCTTCAAGGGTAGTAAGGGGTAGTGATGCGCCTCCTATAGCCTCTCCTACCCAATTCCCATCCTCATCCTGCCCGTGGTGCACCCTGCTTTTAACAGATGAGGCTCTGGGGACCGAATCACAGCGGTATAACTGTTTCATCTAAAATGGAGGAAATGTCATTTACATATGTGCTGGCCTATCACAGCACAACAGCGTCCTTCAGAGGCACATGAGGGGAAGGTCGGTGGATCTAAATACCACCTATTTAGTCCTCCCGGCTAGGTCCGATGGGCCCGTTGACCAACGATAGGTGTGGTCCCCCTTGCAAAATGGGGGTTTAAGTCGGGTGATGTAACTGCCACATTGTAAAACTGGTGCCCGTTAAGAAAACAGTTACATGAAAGCCACATACATGAATATGAGTCCTGAAGATAAACATTCCGGAGTTAAAACTGTCCCCCAATCGGATCTAAGGGTGGGGACATCTTTAGGCAAATTTTTCAATACAAACCAGTTAATATTAACATAAATTATAATGGTAAACCACTCAAAGCAGTTGATGATGCCAAATACTTAGGCATCACTTTCGACAGAAAGCTAAGTTGGAAAAAACATATAACAAACATCTCAGAAAAGGTTGAAAAGAAACTTCAAATCCTGAAAAGGTTAGCTGGTGCTAAATGGGGCTGCTCAAGGAGAGTCCTTAACACAACATACAAAATGTACGTTAAACCAAACCTCTTGTACTGTTCTGAAGCTTTAATAACAGCAGCAAATGCTAACATCAATAAACTTGAACAAATACAAAATCAGGCTCTTCGCCTAATCACTGGAGCAGTTAAATCCACACCTATTGATGCCATGCTTGCCTTAACACGGACCCCATCAATAACAACAAAGATAGAAGAACAAGCATTGCTCCAACACGAGAAAATGTTACGACTGCCAAACTCTAAATGGACAGAAGAGAACCTCCCCCCTTCAATCCTTAAAACTCATAGTAGTTTCCTAGAAAAGGTAACACAGATTAAATCCAAATTGAACATTCCTAACACCAGAGAAAATCTACTTATAAGAGAAAATCCATTGGAATTATTGCAACCTACCTTCAATTTGGAATTAATGAAAATATAAAAATTAATGTTTTACTAGCAATTAAAGCAAAAGTAATGCTCTCTTTGCTTCCATGGAATACATACTCCTCATTCAAGTACCAGCTGTGGCGTGGCAATTTTAATTAATTATAATTGTAATAATAATAATAATAATAATAATAATAATAATAATAATAATAATAATAATAATAATAATGATAATAATAATAATAATAATAATAACAACTATAATATATTTAATATAATTATATAATTTAACTTTCCAACTTTGCATAGTCAATGTGAAAAAAACTGAGACATTGCATTATATTTATTAGTTATCTTTTGCTTCCCAAAATTTATCTTAAATCAGTTGGATAAAGCAACAATGGTTGGAGGTTGTATCTTACGACTACTGTGACAAGCTTTTGAGAAAACACTACTTTCTCAATTTTGGGGGTAGGTGGGGGGGGGGGAGCTCAGCATTCATCCTTTTAGAACATATACATGTTGTTGGATATATCAGGTTACATAAAAATGCCTACATACATACATAAAATACATATATTCTGGTCCATATAATAATACTGGTTGAATGAGATTAATAATTAAAGTAACTGTCTTAATGGTAAAAAATCTTTAAAATCACAATTGCAGATATTCATCTATGTCATAAAAAGCCCTCTCAATTAAGTAATTTTTTAAGCATTTATTAAACTTGGAACCAGTTGATTGTTTAATTGTGGTTGGCAGCTTATTGTATAAAGTTTTCCCAATTACAAATGGATTTTTATCAAAGAATTTCTTACTCTTCGCTTCCCTATACATGTTCTCTCTAGTTCTTGTGTCATATTTATGTATACTACTGTTACTCCTTATATTTGTAGTTCTCTTAACTAGTAAAATAACTCTAAAAATATATAATGCAACCACTGTAAGAATTCTTTCTTTTTTAAAAATTTTTCTACATGAATCCCTTGACTTTAGTGAACAAACAATCTGTACACACCTCTTCTGTAATATCAATAATCGTTTTAAATTCTCTTTAGACGTTGTACCCCATAATTCAATATCATTCAAATGAGAATGAATTATTCCATAATAAATCAATCTTAAATTAGGTTTATCCAAATAGTGTGCCACGTAATTTAATAGATAGATACCCTTACTCATTTTCTTGCATATATAATTTACATATTCTTGCACATGACTGTATTGCCAAACTATTTCAATACCTGCAATTTGTTTCACAGTATATTCTAGCAACATGAAAGATATTCACTTATTCACTTAATTATAACAATACTGCACTTGAAGATATTAAATGCAAGTATAACTTGCAGTATTTATTGCAGCTTAAGCAAGCCATCATACAACATTCATGTTATCTTAGGGTAACTAAATCCATGCTACACAAGACATGCCTAGTTTATTTTCTATAGCTATTAGCTGCATACCAATGACCCTGAAAGACACTCTGAATCATGAACGTCGGCATACTTTTTTCCAGGGGGGCACATGTTGGAAGTTTGCAATCAGATAATATTAATTCATTATTTTGTTGTCAAAGTTACAGTATTTGTTGAGGCTAACCATATTAATTTGTGCTAAATAAAAATAGCTCTTTACATAAAAATTAAAATAATAATTTAATAGTCAGAACATTAAGTTCATTAACTTCCAAGGCGGGGAACACAGCCCACCCCCCCCAAGCTTTGCAATGCCCATGCTCAGAATAAAAGCCATGCTCAAGTTAATTGCCTGTTTAGCCTGGCGATTAGTATGCTAGTCTCCAAGTTCAGAAGTCCAGGGTGTGATTCTTAAATAAAGGATGGGAATTATCTTCACTGAGTATTATACCCTATCCTCAGAGTGGAAATGTGAATGAGAGTGTCAAGGCTATTATGTTATTTTATCTTATTTAAACGAGCAATTCTTGTATATAAATATATTCTGTGCAACTTGGAAACAGCTCTAACGATTTCGATCAAATTTTGTATTCAGATAGGGTTTTGTTTATTAAGTTTATCTATAAAGGTGTAATTCCTGAAAAAAACAAAATTTTGTGCGTAACAGTCACAATTACTCTAAACCTTATTTTGGCCATAATTTCTCTGTTAATGGGGCAATTTTAACAACCAAGCCATAATATTAAAGGTCTCGTCAAGAGCTTTCAGAAAACCTAA
This sequence comes from Tenodera sinensis, assembly GCA_030765045.1. Lineage (NCBI taxonomy): Eukaryota > Metazoa > Arthropoda > Insecta > Mantodea > Mantidae > Tenodera > Tenodera sinensis. The sequence goes on along the minus strand of CM060961.1, from coordinate 142,319,619 downwards.
AGAAATTTGACTTAGCTATCTTAATCTATGCATAAAAGTCACAATTATTCAAAATCTTATTTTGGTCATAATTTCTCTGTTAACAGGCCAATTTCAACAAACAAGCCAGAATATTAAATATCTCATCATGGAAACAGCTCCAACAATCAGGATGAAAATTTATATTTAGTTAAAATTTTGCTTTTCAAGTTTATCTAAATGAGTATCTTCTCCCCCCCCCCCAAAAAAAAAACATGATTTAAAAAAGGAAAACAAAAGAAATGCCAAGCGAAGCTCAGTCGCCCAGGTACTGTTTATAATACTTTGTTATTTCTGGCTGCTCACACAATATACTTTCCTTTTAGATAGAATAGTAGGCTAAAAGGGAGTCCAAAACATTTTATCTGGCAACTTATGAGCTACCAGTTAACACAAAAGTCATTCAGAATGTTGAGGACTTCACAGGCTATTCACAGAAAATTCAAGACATGTTTTATTTGTCATGCAAACATCTTAAATATATGGTATTTTAATCAAAATCATGGAGCCATTTGAGAAAATTTTACCATTCAAAGGAATGTTTGAAGTGGAAAAGATTTCTCAAAAATCTTTGTATTAAAATTCAGCATATTCCAAAAGTATGGCACAAAGTTTGGTACCTATTAATTAACTTTTCATTTACTGGCGATGCTGTTCCTGATTACATGACAGTTCTCTAAAAATTCTTTTTATTCAGAGGACCTCAAAACATTTATTTCCCACTGAAATCTCCATATTTAACTTTTGAGTGGAAAGCAAATGCTATCTCTACTTACTATAGGCAAGTAGAAAAGAAAGTAAAAATATTGAGAGGAACAATGTATTAAATATTTACAGCAGAGCATCAATTACCCAAAATAATTAGAGATTGGGTACGTTCAGATGCCTGATTTTTCAGATAATCGAACATCAAAGGAAAAACATGGAAATTGTATTTTGAAGGGTTGTAGGAGAAATAAGACGCAATAACCTGAGGTATAAAACATAAAGCTGAACTGTGAATTTATTTTAGACATCTTAAAATACTCTGCAAAACTTATAAATATGTCTAAAATATAGTAGGTGGAACAGCTGGACTGGTTTATTTCATGCTGTGCCCATGTGGCATTGCAGCATAATTTTAGCTCAGCATGCAAATTTGAATTTAGTCATACTTGAGGGCTTTCAAATAATAAACATTCTATGTGGATAGGGTAGAGTGAGACTGAAAAATTGAATGCCATAACCAGGATTTGAACCAAGGATCTACTGGCTACCATCTGCCTGCTCTAACCACTAAGCTATCATGGCCAACATGCCAATATGACATTAAATTCTCCAACTTGCTTGCATTATTCCCGGTAAACCACACAAGATCTCAATTTACTCTGAGATAACACCTAAATGGCGACTTACAGTGGTGTAAGTACTTATGTCCCGGGCTTCTAGTATAACCAACTCCTTGTCAATAATGTCAATGTTGTTCCAGACTAGCCATGTGTAGGACATAATTGGAAAGGGTAGAGCGAGATACATTCTATGTACTTACATCGTACAAGCATTTTTATAAAACAGACTAGGTACCTTCATTGTTTCCAAATAAGGGGTACTCAACCCACCCTATACCATTAATGAATACATATCACTTATGTAAAACAATATGGTGCTCTCTAAAACGCGGTTACTATTACTGCTATTGCTTTCTTCAATATTAAATATTGGAGAGCAAGAGGATTAATGACTTCATTGTCAGAAATCCAGCATTAGCTAAGAAGAAGACTTATGTAAAACACTACATATCATGTCTTACTTCATGATCTAGGGGTAACATGCTGGCTTCTGATTCCTGAGGTTGCAGGTTCAAACCTGGGGAAGGGCAAGGGATTTTTTCAGCTTTAAAAATACTTAACATGGTTTCCTTTGGAAGTGAAGTAAAGTCAGTGGTCCCATGTCGTAAATTTATGGCACATAAAAGAACCTAAGCCTGATAAAGAGGTCTCTGCTCAAAATTAAGCAGTCTTTCATGCTCAATATAAAATGGGGTGCTGAGAACTGTAGCAGTTAAACAGCACTCATAAATATTAAACTCAACTCGCTATAATTATCAAATTGTATTTGAACCAATGCTCATCAGTATGCTGCAAAGATACGTAATATTTCTGAAAGGATGTTACAAATGACTGATTCACAGGATTAAAACAATACAAACCAGTATTGGTATTTTAAATTAAGCTTGGAACAGAATAATTTTTGCAACAAACTTAGTTTTTCAGAAAATATACTTATTTATTCTTTTATTTTATAGACTCAGTTTATCCTTGAGCGACACAAATTGTATACTACAAATTTACAAAGCTGTAAAGCAAAATATATATTTTTACATGACTGTGTGTTTTCTGCTGTACAGATGACTTGCCCACATTGGAACATAACTGTACAGATATTTGAACACTTTGTATTTGCCATGGCTTACTAGAAGTGGCAGCCAGTGGTTCCAAAAGATGGCTGGACCAGTGATAAGTATTGGAAAACCTACCTCAAAACAATTGATTGGTGCAATAATATAACTATTTAAGAATGTACTGTAAATAATTATAATCACTAATAATTATAACTATTAAATAAATTAATTTACACCAGCATGTATAACATGATGACTTTGAGAGGTAGAATTGGAACTTAAAAATTCAATGCCACTGATCCCTCCCCCTCACGCATGGCTTGTGTGTTTAAAAATACCAGCAGTAAGACTTTTGGCATAAATAAATAATAGTTACCATCTAAAGGTTACTTAAACCTGGGACATAAAGTACTTACAATTGTAAGTCGCCCTTCGGGTATTTATCTCTGATGTGAGATTCCCTTGTGGTTTACTGGGAAAAAGTACGAATCAGTTGCGGAATTTAATCTCGTACTGGCAAGTTGGCCATGGTACTTAATGGTTAGAGCAGCGGAAGATCCGTGGTTCAAATCCCGGCTATGGCATTGAATTTTTCAGTTCCTGATTCTACCTCTTAAATAAAATATGACTTTATATATGTTGATTCTTGATCTACCCAAGTTTCATCAGTATAAAGTACCAGTTTCATGGGTCCCTTTTCATTACTTCTTAGAGTACTTCTTAGGCTGCTTTGTATTCCACAAAATCTATCTCATATTCTTATACTTTTTTAAACTAAATCCCATTTCCTTTAATATTCGCCAGAGCTTTTTCTGTCCACCACTGAAAGTAATTTTCTCCTTTGCTCCATAGTACAACTTCTTCACTGTTGGAATTTCTTTATGCACTTCATTACACTCCAGAAATGTTCTTTGAACGATGCACTCATCAAAATCGTCCATTTCAAACCTCTTTGTCCAAATTCTGTTTTCCTGGAGTACTAACCCATGTACCTGAAATACTAGCCGTTTCAAATTCTGTAATTTCACTTTTTCTTACTGCTGTAGCCGTTCTAGCTACTGCTCTTTGTAAAGGAAGAACTAGACCATTTTTCTTTTCCTCCATGCAGAACTGGAAAACATTGTGAATAATATTTTTGCTTTGAGAGCACGAAATTCTCCGTGGTAACTTTTTTGGAGTTTCCATGTTTAAAAACTGCTATTTGAGACACCCACTTTGTGGTATGATGCTACACTGCACCAGTGTACTCACCACAGTTCACAACAAGATTAACAACCTAATATGCAGCCTGTAGCCATCACTTGCAACACGTCTAGTTCCTGCTTATCACCATGCATAAACAAGTATCTTGCTAAATGTCCCAGGTAATACCTTCCACATTATTGTTCTTTTCTTTTTTTTTTCCCCCAATAGAATTATAAGGGGCTTTCAATTTTAATTACTCAATATCTGGTCACACAAGGAAAATGTAATAAACTAATCAAAACTTTTTTTTTTTATTTTATTTTACAGTAGAGCCCCACTAACCCAATTAATTGCAGGTGTAGTCTGTTCAAATTTAGAAATGTTCAGATTATCTGAAAAATGAAACAAATGTACATAAATTCAACTTTGTAGCACTTTCCCCCTTGTCATGTCACTTAAGCACATCTTCTTTTAATGTACAGGAACTATGTTTTTGTTTGGTTGATATCGTAGTGCACAGTATAATACAAACAAGCAGCTGTTCTGTAGTAATTTATGAGGGAAAAGCATAAATTACTGTAAAATGATTGCTAACAATAGCGAATACAATACAACTGCCACTATAGAAGCAAGAGTCGAAAACGATTTAACATAGTACTCTGCAAACTATTGAAGACTTGATAGATATTTGATTTTTAAATTTATTCTCGTCATTAATAATTACTATTATGACACATTCCAGATGAAAAGATGTAGAGCTTTCAATTGATGATGCCCAAAGGCATTCAACATTTTTTCTTAGAATTGACAAAAAGGTTTCCAGGTATATACATAATCCTTTAAAGAATGGAAGCGAATATTATTATATTGCCCTAGTGCTATAACTCAGGTATGTAATGCTAATGGTTTTTAACACATCCAAGTGAAAGTGTAAGAAAGAGATATGAGGTCTAGATTACCAGAGCATTAAATATATTTTGCCAAGGCCACATAGGACTGTAGGGTGGCAGTGGTAGTCAGCAGGCCAAATTCCCCGATCTTACAGGGAGGAGTTTGGTATTTAACCAACTTTTCCTTTTTGAGTTATGCTGTTCTCATACCTACACCCATCTTTTTCTAAGAATGTTTATCTTATTTATTCATGGGGACCTAAAAACATCTATTTCCACTGAAATGTTTGTATTGAATTTTTGGGCGGAGTGTAATAAAACAGAACACTGGAAGGTATCATATTGACAGAGACTTTGTTTTGGTCCTGCTGAAAAAAGACTGATACATTGCTCAAAAATAAACCTGATGCCAAAGAAATGTGTAATGTAGTGAATAATAAACTTAAAGAATGTTTATAGAATTTCCAACATTTAATAGTTTCTAAATAATTGACCCAGAGAAATTTTCTACTTCTGGAACAAAATTCTGAGATAACTTAGACAGGACTTTTGCATCAAGTTACAGTCACATTATTTTCAAACAGATACTGAAAATGAAAATGAACTGTCTCTGATCTGTCACAACAACAATTTCTTCAGTCTATGATCCATTCTAGTTTTTCATCTAAAATTCCATTATTTTCTGAAGTACACAAATTCTTTAAATTGCATTAAGCCCTCCTGTTTCAACAGTAGAGGCAGACTGATGTTTCAGTGCCTTGAAAAGAATAAAACTTTGCTTAGGAACAGTATGGGGCAAGACAGACTAAGTTCACTGTGTTTACAGATGGTACAGATGTAAATATATGAGCATATTTCAAAGGAGCAACTCTTATTATCACTAACCCTTTAAATTTTCAGTTGATTTGCAACAGTATATGGTTAAAAAATAACACAGTGCAGCATCATTGTGAACTTAGGCTTCATTTTCCTTTTCATTTGTTAGAAACTCATTAAATAATTTCCCTGGCTCATCAAATAAGAATTCCTTCCCTGCCAGGGAAGTATTTTTTCTTTTTATTGAAAGTATTTACTATTGCTATTCTTTGAAAATACAAGACATGGATCACTTTCAATACAAAGTGTACATGGTGCAAGTGTGAGGCTGTGAGTATGCAGATGTGTCATATTGCAAGTGAGCTAAACAATAAACAATTCTCTGGTTCATTGGGGGGGGGGGGGGGGGTGGGTTGGCATCATGGTCACAATTCCAGCAAATCTGCATCGGCAAAGATGATAGCAGCTTGCAGTATTAAGTTCAGTTTCTTACAACTCATTATTCTAATGTTCGTCAGCATGGATAAATTTGTGACAAGAAAGCAAAAGGTTACAGAAAGTAAGACAGTGATGTATTCCAATTCAAATCTCAGGCTTCAACTTCAAGTAATATAAATACTACAGCTTATCAGGTAAAAATTGCAGCATTGGAAGTGACGTGTGTTAGCGAAAATAGTGAAAGTGCATTACACTAATTAAGGGATGTGTAGACAAAAATAGATTTGAAAAATAGAAAACAAATTATCCCTGACTTTCATCAAGCAGTTTTGGGAGATCTACATGCCTGCACTGCTCAGAAATACATATCAGCATATTGCTGATGCTACTACATTTTATTTATATAACACACCAATGCTACTGGTATTACTACCATTATAACACAAATAAATATAACACAAACTCCACCCCTTGTCAGAAAGTCAGATTCGAACCCTAAGGAAATTAGTGTAATTCCAAACTTCAGTAATGGGTTGTCAATATAATTACCAGACTGAAGCACAGTCATACTCAACTATATAAATAATGCTGCCACTTGGCAAATTTAGCTCTGTAGCTGCTTTTATACATTATTTTAATATTAATGTTTATAAATTTTATTGTATGGTTTGTAAAATGTATATCCCATTCAAGATCAGTAACTTTACATTTCAATGTAACCCCACTAATGTATCTGCCAATGTATCTGCACCTCAAAAGTACAAAATTAAGTCCAAATACTGCATAATAAGAAACAAGAAGGCACAACTCTGGTAGCTATAAGCGATAATTGGCCATCATGTCCTCTACTAACAGTGTCAGCATGCAGCAGATGAATAGCACTTAAGTGAAAAAGACGAGTCACTTGATCATGGTCCAGGCTTTAGGGAGGGTGGTCAATGATGTCCTAGCAAAACTGCTTCAACAATGTGGTGATGTTTTCTCCAACAGCTGCAAACTTTCAACATAACATGGTTCTGCTCTGGTCCAAAGTTTGCTTGCTCCTCAACAGAGTACATATCCAAGGCATTGCTTGTCATTCCTTGTAGGAGGATAATCTGAAGAAGTAAAAGAAATCTAAGATCTGAGAAGTGTATTTTACTTTTTAAATATGAGGAGTGTGGCTGGCCCCGTAGTGCAGTCGGTAGAGCACCTGCCTGTTGTGCTAGGGGTCCCAGGTTTGATTCCCGGCAGGGGTAGGAATTTTTCTCCAGCCAAGATTATTCCTCATCCTTCCCTGAGTCTGGAAGTATAATAGCGTCTGCATAGCTGAGTGGTTAGACCACTGGCCTACCACCTCGATGGTCCCATATGTGGTATTTGTGGTGGACGAAGTGGTGTCTGGGTGGGTTTTCTCTGGTTTCCCCTGCCATTCGTTCCACCAACTGCTCCATTATTACGTTTCCAATCATCCATTTCATCCATTTTGCTTGCATTTCATATCATCTTCTTCCTCACTATCATACCTGGTGCTTGGCTGACCACCTGCTTCTAGGACTTCACTCTGTCTGGTCCAGAGGTCCCTCAACTCCCCGACAGGGGTCTGACCCTAGGCACTGACTTGTAAGTCCTAGGGGGTGTAAGTCCTACGTAAGGGGAAGGCACTCAGGGAAAGAAAGAAATATGAGGGGTGGTAAGAAATTAAGGTTACAGGCTTTGCTGTGACAAAGCCAACTGATACATTAGGTTATTTTTCCACATAGTGTCCATATCAGTTTTTAATGTCTGCCTAATTATATCTGCCTGCTTTCAGTGTTATTGGGCCTAATTACAAGTTAGGTCCTCCTATTTTAAGTACCCAAAATATCACTTTTAACATCTAAATTTCTGCTCTCTAGTTATCATTGACCCAGCAATGTACATAAATGATAGTGAAAGTATTACACACCTATATTTGTCATTTTCATTTACAATATTATAATGATTTTCAGAGATTGTTATTCATTTTTATGTATAGTTATGAGAATAATTTAAATGTGAAAGATAAGCAATCTTGATTTCATCAATTCAGCTTTACAGTTTATCTGATATTCACTGTGCAAATTGCAAAGAGGACAAAAGAGAATAAATGAATTTCTTGATGCCATTAATGCTGCTAATAATAAACTAGAACTTTGTAAAATTAATATAGGTACCAGAATGCAATTTAATAATGTACCAATCTTGACTGGCTCTGCGGTTGAGTGATCAGCATTCTAGTTCCTTAACCCAGAATTCCTAAGTTTGGTTAACAGCTGGGGAAGGTTAATTTTTCTTGAATTAGAACCTTTCCCAGAGCTTGAATGTATGCATATGGTAACAAATGAAACTAAAAAAATGCAAAGTTACATAAGTTTTCATTACAATTCTTTTTATCCAGCCAAAATGGATTTAACGTTTAACAGCAATATTTGGTCAAAAAGCTCCTGTAATAAAGATGGTTTACAACTGGATGGTTTACAAATGAACAAATCTTACTTCTCAGTCAAGAAATCAACTCCTTCAATAGGAAAGAAGATAATGTATCAGTTTTTATTGATTTCCAAAGTGTATATGATTCTATGCAAAACAGAACTACTAAAGAAAGTAAAAAAAATTGGGATACAAGGTCCAATGTTTTCGTGGCTATGTTATTTCCTAACACAACGCTTCATTGCTACCAGATATGGAAGAAATATATCTAAATACAAACAAGTACACCGCGGCTTACCGCAAGGTGCAGTGCTCAGCACTACACTTTTTAATATATTTATTAACGATCTGCCACAACAAATACAAGAATCCGGTGTGAAGGGTGCACTATTTGCTGATGACTTAGTAATGTGGACTTCAAAACCAAAAAGCAAAATTACAGAACTAGGAAAAACCATGCAACAATCCTTAACCAACCTACAAAAGTGGACCAAAAAAAATTTAATGACTGTTAATCCAAAAAAATCAAACTACCAAATCTTTTCACTAAGAAAAAAAGCACTAAAAATAAAACTAAAGTTTGAGGGTCAACAATTACCAGAAAGAAAGGAAGCAAAGTATTTAGGAGTTACATTTGATACCAAACTTACATGGACCACACAATTAGAAAATGTAATACAAAGAGCAGAAAGGCGCCTTTCACTGTTAATACATCTAACAGGAATAAAGTTATGTTCCAGAGCAACTCTTAACACAACATACAATGTATATATAAAGTCATTATTTACTTACTGCAGCGAAGTTCTTATAACAGCAAATACAAAAAAAATTCAAATCTTTCAAAACCAAAGTCTGAGACTAATTACAGGTGCTATCAAAACCACACCAATACCAGCAATGGAAATACTAACCAACCAATACCCCATTGAATATGAAATAGAAAAAGCAGCTCTTACTCAACATGAAAAGTGGATCAGACTCCCATTCAGTGCATGGAACAAGAGGAATTTTACACATACACTAAAGACTCAGGAGAGCTTTCTTTACAAAATTCAAGACATCAAGAAGAATATATGCCTTCCTAATTCAAAGGAAAACTTCATATCTAAAGTCAATCCGACACAAACATTAGACATCACATATTATTTACACCTGATAGAAGAAGTTACGAAAGGTGGTACTCCGACTAGTGTTCTAAAATTATTGGCATTAGAGATGATCCATACTAGATTTCCAGAACACAAATGGCTCCATATTTATACTGATGGATCATTTATATCAAACCAAGATGGAGCAGGGGCTGGAGTTACGTGTCACCTCTTTTCCTATTACAAGTCTTTGGGTTATGGAACTACAAACTTTGATGGAGAAATTGAAGCAATTCGAAGGCCCTACAAAATCTTTTGTACAAAATTTCACATTTTCAGCAAGCAGTTATTCTCTCAGATTCCAGGGCAGCAATTATAGCAATCACTTCCAAGTTGTCACCAAAAAACCAAACAATTATAGAATGTTGGAAAATCCTTACCCATCTAACCGCACTTCAAAAACACCTAGTCTTTCAATGGATACCAGCTCACTGTGGACTGAGTGGTAATGAGAAAGCTGATTTTCTTGCAAAAAAGGGTACCAGCAGTGTACAAAAATCTATAGTTGATCTACCATTTTATGCAGCTAAAAGATTAGTTAACTCTAAATTCAAAAAAATTATTGCAAAATATAACTATGAAGAACCAAAGAATAAAAGATGGGAACTACCAAACATTCAAATAGTTGTTGTTTTCTAGTGCCTTGCATCTGGCAATGAAGCCATTAGCATTCGTGCTTTCCAATACTTTTGAACTGTAGTTTCTTCTGATCTTAATGCTTCACAGGTCTTCAAACATTCAAATAGTAATTCCTGAGTATCTTCGAAAAACAGCAGTTGCAACCTTCAGGTTGATTACAGGACATGATTGCCTGGCAAAACATTTAAACAGAATTGGGATATATTCTTCACCACTCTGCCCTCTATGTGATCTGCAAGAGGAAATGGATCAAGACCACCTTCAAATATACCCGGCCACTTCTAGTGCCCCATCCATCAGTGAAAAAATATAGAGCAAAAGGATTAATGACTTCATTGTCAGAAGTTCAGCTTTACCTAACAATAACACAACAACTAGTTTGCTGGGATTGCCAGTGGAAGGGAATTGTCTGCTTGTAAGAATGGCAGTTCTATGAGAGTTATCCATCAACACTGCAGTCTCCGAGGAACGTCGAAGTTGTATTGGAATTGATTATGGCTGATAAGCACGTAACTTTTGATGAATTTAAAGGCAGACAGGGTTCGGCTGCACAACCCTGTGCACAATCATTCAAGAAAATTTGGATACAAAAAATTTGATGTATTGCACTCCTATGACCTCTACTCATGTACAAACTATTCTTACAAAACCTTATTCCTCAAACTTCATGCTAGTCAAGATAAACATTTGTAGAAATTATCTTGTTGCTAATTTCCTTGTTGGTACAAGAGTGCAAAGTGCATGAGAATACAGTAGGCTCTGAGCAAAGGTGAAATCTTTTAAAGCTGGTTGCTATGTGAAGGCTTTGAAATTCCATTCTCTTTTCATGGCCAAGAGATAAACGTGTATAATGACATTCCATTTAAGACAAATTTAAGTACTGTAAAACTCTCACAAATAACAAAGAATACCTCTGAAATGGTTCATTCCACCAAAAAAAGCATTTGTACATAACTTTGTTTTAATGAGATCTACTTTTTTGTGTATTAAGATTTTGTCTATCTCTTATGATTTACCAGTTATGCAAAAGTCATCAAAAGTAATCAGGACTACATAGGCTACAACAAGAAAATTCAAAATATACATTTCACTTGCCATAAAAACATGTTAAACATATGGTATATTTGAGAGGTAGAACTGGAACTTAAAAATTCAATGCCACAACTGGGATTTGAACCACAGACCTTCCGCTTACCGGGCGGATCCTCTAACCACTGAGCTATTGTGACAAACTGCCAGAATGGCATTAAATTCTCAAACCAGTTCGTATTTCTCCTGGTAAACCACAAAGGCAGTCTCACATCAGAGACAAATTACCCCAATGGTGACTTACTATTGTAAGTACTTTTTATCCCAGGATTAAATAACCTTCAGATGGTAATTATTATTTATTTATGCCAACAAACTTACTGTTGGTGAGAGGTAGAACTGGAACTTAAAAATTCAATGCCACAACTCCGATTTGAACCACAGACCTTCCGCTTACCAGGCGGATGCTCTAACCACTGAGCTATTGTGACAAACTGCCAGAATGGCATTAAATTCTCAAACCAGTTCGTATTTCTCCTGGTAAACCACATGGCCAGTTGTGGCATTGAATTTTTAAGTTCCAGTTCTACCTCTCAAACTTTGCCCACACACGGCTTGTGTGTTTAAAAACACCAACAGTAAGTTTGTTGGCATAAATAAATAATAATTACCATCTGAAGGTTATTTAATCCTGGGATAAAAAGTACTTACAATAGTAAGTCACCATTGGGGTAATTTGTCTCTGATGTGAGACTGCCTTTGTGGTTTACTAGGAGAAATACGAACTGGTTTGAGAATTTAATGCCATTCTGGCAGTTTGTCACAATAGCTTAGTGGTTAGAGCATCCACCCGGTAAGTGGAAGGTCTGTGGTTCAAATCCCAGTTGTGGCATTGAATTTTTAAGTTCCAGTTCTACCTCTCAAACTTTGCCCACACACGGCTTGTGTGTTTAAAAACACCAACAGTAAGTTTGTTGGCATAAATAAATAATATGGTATATTATTAAAACTGTTAGAGCCATTTTGAGAGAGTCAAAATTTTCAATGTGAAGTGTAGTTCAGGGCAGAGGAATGTTCTTCAAAATCTTTGTGTCATGTCCTTGAACTTTACCGACTTTTAATTTTTGAGTTATGCTCTTCAGAAGCACACACAGAAATGCAAATGCACACACATACAGACCTTTTTCTAAAAATGCCTTTTTTGTACTCATGGGCCTTGAAAACATATTTCCGGTGAAATTTCAATATCCGAGTTTTGGGTCAAATGCAATGCTTCCCCTAGATGTAGTAGAGAAAGTAAAACTGTGTGTACTTTGGATTCCATGGTACTTGACACAGGCACAGGAGAAATGGAGAAAGGAAATTCTAGATTTTTTTGGAGAACCTAGTGACTGGTGATATATCATGTTGACTAGCATACACCTGAGAAGAAAGTCCAATCCTTGCAATGGAAACATCCTTGGTGTGTCCCAAGAAATCTGCAGGTAAGCAGATGATCACCTTTTGGGACACTTATAGCATATGAATTGGCTTCCATAAGGAACAATTGTTAACAGCAGAGTGTACTGTGATACCCTTACATGACTTAAATGCAGGATACAGCAATAGCAGCAGTGTCCCTCCAGCATGACAATGCAAGGCCTCACACCTGCAATGCCACGACTGCATAGTTAACATCATTAGGGTCCATTGTTGTGCCATACTCACCATATTCACCAGATCTCACTCCATAATTCTAAAGTAAGAACAAATTAGAAACTAAAAACTTCACTTATCTTATTGTTTTGGTGCTGACCCTGCTAATTTGTTCTTACTTTAGAATCTTGTTGCTTCACTGTTAATAGCTTAAATTTTCCATATTTATCTCACTCCATAATCCCAACCTGGGCTTCCCTTACCCTTACAGATAAATGTTTAGTAACACTCAAGTTCTTCAGACATTGTCTAATCATTACTATATTCACCATATAGGCCAGCTATATTATACACGATGGTTATGTATCATTGCAGATCTATTGAACAAAAATGGTTTGTGTGTATACCATTGTTTTGTTATCTAAATAGCTATTTCATTTTTATGCTCTACTTTTGCACCATTATCTTCAAACTGACTTCATTGTTCTTACAAACTTGTTTGTTATTTTAGTAATTTTTAATAGTTTCTCAAAAGTATTACTCTTTGACCTCTGGCACAGCTACAAAAATATGCTGACTGCCTCAAGGAAATGAATCATGTTAATAATGTGTATGAAGGAATGTAATTGAAACATGGAAATTAAAAATAACAGTGGTGAAGTTAAGGGGGTGTCGGAGTCTCAGGTTACCTAAACTAAATACAAATAAATTGTATGATATATGCTGGAGGCAGGGGGAGCACATCCTATGTGTTCAATGGTTCAGTGAACCCCCGGAAAAAAGTTGTTTGTCCAAATTATAAATATATATATATATATATATATATATATATATATATATATATATATTTAAACAATCATTTTTGGTTTTTTTCTTATGTCAGATAATTTTATGTGCACTTTCAAAGTATTTTTTTGCATGAAAAACTTTTAAGTCATTCAGATAGCACGCATACGCACCAAAGTTTGCCCAGATGTTCCGTAGGTTCAATTTCTCTTGTGAACCTCCGAGTGTAAGCTTATGGGTGCTCTTTCAGCAGGGAGAGACAAGAGGGGAGGTCACTAGGTATACATGAATATGCATTGGTTGGGGAAGCAGCTCCAACTGTAAGTCGGACTCTGGCGGAAACGCACGAATCAACCCGAAATGAAAGTAACCCAGCCAGAAGAATTAGCACGTGTTTTCAGTGTAACAATGGAGTGATTGTCTGCTATAGTTTAACTGTATTATACTGTATTCAGTTATTTACTTGTGCTTTAGTGTTTATATGCAATTCATTTGTTCTTAGAGTTATTTTCCAAGAAGAATGAATAGTTTTCAACATCTTTTAGAAACAGATTTCTCAGCTTTAAGCTTGAAAGAGAAGTGTGGAATAAAGAAGCTCGGTAGACCGATACCTCCTCTCAAATTAATACATGTGCAAACAAGCCAAGGTAAGACATTTTGCAGGTCTTTTAACATAAATATAAATAAAAGTAGTTGGATTTGCAGTTGTATTTACACAAATAAGCTATTTTGTTTTCCGTGCTTGCTGTTTGCTAAGGATAAATATACAAGTTGAACATGCACTGGCATGTCCGATCTAAGTCATCTAAAACAGAAGGTTAAGAAGCACGAAGAATCCATTTAACGTAAGAATGCTTATTTGGATTTATCAGTCCTTGGAAAAACAGAAATTATGCAACAGATTAGCTCAGCTTTCAGACAGAATATAGAAAGACACAATGACAACTACAGAAAAATTCCTATATTCTTTCCAAAATAATTGATTGTATTAACTTCTGCAGTGAATTTGAACTTGCCTTGCATAGACATGATGAAGCTGCAGAATCTATCAATCCTGGAATAATCAGTGCGATAATAAGTTTCACTTCAGCTTTGGATGCAGCTGTAAAAGGGCATATGAATAATGCTACAGTCTTTGAAGGTACAGACATGGAAAAAGCAATTGAGCGCTTTAGGAGACCAGAATGGTTTTGCATCCCACGTTGTGCTAAAGCGAGATTTACACAAGTCGACATTTCCAAGATGCAGCTTGAGTTTATTGATAGTCTCTGTTCCATATGTTATTGTCTGTTAGACACACAAATAGACTGTGTCTTGAATCACCACTCACATTTGTATCTGCTCCTGATAAAGAAAGGGGCAGTATAGCAAACTGCCAATGGAGGAAAGTAGCAGCAAAGGAAGTGTGTCACATAATAATGCATCAGAGCCAACAAGGTTTGAGTTCTCCACTCACTTATTGGCCACTAATTTACTTGACCAGCACTTCTTTCCTGCATTGAAAAATAAATTTCCTGAAAAAATCCTTTCTGACATGCAGACCTATCCATTTTTAAATAAATCTAAGTTAAAAACAGAACTACAGATCATTTATTCTCGAAATGATTTTAAAGAAATTAAAAGTGCAATAGCCCTTCTAAAGTTTTTAATTGAAAATAAGCTGCAAGAACTCTTTGTTGATGTTATGAAATTGTTAAAATTAGTAGCTACTATTCCAATGGCAATGTGTGAAGCAGTGAGACATTTCTCCACTTTGTCTGGATCAAAACATTTCTTAGAAGTACCATGGATGAAAATGGCTGTCTGCTCTTGCCATGCTGTCTATTGAAAAGGAAATGTCTTCCAGATTTCAACGCGTCATAGACAGATTCGCCAAGCAAAAGGAAAAGGAGAATGGAGTTTCTCTACAAATATAGTTTTACTGGAGATTCAAACCCATCAACGTCATCAGGCTCATTTAAGGTAATTTCAGAGCTACCGAATACTTCATGCAATTTAGAAAAGTAAACCGCATAATGCACTGAAAATAGTGAACCCCTTGTTATTTTAGGCACCATCCACCACTGGCTGGAGGTAAAAAGCAAAACAGCATCCAAACAATGACGCTAAGTTATTTGTATATTCGTACAACTTAAAACAGCATAAAACTTTAGGAGTCCAGATAACATCAGACTCGCACATGCTGGCACAAGGGAGGGGCCATTCTGGGAAGTTAAATTGGCTTCCAGGAGTGAGGTGTGTTTGAATACAGAGCACAATGAAACCTGAGAGTTCAGTTTTTTACAATCTGTCTTTCTCATGCTTCATAATGAGTAAGATTAATGATCTGGTTGTCCATATTATTAAAGCACCATTATTGTCCATTTCTTTTAAAGAAAAGTGTGCTCTAAAGAGTTAGAGATTGACACCACATCTGAACATTGTACAAAAGGATGGAAAGCCAAATATCTTACCAGTCCCACTGGAATACCTTTGGCTCACAGCAAGAATTATAAACTATAAATTGTTATCGTTATGTTTGGATGTTATTTGGAGATGAAAGAGTGTGTGTGTGTGTGTGTGTGTGTGTGTGTGTGTGTGTGTGTGTGTGTGTGTGTGTGTGTGTGTGTGTGCACGCGTGCGTGGCTTAAGTTGATTAAATTTTTTTCATAGGACGTGTAAACATTAAGTTTCAAAAACAATACATCAAACAGTGAGCATTTTCATCTTCTTGGAAAATGTAGTATCAATCATGCCTTATCAAAGTGGTATGCCTTTCAGCTCTGAAGCATAATCAGTCAATTCACAATAGGCAAGTAATTGGAAAATTAACTCAAGTGGTGCGTTACCCAGGGAAATAAGAAACAAAAACTTCCCTTACACTGGCACAAGAGTGAAGATTGCTAATAAAGTCAATTATCTTCAAATGTTTGAATTTTTGGGGCTAGAACAGTTCTTAAAAGGACTTTTATAATCCATCCTAAGATTTTATGGACCTGTAAAGGAGTAGCATTCAAAATGAGTTTATTGAATGTACACTTAACTCAGGTAATAAATGAAGAAATTAGAAAATAAATTTCAGCTTGTGAATTTGTATTTATTCAAGGAGATGGAACTTTGAATCTTTCCTGTCAGTCCCAGATAAACATTTTATTTTGCTATTGTGCTGGCAGTACCATTCAGCATAGATTTATGTCGGTCTGGATAGCTCAGATGGTTAGACACTGGCCTACTGATCCCGAGATCACGGTTTCAGATCCAGCCGATACCGATGGTTTTTAAGTGTGCTTAAAAAATGATAGTCCCATCTCAGTAGATTTACTGGCACGTAAAAGAACTCCTAATGAAATTCTTGTGCACAGGCAACACTGTTATGATTCTGGCAATTGATAGGGTCATTAAACAACAAAATAAGTATAATTTAATTTTTTAAGCATAGATTTATGGTGTTTTATGCCTCAACAGATAAAAGTACTATATTAAAACTTTTTTCAAAGTGTAATTTTTTAGAATAAAGACAATTTTATTGTTGATTACTTTTTAACTGGCTGGATATTTACAGCTACATCAGCAGAACAAAATAAGTTTGAAAACCACAGTCAAAGAACATCAGAGGAATATTAAATTGAAACAGCTGGATAAATCTGCAGTTGCCAACCACTTTTGAAATTGTAATCATGAAATGGGTCCAGATATTAAACTTCTAAAACCAATTCAACTGTCCTCACATTTAGATATCTGAGAAAAAATCTTCATTGTTTCTAGTTGCAATGAAATTGTTAATTTTGAAATATTGCCACTTGATCCAAATTCTTCAGCTATGCAAACCAGCTACTGAAGAGAGAAGTAGCATGGGTGTTCCAGAAAGATCACTTGTTCCAATGCGTAGTGACACAAGATCTAGCCAGCGGGAGAAGTTGCTGCTGCCACTGCCTCTAGCCACGATTAGCAAGACCCATTGCAATCTACCACTAGAAAGAAGACGAAGGCAAAGGGGCCTTTGAAAGTGCTTGTCCAACTCTACCAGGGAAGAATTATGAAAAAGTCTAAATATGCCGTAAGTTAAAAAGATATGGACTTTCAGATATTATTTTGCATGTCTTAAGATAATGAGGAATATATAAGAAATGAATCTGTCAGACCTACAATGGAACCTCTGTGTAGTTGAGTTCTGCAATAGGAGAGCAAAGCACTATCAAACATGCAATGTTCATTGATTGTTGCACACACTGTGGATGAAAACAATGGAAGAAGTGTGTATCTTCATTTATGATTTAACTGCCTTCAAAACTTATTTTAGAAAATCACCAAAGAGAACAAGTCCTGAGAGATGCAGGTTTCAAACTAACACAAACATGAGCAACAACTACAATGTCTTACCATTTCATAGACTTTAAAGCAGCTCTAAGCACATTGTTGATAATGAAAAATGGGACGCTGAATCTGTAAATGGTGCTACAAATAGATTAAGAGATTGAAGGATCCCACAGTTATCTTTTGGTTCTGCTTGTATAACAAGATATTTTGTTTCACAGACCATTTATTTAAGGTACTGCAACATAAAAAAAAAAAAAAAAAAAAAGCACTTCTTATGTAAACATGTACAACCCTGATATAAAACTAATCATATGCAATCTGAAAACGTGTGAAACGAAGACAGTGATCCATTGTCTTAATATCAGCAAAACTTAGAACCATGGTATGTCTTCACAATTATTTCCAGTGCCCTTACTTAAAATGCTAGCATATGAATTTATTGATGTAATATTGGTTCAGATGGAAATGCAGTTTGGAGATTTGGAAAACTTTCATTTTGGCGAGTTATAGATGAAAATGATATAAACTTAAGGTTATAACAAAATATTCCCAACAGTAAAATTAAAGCAACTGCTGGATATGTATCCATTATTTTTCAGAGTGAGCAATTAAATAATGAACTAGTAAACTATACTCTATGAAACAAAACATTTACCATCACAAATGCTGTTAAAATATTTTTTGGATAATAGCCTTGATACAGTTTATGAACAAACAACATGGCTGTTACATTAGTTGCTTTAGTTCCACTGACAACAATTTTCAGGAACCGTGTCAGTGATGGCAGAAAAGAATGCTGTATGGAGTTAATATACCACAAAATCTAAAGTAAGTCTCAGACTTCCCAGTCAGCCATAGCTTGCACATTCTATTTTGAACACTGACCTTCACCTAAAGGACAGTTAGCAAGTCAGGATCTTCTCTCTTTTCTATCATCTGTGTTAGTGACCTTATCTCTCGTATTAACTTGATGCAATATGCTGTATTTATCATCTGTGCCCCCTTAACTTTCCTGTGCAGACAATGAAATAAGCAGTCCAGTTATTCTTGAAAGGGTGATAACATCACAATGAGATAACGATGCTGCTGAAGGCAGGTAAGTGACAAATAAAGGGTTAATTTAAATATTTCAGTGTTAAAAAACGATTGCGCAGGTTATACATTTTTGCAAACTGTTTTCCATACTTAAATAGCTCCCAACTCACTAATTGTCCACTAGGTGAAGGTCAGTACTCAAAAACCAATGCACAAGCTATAAAAGAAGTATTCAATTTAGCCAAATGAAATAGACGGATTGCATAGTGCAAGTAAAAACAACACACCGATGTGGGTACATATTAGAGTGTCATTTATCAAAATACCTGTGTCTATGATACTAACATCCTATATTTACACTCAGGGCCATGCAGGAATGAGTAGATTTAAGTTATGTGTAGCTCCACCATCTTCCTCTTGATTGCCAAGTAACTTCTTTTTCAGAAAATGGGTGGAGCTAAATGCTGCCAATGAGCTGTGTTATATTCTTGCTATTTGAATGTGGTTAAGTTAATAATCATGATCATATTACTAAGGCTGATAAGAGTCAATTTAATGACATTTTTGACCCTGGACAACATCAGAATCTTTATGGAATAACAGATTTCAGCTTACTATAAATTGTATTTTCCTATCAGCCAAGGAAACAGAGAAATGGCATTATCGTCATTATCATGATAATCCTCATCATTTATTATTTGTAGACGCTGGCCCATAGCAATTATTGAAATTGACAAATACAGAGAAACAGTATGATATTGGTGGCAATAATTAAATGGTGGTATGCATATACCTAGCTTCTTTGGCTACTTCTAAGGAAGTGCTTGTCAACACTCCACCCTCTATTGTTATTGTTGTTGTTGTGTTTAACGCCCGCTTTTACTACTACGGCACCGCAGGCGGTCCACCCTCTAAAAAGTCCAAGTTATGAGGGGCATTTGGAAATGATTTACAATTGTGTTTAACAAATACTGCTACATCTACTTGCATGTCCTCTCGTAGGACGATGACCTGATGCTAGTACACTATGCAGACACTATGCCAGGTGGAAGGGAAGTCATTACATTAATTTAAACCAGTGGTAGATCTCGGTATTTGGAACACATTTTGTATCTTATGTTTTGGTCTCTGACCATTTCCTAAGGAGATATTTTAGTTTTGTCAAAAACAAGCTGGCAACACAGCAGATTGTGTGGGTGGGACTTTCCCTTGCTCAGTACATAAACAAACTTCCTAAAGGTGCGGCTTGAAAACAAACACATACCGTGCCTTGTCCTTCTGTGTTTACTGTGCATGTGTAAGCTAATCACAAGCGTTAGCTTCCAAAACACAAGAAGAAAGCGAAAGTGTTTACATCCACAAACCAGGTCAATTCCCTGACCAACCTCAACGCAACTTTGTCGACATGGTACACGTCTGAAGGAGCTGAACGTAGTACTCCTTCACGTCTTTTAAGTGATTAATTATTTCGAAACCCTGTGTGATGTCTCATAATTACTACGGAGGTATTTCAGAAAGAAGTTACTCTACGTATTTTACAAGTAACGAACTGTTATCTTTAAGCGGCTAGAGGCTGTGCAAATAAACATACCGTACAGAAGAACCTGTACGACCTGTCCTCGAATGCTGAATCTTCGTAGATTATTGTGGAATCACGCACCCAATTTGGGTCAAAAACAATTTATTCTTTCGAAATCGTCTGATCAAAGAACAAAATGTCATTCAATGTTTGTAATGCTTCTATGAAGCATATATTAGAAGGAATGTAATGACTTCCCTTCCACTCTGTATATTATAGCTAGATGGTAGTTGTGAAAGAGCAGCACTTGTTTGTTAAGTAGAGAAAGCCAAGGACAAGATAGAAGGTGACTATCATGGATAAAGATGACTGCATGGTTTTCGTGGAAGGAGGGAGTGAGGATCCGTGTGCACAGTGCATTCTACACTTGACACAACAGGTGCAGGAGGAGAGCAAAGTTTAAGTTTGTTGTTCACTACTGGAAATGGAAAATGAAGATCCAAATTTTTTTGAGAAACTGATGATGAATCACTACCATACACCTAAGAAGAAATGTTGCATAACATTGAGGGACGCGCTGCAAGATAAAATTTCGGCAATAGAAATGAAGGCAGCTGTCCACGAGTGAGTGTGCAGTATCCCCAAACAATGACTCCGTGACGCAATAATGAAGTTCCCAGAAATGTGGTAAGAGTGTATTGACATTGGTAGAGACATCCCATATACATTGAATTATTTTTATTAATAAATAAGGCATGAAAATACTGCTGTAAATCATTTGCGAACGCCCCTCATACATTGGACTAGCCATATCTAGACGATTCAGAGTAGGTACAATAACCGGACTGCTCCAAGGCAGTCTGAAAGACGCGATAAGGTCTGGGTGGTAGCTAGTATTAGATAAAAGTGAAAACCTTACGAAAGAAACATTATTGCGATCTTGGGGCATGAGCGATTCTTTCTGATTCCAAGTTCAGATGGGTATTCCATGCCCTGTTCCCACACAGAAACCCTGGAGTAGCGCCTGGGAGAGCGCTGGTCTGGAAGCCACTCAGTCATTACAGTGAAGCTTGAACTAAGTGCACTCAGAGCTAAAAGCAGCCTCATTACCGTTCTAAACACGTGTAATGTAGATAGCGATAGCCTACTAAGTACCTATTTCTTTGGACGGCGCGAAGTGACGGGAGCGCTGACGCAGAGGTGGTTCCCCGGCATAGCGAAATTCCATACCGCTTTTAAGCGGGTATAGCACCTGAATAAATGAATGAATCTTTTTGGTTACTTTATTTCTACAGCTGTCTCTTATCAACGACTGTGACTTTGGGAATAACTTGTTGGTGTTAGCCTACCTGTTGGATTACGCATTGCTTTTACTTTGAAACATGGCACTTCACTTAATCACACACTTCCGGACTCTGGAGTCCAATTATTATGGAAGTAAATTCAGCATCTCTGTGTTGGGCAGTTAGTGTATTGATTACTCGATCGCAGAAATAGTAAAAGGAGTTTATTATTGCATATTTTGGATTAACAGACAAGAGCATATTATAACTCAAGTATTTACACTATCATTTTTAAAAATAAAAGAAATGTAGATACATTTTTTTGGAATTGAGTTATTTATGGATTCTTGGGGCATTCTGTTAAAAGCCACTTAAAACGTTGAAGTGTTTACGTTTTATAATATTTGGGGTAGGAAAGAAAAAAGAGTCACTTTCTTGGACAAGTGTGCGTCCACACCAATTAAACAAACAAAAAATTATGATTGTTACACTCGCACGACTTTCTCTCTATCGTTTGTTAATCGGCACACTACGAATTATTCTCATGAAAGCTTATTATATTCTCAGCTGCACACAGTAAGTATATACTGCACGTATTGTATTTCACCCGAAAAGTCGATACCAAGATGTCATCGAAATACGCACTTGAGGCTCCCTGAATGAAAAAAGCATTTTTAGAAAATGGTCTGTATGTGTGTGTGTTCGCGCGCGCGCGAAGATTTCAAGAACGTCCCCAATTCTATAGGGAACACGAAATAAGAAGGCACATGAGTAGCTCCAATCCGTACTCAGCTATGGAGCGCTGTTGCGGGCTCATATCGCTATGCGAAAGAAAGAGAGGGGAGATATGGACGTGAGCGTTACCAGTAGACAGCAGCGAGGACGGTGAAGGATTGCAAGGTGCACATTTAAAACCTGTCATAACAATTTCAATCTCTTTAAAATGAGACAATAGGCTCTAATCGTGTAATTTGCTTCAAATATAAATTCCTCACCTAAGCAGATAATTTTCATTTGCAATCTAATGTTTCAACGGAGTTCATACCTTTCAATAAATAGATGATAAAACATTACAATGTTGAGTTTTTAAATTTGTTATTATATCCGATTCTCTAGGAACGTTTTCGTGTAAATATTTTTGTTATCGGAGTGAAAATGACAGAGTTACGTGACGATTTAAATAAATCTAAACGGAGGTCGTAGTTGCGCAATTTGAGGCATTTTCTGATAGGTATTTCTCATATTTTTCTCAATTTTTCTAAGTGTCTATACAGAGTTTCTGCACATATGTTAATCAGTTTCTATATTAGGTATTCTAAGTGAAAATCTACATAATTAAGCAACAAATGCCTAAGCACAATTTCAAGCCACATTTTACGAATAATATTCCAATGTGGCCTTCTCGGTTGTGTATTTTAGACATTTCAGCACTTAAATGTTCCTTACGATGAAATTTGTAAGTTAACAGAGCGAAGCTACGGAAATAGTTTCCCCAAATCTGCCAACCAGAATTTGCAATGCGGTTATTAATATAAGCAAGTATGTTAGACTAACATGCTCATCAAAGTTTGCATTATATTAAATATAGCAAAAGCGGAAACTCGCCATTGAACAAAATATTTTTTAAACCAGCTGTGTGAAGACTATTTTTAGCAATCTTATTTTATAGCTCAGTAAGAAACATCAATATGCAGTGTTGATTAAAAAATCTGATGTGTTGCACTCACATGACTTTCTCTACTCTTGTACTAACCATTCTTACAAACTCTTATTCCTATATCTTCTTCGTGTTAGTTAAAATAAACATTTGTACAAATTATCTTATTGCTTATTTCCTTGTAGGTGCAAGGGGAATATTGGAATACAGTAGGATTTGTGCGATAGTCAAATCTTTTAAAGCTTTGAGATTCCGTTCTCTTTGTACACGTAACATAAAAAAATGAACAACGATGACCCATTTCACGAAAGTTCCAAGTTTTCCGAAACTCACACACATAACAAGGTATATCTCCGAAATGGTTCACCCTACAAGAAAATTTATTGAGACATAAATTGTGTATTTTAGCAAGATCTACATTTTTGTATAGTATAATTTGGTCTATCTCTTAACGGTTTACCAGTTATGGAAAAGTCGTCCAGAGTAAATACGACTACATGGGCTATAGCCAGAAAATTCAAGATATACATTTCATTTGTCATAAAAATATCTCAAACATATGACATTTTAATCAAAATCGTTAGAGCCATTTTCAAGAAAATCAAAATTTTCGAAAAATTTTCCATGTAAAGGGTAGTTTAGGGTGGGGCTATTTTCTTCAAAATCTTCGTGTCACATCCTTGAACGACATTAAACTTAAATACCAACTTTGGTTTTTAACCGACTTTTCGTTTTTGAGCTATGCTGTCCACAGACTGACGGACACAGACACACACACGGACCTTTTTCTAAAAATGCTTTTTTTTTTTGGATTCAGGGGGCCTCAAAACATGTATTTCGGTGAAATCTCGACTTCGAATTTTTGGGTGGAATACAATACTTCCCCTACTTACCAGTAGAGAAAGTAAAATTGTGAACATTGTATCGCAAAGAGAATTTGCCATAAAACAGCTTACATTTTTTGTTTAAAACACGTAATCCAGGAATGACTTAACATAACGTATTTTATCGCATAAGCCCCCCCTCCCCTCGCATATTTCCCGCCCCTATGATTTTTCATTACTAAAAAATATTTACCTATTAAACATCGCATAATTCCCTCTCCTGGTTCGTTCTTATTGGAGTTGCCTTCAAATGACTTGATAATGGACAACAATCGACGCAGCGCTTGCCACAAAAATACTCGTATAGCCATTGTCATAACGTATCGTAAAATTTAAATGTGAAGTTACACACGTGTTTGTTTCTAAGTCAATTTCTTACAAGTCACCATATTGTTAAAAAGAGCTTTAAAAACTGGTATTTCTGGTGCCATTAATGGTTCTGGCGACATGTTGTGAAATAGTGAAAATGAAGATGTGTTATCTGAGCCAGATATAAATGAAAAAAAGTGATGATAGTGATGGAAGTGAGACCGCAGAATAGTCAGAGAAAAGAAACAATGAAACAATACATTATAGGCCCAATGAAACCGTGGTATATATACAGTTCATTCACAAATTACTGTATACCCATATAACTTTTACATAATACTACATGGTTTCCCTTCCTTTCTGAATTCCTAGAAGCACCACTCGCATAATTCCCTCCCCAGTGTTTTCAAGCAAATTATTCCAGAAAAAAAAAAGGGGGGGGGGGAATTACGCGATAAAATACGGTATATGCACCAAGCTTTGAAGCCCACTTCTTTATACAGATTCAGCAGTACATCTTTCTGAAAGTCGTCCAGGTTCGAAATCCGTTTTTCTGTCTTATGGTGTTTTCCGGGGGATATAAACAAGGGCCGTCCGGATTCAGAAGAAGTTATTTTACCTTGTTATGCGACAGTGAATGTTCACTTACATTGCATGCTTTAGCTGTTAGCACCCGGCTCTGTTTAAATACAATGTTCGCACGCACTTCTACTGAGGACAATTCTTTTAAAAAAATGTAAACACTGAAAATAATAGCCCGCGCATCTGAATGCAATACTTTTCCTTTTGATTTACTTGTCTGGAAGCCGCTTGTACCAGGTTTTGTTAATGCCATGTTTCTTAGCAACAAAACGAGTTACAGTAATTATAAGACACAGGTAACACTGTAGATATATGTCAGACATGGAACACGCATAAGAATAAACTATATAGCGTTCCACTCTTAGAAGACAGTATGGAGTTAAATGGGACATCTCTGTCTCTATCTAGCGCATACAAGTTGCCATTAGCCGCGTCCTTTTCTACCCTCGCGCTGTTGCCAGATTACTAATAGCATGGTATAAATATTCATTTGTTATAAATTTCAGGTTTGAACACATTATCCTATGCAGAATTTTTTTCTCTATCAGGTTATATCCTTTTCAGAGTCATTATACATTTCTATAGGTCCAAATTTCTTCAGAAAACGTTTTTTTTTCAATAGAAGTCCGATATTTGCTGTTTCTATACTCATCACGCACTAACAAACTAACTGCTAGAATGCATCTATATTTTTTTCTTAGGTAGAGTAAACCATAGTGCTACTACCTGCCTACTTTAAATTCTCTATGTTTACCCAGTTAAGTGTTATAATTTTTACTTTCTCTACTGGTAAGTAGGGGAAGTATTGTATTCCACCCAAAAATTCGAAGTCGAGATTTCACCGGAAATACATGTTTTGAGGCCCCCTGAATACAAACAAAAAGCATTTTTAGAAAAAGGTCCGTGTGTGTGTCTGTGTCTGTGTGTCTGTCTGTCTGTCTGTCTGTCTGTCAGTCTGTGGACAGCATAGCTCAAAAACGAAAAGTCGGTTAAAAACCAAAGTTGGTATTTAAGTTTAATGTCGTTCAAGGATGTGACACGAAGATTTTGAAGAAAATAGCCCCACCCTAAACTACCCTTTACATGGAAAATTTTTCGAAAATTTTGATTTTCTTGAAAATGGCTCTAACGATTTTGATTAAAATGTCATGTTTGAGATATTTTTATGACAAATGAAATGTATATCTTGAATTTTCTGGCTATAGCCCCTGTAGTCGTATTTACTCTGGACAACTTTTGCATAACTGGTAAACCGTTAGAGATATACCAAATTATACTATACAAAAAATGTAGATCTTGCTAAAATACACAATTTATGTCTCAATAAATTTTCTTGTAGGGTGAACCATTTCGGAGATATACCTTGTTATGTGTGTGAGTTTCGGAAAACTTGGAACTTTCGTGAAATGGGTCATCGTTGTTCATTTTTTTATGTTACGTGTACAAAGAGAACGGAATCTCAAAGCTTTAAAAGATTTGACTATCGCACAAAGCCTACTGTATTCCAATATTCCCCTTGCACCTACAAGGAAATAAGCAATAAGATAATTTGTACAAGTGTTTATTTTAACTAACACGAAGAAGATATAGGAATAAGAGTTTGTAAGAATGGTTAGTACAAGAGTAGAGAAAGTCATGTGAGTGCAACACATCACATTTTTTAAATTAAATGTTTTCGGAAAATTTTATATCTGTGCACTGCAAAAGTTACGCAGTGTGAAACTTTTTTGTTATTGAGTTTACATCAGGAACCAGCGAGAACAAATGTTGAGGAAGGTTGGAGAAAGTTTTTAAAATAAACCAAAAGGCAGTAACCTCTTTCTTTTATCCAGTAAGGCAAACAAAAGGTATTCATCTATTCAGCGTCAGGCCTGACACAGAAGATAGTATAAGGAGCAGCACTAACATTAGTTCGAAAGAAACCGTGTGTGTAACTGTGAGCTGTTATTGCGTTATTTGTTTAATATTTTTGTAAATATATGTAGTTACGGAGGGGGAAGCTAGGAAGAGACGATATGTTGGTAAATTAAGAAGTAAGGAACGCCAAATAATTATGAATGTGTTAGATTATTTTTGAAGTAAAATGCGTGTAAGTAAGGCGGTAAAAGAAACAGCTAAGGCTATCGGGTGTTCAGAAGCAGTAGTGTGTATGATTAAAAAGGAACTAATTAAAGGACCTCTAAGAACGCCATCGAAAAAGAAAGCAAAAAGGGCGGGACTACACAAAACGCTAGGTTAACGCAATATGATTGAATAGTGCAAGGTGGAGTGCGGCGAATTGTTCATTCTTTACAGTTTGCAAATATTCCACCCACGCTGAATATAATTTTGTCACAGTTCAACAGTGATGAGACCCTACCAAATTTCTCAAGGGCCACTCTGATTTGGGGCTCGAATATGAAAGAAAGGGTAACAAGTGCATATTAATAGAAAGAGACGATATCCTTATCATCAGATGGCGACATAAATATCTAAAAAACATAAAAAGGTTTAGGGACCAGGGGAAATCAATTGTTTATACAGACGAGTCATTTGTAAATTTAGGTCATACAGTAACAAAGGCGTGGAGGGATACCAAAGTTAAAAGTGCCCGTCTCGTCAAGCACTAAGGGTGGAACGCGCTTTAGATTCCTTTTCCTTTCCTGCAGACATCTTGAGAAGAAAGATAGTTGAGACGATAAATAATCATGATGCAAGGCAAGTGTCGCTTGCTATCGCTGAGCGCAGCGTTTGTTTAATCACTCATCTTGGGCTACAGGCCACCTACAATTTTGCTTCTTGGACAGTCAGCTTCAACATTTCTAGCTATTTGCAATGGAATTCTTTGTGATAATGAGCCGTTGCTGGATTTGATGAGCGCAAAGAGAAAAGTGAAAAGTGAAAAGCAAATATTGTGCTAGACAGCGCGTTACCGAACTGGGCAACGTCGCCTCTCTAGGATTGGCTACTTGCTCTCACACACCTTCTAGCTCCGCCTCATGTGCTTTCTTATTCCGTATGGCTTATAGCTACCTATGCATGAACATTTTTTTAAAGAAATTTTGATTTTATCAAAAATGGCTATTATGATTAAAATGCCATATGTTTAAATATTTACAGACAAATTAAATGTGTATCTTGAATTTTCTGGGAATAGCCTCGGAAGTTCTCTTCACTCTGAATGACTTGGATAACCGGTAAACTGAAGATACAGACAAAATCATATTACACAACAGATAGACATTTGTTAAAGTGCACCATTTTTGTCAGTTTTTCTTTGTATAGATAACCATTTCCGAAATACTCCTTGTTACTAGTTTGAATTTACAAATAGATGCCTACTTACACTTTTCTCAAATAGAAAGCCGTTATTCGCTTTCTACTTTCTCTACTACGTATAGTAAAGTAGAGGAAGTATTGTATTCCACCCAAAAATTCGATGTCGCGATTTCGCCGGAAGTATGTTTTGAGATCCCTTGAATCCAAAAAAAAGAAAAAGCATTTTTAGAAAAACGTTCCTGTGTGTGTCTGTCAGTCTGTGGACAGCTTAACACAAAAACGAAAAGTCTGTTAAAAATCAAAGTTGGTATATAAGTTTTAATGTCTTTCAAGGATGCGACATGAGTATTTTGAAGAAAATTGCTTCACCCTAAACTTCCCTTCACATGGAAAATTTTTCGAAAATATTGATTTTCTTGAAAATGACTAACGATTTTGACTAAAATATTTGAGATATATTTATGACAAATGAAATGCATATCTTGAATTTTCTGGCTGTAATCTCTGTAGTAGTATTTACTCTGGATGACTTTGCATAACTGGTAAACCGTAAGAGATAGACCAAATCTTATTGCACAAAAAATTTAGGTCTCGCTAAAACCCACAATTTATGTCTAAATAAATTTTTTTGTGGAGTGAACCACTTCGGAGATATTGCCTGTTATTTGTGCGAGTTTTGGAGAACTCGTTCTTCTGTCAAATGGAGCATCGTTATTCATTTTTTTTTACCTGTTAACCGAGCAAAGAGAATGGCATTTGAAAGCTTTAAAAGATTTGACTATAGCTCAAAGCCTACTGTATTCCTATAGTCCCCGTACACCTATAAGGAAATAAACAATAAGATAATTTCTGCGAATGCTTATCTGTATTAACATGAATATAGACGAAAGGAGGTTGTAAGAGTAGTTGCTACAAGAGTAGAGAAAGCCATATGAGTGCAACACATCAGATTTTTATTCATGTCATGAAAAGTGAATGGAAGGCCAAAGCGCTCAAAGCCATTCACTGACCAGCTCTTAGAAGATTTGACTACCGCTTAAGCCTACTGTATTCCCCTATTTCCATTGTACCACTAAGGACGTATGAAATAAAACCATTTCTATAAACGCTTATCTCGATTAAGATGAAGTAGATAGAAGAATAAGCGAGTATGTACAAAGAACGCTAAAGAAAATCTTACTGCATCTCCGGTCTGTTACATTATTTATCGTTGTACGAAGGCTTAGCCAATCGTGTCCTAAGCAAATGAAATGGCCATGGCTTCGTACAACGAATAATGTGACAGACCGCAGGTGTAGAGAGATTCTTTGGCTGTGTCTGCACAAGAATGAATAGAAAAAGGCATAGAAGCTAGTCATCGTATATTTTTACTTTCTCTACTACTCAAAATTTAGATTTCAGCGGAAATATGTTATATGAGGCCCCCTAAAAAAATTAAAGAAAGGTCCGAGCGCGCGCTCTGTGAACAGCATAACTCAAAAACGAAAAATCGGTTAAAAACCAAAGTTGGTATTTAAGTTTAATATCTATCAAGGATGAGACACGAAGATTTTGAAGAAAATTCCTTCACTCTAAACAACGCTTTACATGGAAAAATGTTCGAAAATTTTGATCTTCTCAAAAATGACTAAAGATTTTGATTAAAATAGCACACGTGCTATATATTTTTATGGCAAATGAAATATATATAGCGGCGCGTGGCCGAGCGGTTAGAGCGTTCGCTTACCACCTAGGCGGCCCGGGTTCGATCCCAGAGACCGCATTGATGGACGAAGCGGCGTCATGGCGGGTTTTCTCCGGGTTCTCCAGTTTTCCCCGCCACTTATTCCACCAATTGCTCCATTATCACCTTTCCAATCATCCATTTCGCCTTACATTTCACATCATCCTCTTCCTTACTACCATACCGGGTGCTTGGCCGAGTACTGCTTCCAGATTTTCAGTCCGTCTGGTCCATAGGTTCCTGTGATCCTCAGCAGGTGTCTGACCCTAGGCACTAGCTTGTAAGTCCTAGGAAGTGTGGATCCTACATAAGGGGAGGGTAGTCAGGGAAAGAAAGAACGAAATGTATATTTAGAATTTCCTGGCTATAGCCTACGTAGTCCTGTTTACTCTTGACGACTTTTGCATAACTGGTAAGAAAGAGACAGCACTATATAAAAATGAGATCGTACTATATTAAAAAAATGCAGATCTCGTTAAAAATCGCGTTATGTCCAAATTAATTGTTTGTGGAGTGAACCATTTCGGAGATATTCCTTGTTATTTGTGTGAATTTTGCAATGTTTTTCTGAAATGAAAGTGCGTTATTCATTTTTTTAATCTCTTGACCGTAAAAAGAGAACGGAATTTCAGCTTTAACATATTTGACTATCGCCCAAAGCCTACTGCCTTCCCTTATTCTCCTTGCACCTACAAGAAAATCAGCAATAAGCTAATTTCTGCAAATGTTTATCTTGACTAACATGAACACAGAGGAATAAAGATACAGTAAGAATAGTTCAAGAGTAGAAAAAGTCGTGCGAGTACAACACATAAGATCTATTTTTGTATGTACTTCACTTTAACCGAGGTAAATATTTGCAAAATAACTACATTAAACATTTCTTTACAGTTAAAAGAGCAGCGATAGTCATTTAAGAACTGGACGTTATATGCTGGCGTTAAAACTCCACACCTTCCATTCAATCACGAGAAACAACTGAAAATCGACAGGTTTTAAGATTCATTAAGTTGGAACAATTCGAACCATTAATAAGACATCTCGGAAAATCCTTATGTCACAAAAATACTTGAAATAAATGTATTGTATGTTTGAAATGGATCTAAATTTTTGGTGCAGTACCGTTTTTTTATATCAATTATTTTGTTTTTTTAACGACGCTGTCAACTGCTAGGATCACACCAGCGTCACCGGTGTACCCGAATTTCATCCCGCAGGAGTTTTTTTTACATGCCAGTAAATCTACTGACATGGAGCTATCGCTTTTAAGCACACTTACAAACCATCAGTCTGGGCCGGATTTGAACCCGCGACCTCGGGATCAGTAGGCCAGCCTCTAACCATCTGACCGAAAACTTTTTTTGTCTATCACAACCAGGATTGCCAATGTTTAAAAGCAAAATTACCGCACCGATCACTCAAAATTATAGTTTTGGATTCAAAATTATCGTACATCATAAACCAAACGCTACAACAATAAATGTATCAGTATAACACTTATGAAAATATAATAATATTGATGTTTATGGTATCCACTCACAGGATTGATGACCTCAATCAGTATTACAACTTTAGTTTCTCGCACTATTCATCTGAAAGTTCATCTTCCTCAACAAATGCAGCATTATACAAATTTGTTGTTGAGATAAACTTTGACATCTCGCTGGGAGATTTTCGCACCCACCGCATTCTTTTATAAGCTGAGACGACCGATTAAGTCCATTGCCGTATCTAGCGATAATCTCTAATTTTGGTTTTTATTAAACCTAGTTCGTAGAAAACTCTTTCACAAGAAGTGTTTCTGTGGGGCAATGAAATCACTGATAATGCAACCTCCGCCAGTTCTTTGAAATCAGCATTTCCACCAAGGTGACATGTGTTTAACAGCACTCCAGAAACTGCCAGGTTCAGACATGTTCTTTATTTCACACGGAATATCACGTATTCCGAGTTTTCTCCATTGATAATCAGTTTTCTGAACAGTGCTTATTCATTGAGATTACTAGATAACACACTGGCAACATGAGGATAAAGGGTAGGAGGTTTAGTAGGATATGAAAAGGTTGCCTTAGAGGGGCGGAGACAGGCCATGGGGGCAAAAGTGGTGTCGCTATTTGTAATTAATTTCATTTCGCTGGTATGACAAACCAGTGAAAATGTTTCGCCGGTATCGAAATTATCGTACACCCCCATAATTATCGTACGAGTTGACAGCCATGAGTACAAACATTCAAATTATCGTATGCCCCCATAATTATCGTACGGGTTGGCAACCCTGATCACAACATTTTTAAAAAATGCCTTCCAAATGAATGAAGAGGACTTCTTAGACTACTCTCAGAAAATGTAAGTCACATTTTATTAATCTTAATTGATAAACATCCTCAATATATGGTATTTTAATAAAAATCGTTATGAGCAGTTTGGGAAAATAAACCATTTTGAAAAATTCTCCATGCAAATGGTAGCTGGGGGTAGGGAATTTTCTCGAAAATCTTGGTGTCGCACTCTCGGAAGGTGCTGAACTACCACTATTTAATCGAGTTTTGTTTTCGGGTTACTGTTCACAAGGGTTTTTACTAAAATGCTTTTTCTGTAATCGCCAAACGTTTATTTCTGGCGCAGACTTTAGCGTTGACTCCTTGGCGTTAAAATACATATTTTGTTGTTTAATGACGCCGTCAATTGCCAGGATCACATCAGCGTCGCCTGTGTGCCGGATTTCACCCCGCAGGAGTTTTTATGTGCCAGTAAATCTACTAACATGGAGCTGTCGTTTTTAAGTACACTTAAAAACCACCGATCTGGGCCGGATTTAAACCCGCGACCTTGGGAACAGTAGGCCAGCGTATGACCAACTAAGCCATCCAGACCGACAACTTTAAGCTGAAACAAGTTTCTCTACCATTTCGCTACATTGTGTGATTTCATCAATAAAAAATAAGATTGCTGAATATTTGATTGCTCATACGTCACCCCTCCTTTATCACTTCTGCAATTAGCGTAGAGAGTTAGAGCTCAAAGAGTTATTTGTGTATTTTCTATTTGTTGCTGAAATGAGTAGTTTTAATCACAAAATGGTATTAAATAATTGGATTCCAGTATGTCTATTGGAATAAATTGGTGAAAATACGCTTGGCAATCACGTAAATATGCGTGTGTGTAAAGCGGAAGGTCAGGAATGTTGACAGTAGACACTACCTGCTGAGGTATCGTGATGACTGTTCGAAAAGAAACCCTACCCTAGTTACTTGTAGTGGTTTATAAACATGTGGAGAAACAATTTTCGAACCCTGGCCTACTTTGGACTTTCGCTCGTCGTAGGTGTGAACACATGCATGGAATGGCGGAGACCGATTAATGAACAAAACATTCGCCTTTTCAGTTCTACTCTGTTGCCAGACTGTGCATATAATGTATTTAATAATGTTCAAATATGAGAGGTATGAGTGCACAATTTCGCGTGATGGTAGATTAAAATATGACGAATAAAGTAAATTAATTTATCGTCACGGCGGTCACGCGCCTAAAAGGACGCTTGAGGATAGCCACCCCACACCACTAAGTTGGTAGGCAACACGTGTCCGGCGACAATGAGTGAGGCGAGAACAAAGGGATTCCAGACATTTCGACAAGTAACAAGATCTGTTTTAGACAGTACAAGAAGCTTCAGAAGACGTGTATTTCCAACTAAATCGACGGCATCTATTTTTCAGCTATATAAGCTAATCAGATGGGCAGTTTTCAGCGAGTTTAATGCTCAAGCAGCTTGAGTGTATCGTCAGGGACAGTTCTAGACAATCGTCGGAGTCGATGTGTGCAGCTGCGAGTTGCAAGGTAAAAAAGAATTGTAAATTGTGTTAACAATAAAACGCAGAACTTTGTTTTGTGATCCAGTTTTAGAAGAAATAAAATGACATTTAAAGTAACTGGACTTGCCATTTGTCACACTACAATCTTGGCGGAGCATATACACTATCTAAAGGCACGAGCTCCTGACCTGAGCCACTTAACTGACATAAATGTACTGTAGATGAACAATTATTGACGTACTCGAAGCCTTCTATAAAAACTAGTTCTTCTAAAGTCTGGTTGGTTGCACCGCTCGTACTTTCTTGATAGCTGGCGGTAAATTGTCCAAGTAAAACTAATGCACTTCACGACGTACAGCATTTCTTACAGTCATTACATTTCATGCCAAGCACAGTTTTTTCACGTCTTCTTTACTTCGAAGGTGACAGCTTTCCAGTTTTGTGCTTTTCCACGCGAATGGCGCTGATGCATTTTACGGCAACACCAGTTAACTCCAACGTTAAATCATACCGGATAGAATCCGCTATGGTTAAATTAACGTCTTTAGTGGCTAAATCCGGGTACTTCTCATAGAATTTTATGAACACATTCAATACAAATATTTTCTAACCACTTTTAAAAAATGTCCCATTACAATGCTTCACATATCACATACAGATTTTGATTACCCAAGATAGTTTACATTAACCACCAATTATAAACAATTTGAAACAAGCGAGAACCGATAAATGCAGAAGACTGACAAACTGTATTTCAGTGTTAGAAAATGGCGCATACGCATTTCTACGTACGCAAATCTACTACACGATATTACCGGCTTCACTCCCTTCCAAAAGAATAACCAGAGGCTAGCATATTGCCCCTAGACCATGGAGACAACCAATGAATAAACGGCGTTGGGGCGGGTTTCCTCCGGGTTCTCCGCTTTCTCCTGCCATCTCATTCCACCGGTGCTCCATCTTCATTCCATGTACCATAAGTATCACCACCTGCGGTGCCGTATGTAGTAAGAGTGGGCGTTAAACACTACCAAAAAATCCAATAAATATTTGAGGACATGGTTACCAACGTTGTGATGAACTTATCAGTGGTAAACTTATTCACTGTTTAACTATGACTGACAGAAATTTAATGGCGGGTGGCAGGGGTTAAACACAAAACCCAATTAGAGGCTTGCGAGGTTTTGATAAGTTGTATAGTTACACACGCTGTGAAATCACGCTGTAAAGCTGGTGATATGTCATTTGTGCCCATAAAATTTAATTGCGCAGCAGGAAAGAGAATAGTAGTAGTCAGGTATCAGCCACCATTAACTTTTATGTTTACCATAATATAGGGTAATGACGGGACAAACGGACAGGCTAAAAGACATTTTTCAAAATAAAGGCCATATAATTATTGCAGAACCACAAATTGCTTTTAGCAGAAGCATTGGACGTTAATTTAAACAAATTAAGAATAAACTCTTGAAAAACATACAAGAACAGAAGGAAAAAACAGTTGGTGTTACACTGTCCGTTTGGGGCAAACTGACACCAATATTTTTACTTGCCACATCACTCCAATTATGACACACAAAATATGGATCACTTCCAGGCTCCAATATACCTAACATGACACCAATTAACAGAATTAAGGCACTGCAGATAGCTTTCCCCCTTCCTTGCAATTCCCATGGCATTCCTAGCAGATATCCTCTGGCTTATGGGTAAGCTGCTGCTTAACTTTTCGGGCTTTCGCTGCTTCTGCATTTTCCTTTTCAGCGAAGACAGTTTTCCTAGATTTTAGATTATCTATAAACTCTGGGCTTGTTAAAACCTTACAGTTTTGGCCTCTGATTTACTTGCAATATACAGGAAGTTGGAGGACTTGGCTGTTCGAAGCTTATCGAAAGTGAAATTAGTTGAATTGGACGTCCTTATGTTATGCTGTTCCCATTTTTCACGTTCTCTATTTCCATGTGAAAATGAACGGGAGCAGAATTTAACTTCTAATGGGTGATCCAAAAGACTTCGAACCGGCTGCGGTGTGTTTTGCCTGTACACGCCCTCAGCGATCTTCGCCGCCTGTCGCTGTCATAGAACAGCACTGATGAAACCATACAACATTTTTAAAACTACTTTTAAAGGCTTTACGGTTCGGATGTTTGTGGGTCTATATAAAGTGAATCCTTGTGTTAGGGTCATTTAAGTGGTATTATTTACTTTCAGTAAGATAATAATTTAAAAAATATTTAGAAGTAATTCACATCTATAAACATCTTGAAAATTGTACTGAATTAATTGCTAGACGAAAAATGCGCTGTCCTTTTTGCCCTCCCGAACTGTCTCCGTGTGTGGTCAAACAAAAAATAACTCAGAAGGCAGACAGGCTGGAGACATTTCTTCTAGCAAGCTTTGTCACCTATAGAGGGACCGCACGTGTGCCTCTAGAACACTATTTATCCCTTCGTTTTCAACAAAAACCTTATGTGCTGTGACGGGAAAAATCAACCTAGTAATAAAAATATCATACTAATAATACTCATTCTAATAATGAGTATATTGATAAGTAAATAATAGGTAAATAATTAGTAAATAACAATAACAACAATAACTATAATAACAATAACAACAATAATAACAATAACAATAATAACAACAATAATAACAATAACAACAACGATAATACCTAATCAGTAGTAAATAATGATGATGGATGCTGCTGACGATGACGATGACGATGACGATGACGATGACGATGATAAACATACGGTCGTTAAAGAGTGCAAACAAAAGGTCTGCCAATGCGAAATGTAAAACTGCCGGTAGATGAGGGAAACTGAGTCATTGTAGTGTGATTGTAATTGTAATTGCTGTGACGGGAAAAATCAACCTAGTAATAAAAATATCATACTAATAATACTCATTCTAATAATGAGTATATTGATATGTAAATAATAGGTAAATAATTAGTAAATAACAATAACAACAACAATAACTATAATAACAATAACAACAATAATAACAATAACAATAATAACAACAATAATAACAATAACAACAACGATAATACCTAATCAGTAGTAAATAATGATGATGGATGCTGCTGACGATGACGATGACGATGACGATGATAAACATACGGTCGTTAAAGAGTGCAAACAAAAGGTCTGCCAATGCGAAATGTAAAACTGCCGGTAGATGAGGGAAACTGAGTCATTGTAGGTAACAAAATTGGAAAGCACGCAGAAAGCGCGCATTCCACAATCATTCATTTTAAGACTCGCGTCAACAGAAGCTGCACGTGTCTCTCTCCGACTCGCAAATGAAGAGTCTTCGTGAGGATATATGGTTACTGGAGTGAAAACTAATCTGTACATAACAAGAATATATGAGGCGTGGAAATAAAAGTTCGCAGAATTTAATTCAAAGTTCATTATTTCACCAATCCTCTACGACTAGGGTTGCCGTATCACCCGTTTTTACCGGGGGCTACCCGTTTTTCAGACCCTTCTCCGACACCCCGTTCAGTTTTCGAATATTTTGCGAAACCATCCGTTTTTTAGTTAGCAGTAAAATATATTATTTGTTTATCACTTCAATTCATTTTGAAAATGAATTCACACGCCGCGCCTTTAGCAATTGCTTTGTATGTGCTCTAGTGGGTCTTTGTTGAACTCTGCTTAAAGTTTACTGCACCTGTACTCCACATCACTTTTTTTTTTCTTTCTTTGTGTTCTGTGGTGAAGACGCCGTGAACTGTAAACAAGAGAAGCTTCACCGTAAGGTTTTTGTTTCCACTGTGTAGCGGGATAAATCAAATCAATTGCTAAAGCAAATTCTTAAACAAAATGTTCGCCAACCGATCATTCCGTGTAGCAGGTAGAGGCGTAACAGTTGGGTATCAGCTAGAGTTTGCTCCAACTCAGGGTAAAACAGTCATTAGTGTGACGACGCAGACAATGCTGAACAAAAGGCGAAAAATCCTTTTGTGCCTTTTGTTAGACTAATAGGGACGCCATGTGCAGTGAGACGGAATCCCCTCCTGGAACTCCCGCCATAGCAAGGCATGCCTATAGGTGGAAATTGGGGAGCCGCGCGTACAATATGAATTTCCACCAATCACGGCAACCGCGTGGTCAGAAAGTGAGGGTATAGTCAGGGGAAATGGAAAAGATTATAAAACCAGCGAACACGCATTTTAAAACCCCAGTCATGTAATACACCCCGACCAGTCATGTAATACACCCCGAGGAATCCTGTAACACACCCCGCGAGTCCTATAACACACACCGAGAGCTCTACAACACACTCCGACATTATTACAACACCCCTGCAACAGTAGTATCAGCGCCGGCCAGTACCGCGAGGAAAAGTCAGTGATGAAGTCAATAACAAAGGGTATATGGTAGGAAGAGTAGCATTTACTGTGGACTGGAATAAAAAAGGTTTCACAATAATAACTGTGGTTATTATTTCTTCAACACCCACGAGATAAGATCTCAGCCGAGGCAATCTGTGTGAGACCTTTAGGACGACCAGCCGCAACTGAACGAAACCTACATATTCTTGTTGTAGCCTGGAGTGACTATTTTGGTCGATATATCATATACAGATCAGGATGCCAAAACATAATGAGTGCAAGCGTAAAATTAGGACAGAAAACCATTTTGTCCCTTTAAAACTAAGGACATTTATGCTAAATGTGATGATAATTTAGTTAAAGTCTTTGAAAGTGATATGTATACTTTTTATACTGTTATAATTGGATGACACAATACAGTGGTATGTCTATTTCAATGGATAGCTCTGGATAAAGAACCAGAGTAGCAAACAGTGGAAAAACTGTGTTATTTTTAAGAAGTGCTAACATAGTTATTGATAACTCTGTACTCTTTGATGAAATAAGTGCTTTAAGAACTTACCGAAAAGTTAACTCTGCAACATTGGTAGGGAAGTGTTGTCGAGAAATGGTACAAATACCTGAGTGATAATGTTGAGTGTATAGAACTGTTGAAAGTAGTACAGTACTATTTTGCCATAACTGCACACAATGCAGCCGTAGAGAGAATATTTTCTCTGCTAAATGTTCAGTGCACAGATGAGCGAAATAAGCTCGCTGCGGAAAATGTAAAGTTAATGTTGATCATAATGTACAACATGAAAAATGTAACTTGTGCTCAATGTTATGACAGGGTTATCTGTAAAAAGGATTTCGTGAAAAAGGTGAAAGGAAACGAAAAGTATGTGAAATAAATGTCGTTAACTGAATTGCCCCAGTTTTTTGACATCATGATATGGTAACCCTATCTACAACCCACGAGATAAGAGTCGTAGCCGAGGCCGATTTGCGAACTAACAGTTATCCAGCCGCAGTGCAACGGATGAAACCTTACAGTTCAAGTAAGTAGACGAGAAATATGTATTACATAGTTCGTTTCTGTTGCTGGATGGCATGTTTCTTTGAGATAATCACAGATCCTTTCCACAATATGTTGACAACTCTACGTACGTACGGCTTCTGAATACACAGTGATGTCAACATAGTGAGAAAAAGATAGTACATTGTCTTAGTAAGTGTTCGTCTGCCCCATGCTTACCCTCTAAAATAGGCACATTTTTGCAAATACTTTGTCAATTAACAAGATGATTTTAAAATTTAATATTTTTGTGCTATTGTGGAGACTCAGCCGTTTTGATTGGTATGATACATTTTTCTTTTGTGTATTAACGTCCCCAATGTAATATCATATCGGACAATGAATGAACGAAGTAATGAAATGGGTGAAATGATGCTCAACTGGGCCCGAGGTTCATAGAGCGTAAAATTACCCAACATTTGTCTATTCAGGATAAGGGAAAACCTCGGAAAAAAGAACGTTAACAAGATTACTCACCCTAAGCGAGATTCGAACTCGGGACCTCTCAGATGCGAGGCAGACACGCTACCGCGACACTACAGAGGCGGGATGTGCTGCACTTAGCCCGGACTTTCAAGATCAATGCATTAATTCATTCACAATCTTACATTTACGCCCACCCACACAGATATTGTGACATAATTCAATGTTTAAACTGTCACTTCACTGTTTCACTTTGCTTCTTCCGCGACGTTACGAAATACGCCCGACGTTGCCTCTTTTTCCGAACGGCTCACTCGCTGCAGAGTCGAACAGAAGAACTGTCATATCCGTTGCAGTAACAGCACTCACTACAGGTTGTCACGGTCGTAAAACTCACTCATGAATTCACTCGCTGACTTACTTACGTACTCACTCGCTTAGCCAGTGCGCTCGCTTACATAGCCGTAGGAAATTTCCACAGAGCTCCAGAACTTTCGAAAAGGAGAAACATCCTGAATGTTTCAATTCTCTGGCGATAGCGCTTATGGAGTTTAGCCGGGACAGCGCGCGGCTTATCTTTTTTAGCATTCTGACTGCCTGGTGACTGCTTCCCGATAACCTTGATCCATAGCCGCTGCGTAACAATATGAGCATTTTTAATGAGTGAAGTGGTACAAAATATCTCACAAATTGAAAAGGAATTGTTTTGCTTTATTATAGCACTGGCCAGATGTATCACAATGCTTATTCTTAAACTGCCGCTTGCGCCTTATAAGTTACGTTTGTAAGGTTTACCACCTAAATTATGTTTTAACTAAAATACACATTAAACGAAAATAGTTTTGTAACGATTGTTTATGTTTCACCTGAGTGGAATATTATTAGATTATTATGCTTTAAAGTGGCTGGATAATGCTAACATCCGTTCTTACTACACACGACAGTAGGTACTGATGAATTAAAGGACTATGTTGAAAGGAATTTGGGAAGGGGGTGGTCCAGGCCAACCTTTAGGGTACCTCTCCGACATTTACTAGTTATGAGGACAGGAAAATCTGGCAGGGAGAACTTCCTGGCGGAATTTGAATCGCAGACCCTCCTTACGATTCTGTGCCTTAACGACCTCAGCCACTTATGTTAGTAAAATCACTTTGAAAGACAGCCATTGTACTACGTTCGCATAAAATGTCTCACCTTTCAATAATACAGGGTATGACCTTTTAGCACAATTCGTACAGCATTCGTCTTAAACTCAGAAATACCCCTTTTGCCACTTTGCTTCTTCACCGCTAGTGGGATACATTCAATTTGTTCACCAGCTCATGGTCCCTGGCAGGAATGAGCGAGGCAGTACGTCAGTGAACCATTCCAGTACACAGCGATATCTGAAACAAGAGTCGTGCCTGTGGTCGTACTTACGACAGTAGTGCCAACTTTGGAATGTGTGTTCACACTAGATTAAAGCAAAAGAAGTAGAATAACATAGCGGAATTTAAATGTTATTTTCAGTTCATGCAGTATATTTAGCTTATAAAACGTAAACCATGTTTTCAACTACTCCGTCTTTCTCCCACTGATAATTTTTTAACTTTCCTATATTTTACAAAAACCCTGTCAGCGTATTTTGGTTACAAGTGATATACCGTCGAGTGTTAAATCGTGCAATTGCTGTAAGATAAGTCATCTGTTACATTTCTTTAAGTATTCATTTTACCTTGGCCCATGCTAGTTTTGTGGGATTGAGATCACACAAGTATGGGGCACGCAAACGACAGTGTGGCCCAATTAAACAAAAATGTGTCCGCTTTATAAACCTTTTTAGGTTTGTTTGTTTGTTTGTCATCTTATAAATATGTTTTACGTATAGAACAGTCACTCTGAATCCCTTTATTCTGTAACCACAATATCATAGCAGATTTCACACCACTTCCAAACGGGGTTTATCTATTTCTATACTACTTTTCCACTACTTCCGATATAAAACTAGTAATTCGTACGATTTTACAACTGAAATTAAGAAAAACTGACATAGCGCAAATAACATTGGAGGTAAGTTAGCAACGGAATCAGCAGAACAACGTTTGCACGAAAGTTTACAAAACTCGGGCTAAACTACGTGGAATGTCTTCCCTCTTCCCTTCATTTTCCTAAGGCTATGAGCTGGTGGACAGACAGTACAAACGTCACTCTTAGTACTCAACTTTGTGTAAATAAACACATGTCATTACCATAGCTTGCGAAACGGGAAACCAAAGCACAATAGTAGTGTAAAGTATGTCCGATTAACTGTGGATTTTCAAGAAGTATGTTAACCCACCTTTTATTGATGTGAAATAGTAACACTAAAGAAGGTTGTAGCTTCCCTTAAATTCTATGTGGTGTCGTTTACCCCGCTTAGTGATGAACAAGCAGGAAGATGCCAGCAGACCACAGCTGCCCTGAAGAATCCACTCTTCACTATTCTGACTCCGGTCGTGAAAGCTTACGATTACTCAAGCGTAAGATGATAAACTTGGCTGTTCCTACAACTGCTGTGCAGGGGAGATACAAAATTTAATGCCGGGTGGCACGAGCATCTGGTCAAGAGAAAATCCAAGAAGTCTTGTCACACCTTGCTAAGTTGTATAAACACGCTGTAAAGCCAGTGATATATATCATTTTCACCCACAGAATTTATTTGCACAACAGGAAAGAGAATAGTAGTGGTCAGCTATCCGCCGCCATTAAATTTTATGTCTGATATAACTGCAGATTGCACCAGTGTTTGCGAGTGGAGCGTTGTAAGTGCGTAACTACAGAAAACGGGAGGATTGAGAACACTGAACAAGAAAGGAGACTGACTTAATTAAGTAGATGGCTTTTATAAATGTGCTATTTGTAGGAAAGTGCACCAGCTTTCTTTAATAACATGCTACAAAGGTAGAGGAAGTCTTAAACCCTGTCAATAAAGATCAGAAGTTTCCTTATTTTAAGCAAGTCACCGTCACAAGCTATTAGCTAATAGAAAACTGAGTTAGGTGACTGAAGAGAATTGAGGTGAATATAATTGACAGAAAGCATGTGTGATTGATACCACTTGAGTTTTATTTTAATTATTCCATATTTATTTTCAACTCAACTTTTATTTCATTTTCAACCTCATCCATCCTCATCATCATTTAATAGTACACCGTTCTATTGCATTATAAACTAGGCATGAGTCCAAGGACATTTTCTTTATTACGTATTGTAAATTGGGGAAGAATTGTATTCGACCCAAAATTTGGATGTCAAGATTTCACCAGAAACGTTTTTAAAAAATTATTTTGCTGTTTAACGACGCTGCCAGTTGCCAGGATCACATCAGCGTCGCCGGTGTGCCGGAATTTTGTCCCGCAGGAGTTCTTTTACATGCTAGTAAATCTACTGACATGAAGCTGTCGTTTTTAAGCACACTTAAAAATCATCGGTCTGGGCCGGATTTGAACCCGCGACCTTGGGATCAGTAAGCCAGCGTCTAACCAACTGAGCCACCCAGACCGACCCCACCAGAAACGTTTTGAGGCCCCATGAACCCCCCCCCCCACAAAAAAAGTATGTTTAGAAAAAGGTGCGTGCGCGCGTGTGTATGTGTATCTGTGTGTGATTAGCATAACTCAAAGACGAAAAGTAGTTAAAACCAAATTGGTATTTAAGTTTAATATTTTTTTATGGACGTAACACGACGAATTTGAAGAAAATTCCTCCACTCTAAACTTTTCTTTATATGCAATATTTTATTTTTCGAAAATTTAATTTTTCGAAAAAATGGCTTCAACGAATTAATTATTTTGTTGTTTTAACAACGCTGTCAATTTCCAGGATCACATCAGCGTCACCGGTGTGCCGAAATTTCGTCCCGCAGCAGTTCTTTTACATGCCAGTAAATCTACTGACATGGAGCTGTCGTTTTTAAGCACACTTAAAATTTAGCGGTCTGGGTCGAATTTGAACCCGCGACCTTGGGATCAGTAGGCAAATGCCTAATGATTTTGATTAAAATGCCACATGTTTAAGCCATTTTATGGCAAATGAAATGTAATTAATGTAAGTAATGTTCTACCACACAATAGCAGTATGTAGTCTCACTCTACCCTTGCAAATGAAATGTATATTTTGAATTTTCCGACTATAGCCCATGTAGTTCTGTTTACTCTTGATGACTTTTGTATAACTAGTACACCGTAAGAGATAGAGCAAATCTTACTTTACAAAAACTGTAGAAAACTGTTAAAACACACAAGTCGTGCCTTTTTTGTGTAATGAGCCATTTCGGAGGTATTCCTTATTTGTATAAGTTTTGCAAGACAAACTTTTTTCAAATGGAAGGTCGTTATTCACTTTATTTCTTGACCGTGCAAAGAGAACGGAATTTCAAAGCCTTCATGTAGAGACCAACTTTAGAAGGTTTAAGTATCGCTCAAAGCCCATTGCACCTGCAAGAAAATTAGCAATAGCTTCTGCAAATTTTTATCTCGACTAACATGAAGAAGATAGAGGAATACGAGTTTGTAAGAATAGTTAATGCAACAGTAGAGAAAGTCATGCGAGTGCAAAATCAGATTTTTACTTTCTCTACTGGTAAGTGCAGGAAGTATTGTATTCCACCCAAAATTCGATGTCGAGATTTCACCGGAAATATATGTTTTGAGACCCCCTGAATAAAAAAAAAGCATTTTTAGGAAAAAGGTCCGTGTGTGTGTGTGTGTGTGTGTGTGTGTGTGTGTGTGTGTGTGTGTGTGTGTGTGTGTGTGTGTGTGTGTGTGTGTGTGTGTGTGTGTGTCGGTCTGTGGACAGCATAACTCAAAAACGAAAAATCGGTTAAAACCCAAAGTTAGTATTTAAGTTTAATGTCTTTCAAGGATGCGACACGACGATTTTGAAGAACATAGGCCCACCCTAAACTACCCTTTACATGCAACATTTTTCGAAAATTTTTATTTTCTTGAAAATGACTAACGATTTTGATTAAAATGACATGTGTTTAAGATGTTTGTATGACAAATGAAATGTATATTTTGAATTTTCTGGCTATAGCGTATGTAGTCCTGTTTACTCTGGATGACTTTTGAATAACTCGTAAACTTAGTGATAGATCTTACTATATAAGAAATTCGCGCTAAA
This sequence comes from Tenodera sinensis, assembly GCA_030765045.1. Classification (NCBI taxonomy): domain Eukaryota; kingdom Metazoa; phylum Arthropoda; class Insecta; order Mantodea; family Mantidae; genus Tenodera; species Tenodera sinensis. Next base: position 142,274,900 of record CM060961.1, on the reverse strand, counting down.
ACACACAATTTATGCCTAAAACATTTTTGAGGTTTGTTTGCTCACAGCTGATACGAACATAAGCGTAAAACATGCATTTGTTTATGTAAGTCCGATTCTAAGGCTGGATCGAGTATAGGCTGAAACTCTTAATTGGTAGAATTACATGGTAACAAAAGGTTTCAAGATGTACATCATGGTAAATCCGGCACATTCCAATACATTAAATTTACTAAAAAACGTTTATGCTAATGTTATCCGTCCGCATAGAATGGCTCACGGTGAAAGGCGCGCTTATAATACCGGCCTTTACAGCAATACCTACATAATTTACCTCTGTCCTCTTTCTGTTAGAAGCTTTGTTGGAGATCGACCCACACTTGTTGCTGCTCCTTTTGTCACGTTAAGTTGTCTTTGATCGCATAAGTTGTGCTGTTAACTAATATCGTAATAATAAAGCAAAGAATAAGGTCAAACTAAAAGGAAGAGTGGCGGTTGATCCCCTGCCGCCCTTCCCAAAGGTTTTAAATTAATAGCACCAGAAAAGAAGACAGGGATAAGCTTGACTTAGATTCCATACTTGCAAGTACAAAAAGGGTAACTTAGCAGTTTACTAAAAAGTAAGCCCTAGCGCAACAACCCATGAAGGGCAAAGGCTTGCCGCCCAGCTGCTGCGTCTTCCACCTCTACCCACCACAGACGTCATTGGTGGGACTTAATAGTTTACTGGTCTACCTGAAAGGTAAAGTAAGCGCAGATGAATATTATTTTTATGTCATTCTTTCTATTTATTTCCTCTCACATAATGAAACCGAGAATTTTAGTACAGTGGAATCCCAATAACTCGATATTCCGTATAACTCTACTATTTTTTATTTTTTATTGTTCTACTTCACTATAAGTATTTTTATAATCCACTATTCGGTATAAACAGTATAGGTAAATTTTAATTAGGGTGCATATACAATCCGCCGAATTCTCACTCGCAGTAACAAAAGAACTGACTGCGTATTGACCTTCGGGATTCAGTCAGAACATAAGCAGCTCCCCGACCGTTGTCACGAAATCAAAAGGTTAATGTGGATAAATAGCACGAATACTTGTTTGGAAGGTGTGAAGGTTCATTGCTTTACCCAATGTGTACGTGGTAAGCTAAACTTTCAGTTACATATTTCTGGTTACAATACCGTTTCTCAGATTTCACTCTTACTGTTGTCTTGAAGTGTGTTTGTGCCAGGAAAAATATCGAACGAGAAGAAAAGATGGCAAGTTAACATGACAATGGAAATTAAATTGGGTACGTTAAAGAGACCGCACAAAGGGAAACATGCATACTAATATGTAATACATTTTAGGATATGTTAATCTTGTGTTTCCTATATTGTGCATTTATGTAATTTGCCGTATTCTTACTTTCTCTACTAGTAAGCAGAGGAAGTATTGCATTCCACCAAAAAATTTGTTGTCGGGATTTCACGGGAAATCTGTTTTGAGGCACCCTCAATCCAAAAAAAGAGCATTTTTAGAAGAAGGTCCGCGTGTGTGTGTGTATGTCTGTCTCTGTGTGTCTGTGTGTGTGTGTGTGTGTGTGTGTGTGTGTGTGTGTGTGTGTGTGTGTGTGTGTGTCTGTCTGTCTGTGGACAGCATAACTCAAAAACGAAAAGTCGGTTAAAAACCAAAGTTGGTACGCAAGTTTAATGTCTTTCAAGGATGCGACACGAAGATTTTGAAACAATTTCTCCACCCTAAACTACCCTTTACATGGAAGGTTTTTTCGGAAATTTTGTTTTTCTTGAAAGTGGCTCTAACGATTTTGATTAAAATTACATATTTTAAAGATATTTTTATGAGAAATGAAATTTATATTTTGAATTTCCTGGCTATAGCCTATGTAGTGCTGTTTACTCTGGATGACGTTTGAATAACTCGAAACTGTAAGAGTTAGACAAAATGTTACTATACAAAAATGTATATCTCCGAGCCAAACCATGCACTAATCCATGAAATTCGGCTTTTGTGTCACAATATAAATAAGACCGATAAAAAGGTATCCTTTGTATGGACTCCCTCTCACGTTGGCATAACAGGCAATGAAACTGCAGATGAAGCTGCAAAAGAGGCAGCTAAACATCCCGTCAGTGATGCCTCGATCGCTTCTCCACATCAAGACATCATCAACGGTACTAAACATATGTACATGCAAAAATGGATACAGACATGGTCATCAGTTAGCAGTAAACTCCATGAAGCTCGCTCAGGCTGTACAAAACCTTTTCTGCATCTCCAAAGACTGAAAAGAAGAGATCAAGTTAACATCACTCGGCTTAGAATTGGACACTCCAAACTAACACACAGTCATCTCCTCACCAAGGACCAACCTCCAAATTGTGCCAACTGTGATATTCCTCTAACCATCCACCACATCCTTATAGATTGCCCACAATACAGCAGATATAGACAGCAAGCCGGCATTTCCAGTCTTCATCATGCAGTCAATACACCGAATATGATTAGCAAGACTCTACAGTTTATGAAGAACATAAAACTTTCAAATTTACTGTAAATGTCAACATAATGTAATGTGTGTATGTATAATTGTAAGTTAATATCCACAATGTATTACTATGTATGGTCGTGATAAGACCGTGCTGTCAAAACGACCTTAAATAAATATTTACAAAAAAAAAAAAAAAAAAAAAAAAAATGTATATCTCGCTAAAACACACAATTCATGTCCTATTTTTTTTTTTTTTTTTTTTTTTTTTTTTTTTTGTAGAGTGAACCGTTTCGGAGATATTCCTTGTTATTTGTGTCAGTTTCGGAAAACAACTTTCGTCAAATGCAACAGTTGTTGATTTTTTATATGTTAACCGTGCAAAGAGAATGGAATCTCAAAGCTTTAAAATATTTGACTATCGCACAAAGCCTACTGTATTCCCATACTCCTTGTACATACAAGGAAGTGGTGTAGCGATTAGATTTAATTCAACTTAAGGTTAGGCTAACGAGTTGGTGTCTAGTGTACCTATCTAATCAGCGTAATTAAGGGACATATGTATAATTGTATAGTTGTCTTGCTCCTGGTGGGCCCTAACGCAACCTCCTGCACACCCTGCAGACCACAGCATGTTCACTGGGCTTCAGAGCGTTACTTCGTCCTGTCCAACTCGCAGGACCCTTCTGCCGACGTCGATCGCCGCCTCGAAACTACCAAGGGCGTCCCTCAGTCACCCGAGTGACTAAGTGCGTTCAAACCCAGCACCACCTCCTCAGTCAACCTCGGAGACTTGTAACGTTCTGCCCCAAGGTCAACTCTAGCAAGATCACCGCCAGAGGCAAGGTATTGCTCAGTGCCAGCACTCTTAGAGGGCCGATCTGGTTTCCTCGATGGTAAGCCCTCCACCACGGTCTTGGCCGCACACGTGTGCACTAACATATGGTACCGCCTCCCGCGTACGTATACGTCCGCAATGTTGTCCATAATCCTACAGAAAGCACACAACTCTCTCTTGGGGTTGCTGATGACAGCTCCGACGTGCCCCTATTCACGCCGGGACTTATTAGTTTGTCGGTTAGGCATGGAATTTGCTCAATTTGCTCCTCCGCTGCTGCTTAGATATATAAATTATTTACTTTCTCACAAATGGCTAATAACCTTTATTAAAATAATAAAGATACTATTTCTATATTACTAATGAAGTATATGCTGAGTTTTCTGTGAACAGCCTGCGAGGATCTCTTCTTTCTGAACAAATTTTGTGTAACTTCAATTAGTAAACATGAGAGCTAGACCCGCCCCTCCAAAAACGAAAAAATGACACAGAAAATTTAGATATTGTTGAAAAGCAAATTTATGTCAAAATGTTCATGTTATTAACCATTTCCGAAATATTCCTTACTAATGATTTGCATTTTCCAATACTTTAATCGCGCTCCTTTAAGTACTGAGTCACCATTCCTTGTCTCTCGTGATTTCGTGGCAAAGAACATGGACTCTCGAAACCAGTAAAAGGCGATCCGCTTTTAAAAATTTCACTATCGCTTCCGGCTTCTGCATCCACCTTGTCCCTTCAAGAAATGCGCAATGAAACTACTCTACAAAAACATCTCGACTAGCTTAGTACAGGGGAAGACAACTTCGGGCCGTGTGACGTATTTAAACGAAGAGCCAGTTTGTACGTTCGTGTGACGTCAGGCGAGAGCAGTGTATTGCTATGCTGCCTAGATCAGCGGCGCATGTGTTGAGTTCCCCGTGTTTCACACTAGTTTGAGACCAGGCTTCAAGATGTAAAAACATTGTCAACTACGTTTCAGATCTTTGCGACCCCGTATTCATTGGATGTTAACAATGTTTCTAGCAGGTAGCAAATTGAATTGATAAATTTACAGTGCGACGATTTGCTGAGGAACAAATATAAAAGCAAGGAAGACTTGGCTAATTGTTATAAGAATGTTCCTCAAACCAGATTTCTGAGGTTGTATGCCCTTGTTGCACGGATATTGTGTATGTTTGGTTCCACGTATGTGTGCGTACAATTCTTTTCTGTTATGAAACTTTCTAAGCCAAAATCCCGAAGCATATTGTCAGGTCACATTCTTACATGCAGTTTTCGGTTACAAATATACCGTACATTACGCCCTAACATTGACAAACTAGTTAAAGAAAAGCGAAACGACAAATGCCGGAAAATGTCCACCTAATTGTTCTGTATAGCTCTTCTCTAGCTCAGACAAAATAGTTATAATTTCTGTTCTATCTGCGTTATAACATGACTATATATATGCCATAAAGCCGAAATGTAATTATTTAAAATCTGTGACTATTCCGTAATTGAAACAGCCAGCATTAAAATTACGATGTCCCGTATGCCATTTCCTCTTGCCCGCTGTGACGTCACACGTTCAACTGACTTTCGCTGGGAGCATGTGAGCTGAGTGAGTTGACGTCACAGCAGCGTTACCTGTCTTCTCCTGGCTTAGTAGATAGAAAACAGACAATAATGAACGGCAGCGCCTAGAGAAGTGAATTTACAAAAAGGAAAGAAAGAAGGCAAGAAGTAAATAAAGAAGGAAAGAAAGAAAGAAAGAAGGAGGGGAGGAAGGAAGGAAAGAACGAACGAACGAAAGGAGAAAAGAAATAAAGAAAAGAAAGAAAACGTAACAATTAAAGAGAAGTGGCCTGTGCGAATACATGTTCTTTTAACGTCCCCCAACGTAGTGTCATATCGGACGGTGAATGAATGAAATGGGTGAAATGATGCTCAAATGAGCCCTGGGTCCATAGAGCTTTAAGTTAGCCGACATTCGTCTTCTCAGGATAAGGGAAAATCTCGGAAAAAGCCTTAGGCGGATAACTTACCCTAAGCGAGATTCGAATCCGCGACCTCTTGGACGTGGAGTAGACACGCTTCCACCAAGCTACAGAGGTGGGCGCATTCTTAAGAATGGCAAACATGGGAAAACCAAAAGCAAAAGCTAGCCGTTTAATACAATATAAAAACAGAATACACTTAACCCTCTGCAGTATGTGGTACCTGTCTAATAAACTGTTCTTTTTGAATTTTTAACATGAAGTTTATGTTGGCAACCAAGTTAAATATGCTGCTTGAGTGGTCCATATCCTTAATAAGATATGAGGAGTCAGGCTGTGCCGTCTAGTGGCAAAAGAATTAGAAGCTGCTGTTCTGTGGTGGTATAATGTCCGACTGCTAAGTGTTTCTTTCGTTCTTTTTTTTTTTTTTTTTTTTTTGGTCCCCGATTTTCAGTACTTGTTAGCACATCCATGTGAATAAAAGTTGTGTTCTACAGTGTCTTTGTAGATAATAACAGGTAAGGAGACAATGATACGTATGACGAGGAGAAACTGCAGGATTAACCAACATAGTATCAGATAAAGAAAATGAGCAGAGAACAATACAACGCAAAAACATTCCCATGACGATTCCTGAATCTGAAAGCGAGGAAGAGAAAGACGTGGATGGCATTCCTTTGCATCAGTGACTGAATAAAATAAAACAAAAAGATCATTGTTGATTTGGTCACTAGGCAACATGATGAAATCTACAAAGAAGTAAAATTCATTAATACTAAAGAAATAACAATGGTCATAACAATGGTCATCGTAATGCTATAATTTCCTGCACAGTATTTCAAGCTTTTTATAACTAAAGATCTTGAAAGACATTTTGCTTAAATAATTATTATACAGTATGTTTGTTACAAAACTCGGCCGGCAGGTGCGCGGCCCGTGTGACCTTCACTGCATTTCCCTGCGCGTGCGTGCTAATCGTCGCATGTGTGCCAGTCTTACTTCTGTTGGGTAGGTGTGCTGTTCTAGTCCGTTTCAACATTCGGAGTTTTTAGAATTGTTTACTTTTGCTTGAAGTGTTTTCAAAATGAATCGATTGCAGCTTACAGTACAACAAAGAGTGTGTATATATGATACGTATTTGCTTACATCATCTTATAGGGAAGTTGTAAAGTAATTTGAAACTAAATTTCCTGGCGTGCATGTTCCGAATAGAGATATCGTTCGTTTGCTTCTAAATAAATTCAGGGAGACGGAATCGATTGGTGATAGGAAAAGAAAGGTAAAACAGGGTGTGCTTATGGAACAGAAATTAGACGAAATGGGAGAAAGGTTAGAATGGTCACCCCAAAAATCTCTTAGCCGTCTTGCACAATACAAAATTACATGTCAGGAGACAAATTAATGCTATAACGGAAGCAGAACTAATGCGTGTGAATAAACATTTTCTTAGAAGGTGCCGTAGATATTATTGATGCAGGTGGACCGCATTTCCAACATCTCCAGTAATAAGACATGTTTATTCTGACAATTGTAAATGTGATTTCAGATTCCATGCATGTGTGACCGGACTGCTAGCCAAGTTTTATAGTAAACGTACTGTATTTAGTGTTGTCTAATAAGATATTCAACTCTACAATTGAAGAACTGGTACAATTAATCTGGACCAACCTCTGTATGTCTTATTTAATTGCCCAGTAACAGAAATTATTGAAGCAAATGAAGCCCTCGTGTAATTTTGAAAGTTGTAACCGATGGGATCTTCATCACTTACTGCAATCACTGCCAAGGTGAACCGATTAAGTTAAAGCTTAGCTGCGGGCACTTAAAGAGGTCCATAAGCAGTGTTATGTTTATACAAAAAGAGGACCATACTTTGTTGAAAATACACCACAGAATGAGCCGTATGTATTGGTGAGAGCTTTGTGTAGTGCAGGAAATTAAGAGATGGCCAAGCATTCGATCATCCTCCCTATAGCCCAGACCTAGCACCGAGCGACTTCCATCTTTTCCCGCAGAAGAAAAGATGTTCGGAAGGGGCAGGCAGCAATATTTTCACACCAATAATAATCTTAAGACACCGTGCAAGAAACAGCTCAAGAAATAGGCGGCAAGTGTTTTTGCAGGGACATTGTGAAGCTGGTAGACACGTACGACAAAGATTTCAATTTTCATAATTATGTTGAAAAATAGCTTACGGATGTAATGAACTTTTGTCAATAAAACCGCTTTGCTATTCACATTGACTTTGACTTAATGTCCCATTTGAGGTTGAAAAATAGCTCATGTATTTCTTGCTAAGTTAGCCTTCAGTCAATGTTTTAATGAATAGATTGCGTGACTGAATTTCTGCTAAAACATGAAAATATTATGCATGTCTTGCTGACGTGATTGATTCTGTTTTACCTTCAGTTTAATATTTAATATTTTATATTGAAGGAGACGTGAACGCTGCAAATTTGAACGAGTAATTACAGCTGTAATTTTAAAGTGCAGAAAGTTTCAAATTCCTCCAATACTATTATACCGTAACGGATTAGCGGTTAAGCCCACAAGGTACTGAACCAGTTAATTTCTGAAAATTAGAACCAGTTTAAATTTGTCACAAATGTGTTCAACGTACTTTTGAAACATGAATATCAGGTTAAGTACCATAAAAAAAACTATACTTATCAACAAAAGCCTCTGCGTGGACCGTTTCAAACAAGTGTGTTCAAATGAAGTAAATTCATCAGAATTATATAAAGGGAAAAATTGTAAAGTAATAGAAGTGTAAACAAAAACCAAGTCATGAAAAAATCAATATTTAAAATTTGTATGCTATTCTCGCACCTCTGAGTATATCCATGTAAGTGACCAAATGGTGAAATTGCAAATGATGTTGATTCTAAAACATTAACACATTTTCTTCGGAATTATTTTTATAACATTCAGAGTATCCTTAAATCAGAGCCAAGTCAATTATATGGAAATGGTATTGAGTATTCCCAAGTGTAAAGTTATAATTTCACACATTATTTTGTAATCTTTTGCATAAATATACTATTCTCTATTGCGATTCTGTTTTAAAAACTGTTCCGTAACAATTCATAAGTAAAGTTAGACCATGGTGGAATTTTATTGTCTTTGAATTCTTTTGAATTTTTAAGGTTTGTCCACGATGTAAACCAGACTCGTGCAGCGTGAATGATGGGGGTTTCTTCAGAAGGTTACCGATTTCAGTCTGTCGTAGCTTTAATGAAATGCGAATTGAGAAAGATTGAAAGCATTGCATTTCTCATACTGCTCACACAAATTAATGTTAAATATTTCATGTAAATTAGCCTAAAAAGTAATACCTTGTACTTTAGCCTTGTGGACTATTATCTCATATTATATAGGCATAGTTCAGAGCCCTGATAATTAATGCCCTTGATGGTATCATTTTAGTATATTTTTTCTTCTAAAAACTGTGTGCATGACGCTCTAAATATATTACAAAGAGAGGAAGATGTGTATGTGTAAATAGGAGAGCAGATATAATACAGAGCGGTGACATGGAGATTATTAGGCTTGGCGCTATAAACTTAATTGTAATTAATTCTAGGAAGCATCCTAGAAAGCAGTAGCGTAGTGTGACTCACACGTTGGAGGAAGCGCAATCTTAGGACGACTATGATCACCACCGACACCGGCACCACATTATATTACAATACATACATAGTATATATTACCAAGTTTAGCTTCCTCAATAATTACTATAGACTCCATAAGCAAAGTATACTAAACAACAAAAGGATATACTTATATAAATGAAATTGTAAACAATACCAAATTAACTTAAAGTTGCAACTATATAAAGTACTACCTAAAAATAATTATAATCTTATAATATTCAAACATACGGAAGTACCTTTAATCTAAAAAACAAATTTATATGTAGGAATAAATTAGTTTACATACACAAAAATGATTTTTCAATAAAGCTAGTGATCATTTGATAACATTGAGGGTCAATGCATTAATAAATTAATTGCTTAACTTCTACGTTCTGCAAAATTGAACAAAAAGGTAAGGGATAGTACCCAGGCCAGGAGAGACCGGGGCACAGACCACGTCCCACCTCCAGTACTGTACCCCACTCATGACGCCTGTTGTGGGCAGAGGTGGGGGACGCAGTGGTCGGGCGATAGGCCTTGGACTGGATGGGCTGCCGTGTCACTGAATTACGTAATATTTGAGTTTGATAAGAAGTATAAGTATTAATAACAATGAACAAAATACTTTCATTTGATTTGCTATTTAGTTCAAAAGTTAGAATAGCATTACGCCATTGCCCGGACAGACAGCCACGGTACATCATGTGGCTCTCTCTCCTGTATATGACTCACGGCTCGCCCATACCAGAACTACAGCGTAGTGGTTTGATACAGTACGCTTAATAGCTATTATAATTTGTTTAACAACGTTAAAACGTTTGAGGCAGACTTAATCTTGTTTACAGGTTAAGAAATGCTGTCAAATACAAGAAAAATCTAATGTGTTGCACTCACATGACTTTCTCTACTCTTGTACTAACCGTTCTTACAAACTCTTATTCCTATATCTTCTTCGTATTAGTTGAGATAAATATGTATACAAATTATCTTATTGCTTATTTCCTTGTATGTGCAAGGGGAATATTGGAATACAGTAGGTTTTGAGCGATAGTCAAATGTTTTAAATCTGAGATACCGTTCTCTTAGCACGCTTAACATATAAAAAATGAACAATGATGATCCATTGCACCAAAGTTCTAAGTTTTCCGAAACTGACACACAAAACAAGGAATATCTCCGAAATGGTTCACCCTAAAAAAATTTATTGAGACATAAATTGTGTATTTTAGCAAGATCTACATTTTTTGTATAGTAAGATTTTGTCTATCTCTTACGTTTTACGAATTATTCAAAACTCATCCAGACTAAACAGGACTACATATCTCAAACGTATGGCATTTTAATCAAAATCGTTACAGTCATTTTCAAGAAAATCAAAATTTTCGAAACATTTTCCATGTAAAGGGTAGTTTAGGGTGGGGCTATTCTCTTCAAAATCTTCGTGTTGCATCCTTGAAAGACATTAAACTTAAATACCAACTTTGGTTTTTAATCGACTTTTCGCTTTTTAGTTATGCTGTACACACACACACACACACACACACACACACACACACACACACACACACACACACACACACACACACACACACACACACACACACACACACACACACACACACACACACACACGCACACACACATTTTTCCAAAAAGTTTTTTTTTTGGGTTCAGGGGGCCTCGAAACATATATTTCCGGTGAAATCTCGACATCGAATTTTTGGGTGGAATACAATACTTCCTCTACTTACCAATAGAGAAAGTAAAAATGTGGGTATGAGAATCAAGTTGAACTCCTTGGGGGGGGGGGGAGGGGGGGAGACCCCCCACTCATATTTCTCTCACAAAAATTTGTAACTTATTGCATCCAACTCATGTATGGTCTTCGTTATGCCACTAGGTAAACTAACACTCACTCGTGCTGTGATCTAAGAGTTGAGTACCTATTGCGCAAGAAATTAAATAGTATTTTTAAAAATTAAGTTGAAGATTATAATATTCAGCATGGAAACCTACAACATTTCAGAGGTTCATACTTGCACAATGGACCGTAAGGGAATTTTTCCTGCAATAGGTCACGGGCTGTTAAGATCTATAAAATATTAAGTACTAAACCATAAAGTCATGTATCAAATTTGAACGATGACTATATTTTTCTCCTAAAACTATTTATTCCCGCATTTCTTGAAATGATGAAATGATATATTGGTGTCGAGATAAAGCCTAGACCCGAGTTAGCCGCATCTTTTTTCTTGAGCGAACTCGAGTTGGGAATTGAGTCTGATTTCGCATGCTGGTTATCTAGCACGGCTGTTGCATGCCAAGTCATCACAGTTAAGCTATGACACACCTGCTTCCCAATCCAGCAGACGAGATTCGAATCGTACTGGAATGAAGCTATCAGACTCATTTGCACCCAGATAATTCTATTGCTCATCCTTTCCCTGCTTTAGAGCGAATGTGGATATTTCCATCAGGTTGTAAAAACCCTTCCAAAGTTTTCTACCATTCCTGTCACCTTTCCCTAGGCAAGGCGAATCAGCAACGAATGAGCGAAATGTGAATGTGCTGTTGGCATTGACATAAATCAGAAGGAAAGGAAAACTAAGTGTACTTGTCATGACAATATTTTTGATTCAAATAAATACATCTCTCCAAGTCGATACTGTCAATTTTGCACTAATTGCTCAAGAAGGTCAATAATTTCATAGGTACATTTAATTAAGCGGGTTAAACGTTCTAAACAGTTTTTGGTCTCAAAAGAAAAGATGCCGCCATATAGAAAGCAGGAATAAGCACAAGCGCGTATCCGAAACAGGTAAGATTCTTTTATCCAAAATACCGAGCGAGATAGCTCCGTGGTAACGTAGGGGTTCCACATTCGGGAGGTCGTGGGTTCGATTCCCTTGGCCAACCTTCTCGACCCATGGGTTTTTTTCGGGGTTTCCCCGGGTCACTAGGCGAATGCTGGATAGGGATAGTTACATTCCCCGAATTTCCCGTCCTTCCATTTTGCTTCATTAATCATTTCATTCATGGTTCAATCCATTGGTTCTTCCAGAGTTGCAAGTGTCAGCGAGAGCGTTAGTTGCAGCTTGGCAAGGGATGATATGAGTACAAGAACGCCTTCTGTTCCTGATTGTCCGTGGTATCCGGTAAGATGGGCGGCGTACTGCAGCGTTGGACCCCACCGGCCTCCCGCTAAGATGGTCCCAGAAGACCTAAAGACTTCGAGGTGTCGTCAAATTTGGGAAACCTTAAGGACTTCTGTCAATGTTGGTACCGTTAGCCTGTATGCGGCCACCCGGTGTCTCCTTATTTCACCCTTCCTCTCGGGGTGCCCCGTTAGGGACATAGTTACAATAAGCCTCAGGATTCATGACAAGCCCTCTCCGCATCTCTCCTATTCCTATTTATCCAAAATTGTCAAGTATGAGCTCTAGAGTATCCCAATCTCCCAGTTTTGCAGATAATACACACCAAAGAGTTGGGTAGCTGTTGGAATATCAGTATCAATATTTTGTCATATTCACACACTAAACACTAAATTCTACTTTTATAACCCATGAAGGGCAAATTAAAATGTAATTTACAAAAATAAAGCCGAATGTATTCAGTCAGGAAGACTATCTAACAGTGGTATACACTTTAGTATATCAATAAATACGAAGGTGAAGCGGACATCCCATGTTTTTAAACGCATGTAACCTCTTAAGCGACAGATGCTCTTTGTCACCCGTTAACAGGTTACTTACATATTTAGATGGGCTAGGACTCCACACTCAGTGAAAAAGCGGCTCAAAGGACGCAACGTCTGGGCTTCAAATTCTACACTGAGATGCAGTATGCACAATGTTTCAAAATAAAGTAATACAGTAAATGCGTTTTGCCTATCTATACGAGGCAGATTTGCCACTTCTCTTGGTAACCTCACGAAAAGGAAGGATAGGCCAACGCTTTAATAAATTATTGGGACAGAAATATCCTATACATCATGACAAAATCTAAACTTTTAGGTTATTCAACAAATCATCGCTTATGTAGAAAAACCCAAACAAAAGTTGTTTAAATCGGCGAAAAAACGTTAAACAATCTAGAAATCCAGGCTCATTGCACTGAAGAGACCACGGTTTGTGTGTAAAGACATTTTTAAAATTTACTAGTCAGAATGACTCATATTTACACCACAGATTAGCTAAAGGTAAGATAAAATATTTTTATTAACTTAGAAACACCTTCCAATTCCCTACGGGAGCAGCTCCAGCCCTTCAATTGTCATGATGCGGATGGTGCAGATTCCTAACACTCATATTCCTGATGTTACTAGAGGTACGTCGCGCCGAACATCTGAGCTCTTCCCACTGGGAAGGTGTTTGATTTGGGTTGGACTCGTGGCGATCGAATTGATCGGAATACCCCTGGGAGAACAAAGGACATCTGGGCATAATAGCTTAGCCCTGGTCTCCGGCACCAGTCTGGATAGCTGGTATACAGAACCATGCCTTATCACCCTCGCCGAAGTTGATGAGTGTAAAGAAATGATTGAGACGTGACGCTCAAGCGTCTCGGCGCGGCGACATCAACGAATGTCATGCCTGACAACAATATAATTTCCTAGGAAGTGCGACTATTAGAAGCTCGAAGCCGCACTGCTTTCGTAGAACATGACGAAAGGTGCAGTTTCTAGCAAAGTGTCAACAATGAATGTTTACCTTAATGGAAGAATATCTTATTTTGCTGTTGCCAACATAAAATGTTGTAAAAAAGTTAATCCACAGTTTCAGGGCACATTATTAATAGGCATCTGGTTCATATAAACATTTTTAGTTTAGCTGAATAATGGCGTTTGGGTGGTGCAAAACTGCCGAGGTCATCAGCAGCCACGTTCTATCTATATATTTGTTTGTTCATTCATGTCCGATGCAAGCACAGGAATAAATAACCGAAATTACAAAAAAAGGAAACATTAAACCAAAAAAGTACAACCACGAAACAATAGAAATCTCACAAATTATAATAAACAATAACCAACCCTCAACGAACAAAAGCAGTTAATAAAGTTCTGGCAAAATTTGAACGTGAATCTCAAGAGAATCTGCACGAGTTCAAGTTTCATAAGGAAACCACTTAATTTAACACATCGGAGAAGCTTGGCGTTGGAGGCAGAGTCGTCTACTAAGAGAGTAATTAAATCATTAGATAGACGAAGTCGTGTGCAGTGCGGACGTGGCTATGAAAAAGATAGGCTACGGCGCAACTGCAGTGACGTAATTCTCCTAGTCCGGTCATGGCCCAGTGAATTAAAACCATAATCGCCTAGTGCATCCGTATTCTAAACAACCAAAAATTTGCCCATTGAACTCATACAAAAGATAAAATTTTATCGTGATGGTATACAATGTTAGCGCGGTATCAGACTATCATTACTACGTAACTCCGATTCGTGCCGTAGCCTGTGTTCCTCGTTAGCCACGAGTGCAGAATGGTGACGACAATGAGGAAATTGTAGCAGCGGCGGCGGGTGCCGGACGTCGGCGTCGTCGTCGTTCCTCGGCTGCTCATGTTGGCAAATCGTGCTTATTGCCGGCTACGCATACTAATGGTCAATGTACGGATGTGGAGAAACAGGTTAGGTCGATCTCAGGGTGTAATGAAGGTCAGGGAAGACCTTCGGGTGTCCAACAAGGAAGACAACACTATCTTCTGTACTGCACTTCTACTTTATTGTGACTGTCGTGCCAACTGTCCAAAATGTACCAGAATTCTTGGAGAACAATTTCCGCGACCGCATATAATTTCTTGCCCCTTGTAACCGGTATTTTCCTGAATTCTAAACTCAGATATTGCTAATTTCCGTACTGCCCATTCGCGGAGCCCTCTTACCACATATCTTTGCACGTCTGCCTTGTCCAAGTCACACAGCTGAAGTCCCTTAATTCTCTGCCGCTTCCTCTGAACCTCCCCATCTGGACCACACAGACTCCTGACCTTTTAGTTTTGAAAACATCCACCCTCGTTAAAATTAACGCCTTAAGGGACAAAGATGCCTTCGAAACGGCCACTCCGAGAATGCTGGCTGCTCATGTTTGAGTGTATGGCTTTCGGGAGAAGTTCCCGTTACAAATGCAATCTGGAATTAATATGCATCCGACTGAATGTGAATCAATTCAATTACGTCCTAAGTATGATCGAAGCAGAGGTGAAGAAATCATATAATAGAGTGGTGAAACCAATAAGAAGATAAAGTCACAACAGAGTTCATTAGCCTTTTTTCATAGTCCTTCACTGATTTAACTCTTTCTTGCACATGTCGCATTGATTTCCGCACATTCTGTACACGCAGTTGGGATGTGGTACTTGTCATACTACACATTGGTGATACGGCTTAGAACAGATCTGGGAAAAACTAACCACGTCAGATCTCAAGTGCCTAGAAAAAGGTTAAAACACGCTTCCTCAAAAGAATGCTGGGAGTCGCCACCACAGTCCCAAACTGATGAAACCAATAAAGCCTGCTGAAAAATTTGCAGTACCTTTGAGATGAATTTCAAATTATATATACATTATAGCTAATTAAACCTTTATTTGTTGCATAAACAGCGACTGTATTAAAACTTTACCGTGATAATAGTTCATCTTCGTGATTTCTTTGGTGCGGTATTAATTGAAGATTCGCAAAGACTGGGCTGACTGCTTTTAAATGTGCGTTAAAACTATAAAATGTATTAAATCGGATTAACAGAACAATCCAAAATAATCCTTAGTACAAACATTACAACCTAAGTATGTAGGTCCATAAAGCCTAATTAAAGTTTTTTTTTTTTTTTTTTTTTTTTTTTTTTTTTTTTTTTTTTTTAAATATATTCGGTGTCCTCTGTATTTAGCATCAATATCAAGAGCAACTAACACAGACAGTGCGCTAGAGGGTTTTTAGGGAAGTATGTTTAGATCGAAAATGTAATTGTATTGCCGTATTTCTAATTCCGAAACTACACTATAGATCTTTATCTCGACTTTGGCAATTAGAGGAAGTTCAGTTTCTTTACTGGTAAGGCCAAACTTAAAAAAATATATAAACAATCCACATAATCATTGTATGGACCCTTTTCGTGGCATCTTGAATTAGTTCCATCATTCACCTCTCTGTAGACATCTCTCATTTCAAATAAATATTTAAAATATTTTCTTGTTGATTTTCGTCGTACTAATTCGAGATATACGCGCAGACTACTTGCTATGAAATTCCAGTTATTTCTTCCTCAGCATTAGAGATACCATAGTGCTATTCTGAATGGTTAACATGTGCTTCATCTTTGATCATTAGAAGCCTCTCTTGGTAATACACACCGTATATTATTTATTGTTTGTTCTAGGAAATAGTTGACGTTTCACATTGCACCAATAAGCATGTGACTTCAGTCAATGAAATCAAAGAAGTCACAGATGACAGTTACTAACTCCACATGGAGTGAAACACAACATTGCGACATTTCAGTGTTTGCTCTCTCATTCTGTTAGTTTTCTCGTGCCATTGGTCTTCAAAGAAGCTAATGTTCATGCGTGGAGTGGGAACTTGGAGAGAGTGTGACAACATTGCTTCCCGCAACACTGAATACCTTCATCTTCTCACCAAACTTTGATGAGCCACTTGTTAACGACTAGAGTAGCACAATAATATAAGTAATCTGTCTCTAGATTTTCCTGTATTGTCAGGGTAGCTGTCACGACCTTATTCCTAATCTACAACTATGTATTCGCATTAACTAAGACCTAGCTGAAGCTTTCTTTTAATTAACTTCTTATTCATTTACTTATGTCAAACTTTATTTTTATTGTTACTCATTACCTAGATATAGTTGTAAGAGGATCGAGACAAACACAATACTTTCGCATTGTAATACTGTACTCTGTGCTCTACATGGCTACTCACACGGTTCGGTTTTATAGTCAACACATATTGTTACCGTCTGGTATAAAAATGGACTGTATCAAAATGTTTTATTATTGCCAGCAAGAAACCAATTAGCACAGGTTGTATAAATTGATTTACTTTCACTAAATACACAACAGTCAAACAAAGCAATCTATCACTATCATAACAATACTAATGCAGCACGTAAATGAGTCAAATATCTATAAAAATTTACAGCCTGTTAGACTAATCTGTCCATTTCTCGATTTCCTTCTACATAGTAACATCGCCTTGGCAACCATCAGGCAGGCTAGCCAACCTTTCGACCGCACAATTCAACTATCAGTCACTGAACACATAACAACGCTTAAAGTGTCTTCAGCAAAGATCTGCAACAAAAATCATGTTCTCATAAGCAACAGATTAGAAAGGTGTCTAAATTCCCCTCCCAAAGGCAGTTTTAAAACATGCATATGATAGGCTTCAGAAACATAGTTATATCTTTAAGAGAGTGCTTTTCTAAAGTTAAAACATTCTAAAATCAAAGCATCCTTTGCATAATTTATCAAGGGGTTTTTAGAATGCCTTAAGGTTAAACTCCTTATGTTTGCATTTATTCGGGGCTATTCTTTATGAGAACAACTGAAAAACTCATTAAGAAAGCTAGGTTAGCTTACTTCTCACATTTTGCTCTGAAAATCTCCAAATATTCTAAAGTATGTCCATTTTATTTCCAAGTTTAGAGACAAAAACACAAAGTAGCTTTTTATGAAATAAACCTTCTTTTTCAGGCAAGTAAAGCAAACTGGCTTTTAATATGTTAAAGTCGCATTTTACGTAACGGACGTCTCTAGATGTGCATCTACATCTATTAAAAAGAAAAAAAGAGAGAGAAAACAAACAAGAAAATGAAAAAGAAAAAGGAACAATAAAATGTAAAAAAGAAAGAAAAAATCAGGTGCATCTACATTTATCAAAAAGCAGTGAAATAAAGAAAATAAAAAATAAAATAAAAAGTAAAAAAAAAGAAAGAGAAAACGCAGGACGTATTTTAGAAACTGCAAGATAATATTCACAGTCAATGCCAAACCTGTTTTGTGTAACCAAATACGATATCATGTATTCGTTTGTTAAAACTCTACACTAAGTAGACATGTGAAAATTTGGAATATTCACTAAGTATGTCGTATCCCTTGGCTGATTTTGTTATTAGTTTGATATTTCTACCCAAAAGTACACTGATGTAGCTTTTGTAATGATCACACGAGGTAAAAAAGAACCAGCTATACTGCTACTCGGGCCAGTCAAGTCAACAAGTGATTAGCATTTGTCGCTATCCTGATAATGGAAAGTCACCAAAGAATACTAAAATGTCTGCAGAAAGGTAAGGAAAATAAAGACAAATTTGCAATATTATTTTTATACTGCGTGGAAAAAATGATTGGGCATATTAGTAGAATATTCCTATTGTAAGTCCCACGTATTGCAGCGCGGTTTGCACATGTCGATATTTCCAACATGCAGTCGAGTTTATAGATAGTCTGTGTTCCATATGTTGTCTGTCGGACACACAAATAGGCTGTGTCTGGAATCACCACTCGCGTTTGTATACATACTCGCAAATACAAATGTGAGTAGCGACTCAAGACACAGCCTATTTGTGTGACCAACAGGTGATAACATTAATCTTGCTCTGTCCTTTCAAAGTCTTACTTCACTTTCTCCGTCTCTTTACTCTTAACTTAGGGTTACAGTCACTCGCGACGACCGACGTATCTTCCGAGAGGACACACACATACACACACACACACACACACACACACACACACACACGCACGCACGCAGCAGTGTCACACACGCTGGCACACTGACCGACTTATTCCCGTAACTCTACTCTCAAACTCACTCACTGACTCTTACTTACTTATTTTATTGAGGAAAAATTTGCCTGGTGCCGGTACAGAGGGGCCCGGCTTACAGGCTAAAATTGACATTAATTATAATTTACAATATTTACATGGGTACTCTTGTTAGCTTTTATATCATCAAAAAACCCATACAGTGAGCGGCTTTAGCCCACCGAGAACAGTTTTTGGGCGTATTCTCAGTCTTTTGTCTGTCTGTTTTTGATGTTTTTTTTTTAATTTATATACACGGATACATACACTCACTCACTCCTGGGCATACCACACATATGTCCCATCACACGCACACACACACACACACACACACACACACACACACACACACACACACACACACACACGCTCGTATATACATATTTACACTGCACTATATACATTTCACTATTTACAGTTTTTCCGCAGTTTTCCTGTGCGGCCAGGTTGCAGCTCCTGTGGCGTTTCCGAGGCACAGACCTCTTCCGGAGTGTGTGGCCTAGGGCCTGGGTTGCATGGATGCGCATCAGTCGGCGAGCCATGCAATGTCTAGAACATTTTAATTCTAGCATGCTTACGATGCTTTGGCTCGCCCTTGCCAATATTGGCAATCACGTCATTTTGGTGATTCCTGATGCGCGCCCACGCGACAGCGGCTCTTTTTGTTATTGCCTCGGGTATGGATGGGATCTGGGTTTCGTGGTGAAGGGTTTGGTTAGTGGTTAGGATGGGAGCAGAGAGGATTTTTCGGAGGGAGAGGTTTTGGAGGGTTTGGATAGTCTTCAGGGTGGTTTTTGAGGCGTTTGCCCAGGCCACACACGCGTAAAGAACCACTGACAGGATGAAAGCTTTATACAGGACGAGTTTGGATTTCCATTGCAGCTGTTTGCTGCGGAAGATGGGGGCGCATAACTTTAGCCGCTGTCTGCCTTTGTTGGCGCTATTTTTTATGTGGGTGGACCAGCACATTGTGCGGTCCAAGGTAACCCCTAAGTATTTAACTTGCCGACGACAGTGCAATACCTGACCACCGACCGTTAGGTCCATTGTCAAAGTGTGATGCCGCTTAGAGAAATGTATCAGCTGGCATTTGTTGGGATTAATTTTAATTTTCCAGTCATGTTGCCATGAGAGGAAGTTGTTAACATAACGTTGCATTTCTGCAAGGCCGAATCGTGGATTTCTATGGTGGTTGTATATTGCAGTGTCGTCAGCATACATGGCGACCTTACATCTGGCGTCCACTGGGAAATCGTTGGTGAATAGTATGTACAAAAAGGGTGACATGATTGCCCCTTGTGGGACGCCAGCCCGCATCACTCGCTCCCGTGAGGAGGAGCGGCCCACTTGGACGTAGAACTTCCGTTTTTCTAAAAAATTGTGCAGCAAGTATAGATAATTTTGAAGAGCCGGGAAATTGTGGTGCAGTTTATAAATAAGGCCATCATGCCAGCACCGGTCGAATGCGGCTTCTACGTCCGGAAATAGCGCCAACGTTGAAGCCCCGTTGTTGAATTGCTCTGTTATGTCATCAGTTAGCCTGAGAAGCTGTAACTCAGTAGAATGTCCTTTTCGAAAGCCAATCTGTGAATTTGAAAGTTCATGGGATTCCGAAACTTGTTTTTGAAGTCGAGAAAGTATAAGTTTTTCGAGCAATTTACCAATAGTAGAACAGAGACTAATGGGGCGGTGGTTTTGCGGTTGTCTGGTGCTTTTCCCTTGCTTTGGGAGCATAATTACCTTGGCTCGTTTCCAAGTGGAGGGGAAGTAGCCTTGCTGCAGACAGGCGTTAAATATTTTGGTCAGTTGCACCAGGGCTTTTCTCGGGAGATGCTTAAGTTCCTCATTAGTCACCTTGTCTGGGCCGGCAGCTTTCCCATTAGGTAATTTCCTAATGAGCTTGTAAACTTCCTGCGGTGTTATAATGGGTAGCTGTTGCTCTTGCTTCTGCGCCACCCAGGTTTGTACCCATGTCTGTACCTCCCGTTCTATATCGCGGTTGGTAACTGGGTTTTCGCTGAATCTATCTTCAAGACAGTCAGCGAACACCTCGGCTTTCTCCTCTTCGGAGAAGTGCAGGCCGCCATCAGTGTGCAGCGCCTCAGTTGCGGAGTTGACGCTCGTGGAGACCCTAAATGCCTTTAATAATTTCCACAAGGAAGAGTCCGAATGGGTGGTACTCAGCATTTTGTTTTCCCACTGTTCAGTTTTGTTGATTTTAATTTGATGCCGAATGATGTTGCGTAGCCATTTTGCTAGCACTTTATATTCAGGCTGGCGGGTATACCGCCACAGTCTTGTGAAGCGTCGTCTCCGCGCAATGAGTTGCTCTACCTCGGGGTACGTGCAAAAACCGGGTGCTCTTGTGATGTAAATGGTAGCGCTTCTCTTGGCCGTGTGTAGCGAGGCAGTGAAGTTTTCAATGGCGACATCTATGTCTGCCTCGCTATAGTATGACAGCCTGGGTTGCGCCATCCTGTGCATTTCCATGGTGAACTTATTCCAGTCGGTCTCAGACCTCCTTCGAGGGCCAGAGGCACCGTCTGAAATGTCACCCTGTATATCGAAATGCACGGGAAGGTGGTCGGAGTCCAGGCTGTGATACACTGTAAAGTTAATTAAAGGTGTCGCATTTTTTGTTAGTACGAAGTCCAAAATTTCGGGGTCAAAGTGCCCCGATCTGTGCCAAAATGTGGGATCTGGGGGAAGATGTACCTCAATGTCGTCATTATCCGTTATAAGTTCAACCAGGAGATTTCCCGCCGCGTTTGCCCGGCGTGAAAACCACCAGGGGTGCCGGGCATTGAAATCTCCTGCAATTATAACGTGCTCCTCTAAAGCGAGGATTTGTTCGAGGTCACGTATGAAACCCATGGAGTTGGGGGGCCGATAAACGCTACCAGCATCACCGTTTGACTATTTACACTCTAACGCTGCCATTGCAGGCAGCGTAACAGAAGCATGAGCAATAGTGTTTCTGAGTAAAATAGCAGTCCCTCCCCCCTGTCTGCCAATTCTGTCGTTGCGAAAGATTTGATACCCCTGGAGCTTAAAAGTGTGCTCTTGCTGTAATTTTGTTTCGCAAATGAATGCGACATCAATTTTGTTACGCCGCAGGTAATTTTCAAGTTCGTGTTGCTTCCTGTGGATGCCATCTGCATTCCACAGGAGTGCGCGAGTTAAAGTTATGCCTCCCCTTGAAGTGGCCATATACTCGAAGAGAGTGGTTACTAAACATATGATGGCTTCCAGCTTCTCCATGGTACTGTTGCAGCTTTTTAATCTTGCGATTATGGGCCGCAACTTTGTTAGTAGCCCTGGGAGGTTTAAATCCTTAAAAAGGCTAAAAATTTCTTTTAAGCCCCCCAGGTCACTGGTGGGTGCCTCTGAGGGCTGGGGTTGTGGAGGGGGACCATTTGGTGGTTGCACAGGTGCATTTTTTCCTCCGGCGGCTCCTGCAAAAGAGGTGCCGTTTTTGACCAGGGCCGGGTGGAGGATGGGGCGTAGCCCTGGTTGAGTACCAGGAGAGTTCCTGGCTGCGGCTGCCAGTTGACGGCGGTGACGTTCCATCTTGAATGTCTCGCACCCCCTGTAGCTGGCAGGATGCGCCTCCCCACAGTTCGCACAGCGGGGTCCTCCTTTATGTAATCTACCTGCAGGTCCGCAGGCAAGCGTTTGATTACATAACGCAGGGGTTGGTCATTCCTCGGCGTGAAGCTGTAGCTTTCCACACCGGCGTTCGTCAGGAGCTGCATTGTAGGGACGGCGTCCTGTTTCCGCTGGAGGAAGAGCTTCAGGCAGTCCCTCGTGGTTTGTATTCTGTAGGTTCCGTTTTGCAGTTTGTTACGCAGTAGTTGAAAGACCTTCACTGCCTGGTTAGTGTCTGGTATGATGATTCTTGGTGGCTTTTGGTTTTGTTCTGTTGTGGCCATCGGGGCTGTAGGTGTGGCTGCTGAGGTGGAGGGGACTGGGATTGAGGGGCGGGGAGGGGGGCGGGTTTTTGTTGGGGTCTTCTGGTGTGGTGGGATCTTTGGTTTGTGGAACTGTGTGAAGGGATTCTGTGTGGGTGTAGGAAGTGCTGGGAAGTCCGATTTCTCGTGTTCTGCTACCTCCAGTGGCGCAAACGAGTTGCGTAGAGTGAGGGGGTGGGGCGGTGTAGACTGTCGTGGTTGCCTCTTGTTTGGAGACTGGCATGGACGTTCGCTCTCAGAGTCACTTCCACTGTCTCTTGTGCGTTTCTTCCTGGGCGCCGCTATCTTCCACCCCTCGCTCTGTTTCACAAGTTCCCGCTTCTTTATCGCGTAGTCCTTGTAACAGTACGCGAGGTCCTGTGACAATTTGGTGAAGTTCGTCGAGTCTGCGTCAAGGTTTGCCAGTATGTTGTTGTAATAGTTTATCTCCTGCTGAATGTCTTCCACTTCTTTTTTCAATTTTTCGAGGGATCGCGCCTTTTGCTCTTCCTCCAGTATCTGTTGTTCGTGGTACATCTCGTCCGCCAATGTGGGTGGGGAGGGCTGGATTTGTGCTGCTGCGTCTGTGGTGGTAGAGTCTATAAATATAGGCGCTGGTGCGCCGCTCTTGGCGCTCGGCCCGGCAACATGTGGTGCCGCTGATGCCATGTTGTCACTTTCTCGTGCGCGGGGGAACGCCAAAGGCGCCCCACGCAATACTTGTCACTAAGATTATCACAAAACACTGTGTCACTGTCACTATCCATAAACTAGAACACTGATTAAATATTATATACTCGAAGATTATTTACACTGCTCAGATATATATACAACAGTTTTTACACTTCACTTGAAGAAATCAATAGTTACACTCCATAAAACAGCTACAAAAAATCGTTATTTGAACATGCCTTTCCCCCCTAAATTATGGCAGTTGTATCCACGACAATGATCCCACCAAACCGTTACACGTGTTTGTTTCTCGTGCGCGTCAACAAAGCACCTCCCGAGGCTCGCGTGTATTTCGCACGAGCACGAGCACGAGCCTCGGCACCTCCTCACTCGCCGAGCTTCAACACGAGACTCCTCCTCACTGACTCTGCTGCCGTTTCATGTCCTTTTATACTGACGATGACGTCACGCGACCTTTCGAGAAACTCCACACACACGCACCGCCATGACTCAGCTAGAGGCTTCGCGAACGTTTTCGATTCCTATTGTTCCTGTCGCCTCATTGTTTATGGTCTCGTACTCATAGTCTTGTGAGGCAGCCCGGCCTTTAACATCTCTAACCGCTCGCCGGCCCGGCATGTGGTGTGAAGTAGCTCGGTCCCTTCCGTCCATAGCTGTACGCCAACAACCAATGTCACACTGCTCCCTCCTAGCACTGGTGGTTCTGATTAGCACCGTCGTAGTTGACCAGAGGATCCCGATGTGCTACCAGCACTTTCTGTAAGGGCAGCCCCTGAGTTCGGTAGACTTCGCCATCGTATCACTTCTCCAGGTGACACGATCCTTGGCAATGTCGTTAGGTAGCGCTCCTTGGTCCGGGTAGGGCGATATCGGTCATCCTCCTTTGCACCTCTGCGGCAACCTCGCGGGTTGCAACGGGTCTTCCTTCGGTTGTCCTTCACCCGGGTGCGTTGACGTGCCATCCTGCGCACAACGTAGAAACGACCCAGGAGGCTCCACAGCCGCCGACATCCCTGGTGCACCTTCTCAGCCACCTCGCTCCTGGCGGACACAACCGCTTCCTCCTCCAGGGTTACCCTGCCCCCAACGTCACAATATGGAATAGAGACTATCAATAAACTCAGCTGCATGTTGAAATATCGACTTGTATAAACCTCGCTGCAACACAATGTGGAAACTTAGAATAATTCTGCCCTTCTAATGCGCTCAATCATTTTTTCCATGGCGGTACATATCTACTCCCTGCCAAAGAATATAACTGCATCATCACCATAATAGTTATTTTGCTGTTCGTTGCTACTTTTCCTAGCTTTCCTTTCGCTTTTAATCTTGAAGTGGGAGTCGGCACAGTGCACGATCCATCGGCTGATATACCAGTAAAGGAGAAAGATCCTGAGATTCATATTTTCTCTGCGCTAGTACCTACTATTCCCTAATTGAAACTTAATTGATTTGTAACAGACATAGATAGATATCACCAAGTGTTGTACTAAAATAGCGTAAAACAACAGCTATCAAAAGTTCAGGAACTTGCATTGAATATAAGTCTGCAAACGTGTTCAACCAGGTAACTAACAAGTTTGTGTATGACGTGTGGGTTGTGCTTCAATGTTTCACCGAATGTTTTTGATTTATCGTATCTTAGGTTGCAATCCAACCATTCCTGAACATTACTATCATCTATAATAAGAAAGTTTAGCAAGAATCTTGTACTACAGTGTCCCATTATTAATCAATCTTCTTACAGCACTGAATGAACTTCAATGCTTTATTGTATGAATGCACATGCAGGTGCAAATAAACTCGTGCACTGTTCAAATAAAGCTTCAGTATTCACTCGAAATTACCGTGACAAGAATCACCGATATCAGAAGCAGGAATGACATCACGAGATACAAAACTCTCTAGCAAACCATAAATGAAGTGGATTGGAACTTGAACATAGCCTGTAACTGGTACATCTGTATTATATCATAGATGAAAAAGTAACACATTGTGTAATTTTCCCTACATCTTATTTTTAACCCCACCCACTCGGCTATACACGGTTACCTACCAGGCCACGCGTCTCGATATTATCTACCTCAGAACCGGTCAGTTCCTCACATTGTCAGTGGTGGAATATCGCATAACAGGGTAAAAATGCTTCAAAGTCGGATGTATTTTTTTGTATTCTTAGTAAAAATAAAGCATTGTGTTTGCTATGCCAAAAGAAAATCTAATGTAATCAGAATCGCGTAATCACATTACCAATACATCATGTTTCTACTCGATTACCTTGAAAATTGCCTTGTTTGTAAAGACGTGTGGATACGCGAACAAACAGAACCGGAAAAGACACTGCATTTAGTGATGGGGTAAAAGTGGAGAGAGTATATACTTAATTACATTCCTGTCACCCCTCTTCCTCTGTACTAGGTAAGTGAGTAATCAACAATTACAACCGACTTTTTGAGATATTAAAATCAATGGTCAGAAATGCATAAGCGATCATGAATTTTCAATTATATTGCAACATTAGTTCAAAACGTCCTCATACTGTCGTTAGGCGCTAAAAGAGTAAGGTGTCGCTAATGCAGGACAAAATAATTTGAAATAGTGAGATTGGCAATTTTGATCAAAATGCCAACCACAATAAAAGTATGAAAGCTCTTCTGCGCATGTTCCAGAGGTCGCATCTCAAGGCTACGCCGACCACACTGTTAAGAAGTCATACTTAAGTGGCGTATCCACTTCAATCCGTCCTGCGAAAGCACCGGAGGGGGGGGGGGGGGTGTCTCCTTAGTTTTCAGATGTTGGCCTAATGGAAACTACCAAGGGGGAACCACGGTGCTCAGAGAGTGAACTTCAGTTCAGAGTAAACCCCATGCAGATCATTTCAGTATGGTGAGCTCCATGTACCCGACGCCTAACGGCAGCAGGCGAAGTGAAAGAAGAAGAAGAGCTCCATGTAACAGTGGCAACCGGTTGGGGTGAACGTATTAATGACGATTACTTAAATTATATTCTCATAATTGATATAAAAAGTACAGTCGCAAATGGTTTTCGATTTAGCAGCGATATTTAATTTAGAAGACATCTATTTGCATATTCTTTCTGCCTCTGGGAAGCAAAGTTTTCGACCAGCCTTTCATTGAAATTTAAGATATCGTTCCACTGAACGCATGACAAGAGTAGAGTCTATCCTGAGTCATCGTGTTGCGCTAAAATGTTTTTATTCGCCTCAGAGAAAACTGCGTTCTGCTTCGAATGTGTCAGGGATAGTAAGCAGAACTAAGTGGTTTTTCAAGATATGCCGTTCCAAAGACGACGGGATTAGAGAGATTAGTTAATATCAGATAGAACGTCGGGGGAGCAAAGACAATTAAAGGAACGGCTGTTCCAAAAACTCCCGCCCTTTTAAGCCTGCTTGCCTTGTAGAAGGCAGTTCTGTCTTGGGTGGAGTTATGTTTCATACATTTCCACTGTACACATTGTGTGCAGAGTTAAAGTGCACATCGTTAGTCAAGATTTTTATCTTTTGCGTAGAACTTAAGCGAATTTGTCTTTGCTTGACAGGCAAGTATGTGACACTGTCGAAAACCACATCCACAGAGGGTACAAGCACATTGCTCCAATGCCAGATGGCATCCTGTGTGCTAACAGATTCTATGATGGGTCCTCGTAAAGATATGTGGCAACTCTAAACTTGCCTTCTTTTACTATCGTATATTCACGACTGGGATTAGGTAGAATTTTGGTTCGACACCTGTTTTTTTGTTCCCTATTTCAGATGTGTGCTTCATAGGCAGGTGTGCTGTGTAGTTCATTGTTTAGCAATAACTCTTCTAGAAAGAAGTCCGTGTCTGCTAATAGGCATACTGTTCTCGTTCGTGTTGTTCTTGATAGCTGCTCCCTTCACTCTTTCCAGTCTCTTCAGTTCGCTGGGATAAGATGTATCCATATGTTGTTGGTCACGTAGCTTGCTTTGATGTGCCACAGACGTACATACTTATCTGGAACATAGCCTTGGTCGTTGCTGCACATCTTTCTTTTATGTGGTTAGTCAATATTTCACTGGTTACTCCCAGCGATAGTCACAGGTACTTATGCGGATTTACAAGTTCTAGAACCAAGAGCAAAAAACTGGTCGCCGGGGTTAGCCCAGGTGGGGAACATCGCCAAGGTACAGCCCATACAGTTCGTGGTGGCACTCACCTACTCCTGAAGCATAGATCTGCAAAAGCAGAGACGTGCCACTTGCATAATAGAAGTGGGGATTGGTATAGCATTTGCTCTGACTTGATAACTACACAATACTTGTTTACAATACGTAAATATACACTGCTTGTGTATGTTCTGACATCACTCGCTTGTTTCCACCACTCCAGTCATTCCTCCTAATTTCTCCTCTCTTGTGCATATGGAGCATCAGGACGATCTGGAAAAAGTGTACCTATCAATTCATTAAGGATTTGCCCATGTGATGTTAAAGGTGTAGTCTTTATTCAAAGGCTTTTGTTTCGGGGTAAGATGGAGTTCGTTGAGTTCTCTTGTTTGCTACGGACTACGTGGAGAGTACACCTATTCAAGCAGCGCCCAGTGCCCAAAGCTGCGCACTTAGCCGGCCATCGCTTGCGTGACCGACAAGTGGTGCAGTGTCAGTTAGTGAAAAATAAGTTCTTATTTGTTGTACACATAATGTGGCGTTGTGTTAACGAAGTCACACCTACTAATTTCTTCCTCCCCATCTGCCTCTTGAAGTTCCTCACCGCAGGATAACACTGTTTACTAGGATGCTTTGCATAGATGGTCACAGTCTTTATTATCTGTAAGAGACGTGAGTTCTAGAAAATCTTTATAATGAAAAAGTCGTTCACCATAAATTACCTATTTTAGAGGTAGTGCTAACTTGCTACTCCCTCTTGGATCGCCCTTGCCATATAGTGGTAATGTAATTGTACGCTGTAAAACGTACTTTCTTCAAAACATTTAATAAGTTACTTAAAACTGATACCAGTGCTCTATATCTTACTTTATGATCATTAAACTGCCAATATTCAGCTAGATTAGTTCACATGAAACATACTGTCAAATAAATAAACTAAAAGTTTAGGTATAAAGTTTGTCGCAGAGCTTGCCTTATTTTCAACCCTAACATTCAAATCCACATTATTCGGTCTATATAGGCAAAACTTTATAGATATATAGATACTATAGGCTCAACCAAACCTAGTTACGCGGCGCAAGAGCCCTATCCGGGTCAAGGCCTACCGCCCAGCCGCTGCTTCCCCCACCTCTGCTCACTATAGGCATCATAAGTGAGGTGCAGTACTGGATGGTGGTACGTGGCCAGTGCTCCGGTCCCTCTCGGCAGGTTATGCGATCTTAATGACCTGAGATACTATAGGACCCAACGGAAATTATAGGCTAGCATAACTCTCAGAAACCATGTCTATGTTTTATTATACTATAGTACCTAGTAAAATTATAGGTAATCTTGTTACAAAAACTAACCAATCCATATATTTATCCTGTAGGACCTTAATATTTTTAGAAACTATCATGACGTTTTTTCCCGATCCCTTATAAATAAAACCATCTAGACTGCCTGGCCAAAAAGAGCACATGGAACAGTAGAACTTCGAGATAGTTATAGGATATACCGCAAGAAATTTCCTCTGCGTAGATTTTCAACTCATTTATGTAAAAATCTGATGTGTTGCACTCACATGACTTTCTCTACTCTTATACTAATCATTATTACACACTCTTAGTCCTATATCTTCATGCTAGTTGAGATAAACATTTGTACAAATTATCTTATTGCTTATTTCCTTGTAGGTGGAAGGGGAATATTAGAATACAGTAGGCTTTGAGCGATAGTCATATCTTTTGAAGTTTTGAGATCCCGTTCTCTTTGCACGCTTATAATATAAAAAATGAACAACGAGTGAGTGAGTGAGTGGTTAGGGTTTAAGGGCCCGTCGACAGCTAGGTCATTAGAGCCCCATGAACAACGATGTTCCATTTCACGAAAGTTTTAAGTTTTCCAAAACTGACACAAATAACAAGGAATATCTCCAAAATGGTTCACTCTAAAAAATGTATTTAGACATAAATGGTGTGTTTTAGCGAGATCTACATTTTTGGTATGTTAAGATTTTGTCTATC
Organism: Tenodera sinensis; assembly: GCA_030765045.1. Lineage (NCBI taxonomy): Eukaryota > Metazoa > Arthropoda > Insecta > Mantodea > Mantidae > Tenodera > Tenodera sinensis. The sequence continues at coordinate 142,245,369 of CM060961.1, read as the reverse complement.
TTTTAGGGTTTACGAGTTATTCAAAAGTCATCCAGAGTACGCAGGACTACATAGGCTATAACCAGAAAATTCAAAATATACATTTAATTTTTCAAACTTAATCTAAACTAATCTTAAACTTATGACATTTTAATCAAAACCGTTAGAAATATTTTCAAGAAAATCAAAATTTTCGAAAAATGTTCCATGTAAAGGGTAGTTTAGTGTGGGGCTATTTTATTCAAAATTTTCGTGTAGCATCCTTGAAAGACAAACTGAAATACCAAATTTGGTTTATAACCTACTTTTCGTTTTTGAATTATGCTGTCCACAGACTGACAGACTAACACACGCAAGCACGGACCTCTTTCTAAAAATGCTTTCTTTGGATTCAGGTTTCAAAACATATTTCCGGTGAAATCTCCACATCGAATTTTTGGGTGGAATACAATACTTCCTTCTACTTACCAGTAGAGAAAGTAAAAATTGGCTCCATTCGAATAATGAGATTTTCAACTCCCTTATGTAAAAATTGGCTCCATTTGACCAATATGGGCAAATCTTTGGCACATAGGCTTTAGGTAGGAATGAAAATAATAATTACATATGAGCTGGCATTCAAAATCACTCTTATCGTTGTTTTAAACCTCCTACCACTGTTTATAAAGCGGACGTTAAGCACTACAAAAAACTGCTTACAGACTCTTACATGCAAGGGTGCTCCGAGGATGATTCAGAAAGTAATGCCTATTAGCACACTCCTGCTGTCCAGATTGGAATCGGACTTCTATCCAAGATCGAATGGTTTTCTCAACATTTTTCTTAGTGTTGTGCGAATGTCAGTCGAAACAAGTTATTGTGAATTCTGTGATTGCTCGAAATGAACAGTGTGATATGAAATCTCGCCAACTGAAGTAAGAGATATTAGAATTTTGAATAGTCCGAAGTTGAAACCTATAGATGTTTACCATCAACTAAAGGGAGTGTATGGTGAGACAATAATAAAATAAATATGAAAAGGTGATTTAAAATGTTAAGCAATGGACCAACAAAAGTGCATTACAAAATTCGATTATCACATATAGTATTAAGAATCAAGTGACCAACAAGATCGTGCAAAGACAAATGTTAACCTTATACGAGTGACAAACATTTTTCATGCTTTGTTTTATGAAATTGTGCCCGAATAAGACATTAATGGACTGGTGGAAGCCGACTACAATATGGGAATTCTAAAGCTCGTCGATTGATATGATTCATGCTTGATTAGCAAGGATAATTTCGTGGAGAAATAAATTAAACTTCAATTTTGTGAGCAAAATGCTTTTTAACAACATATTTTAATTAATTGAAACGGTCAAAATTTCCTAGATTGGAAAAACTAAAGCAATGCGCATACGCTTAGAAAGTTAAACGCTTTGCATTTATTGATGAACATGATAAACGCGTAACAATGACATTAGGAGTTATTATTTAAATCAACTGAAGAGAGAGAGAGATGGTAAAATCTGAAAACATTATTTCATATCTCAAATAGAAAAGGTACAAACAATTAAATAGTAATGCATACGAATGGGTAAAGTCAGCTGTTGAATAAAGCACATGCCATCGATCGACTTCACGAAGATTTCAGCCACCAGTTGCACTTCTATTTGGCAGAAGTTGCTACAGCTTTCTGTAGTTTTAGTAGCTGACAAACTAAGAGTGGAAAAAATCGCAGAAGTTTCCTGTGTTTCATCAACACCGCATTCTAGCTTTACAAAGGTTTATCAGCGGAGAGACAGACGGAAAGGGGAAAGGGAGAAAACTCGTGCCCATCTGGCATGAGCCACTGATCACGTTTCCTTTTGATATTGGTGTACTCAAACCAATGTTTACATCCAATGCTTTTATCTCTTCTCCAGTGTATTGGTCTTAAGAGAAATTCGCGTGTAACAGGAAAATTCAAGATGTCTTCTCTTGTACCGTCTTGTGTACCATCCTACAGGATTCATTTGTGATACACTGTCAGAAGTTTGCAGACGCTTGGTGAAGTAATTCAATTCGAAGTTTAGCTTGAACTATTTATTGTTTATTGATTGTTATTTATTCCTTGCTTACAAGAAAACAAAAATCACTGTTCAGAATACAATATTACATCTACTGCTACTTGTGAGTATGAGTACTTGGGGTAGATAGTGTGCCCAAGTGTACTGTCGGCCTTTCTGCTGTCCAGAACGTCCAGAAACGCTAGCTGTCCATTATTTTCCTTTCCCAAGGTGAATGAATGCGGAGATTAATGTGCCATCCATATAGCGGGACCAGACTGTCAGTTTAACAGAGCTGTGCTTAGGGCAGTATATTCAAGATTCTATGAAGAATACCATGCAATACGCCAGAGGCAGCACGTTAAGGATAGTCAGCACAGGATTATACGTCAGAGACTGAAGAAGGCGGGAAACAGAAGAAGATGGCGGGAAACGGCAGGAGAAGGCACATAAGGATGAAATAGTGAGTGGGGTGGCCCTTAGGGTAAACTGTAAAGGAGCAATTCCAAAAATAAGTGGAAATAAACCCAGAGAAGATAAGGTGTATGAAGAAGCTGAATGGAAAGACCGTGAAACAGGTATTGTTTATGTGGGTAGAATGGTTTGGAAGAAGGGTAAACAACAAACAGTTGCACGTGTTTGGAAAAATGACGTCACAGGCAAGCGGATGTCGTAATAAAAATGTGCTAATATATAGGAAATCAAAGAAAAGGTGTGAAACTGCTACCCCGCGCCATGTGACAAGGAAGAACAAGTGGGTTTTGTTTATTGTAGTCAGGGTTAGAAGGGAGGATGGGGTGAAAAGTTCAGGGTCAAAGTTAACCAAGAAAATAGAAACAAAAAGCGAAGGTTAAATGTGGAAAGGAAATGTATAAATAAAAGGCTAAGAAGAAAGTGAATCATTGTGGTGGAGGATTTTATTAGCAAATGGCTAGGAAATTTAGGAAAGAAATAAGAGGGGGAATTAAGAACGTTAGAGTGAAATAAGTGATTTAAAAATAAAGAATTTTAAGGAACTGGAAAACAAAGAGAGCAGGTGAGAAAAGTGATGCGAAAGAAAAAAGTAAAATTAAAGACAGTTACAAACATTAGCAAAAGTGATAATTTACAGCACACATAAAAATGTAAATATATGTAAGAAATCGTAGAGGCTGTCCAATAACAAAAGGGCCAGGGTCCCAAGTTCAAGGTCAGACCAAGACTTAAACACTTTAGTACTTAATAAATTCAATTCAATTGAGAATACCACCGGAGATTTTCGACAATGCCACTGCAGATGTCCCCATAGTTGTGGACGAAACTTCTGGAACACGGCAGAACAACCCGGAAATAGCCTTCAGTTCTATGCAACTTTAAAAGAGTACGATATTTCCAGAGCGAATAGAAGGAGAAGTGTGATCACTGCTGTAGTTCATGTGTTCCGCCGCACAGATGGCAGCGCAACTGCTAGTGCGGCACAATGCTAATACAAACACTAGCGTTTAGCAGGAGATTCACTGGAAAAGTAGCAAACACGTAGCAAAGGAGAAGAGTAGTGTTGTTTAATAATGACTAACTCACGCATGCACATTCTGACAGCCATTCACAGAAATCCAAGATGATGTTACCACTAGAATGCAAAATGGCATTAAAGGAATAAAGTAAAATATAATTTCCTATGAATGAAGAGTTATCTTTGCTGTAAGAATAGTACAAGCTACTTGTATTTTGTTCTACAGATAAAAATGTACTCACCAATGTTGAAATCAGCTGTTAGTAGCTTTCGACAATTTCCGAGATGAGTTTGCAGCCTTTGATGATTGTAATTCCTTTCTTACTTCCTTGGTGCGGAAAAAGAAGCGACACTTCATGTAATGCAGAATTAGTTTGGGGACAAGATCCAGTAAATGTACCTCACAACACCCAATTCCAGAAGCAGCACTAATTTGGTTAACACTGTCACAAGAATCGAAGTTACTTTCATTTGAAAATCTATCTGCTAAAACCCTCTCTATTTGCGAAAGAACACTATACACATATTTAAAGGGGTAAGTAAGGCATACATTGTCTGTGCCAGCTTTGTAGTCTTTAATTGTAATTAAAAATTATATGGAGGGGAAGTATGCACACTTGCCAAGGAGTAAATAACACATGCTTTACAATCTGATATCTTTGAACAGTTGTGTACTATATACCCACTCAACTGATATACCAAACATGCTTTAGCCATATCTTTCTGAGCAATTGCAGGTACCTACATTGTTTTCCCATTCTGGTATATCAGGTTCCTCAATCACAATTTGGTCCTTAACTTTTCTCTCTTGGAAGAAGATTATGATTTAAACAATGTCTGTATCCTTTGGGTGACTTGATTTTTAAAAACAGGCTATCTAAAAGAAATTCTTCATTATATCTCATGCCTTTGATCTTTTCAAAATAGTATCAACAACAATTTTTGTTTTTTACTTAGGCATTTTGTTCCATCAGATTCATCGATATTGCTGCTACTTCCATTTACTTTCCTTTCAAGTACTTGAATCTTGGCATTGGGTAGTTTTAATTGGCATTTTGTTCTAATTATATTGCGCTGTTGTTGCTTTAACCTTTTCTTTAATAGGCCTACTTTATTATTAAAATGTCTACTGGTATCCCCTGTGACGAGGAAAATTAACAGTATTAAAGCCTTCTGCATGATTCGCACTGTCTTCTAAATTGGTATCTCTTTCAACCCTTTTTGATAGTCGCTGTGAGGGAGGTTTACGGGAGTGTATTGGCCGTGATAAGTATTTAGGAAGATTAGGAAAAAGATGTAGAACTGAATGAGGCCTTAACTTCCATCTTTACCTTGCAATCTCTACATTTTCTCCATTAACTACAAACTTGTCTACCTTTATGAAAAGTTCTTCTGAAAAATGTGAATCACACACGTAACTATTAGATGAAAGGCACTTGTCCTTTCTTGGTATGGCCCTCTCTCATTTAGAAAACAGTGGTTTATCTTTTGGAGGTGTAGATTTGTCATATCCAGATCTACAACCAGGCACGAAACACATAGGCATGTGGATTATTTCTATAAATTCAGTTTCATAAAAATTAACCACAATTTATCGGACTGTAACAAACACAGCAACCATACACAACAGTACTCCAATGCAATGCCCAGAGAAACGCGCTATAAATAGCCACACTAACGACTTTGCTGCCACCTGACGGAGGGGCCAGGTAGCTCTTGTATAATCATATGGAAGAGCAGTGGAGTGATCACACTTTATCTTTCTACTAGCTCTGATATTTCTATTTTAGAATCTAGCTCACATACATTACTCCAGAATTTGTGTTTCAGTTATATTCAAGTATGTATCAATAATACTGTGCATGAAACTTGGTTTATAGGCATGCAGAATACTTTCATGACAATTTGAAAGCTTGGTTACTCTGTATGTCAGTTATAAGTACGTTTCTGAAAATAAGGAAATTATGTGTATTTAGATGCAGTTTAACCCTTTACTCTTTCAGAGAATTTCAAGTTAAACTCATTTAAATCACAAAACACCCTAAGCTAGCCCGACAGATTCGGTTCCTGGTAAACTGGTTTATATTTCAACAATAGCTGACTTAGGATTGGTTTTATCTGCAACTATAAAAGTTAAACTATTTTCTAATCTCCAGGGTGTCTCCTCTATACAGAGGTTACCCTCATCACCCAGTCGCTGCGTCCTCCAGCCGCAGCCAAGGTTACGGAGCAGTACAGGTCAGCACGCCGACCCTCCCCACGGTAAGGGGACTACTTGACCTTTTAGGGACGCTACCTTTGTATCAGGATAGATCAATTGGCCCCTCAGGGACCTAACGAAGCTAAGTACGCCCCCCTACCAGACCTACCAGCGGGGAAAAAACCCATGCCGGTACCGGGATCGAACCGAGGCCCTTCCGCGCCAGAGGCAGGCGCGTCACCAATGCGCTACGGAGGCGGTCGAGGAATGTAAATAAAACGTAAGGCAAAAAGATTAAATTGTCTAAGACAGTTTTAGACGTAAGCAAAGAGAATAACCACAAACGCATTAAACTTGCGTTAATTTTGTTTTTCTACACATAACAGGAAACTGCTTGGTATGTAAATATATATTAAGGGGAGACCAAACGGACATTTCTAAAATAAATGACTTTTTATTTTCTTGTGAAGTATTGCAAACTGGAATTATTTCTTTAATCTTCCCTATATCCAGGCATTTTATCACTCTATACACAAAAACTATAAATATATTTTTAAAAAGTTATGCACCTACCATGTTTACTGTGAATTCTGCACTAATTCCAAAATAAAAAATCAACTCCTACATATTTTGGAGAAGAGGTAAACCAGCTTCTTTAGGGGAACTTTTGTCATATTTTTTTAGTGTTAGGCAAAGGTGCTGAACTGAAATACCAAGTTTGATATTTCATCCAATTTTCGTTTGAGTTACACCACGCTCTCTCACACACGCGCACGCACGCACGCACGCACGCACACACACACACACACACACACGCGCGCGCGCGCACTCACCTTTTTCTAAAATTACTTTTTGGATTCGGGGGACTTCAAAGCCTATATTTTCGGTGAAATTTCGGCATCGAATTTTTGAATGGAATACGAGTACAATACTTGCCTGTTCTTACTATACGTAGCAGAGAAAGTAATAAACATGAAAACATGATTAAGAACTTGTTATCTAAAGGTGTTTTACATTATATAGGTTAATTTTACTTTATGGCTTACACATAAGGAGCTCCTACAAATCTTCGAACAAATTAAACTATAAATAGGACATTTTGCCATTTATCATAACTAGACCACCAGAACGTATCATAACCGGACCACCTCGGGAATTAATAAGAACAATTCAACCTCTTAGCTTGTGGGAATAAGCTTTAAGATAGACGCTTGTTAACAATTAAATCCGCATTAACAGCATTTCAAACCAGTTGGTATAAAATGTCCACAATTTATGTGCACATTTGCAGTATTAAAGGAGAAAGTCAATCTAGAAACATGCAGAATTTACCGATTTTAAAAAAGCATTTGTTTTCATGAACTGTCATACGTTATGCAGTATAAAGTATTACCCGGGACATTTAGCAAGATACCTCGCGCTGAAGGCAGTGCTATTGTTTAAACCTTTCTGTTGACGACCACGAGGGAACAGCATACCACAAAAGTATTCACGCTATTGGAAGTAGAGAAATATTCAACGCTAAGGAGCAAAACAAAATATGAGTTACTTCATTCTGAAGTGCAGATTCCGATTCCTGCATATCCGCCTCACTTGCTGTATCTGTAGAGTTTCCACCTGTGGCAGTCATCTAAAGGGGAGATATCAGCTGTTATGTCTTCATCACGTGCTGTATGTGTAGAACTGCCGTTGTCATCTCCGGAATCCACAAAAGTGACCGAAGTATTTGCTGCTTCTTCTTCATCACTGCCATCCAAACCCACATTGATTACTCTTCTATCTTTTCCTCCACTAAGGCCTCTCAATGCCAGTATTCTTGTTCTATGGATTTCACTTCGATGCACAAGTTTTTCCAGCCCTCTTCAGTGATATTTAAACACTGTCTTATTAGTCCTTTAAGCGCGTTTAAAAGTAATGGAACACACATTTTTCTGCTATTTTTTACTTCATTATATTGCATATTAATTCAATCGGGTTTGGATCACAGTGATAAGGCGGCAATTTGAGGAATTCAAACCCATGGTCTTTCAAAAGTTTATCTGAGGTATACACTGGAGGTGGTTCGTTTGCTTTGACATCTCCCTCTTGCTTAAATATTCTTCGAAGTTCAAACTATTATCCTTCAACAATGCAATAATCTGTTCTGTTTTTCTTTTCCTCCATGCAGAACTGGGAAACATTGTGAATAATATTTCTGCTTTGAGAGTTTAAAACTCTCCGCGGTGACTTTTTCGGAGTTTTCATGTTTAAGAACTTCTATTTGAGACACCCACTTTGTGATATGACGCTACACTACACCACAGTTCACAACTAGATTAACAACAAATTGCAGCCTGTAGCCATTACTTGCAACACGTCTAGTTCCTGCTGTCACCACGTATAAACAAATATCTTCCTAAATGTGCCGGGTAATATCACGAAGAAAAATAAGGAAGCAAAGTAAATTATGGCTCAATTCCTTTCCAGTTACTTATAGATAAGGTTTGAAGTACCAAAGAGTAATGAATTAGGCAGGTACGTGCATGATAAAAGCGCAGCACATAAATGATAAAAACACATCTATACTTTATTTGATCTCGTATCAATTAAAATAGTGATGCGAATCTGCAACAGTAAATATGTATATAGATTGTATCAACAAAATGGGAATTAGTGGGATTAGTCTGTTTGCTTCACATTCAAGAGAATACTGGTCACAGTGAATTAGTCGGGTAAAGTTTCTTTCGGGGTTTTCCCTTATGTTGAGAAGACAAGTGTTAATAACTATAAGCTCTATGGGACTCTGGCTAATTTGGACATCATTTTCCCCATTTCATTCATTCATCTTCTGATATGACCTACCAGGTTAAATGACACTATAAAAACCAACAAAACAAAAAAGGGAAATAAAGTGATACAAATTTACACACAAAATCATAACCGAAATGGAAAGTATTAAGTATGAGTCAAGATTTTGTTGGAGGATAGTGTCCAGCATAAATTTAACCTATGCATTTCTTATGGTGTGGCGTTAGATAGAACTAAGTGAATCTGAAAAACAATATTCCAGAATAAGGAGAGTAAAGATATTTCTACAAAGTTATGTTCAGTTAACGTTTGGTAGTGAATCATTAATATTATAATAAAGAACTGAATACAATAACGAGATGCTGAAACGAATGAGAAAGTTTAAAGGCTGTACGCGATATATATTTAATATAATATATCTTAAATAAATTTAAGAAGATAAATTTGGAAAGAATGTAACAAGACAATGAAGGCTGATAATAACTATATATCGCATACAGCTATAAGCTTAAAACTAAAATACCGAGGAAAAGATGGGAATAAAACATCAGTATGTAACTACCTATCACCTTAATATCGGAATGAAGAAAATATTAGGGTTAGGATTTTCGTAAAGGAATATACATTATTGCAATAATGATAGGTTTCTTAAATCATATTTATGCATGTATGGCAATTTATTTCTGATAGAGCATATCTTAGTATGTAAAAGCTCATATTCCTCGTATTTTCAATCTTTCAGCAACCAAAGATGCACCTACTTTCTTCTTTTGTTTTCCTTCCCTATTTTGTTTAAGTTTGAAAAAATGGATGTTACCCTTATTTTAACAGTGAGCTTGTGTAGTCTATCTTCACGCTACAAGCAGGTAACTATTTAATTTTTACTTTGTAATTTGGGCACTGGGTTGTACACAAGTGACTCACTCCATTACTGAGTTGGAGTTCTGTAGTATAGTTAAGAAAAATACCTAAGTGAAGTAAAATAGAATAAAATTACAACAGTTAATATCTTAATACGGTGAGAAAAGTGTTTCTACTCATGATAGACAACTGTATTGTAAGCGTGATACGAAATTGTTACAAAAACGAAGGTTAACTTACATTTTGTCTTACTTGATTATATTGGGCGAAAATGTCGCTTAATTTGTTATTGTGCCTTTTAACTATACTAATTTCTGCTTCACCTGGTACGAAATAAGTACAGCTTCTTGGTGACGATTGAAAATCTTGTTTGTTCAACATTTGCACAGCTATGATATATTGCATATTGCAATTCAGGGCTCACAAGTTGAAGTAAAGGGCATAAAAATCACAACATGCGTAAACTGTGTACGGACAATTTTAATAAAATAAAAAGCGTGTAAAATTCCATAACAGAGCTTGCTTTTTCAGGTGAATTTTATTTTTCAATAGTTCATTATGATAAACTCCATACTTTATTTTATAACAAAGTTAATGTCATAATATTGTTAGGCCATATTTGGTTATTTTACAATTTTTGTAAACTTTACGTCGCATAAGCATACTTTATTTTCCTATTATGGTGATCTTTAGCGAAAAATCTATCTCTAATAGCATTTTAAAATTTGCAGTAAGTGGATTATATTTTCTCCTCTAAAAACGGATGAAATTGATATCGTTCCACAAAGAGTAAACCTACACATTCACGCAATAAAATGATCTTTAAATAGTTGTAAGATCCTCTTAGTGAGTGATTATTCTGTGTACAAGAGTGATTTAGGTGGATTTGATTCTGCAGCGCAGTGTCAATCGACTACAGGCAAGCCGTGATGTATAGGCAGCTTCTCAAACAGAGCAGTTGAGTGGGAAGCTGTACATCAGGGGATTAAGCAGGTATCATGTCAGCCTGGAACAACCGTTCGCGTCCTATGAGTTATCATGCAGATCAGTTATCCGCATTATATCAGTTATCAGAGCAACGGTTCACCAAACGAGAAGTGGCACCAATGGGCATTGTGATCGGGTAGAGAGAAAAAAACAAAGAAAAACGAAAATATGCGAATTGACAGATAAACGATTTGACATGTGACGATAAGATGACGAAATTTTGAGTGTTCTCAACACGTAGGCTCTTAGTGATGGATAATACTTCGCTTCGCTAGAATTAATCATTTCAAATAATAGAAATAAGAATTAATCCAATTACATCCAAGCTCATTCACAGAAACAGGTTCGCTCTTTATACCGAGCGGAAGAAGAGAGGTCCTTTAAACCAGAAGAAGATCTTCACAGTAGAAAAACTCTGTGTTGCACTCACATGATTTTCTCTACTCTTGTACTAACTATTCTTACAAGCTCTTATTCCTCTATCTACATGTTAGCCGAGATACACGTTTGTAGAAATTATTTTATTGGTAATTTTCTTGTAAGTGCAAGGGAACATGGAACACAGCCAGCTTTGAGTGATAGTCAAATCTTTGGAATCTAGTGGCTATATAAAGGCTTTGAAATTCCGTTCTCTTTGCATGCCCAAGAGATAAAAAAAGTGAATAACGACCTTCCACTTGAGAAAAGTATTGCAAAACTCACACAAATAACAATGAATCTCTCCGAAATATGTCACTTAAAATACATTTGGAACATAATTTGTGTATTTTAAAGAGATCTACATTTGCTCTATAGTAACGTTTAGTCTATCTCTTACTGTTTACCAGTTATGCGAAAGTCATCAAGAGTAAACAGAAATACATGGGCCATAGCGAGAAAATTCAAAATATACATTTCATTTGCCATAAAAATACCTCAAACATAAGACATTTCCACCAAAATCGTTAGCCAGTTTTGAGAAAATAAAACTTTCATGTAAAGGATAGTTTAGGGTATAGGAATTTTCTTCAAAATCTTCGTGTAACATCCTTGAAAGACTTATGACTTAAATAGTAATCTTGGTTTTTAACCGACTTTTGGTTTTTGGGTTATGCTGTACATACACACCCACACCCAAACTCACACCCACCCCCCGCAAACACACACACCTTTTTTCCAAAAAAACATTTTGTTTTGGATTCAGGGGGTCTCAAAACATATTTCCGATAAAATCTAGACATCGAATTTTTTTGATCAAATACATTTCCCCTACTTTACTACATGTAGTCGAGAAATTAAAAAAAAAAAAAAAAAAATAGCAATAATATTGACGTGTTTCTTATTCTATCTAGCTCACTTTAGTAGAGATAAACTTTTCCAAAACTGCCTTTATTGTGCATATCGTTGCAAGTAATAGAAAGTATGGTATCGCTATATGATTTTTAAATTCCATTCCTTTTACATGGCCACGAAAAAGAGGAATACTGACAATTTGTATTTTAACGACAAATGCCAACTTTAATATCCTCCAAATTAATTACGTATTGCTCACAGGTGATGTTTTTAAAAGCGTTAAAGGGAATAAACGTTGTAGAACTTATGGAGGACTCAGGAAAGGTTGGAAAATCACTACATTTGAAATTTCGCGACATTTATCTCTAACAATATTAATATATTTCAGAAGTTACAAATTTCCTTGACGTTCGCAAAGCTTCCAGAGCTGAAAGTTGTGTGAACGATGCAGACGAACGCGAAAACCCACCTCGTAAAGGGCACGTATTCTTGCAGTGTGAGTAGACCATTCAAGAGGAAAGTGGCTGCAGAAAATGGTATGTTTAACAGCAGCTCACAAAGCGCTAGGGAAATGCAGCCACAATAAAATGTGCATGAGTCGTGCAGCAAGCGAGACAAAAGAGAATCGGTGCTTAAAATGGAATGTCTTGAATATACTTAATTATTGAATCACAAACGCAAGAAATTTGGTGTAAAAGTCGCACGATTTGCATTACATACTTGGCTACCATTCGCAGACAGATCCACAATTACAAAAAGGAGCAGGTTGCATCTTTATTTAGAGAAGCGCCCTCTGTAAGTCACTGGATAGAGAAAAGTAACATTTCACTGCATTGCTCTATGACGCTATATGCATTTAGAGTTCTATTTCTAGCAGGAACATCATAATACAGAGATATCCAAATACATGGGAACAGTCGTGTTGTTTTTTTTTTCAATGCGCACGCGCAAACACGATAACAACAGCTGTTAATACACAAGGTCACGAGCATGACTTGTTTTTCTCTGCTCTGCTCACAATCAGTATTGAGCTGACGCGATATCGTGCGGCTGCATTATTACCAGTGTGCTTTAATATTTAGTCCTTACTTAGTCACAAAGTGTATCATGGCTCAGCATTTGTTTTCTGCACAGCGTGTATTTATTTATGATTCGTATGTGTTAAATCAGTCAGCTCGCCAGGTGCAAATACGATTTGCAGAAAGATTTCCAGGTGTAAAAGTTCCAGGCCGCACAACAATCCATAAACTTTATAATACATTTCAGGCCACAGGAAGTGTTCAGACTCGGAAACCTAAAGGACGGCGTACAGTTCTTACCGAAGAAACAGATGACATCGGTCAACGTTTGGAGAGTTCCTCCCAAAAATCGTTTAGCCGTCTTTCACAACAGGCAGGCATTTCTTATGGCTCTTTGCAAAGAGCCACTAAATTTCTGCAGTTGAAACCATATAAAATAACTGGCACATGCTCTTCAACCCGGTATTCCTGTAATTAGGTGCACATTTTGTGAGTGGGCTCTCAATAGTGTATACAATGGCGAAATTGACCCACATTTAATATTTTTCACGGACGAGGCTTGGTTCCTCCTTCATGGATATGTGTGTGCACAAAATAATCTTTGTTGGAGCTCTGAGAAACCTGATATAGTTCATGAAATACCCCTTCATGACAAAAAAAGCGATGTATGGTGCGCCATTAGTGGAGAAAGAGTTATAAGTCAAATTGTTTTTCGAATCGAAAGTTGAGGCCCATACATACGTGAATATAATTTTGCACCCTTTTCTTAGAGAGTTAACCGACAGGGAGCGTGATTTTGCCTTTTTTCAACAAGAATCTGCAACCGCTCATTCAGGCCATCTTTCAATAAGAACAGTTTCATTGAAAGTGTGTTTCAGGACAGAATTATTAGTAGAGATTTGTGGCCTCCCCCTCGGTCCTACGACCTTACCTCCTGCGATTTCTATCTCTGGGGTAGCTTAAAACATAGTGTACAAGACAAACCCACACACCTTGGAAGAACTGAAACAAAATATCCGTCAGGAAATTGCCAACATTTCTCAACGTGAACTACGGTGAGTGATGGATAATTTCCTAAAGAGGGGCCAAAAATGTATGGACAACGGCAATGGCCAGTTCCAGCATCTGCTATCATTATATTGGTAAGTAAAGCTTTTAAAAGTAGCTATAAAATGCTGTATGGTTCTATCCGCACTGTTTTATGACAGCGGCAGTCGGCGACGAGCGCAGAGGACCCGTACAGACAAAATACAGCGCAGCCGGTTCACAGTCTTTTGGATCACCCGTTATTAGTCCGTTTCTTATCGAAGCAAACTTTTTTGTTTCGTTTTTTGTTTTTTAGATTTAATTTTATATTTCCTTATTGCAATATTAGATACATAAGTGCAATTTATTACAAAGTATAACGTAAACTGAGTTAATCTTACTTGTCTCCACAAAACCTAATACACACTGCATGCATTTGAGGGTCATTCCATGCGAAATCAACACACCCAATTTACCTCACCATTTTAGATTTTGCTAAAATTTGGCATACTCTTAGTGGGTGGTGAGATTAAGGAAAATACCAAATTTTAATTTGTTTTATCCTTCCTGAAATATGAGTATAGTTTTCAACAACTAGCCAAAAAAATGTGCACAGGCGATTTTCAAATTGCTCTAGGAGCTGCGCTAATTTGAGCTACAGAGCTGGAAAAGGTGTCATTTTGCAGCATTTGTTATGCTCTTTTCAGTGATACACAATGTAACAAAGTTAGTATTAAGAAATTTATTCAAAATACAAATTGAAATTTTGATTTAAGTTTTGCCCCCTGCCCCCCAAAAGAAAGCTTTTAAGCATAACACAACAAGAAAAAATAAAGAAATAAAGAAGTGTAAATGGAATTGAATAGGCCACACACATTTTGGCGAGGAAATGAATACCTTTCAATGAAGGCACTGGGTTGGAAATCCCAGGGGGTTATGTTTAAAAATTATCGTTGTTAGTACTAATAGTTATAAGTCCAATGTTCAACATTTTTGTTTTACCAATTAATAGGCTACTAGTTTAAATTGCATAAAATTAAAGTAAGCAATCAGCTTAGTTATAGAATAGGCTGATTGTTTTTGTTTTAAGAATATTATATTTTGATTTTTACTTTTGTTATATTTCTATATATTTTAATGAAATTCCTATTTGTTAAAAGTAGGTTTGGTCATAACGGAGCTATCAGTGAAAAACAAGAGTTAGGAATAATTTTTTAATTATGAACCCATTATCATCCCACATTTATATTTTTTCACGTGATTCACAACTATACTAGGTATTTACTGAAATATTTTGAAAACTTTTAATTATGTGCTTTTCGGAAAAAGATTAAATCAAAATTTTAATTTGTAGTTTGAATAAATTTCTTAATTAGAACCTATGTTTGGAAGGGTTCGGGGCGCTGACCACGTTCCACCCTCCAGTACCGCACCCCACCAATGACGCCTGTAGTGGACAGAGGTGAGGGACGCAGAGGCTGGGCAGCAAGCTTTGGCCCTTCATGGGCTATTGCGTGGGGGTTCAGTTTTTGAACCTATGTTATGTTGTACATCACTGGAAAAAGCATAACAAATACTGCAAAATGACCTGACCTGATCCAGCTCTGTAACTCAGTTAGGACAGATCCTAGAGCGATTTGAAAAGCATTTCTTTCACGTTTTTAACTAGTTTTTGAAAACTTTACATAGCCATATTTCAGAAATGGTTTGGGGTAAAAAAACTGAAATTTGATTTTCTTAATCTTAGCACCAGGTATATAAGTACGAGTATACCAAATTCTAGCAAAATCTAAAATGGTGAGGTAAAATTTTTATTTAAAGTGCGTTGATTTCACATGGAATGATTCTTGAAGAAAGAATGTAGGAGATATAAATACTTTAAACCTGTTTGGGAATATTAATTCTTTATGAACTGTATGGTGATGTTAAAAGTTTGTATTTTTACTTTCCCTACCGCGCACATAGTAGCAAGAGAAGATGTTGCATGCCATCCAAAAAGTCAGTCCACATTTCATTGTATATACAGTAGAAAGAACCTCGCAAATCCGAAATTCCGGATAATCCGAACAAAAAATCCATAATTAAAAACAAAGGTTCATTTGTAGTGCATAGAAAGCATTTTTGTTATGGAATTGACGAACTCATTTTTGAAACTACACACATCGGAACGAAATGTTTATTGCACAAAAATATTTTGCTGAACTTTGCTATATGTAATGTGCCTGTACAGCTTTTTCATATTTACTTAGGTACAATATCGGTAACTATCAGATGTTTATGAAGCAGTAATTTTCACTAGGCTTGCAAAATCGCTAATGTTCTGCCGTAAAGAACAAAACCTGGTTGGTAGGTACGCCAGCGTCGCATGAACATCACGTTATTTGGTGTGGCAGTAGCGTCTTCTACGTACAGCCACTATCGCATGGAATCGGCAATGTCCAAGGTAAGAAAAATACATTGTTATGTTGAATATATTGTCATTAGTTGTGTGCGGTAATTGCAACGTTGTCACTTCCACACATCGCTACGCTACGTTACCATGCAGTTGCTAATCCTATAGCTGATATGCATGCTTTTTTCATTTTCCGTAATCCGAAGATTTCTGAATCCAAACAGATCACACCCCGAATTAATTCGGATTAGCGATGTTCTAGGGTATATGTTTTTAAGTCCCCAAATAAGAAAAAACAGTTTTAGAAAAAGGTAAGCTCATGCAGGCGTGAGTATATGTCTATGCGCGCGAACAGCAACAACTCAAAATTGAAAAATCCGTTAAGTACCAAATTAGGTATCAGCATCTTCCAAGGATGCGAACACGAAGATTTTCAAGATAAGTTCGCGATCCCAAACTACCCTTTACTCAAAATGGCTAATGCTTTTATTAAAACGCCATAAATTTAGGATGTTTTCATGATACATGAAAACAAATCATTACAGCTATTTTTAAGGAAACAAAAATTAACTAAGTATTTTCCATATAAAGAGTATTTGGAGTGAGGGGGGTTTCTTGAAAATCTTCGTACACTATTCGCTGAACTTTAAATGCTAAGTTTGGTATCTAATCGCCTTTTCATTTTTACTTTCTCTTCTGGTATGTAGAGGAAGTATTGCATTCCAACCAAAAGTTTGATGCCGAGATTTCACCGGAAATATGTTTTGAGACCCCCTGAATCAAAAAAAGCATTTTTAGGAAAAGGTCCGAAACCAAAGTTGGTATTTAAGTTTAATGTCTTTCAAGGATGCGACACGAAGATTTTGAAGAAAACAGCCGCATCCTAAACTACCCTTTACATGGAAAATTTTTCGAAAATTTTGATTTTCTTGCAAATGGCTCTAACGATTTTGATTAAAATGCCATATGTTTAAGATATTTGTATGACAAATGAACCGTATATTTTGAATTTTCTGGCTGTAGCCTATGTAGTCCTGTTTACTCTGGATGACTTTTGAATAACTCGTAAACCATAAGAGATAGACAAAATCTTACTGTATAAAAAATGTAGGTCTCGACAAAACAAACAATTTATGTCTGAATACATTTTATGTACTGTGAACCATTCCGGAGATATTCATTGTTATTTGTGTCAGTTTCGGAAAACTGAAAACTTTCGCGAAATGGAACATCGTTGTTCATTTTTACTTTCTCTACTGGTAAGTAGGGGAAGTATTGTATTCCATCAAAAAGCATTTTTAGAAAAAGGTCCGTGTGTGTGTCTGTCTGTAAGTCAGTCTGTCAGTCTGTGGACATCGTAACTCAAAAACGAAAAGTCGGTTAAAAACCAAAGTTGGTATTTAAGTTTAATGTCTTTCAAGGATGTGACACGAAGAATTTGAAGAAAATAGCCCCACCCTAAACTACCCTTTACATGGAAAATTTTTCGAAAATTTTGATTTTCTTGAAAATGGCTCTAACGATTTTGATTAAAATGTCGCATGTTTAAGATATTTTGATGACAAATGAAATGTATATCTTGAATTTTCTGACTATAGCCCCTGTAGTCGTATTTACTCTGAACGACTTTTGCATAACTGGTAAACCGTTAGAGATAGACCAAATCATACTATACAAAAAATTTAGATCTTGCTAAAATACACAATTTATGTCTGAATAAATTTTCTTGTAGGGTGAACCATTTCGAAAATATTCCTGGTTAATTGTGTGAGTTTCGGAAATTAGAACTTTCGTGAAATGGGTCATCGTTGTTCATTTTTTTATGTTACGTGTGCAAAGAGAACGGAATCTCAAAGCTTTAAAAGATTTGACTATCGCACAAAGCCTACTGTATTCCAATATTCCCCTTGCACCTACAAATTGATACCGAAATTTAGATTTCCAATCGAATGGGCTTTTGAAAAAGACACGTTTTAATTTAATTGCCGGATGTGAGATTTGCGATAAGTGTTAAGTAATAACATAAATAGATAATAGAGCAGAAAGTGTTGTAAGGTGAGCAAGATATGAGTAAATAATAGTCGTTAAAGTTGTAGGATAAACACATTATTGGTTTGAAATTAGCGAGTCATGACGTCATACCACATAGTTTAAATACACGTTCGAAAGTCAAGTCTACTAACCTTAAAAGTCGCGCGATATATTTAATAAAATATAAAGTAAACATCGTTTAATCCTAAAAAGGTAATTATATATTCGAAATTCATAAAAGAACATGTTATAATAGAAAGGGACATTTCTAAATTGCGGGAAAAGGAAATAGCATTTTGGATACGAGGCTTTCTTGGATGACGTCATGACATTCAAATTGAAGAACGGTTTTCTTAGCGTGGGTAAGAGAGAAAGCGTCTGGGCACTACTCAACCAGAGACCAGTACGGCAGGTCGTGCTGTGCGGATGTGAATGCGATTCCTCTACGTATACAAATATTTTCGGCATAGCTCCCGAAAATATTTAAGAGCCAATAAATAATATATAAAAAGTTTCCTTGGGTTGTCCATTACTCCTACGCAGACCCGAGATAAAGAGATCTCTTGCAGAGCCGGAGCGAACCACATCAAAGGGCAACACCACGTCACCAACGACATTTAAGCATCAACGGCCGATACAGCGATACATCAGGAAGCGAAGAAAGACTTATAGCTTCAAATGGCATCCCAACGTGTGGCGTCGAAAGAATGGACCAACCCCAAGACGACCAAGCCAGCATCGAACCAGCAGACAAGAAGGTGCCCAGCGTGTCAACATCTGTGAAACGTGTAGTGAACAAGTTTAAGTGCAGTTAAAGTGAAATAGTGAAAATATTGAAAATTTTGGTGAGTAGAAAAACACATGTAAATAGCTTAGAAATGGAAGGCAGTGATAGCGATTTTCTAGGTTTTGAGAGTCCGGAAATTGAGAAAAGTGTAAGTAGGATGGAAGAATATAGTCAGAATGTAATTGGTAGCAGAATATGCCAAGAATTAGAAGATCAGAACGTTAGAGAAACACCTAGAGGTAGCTCAGAAATGTTTAGTACTAATTCAGAAAGGCCAGTGATTATGTCAGAAATAGAGAATATGTTTCAAAAGATAATGAAGAAGATGAGTACAGAGTTAAGTCAAAAGATAATAGATGAAACTAGTAAAGAATTAAGAACAGTGAAAAAGATGAGTACAGAGTTAAGTCAAAAGATAGATGAAACTAGTAAAGAATTAAGAACAGAGTTAGGACAGAAATTAGAGAAGGGGCAACAGGAATTGGGAATGCAATTGGAAAATCAGAAGAGAGCTTTCGAAACCTTTAGGGAAGAAGTTAGGGAGGAAATTAATAAAGTCAGTAGTGAAGTAAAAGAAAATAGAGAACAGGTTAAGGGAGAATTAGAGACAATAAGGCAAGAAGTAAAGAATTCTGAAAAGAAATTAGGTCAACAAGTGAGTGAAAAATTAGATAAAGAAAGGGAAAAAGTAACATATAGATTAGACAAACAAAGGGAAGAAATTAGAGAAGAGTTACAGGGGTGTAAAGTTAGAATGGAAAGATCTGATGTAGAAAGTGAAAGGCAGGCTAGAAATTTGGAGGATGTTACAGACCAAATAAAAGGAGTAGTGACAGAAATTACTCAGGTAAAAGAGGCCTTAGAAAATTTGAAATTAAATGAAAATGCATGTAATCACAACAATCTTAGTAATGAAGTTGCAAGAAACGAGGCAATACCAGGTGTATCAGCTGACATTTCGATGCAAAATAGAGGTAACAGTAATTCTCATTCTGATTTCAGAAATAGTGCAGGGACAGGTGACAATTCAAATTTACATTGGCCTAACCATGTCTTAAATGAAATGACACCTCCAGTTTTTGAAAATGAAGATTCAGATGATCCTAAAGCCTTTTTAGAAGGGTTACAAGAGTACTTCACGGTGAAACGTATACCAGAGGAGTACAAGATGGTGATAGTAAGAAAATGCCTAAAGGGTAATGCTGCTAATTGGCTAGGCCTTTCTATGGGTAACAATAATGATTACAGGACCTTTAGGAACATCTTTTTAACCAGATATTGGGGAGCTAGTAGGCAGGCTAATATTAGAGTTGAATTAAGCAATGGAAAGTTTAATCCTAGATCGGAGGAATCGATGGTAAACTATTTTATGAGAATAGCGAGAAAATCGAAGATGTTGGATCCTCCTTTAGATGAAAAAGATCTAATAAATATAGTTACTCCACATTTTCCGGAAACGCTTCAACACTACCTAATCATAGCCCGACCCGATAGCATTGCAGCTATGATAGAATTATTATCAGCCTTAGAAGTCAATAAGCCAAAACACGCATTTGGAAATAAATATGAAGAAAAAGAAACTGTAAATTCTTTCGGGCAAGGGGCACAGTATTATCAGAATAGAAGTGAGATTAGGGAAAGATATAAAGGACCAGTATCAAGGATGGAATCATTCCGGTGGGAAAATCAAGGTAGATATAACCAGGAAGGGCGTCACCAAAAGAGAAATGGTAATCAAAGGGGAAGAAATATAAGGGTGAATTATATGAATACAAATAGATTTGATCGAGGTAGACGGGGACGTTATTTTGGACATAGTAGAAATTCAAATGATAGGTATTGGACAAACGGAGATAATGAGTTTAGACCGAGGTCACCAAGACAGGAAGAAAGGTATTCTAATGGACGAAATTCCCCCGAAAATGCGGAAATGGTTGAGGCCATTAACACGGTCAAAAACATGGTAGGAAGTAACCCCGATTTAATGCAGGAAAACAGAAGTAACAATTTGGGAAATAGTACAGGAGCAATACATAAAAATCAGGGAAACGCCAGACCCGGTCAAACGCGCCTTCAGTGAGAACTGGGTATCCTAGTAATGATTGTGATAAGTACTCGGAAATAAATAGTCCTGGAAGGCAAATGATGATACAAAAGAAAAGAGAATGGAAAAATAGAAACGACGAAAACGAAAAAGTAGGAGATCCACCTAAAATCAAAATTGGAGTAAATGGAAAACAATACAATGCAATTATAGATACGGGATCAAATAGCACAGTATGCTCACAAAATTTTGATGATAATTTACAAAGTAGTGGTTTTAAAGTAATGTCTTTACCAGTTAATGGGATATATTGCTCGCTAGCTGTGGGAAAACGAAAAGAGAGAGTAAAATTTCAAGCAATGATAAATATTGAAATAAATGGGAGAATACTAGGAATTTTATTTCTGATTGTAGGAAGACTTGTGACAGATATTATAATAGGTTGTGATTGTCTTTATGCCTGGGAAGCTGTGGTGAATTTTAAAAACATGATTGTAGAAATGAAAGTTGAAGATGAGACCATTATAGTGCCTTTTGTGGAAGATAGTAGTTCAGAAAATATTTTACGAGAAAAAGAGGAAGAAGAAATCCAAGGGGATACATTCTTTGTAGAATATGTTAAAGTAGGAGCTATGGAATTAACTGAAGTAAATGTCAAAGAGTACAGTGTCGATAATAAAGAAAATGTAGAATGGGATAAAAATGATTTCATAGACAATTTGAGGGTTTCTGATGCAACTAGGTACTATGATAGGGAGAGTAGTGAAGACTTAGAAGAATTGTTGAGGGAAAAAGTAACTCAGGCTGATCAACTAAATGAACAACAGAGGGATAAACTGTTTGAAATATTAATCCGAAATAAAGAAGTATTCTCTGAGAAACCTGGTAAATGTAATATTTATACTCATTCGTTTGAGATGATACCCATCAAACATTTTACACATAAAGCGAGAGCTATCCCTAGTACAATAAGAGAAGAGGTAGATGCAGTTATAAAGTCAATGTTAGAAGATGAGGTTATTGAGATTTCGAATTCAGAATTTGTGAATCCCCTATGTATTGTAAATAAGGCCAATGGAAGATTAGGGTGACATTAGTCGCGAGAAAACTAAATTATTGTTCCTCATACTTTCCATCAGGGAATCCAACAGAACGTGTCCTCCGAGATATAGGAATTTATTTACGTGTACTTACACATCATAATCACAAGGATTGGGTGAAATATTGTCCATTGATAGAAAAGATTATCAATCATACCATTAATGTAACTACTGGGTTTGCACCAATAAAATTAATGTTAGGAATTGAACCAGAACCAATATTGATCGGGGTACCAAAAACACTGAAAATTAATGACATTCAGTTAAGTGAGGAAGAAAGAGCAAAAATTGCTTTTGAACGAATCAAGAAAAAGGCAGAGAAGCGAAAATTAAAGAAAAAGAGTAGAAAACATAAATGGGAACCTAAGATAGGCGATTGGGTACTAGTTAAAGACCATAAGTTATCAAGTGCCTTGCGAGGTAGGAACAAAAGGATGGAATTGTTATATAAAGGTCCTGCAGAAATTATATCAAAATTTGGTTATCATACCTATGAATTAAAAGATGTTAAAAATGAAAAATGTCTGGGAAGATGGCATAAACAACTCCTTCGACCATACAAGAAACCGTGTGGTGCCTTGGAACCTTGATTTCATGTAAAAAAAAAAAAAAAAAAAAAATTCGAAGTGTCATTTGTCTATTGGCGCCCAATCAGCTTTGAGATAAAATTTAAATGTTAGCTTACTTGAAAACCATATATTGGTCAGGTACTTACATATTCATGAAAAATGCAGAATGTGAATTGCTATCTACTACAAAGAGCTTAAGAATATATTGTATAGAGCTCACAATAACAGCTTCAGAAAGATTGTTAAAATGTTCATCTCCGCATAGAGAGAAAACAGAATATTTACTTTGTAAACATTTGTTAAAATATTTAGATGTATAGATAGTTATCACAGAAAGACAAAGAAAGAACTTGTCTGAAGAGTGTAATGGATTTATATAAATATATGTACATTTTAGTGCTTAAAGGATCTAGTACAGATATGTGTTACAATAACAAAGGTGAAAAATCACAGTGCAAGTGATAGTGAGAGCGAAGTGAGCAAACATGAACTAAAAGAAGGAAGTATAAAGAAAGACTCTTGAAGTTTAACCTTTATATAGAAGCTTCACAGAAGAAACCATAACATATTGTAATTAGTATTTAAGGATTAATGTTTAGTCAAGTGTACAATTGTTTGTCATGTTAAAAAGATTAATGAGAAAATATGTTAATAACCAATTTCGAAACAGTGTAATTGAAAATTGTATATAATGGGAGTGTTGCCGATTATTCAAAATACAGGAGTAATTTTTAATTTTTCTTTCGGGCAAGACATTTACATTATTTTATTATGAAATAATAAAATAATATAAATGGGGGCATTTGATACCGAAATTTAGATTTCCAATCGAATGGGCTTTTGAAAAAGACACGTTTTAATTTAATTGCCGGATGTGAGATTTGCGATAAGTGTTAAGTAATAACATAAATAGATAATAGAGCAGAAAGTGTTGTAAGGTGAGCAAGATATGAGTAAATAATAGTCGTTAAAGTTGTAGGATAAACACATTATTGGTTTGAAATTAGCGAGTCATGACGTCATACCACATAGTTTAAATACACGTTCGAAAGTCAAGTCTACTAACCTTAAAAGTCGCGCGATATATTTAATAAAATATAAAGTAAACATCGTTTAATCCTAAAAAGGTAATTATATATTCGAAATTCATATTCGAAATTCATAAAAGAACATGTTATAATAGAAAGGGACATTTCTAAATTGCGGGAAAAGGAAATAGCATTTTGGATACGAGGCTTTCTTGGATGACGTCATGACATTCAAATTGAAGAACGGTTTTCTTAGCGTGGGTAAGAGAGAAAGCGTCTGGGCACTACTCAACCAGAGACCAGTACGGCAGGTCGTGCTGTGCGGATGTGAATGCGATTCCTCTACGTATACAAATATTTTCGGCATAGCTCCCGAAAATATTTAAGAGCCAATAAATAATATATAAAAAGTTTCCTTGGGTTGTCCATTACTCCTACGCAGACCCGAGATAAAGAGATCTCTTGCAGAGCCGGAGCGAACCACATCAAAGGGCAACACCACGTCACCAACGACATTTAAGCATCAACGGCCGATACAGCGATACATCAGGAAGCGAAGAACGACTTATAGCTTCAAAATAACCAATAAGATAATTTGTACAAATGTTTATTTTAACCTACACGAAGAAGATATAGGAATAAGAGTTTGTAAGAATGGTTAGTAGGTACAAAAGTAGAGAAAGTCATGTGAGTGCAACACATCAGATTTTTTCATTATGCAGTCTGTGTCATTTTCTCATAGACAGTTTTGCTGAAGTTTGGGAAACAATGAGGGCATTGAAAACGGCAAAGAAAATAATATAATAATGAAATTCACCTAAATTATAATAAATTCACCTAATCGTGAATTACAATTCACGTTTGCGTGCGTGTTTCTTCAAAATATTCTCTTATTTTTTTGTATATTAAGCGTGCAAAGAGAACGGGACCTCAAAGCTTTAAAATATTTACTATCGCTCATAGCCTACTGTATTCTAATATTCCCTTTGTACCTACAAGGAAATAAGCAATAAGATAATTTGTACAAATGTTTATCTTAACATGGACATATAAGAATAAGAGTTTGTAAGAATGGTTAGTACAGGAGTAGAGAAAGTCATGTGAGTGCAACATATCAGATTTTTGAGTTATGCTATACATACACCCACACACACTCGCGCGCACACACGCGCAAACACGCTCGCGTAGCTAAGCAGTAGTGAAAATAAGAGGTTAAATGCACAAAGGTACACGCGCTGGTCACAGAGGAAGTTCACTTCACTAACAGAATATACTGGATATTGTTCAATTTAGAACAAGCATCAGTCAAGGCGACTTCTGTGATTAGTCTTCCCTTTCGCGGTATGGTCGGAGCATTTCTCGATTTGAACTTACTCGGCTGGTAAAGCCATAGGAATGAAACCACCCGTATATTTCACGACTGACTTGACACTGGAAAAGAGAAAAGCCGAAGTGACGCCGACAGATCGATCCTGAGAAAGCCAATGGCTTAACCGCCCAGACAACAGGTATCTCAGTGGCTAGTAAATACTAATTATATCACGTCTCTACATAATGCAGTGCCCTTAAAAATCACTTAACATTTTAAAATATTGTACGTATAATATTTTAAGATTGGAAATAGGGAAGTACTGCTTTGAGCAAGCAAAAGGTTGGTTTCATAATAATTGGAAATTTGTCTACCATTCTCTCGTTCTACTCTTTTTGTCGTATAAAACCCAGCATTTTGTAGAGGTTTTGAAATATTGGTTGTTTCCCGCCAGATAATTTGCAATGAGGTTGTTCGATTCTTTGATGCTTGATAAATTTGATGTCCTTTAATCGGGTAGGTCCTATCAGACGGTAAAGGATTCAAATGATGCTTAAATGGGCCTGGGGTCCATAGAGCTTAAGAGTTATGACATTCATCTTCTCAGGTTAGGGGAAAATCCTAAGAAAAAATAACCCTTATCCACATAACTCAACCTGAGAGTTGAACCTGGGTCCTGTTGAGTGTGAGGTAGACGGGCTATTGCCCCCGCACCACAGAGGTAGGCGTGTTTTTGTCGGTCTGGGTGGCTTAGTTAGACGCTGGCCTACTGATCCCAAGGTCGCGGGTTCAAATCCGGCCCAGACCGATGGTTTTAAGTGTGCTTAAAAACCACAGCTCCATGTCAGTAGATTTACTGGCATGTATAAAAGAACTCCCGTGGGACAAACTTCCGGCACATCGGCGACGCTGATGTGATCCTAGCAATTAATGGCCTCGTTAAACAAAATAATTTTAATTCTTTTTAGGCGTGTCTGACTCGCCAGAGAAATTCCTCCTTTAAGATAACCGACAACCAAATATTTTTGGATTGAGCTGTGGAGATTGTTGAAAAGTGTATTGATGGCACGTGGATCTTGTACGGTTATTTTGCAGGGATGTAAGTGTGAGGTAACATGAATATTATGTTCTATACTCCAGGGAAAATCAAGTTCTTTAACGTGCTATAGTAGCATCTCCCCTTACCGAGTGAGATGGTGCTGCGGCAACGCCTGCGCCTCACTTTCGAGAGCTCCCGTATGTGATCCCCCAACTCCCCATTCTGACCCATGGGTTTTCCGTGGTTTCTCTGGGTTGGTAGGGGAATGCTGGGGTGGTTACTTTACGACTTTCCTATTCATTTCCTGTACGAATCATGTTTTAGGATTGTAGGACCAGGCGACGGTTGTTCGGCTGACTCACCTGGTATAATTCAAGAGCTGAAACAACTGGTAAACTTAACAAGCTCAAGAAAAATCTCTTCCAATGACATGCATAATTAATTTCACTGTATGACTGTTTGGGCTATCTTGCACCAACACAACATATTAGGAGAAGTAAGAGTTCTGGAATAACTTCGCCACTATACAACTGGCCATTTGCAGGTGCGATTTTATAAGGAGGAACAAATCTTTTTGCTTTCATTATTTTAATAGTAATATCCTAAAATGAGAAATCTTAATTTTATGAAGTGATTTCTACACTTTAATTTTATTTTCTAAGCAAATAAACAATCATATTAGGTATATTATGGAAAATGTTAAGAGTTTTCTTCTGTTCTTTCATACACATTTTATTGCATATAGCTAAACTGAACCACTCATTGTAGAAACGAGTCTAAACTGTATTTTAAAATATTGAGGTACTATATTCGCCCGAGTTTTCTTTCCAGTATAATTGAATCGGTCGGCGGAGAAAGGAACTAAGTCAATTTTTTTAACTTTTCAGGAGAGACAAAAAACTGTTTAGCCGATAAACTTATTTTCAGAAATTTCTGTTTGATGCTTTATTGTATTCTTTATTGCAGTCCAGTAGATGTGTATAAATGCACTCGCTTAGTTCTTAGTAAATATTGCAAAAATTGATTATGAAAAAAATTGACTTAGTTCCTTTCTCCACTCGACGATAGGTTTACCACTGTTAATGTGTTTATTTGCTTAAAAATGTAGTCTTTGTTACAATATTGATGTTTAGCATCTTGAATAACATAAATACAATCATAAACAACACAACATGAAAAAGCACATTAACATTTGTAGTACATTTAAAAATTTTGGAGAAGTAATTTGCAAATTACGGTACCTGATTTATTCAACTGTACCTAAAGAATGTTTTATGAAATCATTGGCCACTACAATATATCTTCATAAAATTTTTGTGCATCTTCCCTATATACATATTTCACCAGCTTTTGTATTTCCTCAATTTTCTTTTTCTGAATGGGCACTTCGAGCTGTGGATAAGCTGGTTCCAGGTCCATGTGAAAATTTGAACACGTTTTCAGCAAACAGAATGTATGTGTCAGACGACTATTGATAAACGGACGTGTTCTTATTATTCCAAACTTAGTAGTGTTGTAAATAAATTCCTTATACTGGGAAATTGCAAATGATTCTTTCTTGAATGCTTACTTGCTGTTTTCATAGAAATCACATTCTTTTCGTAGAATTGTGGCCACCACTTGTCAAAATTCATAATGCTTTCTGTCTGTACCATAGTCACAGTTATTCCTGTAATACTATTTGCTATCAGCTCCACATATTCTTTGGGAGTATAAACTCTATCACATTGAGATTTTTCTTTTAAGTACACCAAACACTCGATCACACGGAAGGAATGATTGACCCCTCTCTGGAAATCGATGAACGATCTTATTCATTTTTTTCAGCTGTGTCAATGCTAGGCACATTTGGATTAGAGTATGATTTTTGTTTTGCCCCGGGGCTCCATCAAAGAAGTGTAGTTATACAGATACACGTCACATACCTGCAGATTTGTGTTGCCGTTTCCTTGGTCGCCTTTGCTTCACCTCTTTAACAACAATTAGCCCTTGTAGATGTATATCTTGAGAATTTTTATCTTCTATGTTAAGAAAATCTGACAGAATGTTCAGGCATTGCGTATCATTAATATGGTGGAAGCATTCCATCCGACACCTGAAAACAGTATCGAATTACATTAGTATCAGTAATAAAGCTCTCTGTAAAATATAGAAGTAATACGTTGCACATTTCATGCTGCAATAGTTATTGTCTTATTTACTTACTTGCAATCTGCTGTGACACTGTTCCCAGGTACAGGATTGCCCTGATAGTTCAAGTAGGGTAGTTTATGCACTCTTGCATGTTTTATTTGTTTCCTTTTGTGCTGCTCCTCGTTTCTCTTTCTTTTTGGTGACATGATTCCGTCAGAACAACTAGCTTCTGACTAAACAGTTGCAGTCTCAAATACAGAGAAACAAGAATGATTACACAGACGTAATATGCCACCCATTGTCGAAGCACATTCTTGATGCAACAGGGGCGCCTCGCTTGCAGTTCACATCAAAGAAATGAGGAGAAACGAATTAAGTCACTGACATAGTTCCTTTCTCCTTCTGATGAATACACAGAGATTCATTTTTCTCCGCTAAGCAGTCGTTGGACATAGTTCCTTTCAACACAGGGCGATGTCTTTCAGTCGAATTAAAGTGAATGCGCGAAAAAATGAAAAAGTGAAAAAAAATGACTTACTTCCTTTCTCCACCGACCAGTTCAATTTATTTTTAAACCTTCCACAACTTATTCTGACAACCTACTTTTCTTCCATATGCTTACGTTAATCGAATTAAATATTTGGAGAAATAGTGTCACATTTCATTTACAGGACAGGTAATACACTAGAGTGAAACGGTAGTCAGATATTTACAAAGTGAGTCACCATGTGTTGGCTTTCAAACCCCATTTTTTGCATTACATTACGAGAAACCAATGCGGTTAACCTTAGCAATTCAAAATGTGCATAAAGATTGGAAAAGTTTAAATCATTTGAAAAGTTTTTATGAAATGGTTAAAGCCAACACATTTACACACTTTTTGTTTTATAACGATATCCGTATTTTTCAAGTACCTAGTAGATAGCATTTTGAGCATCTCTTAAGCCATATCAGTTATATATAATCATATAGAATTAATTTAGAATGAAGAGGATTTCACGTGATATTCACAGAAAATTCTAGATAGGTACGTTATTAATCATGCAAACATGGAATATATTTTAGAGTAATTTTTGAGAAAATCAAAAGCAACGACATTTTCCATGGAAAAGATAATTTGACATGGATATTTTCCTCAGTAATGCCATGACTAATAGTGGTTTTTTCGATAATTTAATTCACCCTGAGGAGAGTTTGTCATGACAATTATATCGAGATGGAAGGTCGAGAAACAATTATCTAATGACACAACCATGAGTTTGAAAACTTGATTACATTACCCCATCAAAGTTATAAAACAAGAAGCAGATTCGGCAAGATAAATAGAATGCAAGAAGAATGCGTTTTTTTCTTTTGGTACTTTTAGTACAATCACTGATACTAATTCCGTTCGGCGTAACACTATAACTTCATTCTTTTGTATCTTTTTGTCTTATGCGGCGTTAGATCTTTTAGATTTTGAGTTCGCAATATTTAGTTTGTACGATCCCACAACGGTGAACATTGCCCGTACATTTGCTGAAACATTTGCGTTTGTCTTGAAGAGCCTCGCTTCTTGGAAAATGCTCATACATTTGGAATTGTTTTCCTTTTTCTTGGGGGGGGGGGGGGTGCTTTCGATTCACTCTCCTCACTCTCTCTTTCTCCGTCTCCCTCCACTCCTCCTCCCATATCTATCTCTCTCTCTCACGTACGCACACACGTGAATATCTTCTTCTTCTTCTTCTTCTTCTTCTTCCACATGGCTTAAGCTAAATAGCCTGTCACGGTGAATTCATCTGTGGAGTCCATCTTTCAAGGGTCGGCCAACGTCTCTTATTCCTCTTGGGTTGTATTGGAATCCTCTTATTGTTACCCTTTCCTCACTCATCCTCATTAAGTGTTCAGTCCATTTCTTGTTTGTTTTAACTTTATCTTCCATGTTATATATAAGAATTCTTCTCTTACTTGCTCATTTCGTATTCTATCTGCCCGTGTGCAACCTTTCACTTTCCGCAAAAACATCTGTGCTGCTTGTATTCTGCTTCTTTCCGTTGATTTTATTATCCACTTTTCACTTCCATACTACAGAGAACATCTATTGTCTTATATAGTTCAAGCTTTTTATCTTTTCTTGTTTTCCAACCTAAAATATTTTACTGGTCCCATATATTGCCTGGAATTGACATATTTTGCTTTCTATATCTGTGTATTCAAGTGTTATCACATCTTACGTACTTAAAATGTGTTACTTGTCCCACTATTTTATTCTCCAATATTATTTTGGTTCTATTTACCCTTAAATTCCACTGTTTTTGTTTGTTAATGTTTTGCAATTTTATCTATTGGCCACCATTTGGAACTTGTGAGCTAGCATTTGGAGATGTCTCTCCAATTCTGTCATAAGTTGGATATCACCCGCAACTAAATCGTGAATAACTAAATCATGTTTTTGACTTGTTTATACAGCGTGCGAACCCCCTACTAAGGTTTAAATCATTTCTAAAGAGACATGATAGAAGAAACGAGACCACGTTAGCGTCGGTATTAGAGCCTGGAATCCTCAGAACAGAAGCTAGCAATGATATCACTTTCCAGATTACTGAGCTGTGAAATATTCATCCTAAAAACATTTTAAATTAGAGAAACGACTGATAAAATGTGGTCTGCACACATTAAAGCTGGGCCATAAATCTGAGGGACCCGGTAAGTAGAGCATTAGGAACACCTGAGAGCTTGGAGTTCGACATGGGAGGGAAAATAAACCTGGTTTATTCCATGGATTTAATGGCAACTGAGAGCAAACATTAAGCACACATACATTCTTTAAGAGAGAAAATTGCGTTTTGAATGAATTTTGTCTAATTTACACTTATAGTCAAATATTTAAATGGCTAAGGCTAAATGTTGACCTTTATATTCCCGCTTTCCACGTCATGGGAGAAATAACTGAATAGCGATAGCATTTTAAAAAATTACAAGCGCTAAAAATCCAGCCAATAATAACTGATATCTTGGTAATAACGTATCCCATAAAATACACGAGACAAATTATGTTTTAAAGAGATCTATGTTTCCTATGGGCTGTTTTAGGATATTCTTTACTTTAGTCCCGCAAAAATACTAAGTACAACACCGAACTTGATTAAACAACCGCTGAGAGAAACTGCCGAACTTACTCTGGAATAGTAGTGCAGGTAATCTCGATAGTTGCAGAGTCATTGGCTGCTAATCTCTGCACCAATGGGCCAGACATACGTATTGCAGGTGATACTGGAACCGTGTCACCACATGTACCAGCGTTACAGACAAACTACTCATTGTGAAAATGAGTATCCCGTTCGGTCCCTGCCATTCATTAAATAAACTTCGTAAGTGTAAGTTGTGTTTCACTGTAATGTCTAGATCTGTTAACATTATTAATCTTACACCATTGTGTCATGATGACGGAGAATGCATGCGGTTTCTCTCTGACGAAAGTTTATTAGGAACGCGCATGTTATACCGGGAGTGCGATGCCGCCGTTCCCCGCGTTACGAAACGGGATTGCAGATACGAGGTATTTTCATATAGGCAACGGCATGGATGGTTTTCGGAGTCCGTGGCAAAGCGTAGTTAGGCCGTGAACTCTTAGGTTACCTTCTGTCCAATGAATGAAAATGTTATTCGGGCATGTTTTTCAACATGCCCCGGCTGCTCAGGGGCACCCCTCTTCAGCCTAGTATTTGTGATTTTTATTGGTCGTGTGGCGGATTTCAATGGTGTGTGCGTGTATGTGTGTTGGTGTTGTGGGTTTTGTGTATGATGAAAATGGTGTGTGTTGGTCATCCCTAGCTACGTGGGTTGTCCTCTACCCAAGAAGAAAATGTTTTTTTTTTTTTTTTTTTTTTTTCTTTTTTGCTGGATTTTTGTTGGGTTTATATGCTTACTGCAACAGCTCATCGGTAACTTTTTCATGATTGTATCTGTGTGTTTATGTGTTAGGTGTAAGTGTATGTTTTTATTTTATGTGTTTGTGTTTATTGTGTGTTTAGATGTTTTGGAAGTGTTGTGGGTGTGCTTGTAGTCTGTCTTGTTCCTGTTGCTGGTATTTGTGTATGAACGAATGAATGAATTACGGTATTTGGACGTGCAAGCACGCCCGGGCTGCTTAGGGAGTGTGCCCTCTTCAGCCTAGCTTTGTTTTTTGTTTTTTGGTGTGGCAGAGATCAATCAGTTTGGGTGGTACATTTTCCTCTTTTTGTTGATGCTTCTTTTTTGTTTTGTTCCCAGGTCACACAACTTGCTGCCGTCGCTACCCAAGAAGACGGATTTTGCTGTTTGCTTAGTGCTTTTTCTTGTTGCTGCTGCTTCAGGCTCTTGTTAATTTTTTATTTTTGTTTGTTGTAATTTGTTCGGTAAATTTGATGTTTTTTTTAATGTTTGTTAAATGTTGTAGGAGATCTTGTAGTTGTTGTTGTTGGGCTTCTTGTTGTTTGTCGTAGATGTGGATGAGAGTGAGTAATGGCGGGTTTTTTTTCATGTTGATTTGGTCAAATGGTTTTCATTTTTTGAAATGTATTAATCAATCGTCGTCTGTATGGTCTAGTATGGGCGTTATCGATGTATCTGAGCATAATTTTTGCTATGTGTTGATCAATGGGCATGGTTCTGGTATAATTATGAATGTTGCTGTTTTTAAAATTAGGTAGGAGTTAATATGCGATGCGTAGACGTTTCCTTTCGAAGGATTGTATTATCTTCATTGAATCAGGTGTGATGAGAGGCATGGTGGCTACTGCGGCGTATGTTAAGTTTGGACGAATGAGGGCGATGTAAAGGTGACGAAGTATTTTTGGAGAGAGGCCTCGTTTGTTGAGTTTGGCGAGATATGCTATTGTTCCGAGTATGGGTATGGTTTTTTTTTAATACTTCATGGTAGTGTGGTTTTATTGTAAGGGAGCGATGAATTTTGATGCCTAGATATCTGATGCTTTTTTGGCACATTATGTCTTCGTTGTTAAATTTTATTGTTACATTTTTATGCTTCTCTTTTATTTTTTTTCGAAAGGTTATTGCTTGAGTTTTCTGTACGTTAATTGTGATTCTCCATTTCCTTGTCCACTTTAGAAATAACTTCAGTTGTTGGAGTCTGTTTTTTGCAGCTAATATTTGTGTGTGTGTGCTCCAATAAGCGGTGTCGTCAGCATATTGGGCAAGTTGAACTGAAGGGTAAATTGGCTGTGGGGTATCGGAGGTGTATAGGATATACAATAGTCCAGATATGACGCTTCCTTGTGGTGTCCCAGCTTTCATATAGATTGGGTTTGATATTTCTCCTTTTATTTTTATTCTGGCTGTTCGGTCTGTGAGGAAACTTGCTATCCATCTTGTTAATCGTTGTGAAATGTTCATTGTCGTTAATTTATACAGTAAACCGTTTATCCAGCATCTGTCAAACGCCGACTGCATATCTAAAAAGGTGGCGACGGTAGTGAATCCTCGGTTATAGGCATCCTGTAGTTGTGACATCACTCTTACAAGTTGATCTTGAATCGTGATGTCACTCCTATAACCGGCTTGTGTTGGTGGTATCAAATTGTTGGTGTTACATATTTGTGTTATACGGTTTACTATTATTTTTTCGAGAATTTTGGAGAAAGTTGAGGCTAATGATATAGGTCTGTAATTTTTGGGATCTGTTTTATCTTTTCCAGGTTTTTCAAGAAGTAAAAGATTAGCTTTTTTCCATTCAATGGGGTGATATCCATGTTTTATGATCATGTTGTAGATGTTAGCAAGATGTTCTATTGTAGCAGATGGGAGTTTGCGGAGCACCATATATGTAACATTATCTGGTTCTGGGGCGGTGTTTTTGTTCTTGGGTATTGCATTTATTATCACTGATTGGTTTTTCTGCATCATTTGTGGGGTCCAAATCTGTAGTGGGGAATTGTGGAGTATATAGTTCTTGTTGTTGTTGTTGTACATATTTATTTATGCGTTGGTAATGTGTTTTTTTTTTTTTTCAAATTTAGGATCTTGAGGTGTTGGGAACACGTTGTCGTAATGTTGTCGAAATATCTCAAGTTTCTCTTTGGTGTCGTGGATTGTTTGACCGTATTTGTGTACTCCTTGTTGCACTTAGTTATACCTATGCATTTTCGTACGAGCAAATCGTTATCCACTGTTCTATTGGAAACACAAGCGTAAGCCTCAAAACAATAGGCAGTTGGTTCATCTCTTGTCGGGAAGTATGTGAATCAATAAAGCTTTTGCACATCTTTGGGACCCGAATAAGAGGGCAATAGGGGTTGTGGATAAAAGCACGATTATAACTTGACGCAAACGCTCCTCTCCGTCGAAGACGTCGCCTTTAAGATCTATAAGATCTCGCGTTTGGTGTCCGAACTAGCTCTAGCAAGAGGTCTTAATCTCAGGGTATGCGCGAGTTATGGTAGGAATGGAACGAAACGAAGAATCAACCAACAGACCACTTTATTTGTAAATTTCCAGATTTGTAGAGAACTGCCGACGATATTTAAATAGAATGTAACTTTGTAACTTCAACTACAACGTTACGACACTTTAACTTTGTCACCCTTTAGCAACCGCCGAATTATGTATACGCGCTAGCTTACGTACAACTCCCAAGTTGCACGTGCACTCTCGGCTCGATTCAAGACGAGTGTGTCTTGCGTTGCATTTGTTTTTGCGCGGGCAACAAGAAGGAAGCGATTTCCATTGGCTAACTTTAGAGCACGTCATGGTAAGATAGGAATCAGCCCGCTAAATCGTTAGTTTTGTGCATACAACAATTGTAACCTTATCACTCTTTTAAATCTGCCTAGGCTTCCATTCTTGAGAGTTTAACATATTAGCTTTATTACGTCTTCCCCTTCACTATTGACTAGAATCTCCTTTTGTTTCTTTCCATTATCAAATATATATTGACATAATTTCGGTTTCAAACTACATGCACAAATTTACGTTTCAGGTACGTTCACAAGATGTATTTTGCATACAGGAACACTCTTGTGTATGGATTTCGAACAAATCTGTAATGCGTCGATTGTATTCTTGGTACTTTTATGTTTAAAGAAAGCGAGAAGTAAACGCACCTAACCAACACTATAGTATCGAATCTACGAAGATGTGCACGGTGCTCCAAATTGCCATCCACATTGTTGGAATAGTATTTTATATGTATTTTATGTAGCTTTTATTAAGTAGATCTTCTCCCTTCTGTTTCAGGTATTTTATTTAGACTACCAACACGTTCAGCAGTGGTCGTTAAGACACGTATGTACACAAAAAGAATTTAGTAAAGTTCACTGCTTGGGCCCATCTCTCCAGTTCCAATCGTTCTTACGAGGTCTCGCAAGGCTTGAGAGATGATTACTAACCAATGACTTGCTTGACAGTTGCAAATGCGGTGCTAGAGGCGTGGCGCTGTAATGAGGACAAGGAAAGGTGGGGGGAAGGGTGTATACAGCTGGTCTCGCAAAAAAGCCACGTTTTAATTTTCTTTAGATTCATCTTCAAACTTTTAATGCCTATTATGCAGAAGGTTGCAAACTTGCTTGAAATAAGCAGCGTTTATTGGATTAAACGATTCTGTGTTACAAGAAAAGCTTTAACTTTGTCCTTAGAATCAGACATTTAAAGCTTTACAGTAAACTTAATGCAATATTATATTGAAACGTACTGGAATTAAAATTCCTATCGAAATAGTTCTAAACTCGTTCTGTCTATTACGTTATATTATAATACATAGGGTTACCATATCACCTGTTTTTACCGGGGGCTACCCGTTTTTCAGACCCTTCTCCGACCCCCCGTTCAGTTTTCGAATATTTTGCGAAACCACCCGTTTTTTAGTTAGCAGTAAAATATATTATTTGTTTATCAGTTCAATTCATTTTGAAAATGAATTCACACGCCGCGCCTTTAGCAATTGCTCTGTATGTGCTCTAGCGGGTCTTTGTTGAACTCTGCTTAAAGTTTACTGCGCTTGTACTCCACATCACTTTTTTTTCTTTCTTTGTGTTCTGTGGTGAAGACGCCGTGAACTGTAAACAAGAGAAGCTTCACCGTAAGGTTTTTGTTTCCACTGAACGAAACCTACATATTCTTGTTGTAGCCTGGAGTGACTATTTTGGTCGATATATCATATACAGATCAGGATGCCAAAACATAATTATAAGTGCAAGTTTAAAATTAGGGCAGAAAACCATTTGTCCCTTTAAAAGTAAACGAAATTATTGCTAAATGTGATGGTGGAAATTTAGCTAAAGTCTTTGAAAGTGATATGTATACTTTTTATACTGTTAGTTATAATTGGATGACCCAATACAGTGGTATGTCTGTGTTTCAATGGATAACTCTGATAAAGAACCAGACTGGAAAGTGGTGGAAAAACTGTTATTTTTAAGAAGTGTTAACATAGTTATTGATAACTCTGTACTCTTTGATGAAATAAGTGCTTTAAGAACTTACCACAAAGTTAACTCTGCAACATTGGTAGGGAAGTGTTGTCGAGAAATGGTACGAATACATGAGTGATTATGTTGAGTGTATAGAACTGTTGAAAGTAGTACAGCACTATTTTGCCATACTTGCACATAATGCATCTGTAGAGAGAATATTTTCTGTGCTAAATGTTCAGTGGACAGATGAGCGAAATAAGCTCGCTGCCGAAAATGTAAAGTTAATGTTGATCATAATGTACAACATGAAAAATGTAACTTGTGCTCAATATTATGACAGGATTATCTGTAAAAAGGATTTCGTGAAAAAGGTGCAAGGAAATGAAAAGTATGTGAAATAAATGTCGTTAACTGAAGTCCCCTAGTTATTGTCATCACGATATGGTAACCCTAATAATACAGTCTCTACTTTCAAATGAAAGGTTTTCTTCTGATGTCTATGCAGTAAGCCGCCTTTCTTGGGTGTCATTAAAATTTAATCACATTTCTGTGAATTTGCAATGTTTCTGAAATTTATCGAACTGTGTCACCAGCTAGCCATACACCAATAATAATTTGGCCACGTGTAATTTCTGATGAATACGGCGTGGTGTGAATCAAACAACAGTTGAGTAACGATATGGTGAATAGTCAGAAATAATCAATACTTTCCTTTCATATATGTCCAGCCAGCAGCATGGTCATAGAAAGGGTTAAAGAGAGGGAAAGAAGGTTAAGGTACGAAGACCTCGTTAAATAATCATGATACTCTTGCATTTTACTAAATTCACTTTCTGTACATGCGTGTGAACGGGAGGGCAGTGAATCAAACAAATCCCGCAAGAACCGCCTTCACTGGATGATTTGAGTCCACTCGTTCTAATGGTGAGGTACCCTAAAATTAAGCGTGGAACGTTTCCTCGCTAAATTCCATTTACTAGCAATTACCATTTCGTTTCATCACCAGCGCCTGCGTGGTGCAATGGGCGCTAAACACCAAACACTACTAAAATTTATTTCAAATCGCTCTGATATTGCTCACATTGTCACTGTTTGCAAATTAAGTGTATTTGATATACTAACATTTAGCTTCCATTGTTACATCAATCAAACTACATGCTGTTTGTCATTGTGTACTAACTTAATAATGTTTACAGTATAATAATAACAATAACACCCCCCGAATGAATCACGTTTGAAGATCGATTGTTAGGCAACGGGTTGACCTACATATCCGCAACTGTGATTTGTAGCAGTGCTAAGGACGGCGAATTTGTAACTTAGAGGCTCCGACTTCGAATTCCGCTTTCAACTATACTCTCTTCATCTAGAGATTAGAGGAGACGTAAACAAAGCCACGTGCGTTTTGACCGCAGCGCGCCCTCTTGACGCTTTCGCCGTGTAAATAGTCCCTTGAAGCAATAATGTTACTGAGGTCTGAAACGTCATTTAATGTTTTCTAAAGCATGAACTAAGTGTACTAAACATAGTTAAACTGTAAGAACACGCAGTTAAGTGAATCTGTAACCAGCCTAATTCATTCTGCGCGCGCATTATTCAGTATGAAAGTAACATGGCGGAACAAGTGAGTGTTGTAAAACATAAGCGTGGCAAACCGTTGCGAAGTGGCGAAAAGACAATATTGAACATATTTAACAAGTTCTACGAGAAATATCCCGAACTTGCTGTCGAAGACGTGATGAAATTAACACCGAGTTTACTGGTGTGTCAGTTGCAAGTATTTACAGTACACCCAAAGAAAAATCGTCAGTTGGTAAAGATCCCGGCAAAAGCGACCATGTGCTAGATAAATGGTGGATGTAGTATGCGACGAATTTGTGAGTGTGAGATCTGCAATCCGTCGAAAAGTTCACCAGTTCTTTGTTAACAATGAACCCCCACCTTAAACAAAGTGCTGTTGGCAGTTAACTCTGATCCCGATCTTCCAGATTTAAAACGAACTTCCCTCCACAAGCTGCTTCTGGAGACTGGTTTCGAGATTGTGAGCAGGAAATGAGAAAGTGTTATTGTGGACAGAGATGACGTAAGTAGCAGTTAATTTCCATGTGCTACATGTTATTTGGATCAAGTAAATATATCCTTTAGTAGTGTAAAATGCATATTATACCTACGCGTAGCGGTAGGTAACCGTGTTGCGTCATTGTGAAAGCACGTGGCCTCGGAGTGATACAAACCGGTGCTTTGTTTATATCTCCTCTAATCTCTAGATGAACAGAGTATACAGAGCTTTATGTCATACTACTGCACGGAATTGCAACTCCTAATATCATTGTTACTGGCTTTGAAACCCCTGAAGCGTGGGCGTCGGCAGACTTTTCTTTAGGGGAAGGCCGCGTGTTTGAAGTTTTCAATCAACAATATTGATTCATTATTCTGTTACACAAAACTGTAAAAGATGAGTTATAGTATTTCTTGACGATAAGCGTAGTAACTTGTGATAAAAACTTTTTTCCATCAAAATTAAAACAATAGTCTAATAATAATTGACTTAAATTCATTAATTTCCAAGGAGGCGGCCCCCTTTGCCCCCCCCCCCCCTTTGCGACCCCATTCCCTGAAGCATACAACCAATATTATTGGCTACCGTGCACGAGATTAGGAAGGGGAAGAAGATTCGGAAACACCAATTCCTAGCGTTTAGCAATCTAAGCACCCAAGAATAGTCAATTAAATGCCGCGTACTGAGGTCACATAGCAGGAATAAACCGTTGAAACAGAAATTATAAAGTGAATATAAGCAATTAATAATAGAAAGAAGTAAAAGGAGATTCTAATCGATAGTTAAGGCGAGAACCGTTGTAATAAAGTTGAATATATTAAAGTCTCAAGAATGGAAGCCTAGGCAGATTAGATGAGATTACAATTGTGGTGCGAGCAAAGAAAGAAAAAAAAAAAAAAAAAAAAAACGCGGGCTGATTCGTATCTTGCCATGACGTGCTCAAAAGTTGACCAACGTAAATCGCTTCCTTCGTGTTGCCCACGCAAACACATGCAACGCAACTCACATTCGTCTTGAATCGGGCAGACAGCGCACGCGCAAATTTGTGATTTGAACCTAAGCTGGCGCGTATACATAATTTGGCGGTTGCCAAAGGGTGGCAAAGTTCAAATATTATAAAGTTGCAGTTGAAGTTAGAAAGTTACATTCTATTTAGATGTCATCGGCAGTTCTCTACAAATCTGGAAATTTGCAAATAAAGTCAAATGTTTGTTAATTCTTCGTTTGGTTCCATTCCTATCACAACTCACGCATACCTTGCAGATTAGCACCTCTTGCTAGAGCTAGTTAGATACCGGGACACCAAACACAGGATAGGAGATATCCTGGCGACGAGATCTTTTAGATCTTAAAGACGACGTCTTCGACTTAGGGGGAGGAGTTTGCGTCACCGTCTTACTTCACTGCGTTCCCTAGGCAATAGCCTCCAGTATATTTCATTAATAAACGTTCACGTTGCCATTTGTCAACGCTGTTTATTACCATCTTCACTTTTTTCTTGTATGATTTAAACAATACCACCATAACCGATGTTAGTTTATTACTTCGCTTGTTTATATATAGCGTTCCACTCTTAGAAGACAGTATGGAGTTAAATGGGACATCTCTGTCTCTATCTAGCGCATACAAGTTGCCATTAGCCGCGTCCTTTTCTACCCTTGCGCTGTTGCCAGATTTCTAATAGCATGGTATAAATATTCATTTGTTATAAATTTCAGGTTTGAACACATTATCCTATGCAGAATTTTTTTTTTCTCTATCAGGTTATGTCCTTTTCAGAGTCATTATACATTTCTATAGGCCCAAATTTCTTCAGAAAACGTTTTTTTCAATAGAAGTCCGATATTTGCTGTTTCTATACTCATCACGCACTAACTAACAAACTAACTGCTAGAATGCATCTATATTTTTTTCTTAGGTAGAGTAAACTATAGTGCTACTACCAGCCTACTTTGAATTCTCTATGTACCCAGTTAAGTGTTATAATTTTTTAAATTAAATGTTTTCGGAAAATTTTATATCTGTGCGCTGCAAAAGTTACGCAGTGTGAAACTTTTTTGTTATTGAGTTTACATCAGGGAACCAGCGAGAACAAATGTTGAGGAAGGTTGGAGAAAGTTTTTAAAATAAACCAAAAGGCAGTAACCTCTTTCTTTTATCCAGTAAGGCAAACAAAAGGTATTCATCTATTCAGTGTCAGGCCTGACACAGAAGATAGTATAAGAAGCAGCACTAACATTAGTTCGAAAGAAGCCGTGTGTGTAACTGTGAGCTGTTATTGCGTTATTTGTTTAATATTTTTGTAAATATTTGTAGTTATGGAGGGGGAAGCTAGGAAGAGACGATATGTTGGTAAATTAAGAAGTAAGGAACGCCAAATAATTATGAATGTGTTAGATTATTTTTGAAGTAAAATGCGCGTAAGTAAGGCGGTAAAAGAAACAGCTAAGGCTATCGGGTGTTCAGAAGCAGTAGTGTGTATGATTAAAAAGGAACTAATGAAAGGACCTCTAAGAACGCCATCGAAAAAGAAAGCAAAAGGGGCGGGACTACACAAAACGCTAGGTTAACGCAATATGATTGAATAGTGAAAGGTGGAGTGCGGCGAATTGTTCATTCTTTACAGTTTGCAAATATTCCACCCACGCTGAATATAATTTTGTCACTATTCAACAGTGATGGACCCTACC
Source organism: Tenodera sinensis (assembly GCA_030765045.1). Classification (NCBI taxonomy): domain Eukaryota; kingdom Metazoa; phylum Arthropoda; class Insecta; order Mantodea; family Mantidae; genus Tenodera; species Tenodera sinensis. The sequence goes on along the minus strand of CM060961.1, from coordinate 142,204,151 downwards.
AAATTTCTCAAGGGCCACTCTGATTTGGGATTCGAATATGAAAGAAGGGGTAACAAGTGCATATTAATAGAAAGAGACGATATCGATATCATCAGATGGCGACATAAATATCTAAAAAGACATAAAAAGGTTTAGGGACCAGACGAGTCATTTGTAAATTTAGGTCATACAGTAACAAAGGCGTGGAGGGATACCAAAGTTAAAAGTGCCCGTCTCGTCAAGCAGCAATTGAAGGACTAAGTACAGGACTCAGGCCACCTCGAGTCGCTCGCGGAGAAAGATTCGCAACTAGTACATGTTGCAACACTGCGCTCCATTTAACGTGTACTGTGTTTTAAGGGTGAAACGCGCTTTAATACGAGTAACAATAGCACACAGAAAAATCGAAGTTCCAGTAAACATAGCTAGCAGTTTTAAGATAATCTGATATAGTGATGTAAACCAGTTCAGTGGTTCGATGTAGATTTTGGCTGTGTAACTTAATGCCTCACGACTCACCCACTTTGAGAAACAGCTGATAAAACCGTCTTTAAACTGGTTATGAAGCCAATCAATGCATGATTCATTAATAATCTGTAAAGCTGAAAATTGAAAACGTCAGTCTATTATATAAAAACTTCAATGCAGAACCTCGACTGCTCCATCTAAACATTTTCAAATTTTGGAAGCGATTTCTCTAAACTCAAAGTAGACTACACTTTATAGTCCTCCATAAATGGAGGTGTGGTCTGTTCGGGTTCGAAAATTTTCAGATTATCCGAAAAACGAAAAAAAAAAAAAAAAAAAAAAAAAAAAAGTATAAATAGAGCTATAGGATTAGCAGCTACAAGGTAACGTAGCGTAGCAATCTGAGGAAGTGACAACGTTGCAGTTACCACGCACAACATAATAGCAATGTTGGAAAGGGATAGAATGAGACTGAACAATTCAAATAGCCGGGATTTGAACTACGAATCTTGCGGTCTCCGTCCGGCTACTCACTGAGCTACCATGCGAGTGAGTTGGAGAATTTAATATCATGTTGGTATTTTGGCCAAGGTAGCTCAGTGATTAGAGTAGCCGGACGGAGACCGGAATATCCGTAGTTCATATCCCGGCTATGACATTGAATTTTTCAGTCTCATTCTATATTGGGTCCAATATTCTGGGATATAGGTTTGGAGCCTCTGCTTAATGAGTTAGTAGTCGACACACAAATATATACCACTATAGCATATGCGGATGATCTGCTTTTATTAATAGAAGGAAACACCCGCCTGGAACTGGAAACAAAATCTTCTGATGTGACCCAGAAGATATATAAATGGTGCAACTCTGTTAAACTACAAATTGCAGCTAACAAATCTGCGTATTTGCTATTTAAAGGTAAATTATTAAGAAACCCAGTTATACGAATACACGAAGAACGTATTCAACTCCACAAGTATATTAAATACCTTGGAATAACGCTTGATGAGAAAGGCAACTTCAAGACACATGTCACTCAGGTCTGCAACAAAGCCAGTAAAATTATGATGAAGATTGCCAGTATTGCCCAACGTCAATATAAACTACCTCTCACTACCATTAGAACATATCATAATTGTATCTTTACTGCCATCATTACATATGGTGCAGGAGCGTGGGCACAGTGTATGCCAAAATTAAACCTCGTCGCAGATCTCAGAAAATGCCAGAGGAAAATAATTCTTCTCCGTTTTACTGGAGCAGCAAGAACAACCTCTACTATGGCTCTTCTTGTGGCCACTGGTACCTGGCCAATAGATCTACAGGTTCGCCTATATGGTGCTTACTATTGGCTAAAGAAAAGCAATCAACAAAAGATAGAAGATATTATAGGAAAACGATGCTATACGAAAAGACAAATAAGGACTGAGTTAATATCCTTATGGCAGTCAGAATGGGATAACCTGCAAACTGGGAGACGCACCTATATGTTTTACCCTAATATACGAGAAAGGTTACGACTAAAGCACCTAAATCCCTTACAAGCTGCATTACACTATATCACAGGCCATGGGCCATATGACACTTACTTAAAACGTTTTAGTATCATCAACTCTGAAATGTGCACCAGATGCAATACAGAAGATACTCCTGAGCATGTAATGTTTAACTGTCAGAAATACAGTGAAATAGGACAATCTAACAGGGAAAAGCTCATGTACCTCACTTTATCGGAAATGGTCAGGAATAAGGAAAATCTAAATACTTTAAATGAGTTAGCGACTCAAATCAGTATAGCAGAAAGATCGTTAAGACAAACTGAACAAGAAAGAAATCTAAGACATTTTTATACACCTCCAGCGACTGTTGTAGCACCATCCCGTCAATCGTTAAGATTGTCAAACCAACTGTAAGCAGAAAGGAGAAGAACGAGGCCAAAATGACAGCCTGATGAGACTTGGACAGCCTACCAGAGACTAGGGACAACTTTACAATATCATCAATTTTCCTTATTGTTATTTAATTTAGGTTAGTAACTTCTGCACATTCTATTGTGAAAAAATTGTAATAAATAAGTTTAAATAAATGAAAATATCCGCATACTACGTCCAGATATAAGAAATTAGGTATCTGGACATAGCTGGCAGATATTATTTTATTTTATTTTTTCTCATTCTACCCTTTACAACCATGTCCTACACGCGGTTAGTGTGGAACAACAATTAATTTTCCATTGATTGACCTTATAGTCGGTTAAACTATGAAGCGGGACCTAAGTATTTACAGTATAGTAAGTCGCCATTAGGGTATGTAATCTCATATGAATTGGGATCTTCTTGTGGTCCACCGGGATAGACGCGTGTTGGACAATTTAATGTAGTGTCAGCACGCTGGCCATGGTAGTTCAGTAGTTAAAGTAGCCAGACGATGATCAGAAGATCCGTAGTTCAAATCCCGGCTATGGCATTGCATTTTTTAGTCTCATTCTATCCCTTGCCAACCTTACCCTAAACACGGCTAGTGTGGAACACCAATTAATTTCCATAATGACAGTGTATTCAACATAACGGCAATTTATTCATCTGACGTGTGGACATAGTCAAGTACATGTGATTGCGGCGGTGCGTATATAGTTCAGTTTGTTTCGCTATTGTTAGCAGTCATTCCACAGTAATTTATTCTTTTCGCTCATAAATTAATACCGAACATATCTTGTTTGTATTATACCGTGCATTACGTGTCAACCTAACAAAACAGTTTCTGTACGTCAAAAGAAAAACGGGAAGTGCTTACAGGCGACTTGACAAGGCGGAAAGTACTACATAATTGATGCAAAGTTTTCCTGAATATGGTACAGAATTATTAAAATCATGAGTGCCCCAGTGAACGTGCTTTATTAGCAGCTAAAAACAACAACGCCAATGCCATCAATAATTCCAGCATTCAGAACGAAATACCATTCTTCTCCGAAACATCAGTCCATTGCGGTAAGAGACATCCGTGAAAAATATGATGAACAATATCATCGAAGCTACAATTGTGAAAGGAGACTTTAAAGGAGAATGTGTTGTTGCCACGTATACCAATGATTTCAACGGATATGCCATTTGAATTCAAATGTTTGCAGTTTCCGGTGCGACTCGCATTTGCAATGACCATCAACAAGGTACGGGACAATCGCTTCAAATGTTTGGACTAAATTTGGAAATATCCATGCTGCTCATATGGACAACTGTATGTGGCCTGCTCACTAGTCGGAAAACCATCTGACTTATTCGTGTATGCACATTGTTTGCGTGGCATTGCAATGCGTGCCGGGTAGTCGCTAAAAACATATCTACAAATGTTTCTCTCTATTAACATGAAGTAGATTAAAGAATACGCGTTATTAAGAACAGTTTTGTTTAAAGAGTAAGTAGACAAAGCCATGAGAATGCTCATAATGACTTGTTTTATTTCATTTGATCTTCTTTATATATGCCTTTTATATTTTAAGGTTCCATAACGTACCAATGTTGCAGGAAGTTGTTTTTTTAGTTTAACCTCCTTTAAACTGCTAGACTAAATCGGACGATGCACGACAGAATGGGTGAAATGATGCTCAAATGAACTTGGGTTCCATAGACAAAGTTACCCGACATATTTTGTGTTCTCATGATAAGGAAAAAACTTGGAAGAAAACCTAATTTGGATAACTCACCCTAGCCGAGATTCGAACTCAGAACCTCTAGAATGCTACCTACAAGGGCGGGCTTATTTATTTTTATCGCTTGGTTTTCCTCGCACTCCATTTTGGCTGTTTTATATTTTTGCACTTCAAAACCAGCTTTATTATGTTTTTTATCTTGTCAAGCGAGTTCATAGAGTGGGATTAAAGAGGAGGCCTTATAACTGAATCTCGCCACTCCCAATTGCTCTCTCTCTGTCTGTCTGTCTCTCTCTCTCTCTCTCTCTCTCACACACACACACACACACACACACACACACACACACACACACACACAGACAGACAAACTATTCATACGAAAGTGTTCTCTATTTCCTGTACATCACGATACTTATTCGTCAGTTGACTTGTATGCTAATATAACACTGTTTTCTAAGGCAGGGTGATGAGACTAGCCTGATGTTGCTATACTGTGACACCAGGCGCGGCACGAAACAGAGGACCGTAGGAGCCAAGCTATTTCACACCACATACCAGACCGGCAAGGAAACAAAGGTGCCCAAGGTCAAGCTGCCTCAAGATTTTAATTCGTAACTGTTTAGTTCCATTGTATTGTATTGTTGTATATGAAGATATCTCTCCTGGTATAGATGCTGAGCTGCTTGTGCTTGGCTCTTGCTTTTCCGTGGATCAAAAGCATATCAGTGTACTCGTCTGTCGAATACATCGTGAAAGACTGTCACAAAATATCGTGTGACAGCGTACACGTGGAGAATGGATGGAGTCAGCGTTCATAAGAACTGCATCATGCTAGTCCAATGGGGCTGAAGTCATACCTATTCTGTTACAAAATGCAGACAACCAAACACGATTTAAATTATGTCCTAAACCGCCAGCGACTTCAAAATCAGATTATTGTGAATTTGGTTTCCGAGTTTTGATGAGGAGAAAAAAAAAATTGTTCAACATTGAGACGCAAACCCTGTCCCTGAGGTTAGCACCCAGGACACAGTTATAATTCTATGCAGCTATTTGGATGCTTGACTGAAAGCACATTACGTAGATTCTACCTTAGAATCTGCAGGCCAGGCGCTATGCCATTGCCACCTCTCGACTTTTCGTGGCTAATTTAGCATTTTAAGACAGTTTTAACCCTTTGCTGGGCGTTTTAATATTATAACTTAAATGGCAAAAGCTATTATGCATGCTATTTGACATCTGCGAGACGTAGTTTGCACCTACATTTAATTAAATCATTATTTAATAACATGTGCATTTTGGCTGTACGGGTCCATGGTGGATGAGGCACGCACCCTAATTTGTTGCAACTAACCCAGGCTCTAGGTATCACCATTCTTTTTACTTGTTTTTAGTATACTCACATGATAGGTCCATTTTATCAGAGGTATTTACTGAATTGCGTTGCTATGTAAGTACACTCTAAAAGTTTGTAAAATCGGCTGGAAACCCGGAATTCGCTCTTAGCTAACGAGTCGCCTGTTTTTGAGGTGTGGTTTAGCGAGGAATACGTTCTGTCCCTTAAACCGCTGTTCCCCTAAATTTTGCGCATTCGCCTCTCTATAAACGTTAAGCAGTACGTTTAGTAAGGGCAAAACTGTGCTAAACAGCACATGCCGTTTGATAGGTAATCTACCTAAAGCTTAAAAAAAAAAGCGGCTGACTCACCTGGTATAGGGAGACGAGGAAACAACAGAAGAGTTATGGTTACAGACATGAGTCGGTCAGTGTCGGTAAGTACGAGACAGCTGTGCGCATGTCGTGTATTTGTGCAAACGTTTAGCAGACAGTAAAGTGATAGAAAAGTAACCGGACGGACTTTGTCACAATACTTTATCCAAAACAAAACGGTGGCCACATAATACTTCTAAGTATGCTCCTTAAAACGTGGAGATATTCAAAGGATGTTATAAAAACGGCTACTCCCACACAAGGTGTATTTACATCAGGGGAAGGCAACTTCGCAACTTCGGGCCGTCTGGCGTTCGTGTGACGTCAGGCGAGAGCGGTGTATTGCTATGCTGCCTAGATCAGCGGCGCTACTTGCACGAAACTGAATGAATATGAAAAATGTTATTTGGGCATGTTTACAACATGCCCGGGCTGTTTAGGAAGAACCCTCTTCAGCCTAGTCTGAGGATTTTTATTTGTTGTGCGAGGGATCTTAACGGCGTTAGTGCGAATTTTGGTTTTATTTTGTGTTTTTGTTGACGTTGTGTAGTGTTGTCTGTTGCGGTTTTGTGTTTGTGTTCAGTTCCCCGTGTTTCACACTAGTTTGAGACCAGGCTTCAAGATGAACAAACATTGTCAACTACGTTTCAGATCTTTGCGACCCCGTATTCATTGGATATTAACAATGTTTCTAGCAGGTAGCAAATTGAATTGATAAATTTAGAGTGTGACGATTTGCTGAAGGACAAATATTAACACGAGGAAGGCTTGGCTGATTTTTATAAGAATGTTCCTCAAACCAGATATCTGAGGTTGTATGCCCTTGTAGCACGGATATTATGTAGGTTTGGTTCTACGTATGTGTACGAACAATTCTTTTCTGTTATGAAACTTTCTAAGTCAAAATCCCGAAGCATATTGTCAGATCACACTCTAACATGTAGTCTTCGATTACAAATGTGCCGTACATTACGCCCTAACATTGACAGACTAGTTAAAGAAAAGCGAAACGGCAAATGTCCACCTAATTGCTCTGTATAGATTTCCTCTAACTCAGTCAAAATAGTTATAATTTCTGTTCTATTTGAGTTATAACATGACTGTTCACACAAACTAAAATTGACTCGTATATATGGCATAAAGCCGAAATGTAATTATTTATAATCTGTTACTATTCCGTAATTGAAACAGCCAGCATTAAAATTACGATATCCCGCATGCCATTTCCTCTTGCCCGCTGAGTCCCCACACGTTCAACTGGCCTTCCATGGGATCATGTGAGATGAGTGAGCTGACGTCACAGCAGCGATATCTGTCTTCCCCTGATTTACATAATATGCTAACGAAATCCACATTTTCCCTGCCGATCGCCTACCGCCTAACACCTAGGCGGTCCGGGTTCGATCCCAGGAACCCGCATGTGTATTCGCGGCGTCTGGAAGGGTTTTCTCCGGGTAGTCCGGTTTCCCCCGCCACTCATTCCACCAATTGCTCCATCACCTTTCCACTCATCAATTCCGCCTGCATTTCATATCATCCTCTTCGTCACTCTCATACCTGGTGCTTGACTGACCACCCACTTCCAGGTCTTCACTCTGCCGGTCCATAGGTTCCTGTGCTTCCCGACAGGCGTCTGACCCTAGGCACTGGCTTGTAAGTCCTAGGGGATGTAAGTCCTACATAAGCGAAGGGTAATCAGGTGATACCAGCATTACAAACTAAAACTGTTCTCGGTGGTCACCGTATGGGTTTTTTGATAACCCCAAAAATTGTATATATAAATGTTATGTTTGTGTACGCTTCAGAAACTCAAAAAGTTCTGCATCGATTTAGCTCAAATTTTGACACGATATACAACCCACTTCAAAGACTATCTATTTCTTGGGTCAGTAACATACCTGCGACCGCAAGAAAACAGCTTTTTCAACGGTCATTACCGCTACTTGCCAATAGATGGCGTTGTAAGCAATGATATTTTTTTTACAAAAACTCCCTTGCGTCGTATTCAGATTATTATGCAATCTGACTTAAATATTCACCTTAATCGAGGTGCTTTTGTGTGATCGTGTAGTGATTTGAGCTGCGTCGTTCGCCAAATTGGAAGTAGAGAGTATTGGATTTTTTTGTAATTATTATTTAACGATTTCATTTAACTAATATTTCACTTAACAAACATTAATTTCTTACAACTTTTCAATATTGTCTGTCCCGTATTTCAATGTTGTCAAAAATAATAAAAGTAAACAGATTAAGTACCTTTCAGATGCGCAAAGCTGAACCTGCAGATAGACGAGCAGCCAGACTTGAGGATGCACGATTGTGAGCACAGCAGTCGCGTTCTGCAGCAACAGATTTGGTTCGTTATCAATGGAATGAACGCGAAAGGCTGAGAGTAGCTCGAACATGTACCCAAAGGACAGCAGAACAATCCACAATACCATCGTCTTGCATTCCGGTGCAATCCAACTGTTCATTATAGTTCAAGCCGACAAGTTGTTATTGGACAGATGAGTCATGTCTGTACCTACTGTCAGGCTCTAAAGCTCAATAATGAAACGTAAGGGATGTGTTGCGCTGGTGGAAAAATCAAATTGCCTCACCTTGAAGCACCCCCAGAGCCAATGAAAACTTTACTTGCTGGATCTACCGCTAAATCGAAACACTTCCTATCGAACATCAGGAAATATAACTGTTGCTTCCAAATGGCGTCATTTGGTGCGGAAATTGTGACCGCTCAAGTCATGCCAACTTTTAAAATCAAAAGAAAAATATATCACTATCCCGTTCACAGATAGTGATCATAAATTCCTTCAAATGTACTTTAACGGTGATGATAAAGATGAAGTCGATGTACGTTATGGAATACATACTTCGCTAAGAAGGTTCATCATTACGCAACTGCAGGACCTCCTTTGCGAAAGGAACAATTTGGTACGTTTGTTTAAAATAGCAATTAATATGATGCCATCAGATACCCACAAGATTGTCATTGACGAAGACAAAACGTCTGCTGGAGAACACGTCCGGAGATATAATGCTCCAACTATGAATGAAGTAGCAATTGTCATGGTTGGAGGTCAGTTCCAACCAAGAGCTTAGAGACCTTGTTCTGCATCGCAGAAACAATCAATTAATAAACGTCGCGGAAACTCACCGTTGTTACGATGCTTTGCAGTATCCAATTATCTTCTGGGATGGTGCCGATGGATATAATTTCAATGCGAAAATGGTTAATCCAGTTAATGGTGCAGAAATCGATAAAAAGTGCAGCGCAATGAACTTTTAGGCATATCGCTTAATGATTCGGAGGAACGAGGACAATTATATTTTGAAATACCGTCAGTTTTTCACCAGTACGTTGTTATATACGTAACAATTGAAACGGAACATTTGCTATTTCTTAGACTGAACCAGACCAAACTTCGCTCCGAAGAATACATTCATTTGCGGGATACAGTTGTGAATGAAGGTAATACAACCAACGTTGGAAAGTTGATTATTTTGCCATCTTCATACATAGGCAATCCGCGTCACATGCAGGAATATGCACAAGATGGAATGGCATATGTTCGCCATTAGGGGCGTCCAGATTTATTTATTACCTTCACATGCAATCCAACTTGGGATGAGATACAGCAGTTGTTACTTCCTGGGCAATCGCAAGTGGATAGGGAATACATCATAGCACGTGTTTTCAGACAAAAGCTTAAGTCACTGATGGATTTTATTGTGAAATAAGAAGTATTTGGATCTGCACGCTTCTGGATGTATTCAGTAGAATGACAAAAGAGAGGATTACCACATGCGCATATACTAATCTGGCTCTACAATAAAATAACTTTAGACGAAATCGATAATGTGATATGCGTTGAGATTCCACGAGCTGATGTCGATAAGGATTTACATGCAGTTATTATCATAAACATAATACATGGACTATGCGGTACACTAAATCAAAATTCACCCTGCATGGTAGACGGGAAATGCTCCAAGAAATATCCTCGAGCATTCACAGTCAAAAACAACAGGAGACGATGAATACCCTCGGTATAGGAGACCATCAACTGAAGATGGCAGGAATTCGGCAACTGGACACATGCAAAATAGTGTTATTGTTGTAGACAACCATTGGGTGGTCCCATATTCGCTTCTGATATCAAAAACATACCAAGCACACATAAACGTAGAATATTGAAATTCCGTCAAATCGATTAAAATATCTGTAAATATGTGAACAAAGGCAGCGATATGGCAGTTTTTAGTGCGCACCAGAAAATAGTGACAGCAATGCAATACGAGTTATCGGTGAAATTGCACAATACCAGGCTGGGAGATAAATAAGCAGCAATGAGACTGTATGTAGAATTTTTTCATTCCTCATGCATGAACGCTGTCCAACTGTGATTCACTTATCAATACATTTAGAGAATGGCCAGCGTGTTTATTTCACAGATGCAAATGTACAACAAAGGATCCTTAATCCACTACTTTCGTCACTTTGTGTCAGGAAGACGCTTTCGCCAGAACACTGTTGTATTCAAAAGTGCTCTCTTATTACAGTGGAATGAAACTAACAAAGTATTTGTATGACGCAGGCGAGGGGAGCCAGCCAACGGTCAACCTGGCATTTTCAGAGAAAATCCAATTGTTAGACTTTATACAGCGTATTCTAATCAAGATGAATGTGTCTATCTTCGCTTGCTGTTCCTAGATCTTTCTAGGAATTGAAAATTGTTGACGGCGTCACACATGCTACTTTTCGCAGTGCGTGTCAAGCTCTGAACTTATTAGAAAGTGACCAACAATGACATATATGTATTAATGAAGCGTGCAACACTACACATCCAAACCAAATTCGCGCATTATTCACAATTATATTGACCTCTTGCTTCCCTTCATCACACCCAGAGTTATGGGAAAGATATCGATCGCATATGGCCAAGGACATTTCGCATAGAGTACGGCTAGAAAATGGCAATGTGGCCATGGAATTTACAGAAGGCATTTACAACGAAACATTGATAATATCGAAGATAAGTGCTTAACTATGGCAAATAAAATTCTTATTCAATTGGAAATGCCAGCACCCAGCTGAGCTGTGACTGCTTCATTTGATGTGGATTTGCGTCATGAACAAAGTTACAACACCAGTGATCTCCAGTCGTATGTCCAAACAAACATTCCCAAATTAACGCGTGAACAAAAGGGCATTTATGATCACATAATGCAAATGATAAATGACGGAGTTGGGAGGACCTTCTTCTTGGATGCGACAGGAGGAATCGGGAAAGCTTTTATCAGATTGATTATGGCAACGGTTCGATCAAAGAATTACATAGCCTTAGCTCTCGCTTCCTCTGGAATAGCTGCGATATAGTTACCAGGTGAAAGGACTGCTCATTCAGCTCTGAAGTTGCCATTGAACATACATACAAAGCATCGCGACTCCCACGTGCAATATTTCCAAAGCGTCCGGTATGGGAAAAGTATTACAAAAATGTAAAGTTATTGTTTGGGATGAATGCACGATGGTTCATAAAATATCGCTTGAAGCTATGGATCAATCGTTACAAGATTTGCGTGGAATCATTAAACCTTTCGAGAATGCATTGATATTGCTCGCAGGAGACTTTAGACAATTGCCTGTAATTTCTCGATATACACCAGCGGAAATTCTTGCATAAAATATTCAACATTGTGGCGACACGTGCGTACATTACAGTTGACTACGAATATGCGTGTCCAGCTTCAAAACGATAAATCAGCCGAGGTATTCTCACGACAGTTACTAGACATTGTAAACGAACAGCTGCCAATAGATGAGACTAGACGAATATCATTTCCTAATAATTTTTGTAATTTAGTAACATCGAAAGAAGAACTTATCGAAAAAATATTTCCTAATATTCAAATTAATTATAGGAATCACGGCTGGATCAATGAACGAGCTGTTTTTGCCGCGAAGAATAAGGATGTCTATCAACTTAATTTTATGCAATCCAGCATTCAAAGTGAGGAAATTACATGTAAATCGATAGACACCGTTGTGGAAGTAGATGAAGTAGTTAATTACCTATCGGAGTTTCTGAACTCTTGATCTGCTAGGAATGCCACCACATACATTAAAACTGAAAATAGGCATGCCAATTATCGTGTGGCGTAATGTTAATCAGCCAGAAGTCTGTAACGGCACGAGGTTCGTAGTTAAGAAATTGATGAACAACGTAGTGGAAGCAACGATATTAACTGGCGAAGATGTCCTTATTCCTCGAATTCCCATGATCCCGACTGATACGCCATTTAAATTTAGAAGATTATAATTCAAGTTCGATTGGCGTTTGCAATCACAATCAATATAGCTCAAGGTCAATCTTTAGAATTGTGTAGTTTAGATTTAGGTGCGGATTGGTTCTCACATGGACAATTGTATGTTGCGTGTTCCCCTGTCGGCGAACCAGATAGCCTTTATATCTACGCAAACAAAGAAAAAAAATATTGTATACGCGCAAGTATTGCAAGATTAAACTTTTTTGAAACGTATGCTTTGTTTGCTCATTTCTCATCCATGGAACCATAATGTGCCACAGCGAAGCGTGACAGGGTACAGTTAGTATGTATATTAAGTTGATTATGAGACCATGCTAACTGTAGCCTGTAAACCGGGCCAATTGTACCGACACCAGGCCAAAACTTGAAATTGAAAAGAAGAAAGTGTTTTCATTGTCACAAACACGATATTTTAGTTTGTTTTTTTAATGGAGTAGCAAAATATTTTCTAAATTTTTGGAGTCGTTATACCTTAAGTTCGGTGTCCTTAAATTTTATATTATTCTAGTGTCACCTTTGGTATTTATTGACGTCGAGATTTTGAATCATACCATTCACATACATACGTAGAAACCTTCTCCAAAGCAGTCCATACAGATTATGGCATATATGTAGTGAGTAATGAGTGTTTAAGGAAACGGAATGATTGGGTTGGTAAACCTCTGGTTAGACTGAACTATCCCAAGTTAGGCAGTTCTTTTCGGAAGTTTGAAGACTCCATAAGGACTTCAAGATATATTGCTTACTAAAATAACGTTGAGGCAATCAGGGTTTACCCATCGCGGAAATAAAGAAACCGCGATGCAATACGTGGATGAGAAAAACCAGCTTGGAAACGAAGAGTAGTCTCCAAGTTGCTGCACCTTTATTCCTTATTTATGCAGTGTAATAAAATGCTTTTTCATATGGATGGCTATTATTCCGTGAGAGGGTACTGGCTTTTATTGCAGCCCATAGCTTCTATCTACGTGTACATAACTGAAAAAAGAAGGAAAAAGAAATACGACAGGGTGTTCTAGAAAGCAAACGTCAGCGACGGTTTTGCTTGGACGTACTTATAGGTATAACAATGGAGACTAATGTACACTAACCAAAATAGGGTTTCTGAGGCTATGAATGTTGAGAAGGAAAGAAAGGGAAGGCAGGAAGTGGATCACAAAGACTCGGGAAAATTATTTAAGAGCGACCGCGCAAGTCGATGATCCAGTGACCTCAAATGCTCTTCTAGTAATTTTTCCAATGTTCTAAAGAGAAGTAAATATGCCCAGGTATGTTTCGCAAAGGCAGCACTGTGGTAGTAGCCGACAGTAAAAGGCTATTGCTTCGCCTTTTACTGTGTCAAGTCTGATTTAAATTTCCAAAATTAGTCTAAATGGCATAAGTTAAAAATTCTGATATGTTGCACTCACATGACTTTCTCTACCCTTGTAATCACTATTCTTATAATCCCTTATTCCTCTTCCTTATGTTAGTCGGGATAGAAATTATCTTATTCCTAATTTCCTTGTAGGTGCAAGGATAACATGAGAGCACAGTAGGCCTTGGGCGATAGTCAATTCTTTTAAATGTGACCGCTATATGAAGGCTATGAAATACATACACGTATCAAAATGTTTTAGACGTCGCTCAGCTCACCGACTGATGTGCGCCCATGCAACCACAGGCCCCAGGCCACACAGACGCTATCTCAGAGGCCTGCACCCCAGGGACCCAGTTAGGAGCTGCAACCTGCCCGCTCAGGAAAACAGCGAAAGTGTACATAGTGAAGTGTAAATAGTGGGTGTTTTAATGTGCTGGGGCGCATAACTTGGTGTGCCCAGCAAACATGTACGAGTGGGACACTTAATCCGGAGTGCCCACTGCGCGTATGTGTGTATAATTTTGTGTGCATGAGAGGGGACATATCTCACGATATGCCCCAGAGTGAATGCGTGAGCGCTTGTGTGTAAATAAAGTGTAAATATTTATGTGTACAAAGGAAAAGAAAGGACAAAACAAAAAACAATTCAGGAAAAAAAAAAAAAAAAAAAAAAAAAAAAAAAAAAAAAAAAAAAAAGGATACAGAGAGAAACTGTCCTGGTGACCCAAAGCGGTCACTGTATGGGTTTCTGAGAACCCCACTATACATAGATATGTTGTAAATAGACAAGTGTAAATATAATGTAAATTTAAGCCTGTAAGCCGGGCCACATGTACCGGCACCGGGCAATATTCCTCAATGAAGTAAATCTGAATCTGCTGTGAAATTCCGTTCTCTTTGCAAGGCCAACAGGTAAAGTGAATAGCGACCTTCCATTTGAGAAAAGTACAAGAATTGCAAAGCTCACAAATAACAAACCAAAACTCACCAATCTCCGAAATGGTTCGCTCCGCAAAAAATGCATTTGAACATAAATTGTGTATTTTAACAAGATTACATTTTTTGTATAGAAAGATTTGGTTCATCTTTTACGGTTTACCGTTTATACAAAGGTCATCAAGAGTAAACAGGACTACATGCATTATAGCTAGAAAATTCAAAATATGCATTTCATTTCACATGAAAATATCTCAAACATATGGCAGTTTAATCAAAATCGTTAAAGCCATTTTTGAGAAAATCAGAATGTTCGAAAAATTTTCCATGTAAGGGGTAGTTTTGAGTGGAAGAACTTTGTTCAACATCTTCGTGTCACATCCTTGAAAGATATTAAACTTAAATACCCCATTCTGGTTATTCACTGAATTTTCGTTTGAGTTGCTGTTCACAGCCAGACACCGACACAGACACACACGCCCGCGCGCGCGCGCACACACACACACACACGGAGATTTTCCCAAAAACGGTTTTTTTTTGTTTTTTTTTTAAAGAAGTTCAGGGGGCCTCAAACATTTCAGGTGAAATCCCGAATTTTTGGGTCGAATACAATACTTCCCCTACTTTATACATAATAGAGAAAGTAAAATAGGTAGCGGACAAAATTAATGCAGTTTATTGGGGGGAGGGGAGGGTTAGAGAAAATCCAATAGGACTTATTTTATATTTGAACTGGAAACTTTAAGGATATTTCCAAATGTGGTTGTTATCGGTTCAAGATTGTTGTTTATAAGGAGAGCCTTCTGAAACCTTTGTATTATCTCCTAAAATATCCAGAACTATGGCGTGTCACTGATGCTGTATTTCGCTTTTTTCTACTTTGAAAACATTAACAATTTTGGAGGTGTAGCAATTATCGAAATCTTGAACTATTATATAGACTATTTCAGTAATGAATTCGGATTACAGTTAGTGGTATTTCATGTTGAAAGAATGTTGATTAACGAAACACGATTCTGATTCATTTTATCGAAATTACTTACTACCTTCTCTTTAAGTGATAAATATAGTTCCTCCTTTTTACCTTCTTTACTTAACAGTAAATACAGAAAGTACTGCATTTCGTCAACAAATTAAAAACCTAGATTTCATAGAAAATACTATTTTAATGCCCCCGAACCCAAATAATATATTTTTGGAAAAAGGACCGCGTGCGCGTGTGCAGCCTGCGTCTATAAATAACATAAAAAACGAAGTGTCCAATAAATTCCAAACTTGGTATTGAAGCTTTGTATCTTCCAAAGACATGACATGAAGATTTTCTAGGCAATCCGAAGTATCCTTTACATAAAAAATAACGAAAACCTTTGTTTTCTCAAAAATGACATGATTTTGATTAAAATTCTATATGTTTAACATATTCTAATGGCAAATAAGATGTATATGCTAGGAATAGCCTAGTGAAGTTGTTTTTTTTTACCATTCCAAATGACTTGTATATAAGTTTATTCGTAAACCGTGAGATATACAAAATCTTACTACACAGAAAATGTGATTCTCATGAAAGCATTAAAGTTATGGCTAATAAAACATGCTGTGGCTTTCACTACTTTCCGAAATATTCTTTGTTATTGGTTTGAACTATACTTGTCCCAAAAGGAAAACTGTTAATCTACTATACCCCTGGTCATGCAAAGAGAACGGAATTTCAAAGCCATGGCTTTTAAAAGGTTTGACTATCACTTGTGCCCGTTATATTCCCCTAAATAAACATTTTGTTTATGATGCGCGCACGCACACACACACACACACACACGCACACACACACGCACGCACACACACGCACACACAAATCACAACTAGCCTTCTAATACTCAGATCTGAGTGAAATTTTGCATGCACTCTGAAATTGATATATTAAATCGGGGAATCGGGCATGAGCAAAATCGGCTCAGCTGGGCCACTCTCCTGAAACACGTTCTTGGCTCACTCCACTGGCCAGCCCTTTCCTTAGCTGTTGTTCAGGTTCGACACGCCTCATTCAGTGGCAAGTATGGCTGTTTCATGAAGAGCAGCAGATATGCGGATTTCAATTTGCAAATATAAAGCGTTACACTATCAAACACAACTTTTCTCATAAGCACAAATCAAACTTTGGTGATCTTACAGGTATTTATTTACGAGGATGGGTCAATAGGTAATGCCTCCTATTTTTTTTCTTTGCTTAAATAAGTTAGTTATGTGAAAATTTGAATTTGGCGCAGTTCCTCAAACCTTCTTCTCCAATCCCCTGCAGTAGTAACTTCCTAAGTCAACAGGTGGCATCACTGCATCCTCTTGCAAAATGACTGACATCGACATTCGTATTAGACAGCGTTCTGTGATTGAATTTTTGACTGCGGAAGGTGAAACGCCAATTCGCATTCACAAAAGGCTAAAAAAATGTGTATAGTGATGCAACGGTGGATGTCAGCACTGTTAGACGATGGGTTCATCGCTGAAACGAAGCTGAAGGGCAAACACTCGCTGAATGTTGCATGGAGTCATTGCAGTCACCGGCTTGCCGCTTCGCGTTTCATCTGCCAATGATTTTATGACATATCTAAGGCCTTTAACAGTATATATTATTGTGTTTTATTGAATAAATTAAAATTCCAGGGATTCAATGATTTAGCTCTGAGTCTTATAAACTCATACTTGAGTGACAGATTACAATATGTATTCTTAATGGCACATTTTCACAATATGCACCGATTGTAACTGGAGTGCCACAAGCTTCTATATTAGGACCGGTGTTGTTTATTGTTTATATTCATGATCTGCCTGCAGCTATTGATATTAGTACGTCATATTTTCTTTATGCTGACGATTTAGTTATAAATTTAATTGGAGAATTAATTTTAAGTTGGATGCAATTGACAGTATAATTAATGACTAGTGTATGGCAAACTCTTTATTCCTCGAATTTAGACAAAACTGTGGATCTTACTGTTAGCCTACGAATTACAAAGTTGAGAAGGTAAAGTTCTGGGGAATTTATATTGATTCAAACACGAGATGGAAATCGTATGTAGAGTGCGTTTATAAAAATAGCCATTGGGATACTTTTATCAGGAAGTTGAAATACCAACTAAATATACATTTCTAAAAGTTGTATATTATTTATTAATTCAGTCTCACTTGACATATGCTATACTAGTATGGCGAAACGACCCAGGCGTCAAAAGACTTTTGAAAATAGAAAAGAAGGCAGTAAGATTAATATGTAATGTAGATAGAGCACATTGCAGGCCATTATTTTGGAAGTTGAACACTTTTGCAGTTGTTTCTTTATAGGTTTGTAAACGTTTGTTTCACGTAAAAAATAATATTGAAACCTACTTGCCCAATAATGCCACTATGAATATTGCACTAGAAATAATCAACAGTTAAGGATTAATTTGTGCCAAAAAGTAACACTAAAAACAGTTTTAATGATTTTGGTGTAAAATTATATGATGTACTGTCGGATATCAATAATTTTAAAATAAGAGACTTATTGATGTATGTCTATGTGGTGTTAAAGAATATTTCTGATTGTGGGTATCCTTATTTTAAATTTTATTACTTTTCGCATTGTGTAATTTGACCATGTCTATACAATGTACATGCTTTCAGACAAATTGATTGATTGGTTACCTTCTCATTTCCCGTGCGTGTTGTTAATATTAATGTTTAGTTTAGATATGTTTAAATCATCTGACTGGAAAACGTATTTCGTTAGCAAAGTTTATGAATGATTCTGCAAATATTCCATTGACGCCGTGTACGTCATCCGTCATTCTGTACGTTTGTAGGTTGCCATTGTCCTTGCATTGTATACTGTGATGTGATGCCACTTTGTTTATATACCCGCATATGCCGCTGTGATTAATTTTTGGATTTATAACGTACTGTCGTTTTCTTTACACTGTGATTATTTTTACAAGCTTTTATTTAACTTGCAATGTCTGTTTGTTTGTTCGGGTCAAATCTTGCAACTAAACTTTAAAGCAGTTATCGTCAATCGATTGAGCGGAAATTTTGCACATACGTTTAGTTTGGAGGACAATACAGGGAGGAAGGAAAGTCATTAGATTCCTTCTAATATGTGCTTCATAGAAACATTACAAACATAAAGGTCTAATGGCATTTTGTTCTTTGATCAGCCGATTTCGAAAACAAATGGTTTTTGTTCCAAATTGGATGCGTAATTCCACAAGAATGTACGAAGTTAACAGTTTGTTATTTGTAAGATGCTTAGAATAACTTATTTCTGACATAGCTTCGGTAGTAATTATGCGACATCACACAGTGTTTCGAAATAATTATTCACTTAAAATATGTGAAGGAATGCTCCGAGCGCCTTTTTCAGACGCGAGCCATGTCGACAACGTTGCGTTGAGATTGGTCAGGGAATTGGCCTGATTTCCGCATGTAAACAGGTCGAGCACTTTCCCTTTCCCTAATGCTTTGGCAGCTATCGGTTGTGATTGGCCTACCTTCGTACAGTAAACATAGGAGACATTCACGAGACGCGTGCTAGCAGTAGTGTTTGTTTATGTACTGAAACAGTGAAAGTGATACGCACACAATCGGTAGTGTCGGCAGCTTGTTTTCGACAAAACAATCTCCATAGGAAATGGTCAGAGACAAAAACGTCAGATACAAAATGTGCTCCAAATACCGAGATCTACCACTGGTTTAAATTAATGTAATGACTTCCCTTCCACGCGGCATAAATCCTCTGGATTTTTTCTTCTGGGGAGACGTGAAAAGCAGGATCTACAAAACAGCAAGTACTGCCCTGAAATCTTTGAGAGAATGCATTTATCTGGCTGCGGAAGAAATACGCATCTATGAGGGTTTTTTGTTGGAGTGCGACGTAATTGGTTTAAAAGGTGTGAGGCTTACAGGTGCGCAAATGGTGGACATTTTGAACAATACCTATGAAGTGGTTCATTGCTTATTCTTTTGCTGTCACCTTAAAAATGTCATTTGGTAAACTTTGTAAGAGCCTACAAATGTACCTTTTTGCTTATAAGTTAGAAAGATGGTTTGGTTTATTAAATTATAGCAATATCACCTACGAAGCGATTTAAGTTTGATGTTGAAGGAAATGATAAACAATATCCTTAGATTGTGAGTTTAAGTTACAGTATGCGTTACTGGAGAATTCAGATGTACTTATTTATTACGACGTAGCAGACACGGCATGGTATGTCTTTATGTTTACACTCACGAGCCGTGTGGCTCCGGAAGTAGTAGTGACTCATGTTTGTTTATGTACTGACGTAGTGAAAGTGAAACCTGCAGTGTTGCCAGCTTGTTTTCGATAAGACTAAAATATCTCCGTAGGAAATGGTCAGAGACAAAAACGTAAGATACAAAATGTGCGCCAAATACCGAGATTATCACTGGTTTAAATTAATGTAATGACTTTCCTTCCATCATGTATATGGGTCGCACCGTAGTCGAGTAGTTAGACCATTCGCTTCTCACCAAAGCGGCCCGGGTTCGATCCCAGGCAACCACGTGTGGGATTCGTAGTGGACGAAGTGGTGCTGGGGTGGGTTTCCTCCGGGTTCTCCGGTTTCCCCCGCCACCTCATTCCACCGGTGCTCCATCTTCATTCCATGTATCATCAGTGTCACCGCCTGCGGTGCTGTATGTAGTAAAAGCGGGCGCTAAACACTACAAAACAAAACGGCATTACATGGTTTGCTATGTGACGCCATTCTAACCCCAATATGGCGGACCGTACAAAATGGCGCTCTTCTTATTTTTTATGCATTTCCATGTTATGGTTATCAAATGAAAGGGTTTGCTGAGAAGAACACGAATGAAATAGATTGTACTCAAAAAATGCCAATATAGATTTAAACAACATCAACAACAACAACAACAATAATAATAATAACAATAATAATAATAACAATAATAATAATAACAATAACAATAACAATAATAATAATAATAATAATAACAATAATAATAACAATAACAATAACAATAACAATAACAATAACAATAATAATAACAATAACAATAATAATAATAATAATAATAATAATAATAATAATAATAATAATAATAATAATAATAATAATAATAATAATAATAATAATAATAATAATAATAATAATAATAATAATAATAATAATAATATACCATCCGATATAAACAAGACAGGAGGGCTACCTAAGGAATTAGATATATTGGTTGAGGCTAAGGTGATGTTGAGTTACAATGTAGAGGTGTCCGAAAGGTCTGGTGAATGGTGTCATTAATTAATCATATTTCAGGAATCATAAGGCCGTGCTTCCGGAGAAAACAAATGTGTGATACTGACTACGGTAAATATGCTGTTTACTTTACTCATCCGAAGTCTGTACAATTTCCGGCAAAATACAGTCACGGTACTGCGGAACGAAGGATGTTGCCAATTATACTATGTTGGGCTTGCACAATACACAAAATGCAGGGTAGTACTGTCGACCATGCGTTGTATATTTAGGCTCAAAGCTCTTCGCTGTTGGTCAAGCGTACTTGGGCTTAAATAGAGCAATTCACCAGAAAGTCTCCTTACTGAAGAACTAGACTGTACTAATTAACAGACAAACAAACGTGTAACAGTGACGCATTAAATGAATTGAACAGACCTAGAAACATGTCCAGCCATAACTAACAAATAAAAAATAAATAGCAAACAAATTTAAAAACAAGCTTTTATTCAAATGCTCTATAAATAAAAAAATAAACTTTAAATTAAATCAAATCCATCAATTTATTACATTACACAATTTATGTGATATAAAAGCTTGTCGCGAGATTTACCTGTGTAAGTAAACAAGAATACGATATGTAGCTTGATGTTATTAGTAATTCTAAGGGTAAAGATATGTTTTTCATAAAACGATCTACTTATAGTTTGCCACAACAGATAACAAGTAAATACACCGTTATTTACATTACAGGCAAATTCTAAATACTGATAACTGTTTTGATAACCATGGGAATTAAGTAAATCACTTCATTTAGTAGATATAGTCCTAGCAAGTGCTCTATTTCAAAATCATCTAGATAAATTCTCTTGTCACTTCGCGACTGGAGAATTTATCGAAATGTAGGAAATATCTACGGTATTATGATAATTACAGCAGATAAACTTTCAAGTTTAGGTAACTTCTCTTTGGTCTCAGTTATTTAACAACGGCCACACAACTTTCACACATCACACATCACACATCACACATCACACATCACACATCACACATCACACATCACACAACACACAACACACAACACACAACACACAACACACAACACACAACACACAACACACAACACACAACACACAACACACAACACACAACACACAACACACAACACACAACACACAACACACAACACACACACACACACACACACACAAACCACCACGACGCTTTACATAATGAAAAATTCTTGTCTTATTTACCCATTTTGTTTTCTGTTCTAATAGGGTGTAACCCAGGGGTGGCCAACTGGTGCTCACTGAGCGCAGGCGGCCTTGCACTGACAACTATGTTAGGCAGATAAAACAAATAAAGATCGCCCAAGGTGTACCTCGCGTCACCCAGGCCTGGTTAACCTGTGGTGCTTCTTAAAAAGGGTTGATTTCGGCTGGAACACATTGCTCTTGAAGTTGCTGACATACACTAGTTACTGACATGTTAGATCCAAAAGGGTACTACGTTTAACTACATTTTTTTAAGTTTACAGTTTAATTTCAGAATTACATAACTGTAAATTCTCATGGGATAACGCATGTAAGCTTTACAAATAATGCGATGGATAAAAGGCACTGTGAAGCCGAACTTGCATTTTTGAGATACACAACTTAAGATATTGACGTATGCTGAGAGGGTTTATTACCTTGGTCATCTAAGTCAAAGAATAATTTTATTACAGCCATAGTAGAGGAGGAGGAAATGTAGGTTTGAGGGCGCTCAACTGAATGATCACCAGCGCCCTTAATACAGCCACAGTGAACGTAACACTGGACATGCTGATGCGTGCTCGGGTAGGGCTTGCTTAGATGTGTGCAGAGCGACGAATTTACATGTTATGAACAACTTGAGTATATTCTTCTTCATGGAAACTACATCTAAATGCTAGCTGATTTGGCTGTTTCTAGAATATTAATGTGTGTTTGGGATCTTTAATTGTGGTTGTTTATCCTGTAGATTGCAAGAACAAAACTCAGGGATACACCCAGTTAGAAGACTTCAGACTATACAACATCACCAGTCAACACAGCCAATTTATGTCCGATATAAAAACAGTTTATGATCAAAGTCTATAATAAAAGGACGGGTCAGACGGCCATGCAAGTCGTTCATATACTGCCACCGCCATTGCCCACAACAAAGTGATGTGGATAAACCTACACATTTTGTAGAAACGTCCTTATAAGGAGAGTGCTATTGCAAACATAAAAGTCACAGAACTATATTTCACTTATTTCCAAAACAGACATTCACTGTTCATCCATGAACAAATATGTAAATAGCCTTACTGCACAGGCATTTTGTAACAGCAGACATATTTTTCTATATTACCTGATAATAGTAATTTTAAATTATGTAGAAGTTATCTGCATTATTTTATTCAATACTGCATTATAGATTCAAAGTGTAGTTAGACATAGTTTTCATATAAGAAAAATAATGCACAGCTCTTGCATTCTGGCAATTGGCTTTTGATAATTAATTATTCTAAACCAAATATGCAAAAGTTTTAATATTGAACTATCAATAGAACAGTCAAAAGTAATGGCAAACTGGGGTAAAATACCAATAAGGTCGAAAATAGTCGTTAATGATAAAGTATTGGAACAAGTATCCTCCTTCAATTATTTAGGGGGTGAAATCAGCAATGAGAAAGATAAAGATACAACAAAAAATTAATGAGATTTCAAACAATCTGTGGAACAATTCACAAAACCCTAAAGAATAAAACAAGATGTGAAACAAGAATAAAATTTTATAATACCATGGCGGTCCCAACGTTACTTTATGGATGCGAAAACTGGGTACCTACACAAAGAACCATCAGCAGAATACAAAGTTGCGAAATGAGATTCTTGAGAAGAACAAAAGGATGTACAAGAGAAGATAGAATTAGAAATGAAAATATAAGAAATGAATTACAAGTGGAAGCAATCACCTCAAGAATGGATTGGTACAGAAGAAGATGGTTTGAACGTGTTGGAAGAATGGATGATACAAGACTGCCAAAAGTAGTTTTCCAATATAGTCCTAAAGGAAAGAGACGTAGGGAGGCCGAGGAAAAGATGGAAGGAGACACTGTGAACACGGAACAGGCGAGAGCCTAATCCATGAAGTGAAGAAGAAGATTATTCTAAACTCAATTTTGTCTCCTTCCTACCATGTATAGAGGTTTAAGAACTCAGGTGCTCATGTTCTGCAATGTTAAATGAGTACATATCTGTAATATGTGTTATTTTTATGTTATGTTGAATCTTGTGGTGCTGTGTTTCATAAGTGTCCTCAATATTTTAGCTTTTAGACGGAAAATAGCTATTGAAGCTTGCGTTCCATTTTTTGCACGGTTTTCGGTTTGAAAAGACATGAATTTCAAAAATAATTGATGTATATTGGAAATTGTATTTTAATCAAAATCCTTAGAGCCATTTTCAAAAGAAATTGTTTCGAAAAATGTTCCATTTACGTATAATTTGAAAATCTTCATGTCACATTTTTGGAAAATGCTTAACTAAAATATCAAGTTTGGATTTAGCCAATTTTTTGTTTTTGAGTTTCATTATTCACAGAGGAACTCGCGTGGACTCTTTTCATAAAACTGCTGTTTTGGAGAGTTCAAGAGGCTTCACAATTTTGATGAAAACTGGACATATTTTTGGGTGGAATACAGTACTTCCCCTACTTTCTATAAAGAGTCGAGAAAATAAAAATAGCGGGGAACGATGAAGGGTAGAAAAGAGGATAATGGCTGGACACAGGATAATGGGTTTGTACAAGAAGAGAAATGTATACATGACTATGAATTATGTGCTATCATCACAGAAATACTGAGAATGAGTGCACGTGTTAACTTTGTTACGTTATACCCAGGCCCGAATTTAGGACCTCTGACGCCCCTGGGCAAAAAACATTTGCTACACCCCCCCCCCCCAACTTGCAATACATATATTACTTAAATTTTCACAACATAGAGAATGGTTTCACTAGTTTGGATACTTAAGTATGAGTGGCAAACACCATAAGTGAGGTTATTAAAATTTAAGTAGGAACATCTTAATAGACATAAATTACACGCCCCTATTAGATGTCAAAACATATACTGTTTAAATAACAAGAGGCTTCCTCCTTGCCCTGTCATTTGCAAATAGGTTTAGGAGTTCGTTATAGTCCATTTTCACTGGTAAGTCAGATTCAATTGCAAGAACACCAAGATAACTAAGACGATCCGTCACTTGTGATGTTCTTAAACCATTATTTATGCGTCTTGGAACATAAAATCATTCTCAGTTGAACAGTTGGAAGCAGGAGTGCTCAAATATATTTGTAGAGCTATGTTTAAGTTTGGGTAAACACTCTCTAGACAGTTACCTTTTAACATCTTGCACAGCTGTGTAAGAGAGTGCGACGCATTTTCATTCTTTCTATGTAGCTTTTGAAGTGCAAGCATTCAAGTACAAATGCTGAATCTTCAAGATCTGAACTGTAGACTTAGACTTAGACTGTAGAACTGTAGACTGATGCTTCCTGAATTTCAAGTGTACTAAGCTTCTTCAGATTTGTCAAAAACATAAATGGTTCACTGAATTCCTTGTAGGAAGAAACTCTGTTGTTCAGTTTCTCAATCAATTTATCCAGAATCAAAAGGAACTTGATGTTTCATGTCCATGCTTTTTTTTTTGGTGCAGCTTTCCAGTAATTTTGCCGCCCCCTAAAATGTGCTGCCCTGGGCAGTTGCCCGGTTTGTCCTTACGTAAATACGGCCCTGGTTATACCTGTAGCCCAAGTTGACCGTAGGACACTCCAGGTCCCAAGTTTCGAGTCTTAGTAATAAACAGGCAGACAAACTTGTACAGCAATGGGAGAGAGACGGATGACTTCAGGTTAACTGGTTCTAGAGTGCCTACAATGAGTACCATTTTACAATATGAGAATGTGCCCTTGCCTTGCATTACAAAAATCGTGGGCATGCGAAATCGTGTGCAATCACGGATCTGTTTAAGGGAAGCAGTTCACCTGAGAATGATAAAATATATGAATTGTACTTCAAATATTTAGGCATCACATCATGTGATTTCGAACAGTGTTAAGGTAAAGATTTACTTTTGAGACTTTCAGAAAATATTGTGGTGCACAGTACTGCTAATTATGCAACTGTAAAACCGTATCATGAGGAAGAAAGGGAAGAAAGGGCCAGTAAAAATCTTATGTCGATGGACACGTATTTCACAACGAACATATGGTATTTCTTTATGAATACTATAGATGTGTGTTGTAAATCTATTGCATAAAACGGAAGTGTTTTTATTTAAAATATACATAAAATTTGAAGTGTAAAAGTGTGTATTTATTATTCATCAATTAATTATACATATAATTTATTTCTCTGGGTAACGAAATATCTAAACAAGATAACTGCACCATGAACAGTATTGACTTTATTTTTGAAACACTTCGAAGCGTGTACAATGGGGTATAGTGGGATAGTACCTCGAGTGTTGCGTCGCATTTGTATCGGTTTGTTTTCACTTGTCTCTCTCTCTTCCACTGCAGGATGTCTGACAACTCACACACAGCAAACAATATATGCACATAAAAACTATACTTGTGGTATAGTTTGAAACCCTTGCTCTTGTCTTTACTATTGCAATGCTAATAATGTGCTACTGCATCTAAAGGTGCAACAATACGCAATGTTCCTCAACACCTCATGCAATTGCACCCAACGAAGCCATTCTGCTTTCGCATTCAATATTCAAATTCTAGCACTGCAACACACATACACACTGCACTCAACAACAGAACAAACTTCATGGAGCAATATGATGAAGTGAATAGCTGCGAGGCAGAAAGAGAACTTGTGAAACAGCCAAACAATATGCAATATAGTGGCTCATAGACATGGAATACTCCTGTTGGAAAGCTACGTAATATACTTGGACGAGTAAATCTCCAATTCTCTGTGTAACGTTTAATGTTACACGAGGTTCGAAGCTTCTGCTGTGTTAGGCTTCTCTCTTTAGCACACTCCTCTCAAATGTAAATCAAGCAATATCACAGCAGGAGTTTTATAGACGAGTAAGGGACGACTTTAGGATGAAACGAATATACTTTCCACGTTTTCAGAAAGATAAATGGCAAATATCAGTAAACTGAATTTCTCTTTTTATGCCAGGGCTCTAATGACCTAGTTGTCGATGGGCCCTTAAATAATACTCACTCACTCTTTTTATGCCAAAGTAATATTAAAAATTCCCTGGTTATTTTGCTATTTAAGTTACTGTTAGGTATAGGAATTTCGAAGTACATACTAAAGGCAAGACGGAGGGAATTAGGTTGATCTCTGGACTACAGGTAGAGAGGTCACAGATAATAACCCCGCCAGTCTTTTGGTGTTTGCAAACAGCACTTAGATCGGTTTCTGCCTGGCTGTCAGTAACCTTGGCCCTTTTATTTTACGTTATTTATAATGCAAGTTTGAGTGTAGATAACCTTGAAGCCAACTGCTTCAGAATTCCCATATATGCTTAATAGCAACGTTCGAAACTTGGGCTGCGCTAATGAGGGTTGGTGGTCAATCGGGGCTATAGGTATAACTTGAACAAAGCTAACAACGTGTAGGAACTATTTGTTGATACTGAATAACGGCCACTTAGGCACGCAAGTCCCAACCTCTGTGACTTGTTTAATAATTCAGTGGCTTAGAAATTTTTTATAAGTATGCAAGCTACTACAGAGCACCCATTAGCGTCGCTTTGTTCGTTTATTTGCCCGACACAAGAAACAACTAGCAGACAGCTGAAGTAGCAGTTTGTATTTTACGGCTGGAAATATGAAGAAAATATCTTGTATTTAAAATTTTGTTAAAATCTGCACAAAACTAAGGATAGTTTAGATAGAGAGCCTCCTTCAAATTTTCAATTATTAGGCGAACCACTGGATGTACGGATTTGAAATTGTATACGTAGGAATTTGTACACCCCTACTCGTACATCTCTAATTTGATTTGAATTCGAAACAAAATTAAGGCTAGTTAAGACAAAGAAACGAACGAGATGGCTCCGCAGTAACGTGTGAGGCTCGCATTTGGAAGTTCGTGGGTTTGATTCCCGACCTTCCTAACTCAAGGGGTTTTTCGGGGATTTTCCCGGATCGCCAGGCAAATGCTGGTAAGGATAATTACATTCTCCAAATTTCCCGGCCCTTCGTTTCATTTCATCTTCATTTCAATCCAGTCTTTCAGGGTCGAAAGTGTTGGCGATGGACGAGTTTGGCGCTGCTGTTTGGGGACTTTCGAACCGTAACTGCTGTTCTCGGCGGATGGATGGCGTTGTAGTCGCCTGTCAGGTTGACACTGTTGTCGAGATGGAGAATCTTCAGCACACGTTAGAGACCCTCACGCTGGCTGGCACTACTCGCCTGAATTTCAGCATGCCCGTAGAGCTCTTTAACTTCATCCCTTCCTCCCGGGGTTAACAAAGTATGAGTCCCCTCCGTCCATACTCTTCCTTTACCTCTCTAAGATGAAGAGCTGAATATTTTGGAAACCAGTTTAAAGACTTTGAACCTTGGCTAGTTTAAAAGAAGAACTGCAATGAAACACATACGCAATTAAGTTCATAAGTGATATATTTTTTAAATTTTAATATCCATTAGAAACAATACAACCATGATGTAACATAGGACAGAAACTAAAATCTTATAAGTTTTTCGATTTCCAATCTCGAATATGTTTAATTTTCTGCTACTTAACTAAAAGCCGCAACTACTCTTGTTATTTCAAATTAACTGCTATAAATTTAGATTTCTTAAACCACCTCAGATCCACGGAAATGCATAAACAAATGTTAGAATTTCCCGGGTACCCATTTACAAATTAAAGCCATAGGAAGTATATAATTCTCAAACACTTATGAAATACCCTAAACACACAACGTAATCATAACCTAACCATGAACCCATAACTCTAACTAACATAGGTATACATTTTATAAAATAAGATAAACAAATGAAATAAGGAGTTAAAAAAAGTATCCAATTTACAGTAAAACTCAGCATGTGCTTTCAAAATGCAAACTTCACACTGGTGTAATAAAATGACATGGAGTATGTGATTTTTTAAATGAGAAAAGGCTAAGGTGTTCAAGAATGTTAATAAAACCCTGATACATATTATGTAATAAAACATGGTATGCAATAAATTTATTTTATAATCAAGCTTTATTACAACACCTTATTTAACTTGTTTTCGGTGCATTTATTTTGTAACAAATTACATGAATGTGTGAAACACTTTCCGGTTCAGTCGTGAGAATTATTCGTACTCTAATAGTGAGCCTCCATTCTCTTCCCTGCGGCATTAACTCAAGATTTTGAAAAATTGGCACTTTTAGGTCACGATTTTGCAGCTAGATTGATCTAGGTTGTAAAATATATTTACAGAGATACACAAAAAAAAAAAAAAATAATAATAATAATAATAATAATAATAATAAAAATAATAATAAAAATAATAATAATAATAATAATAATAATAATAATAATAATAATAATAATAATAATAATAATAATAATAAAAATAAAAATAATAATAATAATAATAATAATAATAATAATAATAATAATAATAATAATAATAATAATAATAATAATAATAATAATAATAATAATAATAATAATAATAATAATAATAATAATAATAATAATAATAATAATAATAATAATAATAAAATAAAATAAAAAAATAAAAAATAAAAATATAAAATAATATCTGCCAACTATGTCCAGGTACCTAATTTCTTATATCTGGACGTAGTGTGCGGATATTTTGATTTATTTAAACTTATTTATTACAATTTGTTCACAATAGAATGTGCAGAAGTTACTAACCTAAATTAAACTAAATAACAATAAGGAAAATTAGTGATATTTTAAAGTTATATGGGATCTCATAGTATTCTGGCAATTTATTGTTCCCTAGCCGCTGCTATTCGTCTCTGGTAGGCTGTCCAAGTCATCAGGCTGTCGTTTTGGCCTCGTTCTTCTCCTTTCTGCTTACACTTGTCGTCCAGTGATCCAATGAAATCTTCTTCTGTTCTATGTAATTGTTCTTGGTATAACAGGTTCAGGAGTTTGGGGCACTTGGTTTCAGTTATATTGATTTGACAATCTTAACGATCGATGGGGTGATGGTACAACAGTCGCTGGAGGTCTATAAAAATTTCTTAGATTTGTTTCTTGTTCAGTTTGTCTTAAAGATCTTTCTGCTTTACTGATTTGAGTCGGTAACTCATTTAAAGTATTTAGATTTTCCTTATTTCTGACCATTTCCGATAAAGTGAGGTGCATGAGCTTTTCCCTGTTAGTTTGTGCTATTTCACTGTATTTCTGACAGTTAAACATTACATGCTCAGGAGTATCTTCTGTATTGCATCTGGTGCACATTTCAGAGTTGATGATACTAAAACGTTTTAAGTAAGTGCCATATGGCCCATGGCCCGTAATATAGTGTAATGCAGCTTGTAAGGGATTTAGGTGCTTTAGTCGTAACCTTTCTCGTACAGTATGGCTGTTGTGATTTTCAACTGTTTAGAGCTGATAGTTGCATGTGTTAGCCACCAGTTAGCGCTAAATGTATGGTTAGTAGCATTTTCCAGGCACATGGTGCACAGCTAGTTTCAGTGTTATATTTTGTGATATTATTAACAAATTACGTGCATTTAAAAATACAGCAGCAAAGGTAAGCGTCTTGAATACTTTATAAAACTATTATTTTATAAATAAGTTCATTTCTTAGCCTGCAATTCAAAATTAAAGCTTTGTAACCTCAAAGTAACATTGGGCACTAAGAGTACCATAACCTCATTTTATTTTCCAGTCATGAATCCTAAGCTGTTTTATGGAAAGCCTAAGCGGAAGGAAAGTAACATTCATATTAGGCCAATTTCTGGATATGAATCAGAAGATTCTGTATTAGCTTCTGATTCAGATGAAGACATTGAAATAAGTAGGAATGGAAGTTCAAATAGTGTTATTATCCCAGAAACTGATGACAGTGATACAGATGTAGAAGATGAAAGATTGGAATCTGATAATCAAATTGCAAATGCAGCATCTAATCTTACTGAATGCTCATGGAAGGCAAGTACTAGTCGTTCAGTAATGCCTATTCCACCCTGGAAAGCAAAACTTCCCAGTGGACCAGCTGATATTCAGTCACCAATAATGTATTTCAGACAATTAGTAGATGATAACATTCTAAAAAATACAGTATCTCAATCAAATTTATACTCTGTGCAGAGGAATCCTTCGACAGCCTTACATTTGGTAAAAAATGAAATAGAGCAGTTTTTTGGATGCTGTCTGTTTATGTCTATCTATGGACTACCATCATCTCGGATGTATTGGAAAACCGAAACTCGAATACCTGCTGTAGCTAATACAATGTCTCGTAACCGGTGGGAACAAATAAAACTAAATCTTCATTTCAATGATAATGCTAACATTGATCCAGATGATAAGATTGGCAAAATTCGACCATTCTTAGAGGCTCTATTACAGAATTTCAAAACAATACCCATAGATGAGAAGCTGTCAGTAGATGAACAAATAATCCCGTTCAAGGGCAAACACAGCCTAAAGAATTATATAAAGAACAAACCTAAAAAATGGGGATACAAAGCTTTCCTGCTATGCGACTCATCAGGAATTGTGTACAATTTTGAACTGTATACAGGAAAGGTTGCTCACAGTCCCTCGTTACCAGATGTTGGTGTAAGTGGAAATGTACTTCGTCTGGCAACCGTGATACCAAAGCATGCTTTCCATAAGCTTTATTTTGATAACTGGTTCACTAGTATAGATCTGCAGGTTGAATTGAAAAATCTGGGTATTCTGTCTGTGGGCACAGTTCGCTGTAATAGACTGAAAAGCTGTCCATTCTCCTCAGATAAGGAGTGAGTGAGTGAGTGGGGTTTAAGGGCCCGTCGACAGCTAGGTCATTTGGGCCCTAGGTCAAAGTTTAAAATTTAAAAACACTCATTAACTTTTCTGGCTAAAAGTTGACCCTTAAAATAACAACTAAAAACTGTGAACACCTAAAAACCTCAGCCTACAAAGTAACACGATAAAATAAAACCCTGAAGGGCAACGTACTAAAAAGAGGTGAAGTTGAAAGCTAAAAAAAACTGAAATACAAAATTGTTAAAACATTGAAAGGTAAAATGTATCCCAGTTAAAAACAGGGTTAAAACCTATAGAAGGAATTAAAAAAGTGTTACACTTGCGTAGCAAATCCAATCTGGGTAATGAACCGCAGAGTTTTGGCCACAGACACTGGGTTGTCACCCAAAATTGAAGCTACTGTAGATCCCAGACCTACTGACTGGCGCGCACGAGCGTGTCTTGGACAATCCAAGAGCACGTGTGGGACGGTGAGGCGAACATCGCATGTCGGACAGACAGGTGCCGGGTCACCACGCAGGAGATGGCCGTGAGTGGCTCGTGTGTGACCTATCCTCAGGCGGGTAAGGATAACTTCAGCCCGCCTGGAATCCCTGTAGGAGGTCAGCCAGGGCTCCACGCTGTCTTTAATTATCCGCAGCTGTGTGCCAGTCAACGCTTCCCAAGACTGCTGCCAAACCGATAGAAGCTGGCGACGGAAGTACCGCTGAGCATCCCTATAGGGTATAGTGTCGGTAGAAGACTGCGGCAGACGGCATGCAGACTTAGCTGCCGCGTCCGCAGCTTCATTACCCGGAATGCCCGTATGGCCTGGGATCCATGTAAACACTAACTGGTATCCGCGTGAGAGCAATTGAGATATGAGTGTCTGAATTTTAAAAACGAGTGTAGACGTACCGAGGAACTGCTGCAGGGTCTCCACTGCACTCAGAGAGTCGGAGCAAATTATAAAACCTCCAGGGACTAAGTTGGAAATAAAAAGTAAGCAGTAAAATATAGCACGCAGTTCGGCCGTATAAACAGAACTGTAGTCCGGGAGGCGGTATTGATGTGGCTCACCGTTATAGACAAAACTACATCCCGTAGCACCACCCCACTGGGAACCATCGGTGAATACCGGAGTGTAAGTCCGGTAACGTCCCAGTAGTTCGGTGAAAAGTTGACGAAACACCGACTGGGGGGTGGCCACCTTAGCGCAGCCTGAAAGCGCAAGGTCAAACCGGGCTCGATGAAGTTGCCAAGGCGGAGAGCGGGAGAAGGAAAAACGCTCTACAGCAGGCATTCGGAG
The DNA here is from genome assembly GCA_030765045.1 of Tenodera sinensis. Taxonomy (NCBI): domain Eukaryota; kingdom Metazoa; phylum Arthropoda; class Insecta; order Mantodea; family Mantidae; genus Tenodera; species Tenodera sinensis. Next base: position 142,171,191 of record CM060961.1, on the reverse strand, counting down.
CTCATGAGTGGCGAGTAGTTCGCGAAATCGAATGCCGCTTGGACGGGATATAGTCGCATTCCGAAGATAACGGTGGGCGAGTTCGGGGCGCAATACAGATCTAAAGGAAGGGTGACCAGGGTGAGCTGCCAACCTGGCCACGTAGGAAGTTAATAAAATCGAGCGCCGAATAGACAGTGGAGGTTCCCCGGAATCAACATACAGACACTCAACACGACTAGTACGGAAGGCTCCAGTAGCTAGACGGATACCAGAATGGTGGACAGTGTCTAAAAGGCGGAGTTTAGTGGCGGACGCCGCGCCATAGATAAAACTGCCGTAGTCCAGTTTGGACCGCACCAGCGAGCGATAAAGCCTCAACATAACAGTGCGATCGCCACCCCAAGAGGCCCCAGATAAGACCCTGAGTACCCGAAGTGAACGATCGCAGGAAGCCCGAAGCTGACGAATATGGAACTCCCAAGTTAGCTTGCTGTCGAGGTGAAGGCCCAGAAACTTAACGTGCGGAACAAACGGCAGACGTGTACCATGCAAATAAAGATCAGGTGGAGGGTGTACACCACGGAGTCGATGGAAGTGGATACATTGCGTTTTCGTAGCGGAGAACTGAAACCCGGTGCGAAGGGCCCAGTCAGCGATGGAGGTTATGTTCAGCTGCAGTTGACGCTCGAGGTGCTCAAGATTATATGATCGGTAATATATCGCGAAGTCGTCAACATACAGTGACATCGGGATTCCGCTACGAACAGCTCTGGCAATCCCGTTAATGACCACGGCGAAAAGCGTTACGCTGAGAATCGAACCCTGGGGTACACCATTCTCCTGGATCTTTTCTTCTGAGAGGGTATGGCCAATGCGTACACGAAAACGGCGAAGTTTTAAAAAGTTAAAAACGAAGGTCGCTAGATGACCGCGTAAACCGTAGTCGTGCAGATTACGGAGGATACCATAGCGCCATGTAGTGTCGTAGGCCTTCTGTAGGTCGAAGAAGACCCCCACGACGTGCTGCTTCATGAGAAAGGCATTCTGAACATAAGCCTCCATGCGTGTCAGGTTGTCGACACTGGAGCGATGGCGACGAAAACCGCACTGAACATTGCACAGCAGGTTATTCGTCTCCAGCCACCACACTAAACGAGTGTTAATCATTCGCTCCAAGGTCTTACAAACGACACTCGTTAAGCAGATAGGGCGGTAGCTGGAGGGAAGTATCCGGTCTTTCCCAGGCCGAGGGACAGGGATGACAATACCCTCGCGCCAGGAAGATGGGAAAACCTGCTGAACCCAGATACGGTTGTACATGCCCAACATGAAGGAGAGAGCCTCAGGTGGGAGATGAAGCAGCATTTGTCGGTGGATCTCATCAGGACCCGGAGATGAGTCCTTTGCAATAGACAGAGCATGGGCCAGTTCCTCTTCCGTAAAAAGAGCATTGTATGGTTCACTACAGTCACTGTTAAAATTGAGGGCTATCCGCTCCGCAGATTCCTTCATGGGTAAAAAGGCGGTATTGTAACTTTGCGTTTGGCTATCGGCAGCGAAAGAGTCGGCAAGGGCGTCGGCAACATCCTGCTCACTGGTGTAAGTGGAGCCCTGTACGGCAAGACCGGGTATTATCGTCCGGCGACACTTACCGTACATACGCCGCACAGCAGTCCACACCTGTTGTGCAGAACTGCGACTGGAAAGAGAAGAAACATAAGACTCCCAGGAGCTCCGCTTTGCACTGCGAAGTACAAAACGAGCCCTTGCGCGACAGCGTTTAAAAGAAACAAAGTTTGCCTCCGTTGGATGTAAGTGGAAGACACGTAGAGCACGCTTGCGTGCTTTAATAGCCAAACGGCATTCCTCGGTCCACCAAGGTACAGGAGCACGTCGTGGGGTAGAGGAACCTCGAGGAATGCTGGAATCCGCTGCGAGCAAGATAGAACAGGTAAAATATTCCACCATTTCATCAATGGTGTCAAAATCATTGTCTCGAAGGTGAATGAGGGAACGGAATTTCCCCCAGTCAGCCTTGGAAATAATCCAGTGAGGAAAACGTGTTGGCACGGAATGGTGGCCGGACAGGTGAATGTTAATGGGGTAATGATCACTGCCATATAAGTCGGAAATTACCGACCAGTCAAGTAGTGGTACCAGTGACGGAGTACTATAAGAAACGTCTAGAGCGGAGTGTGTACCATAGGCAGATGATAAGAAAGTAGGCACGCCAGTGTTTAATAGGACTAAGCCGGACATATCGCAAAGGTCTGCTACAAGGCACCCTCGAGCATCGTCAGTGTCGGAGCCCCAGTAAGTGTGCTTGGCATTCAGATCGCCGAGAAAAAGGAGTGGTGGCGGAATCTGCGCCAAGAGAGCCCGAAGATCATTTTCGTGTACAACACTGACGGGTGGCAGATAGACATTACAAATAGAGAAACAGACGCTCTGCAGCTGTACACGTATCGCTACGGCTTGCAGCGGCGTGTTAAGTGGTATGCTGACGGCAGAGATGTTATGCGCCACCAAAATAGCCACACCACCACACGCTCGCCCTTCAGCTGCAGAGTCATGTCTATATGCCGAGAAACCGCGAAGACGGAGAGCGTGGTTAGGGTGCAAATGGGTTTCTTGTAGACCGACGATTGATGGACAGCGTTGAGAAAGTAGATGCTGTATGTCCGGAACACGTGCCCGGTACCCATTAACATTCCATTGGATTATTTCCATAGTAAGAAAGAGATCAGTGGTTTGTCTTCATCTTTTTCTTTCTTACTTTGGCGGACTTTGGACCTACGATGTGAAAGTCGCCGTCCTCTGGAGATTCCTCAGATGTATGTGAGGAAGAAGATCCTCTACGGCTCGCGGAGCGCGAGCGGGACTTCAAAGAGGAAGAGCGACTACCGGCGCGAACAATAGGCCTGGAACGATGTTTTTCAACAGGCTGGCTACGGCTTGTGGACGGCTTAGGAGCTTTGGTCTGCATGGCTGAGGATGTTTTCGCCGATGCAGGTGTGGCACGATTAAGTGGAGGGGTACTTGCCAGTGGCTCGGTCTGGGTACAAGCGTCTGCAACAGGAACGTGCTGTATGGCGACTGTGTTCACAGCAGCGCGTCGGGCAGCAGAGACATAGTCCAAGGTGGTAGTGGGCTTGAGCTGCTCAAAGCGGCGACGCGCTTCTGGAAAGGTGAGGTGTTCTTTCACACGCAGTTCCTGAATACACTTCTCATCCAGAAACTTCGGACACTGTCGAGAGCTCGATGGATGACTCCCTCCACAGTTAACACAGTTCGGGTCACGGGTGCACGCCGTTCCCTCATGTGTCGGTAGGCCACAACGCTCACATACAGCAGGATGGTTACATGATGTTTTGGTATGCCCGAACTTCTGACACTGGAAGCAGCGCATAGGGTTCGGAACATACTGCCGCACAGAGGCACGTTCGTAGCCGCAAAAGATATATTCCGGCAAGACAGTGCCCTCGAACGTAAGGAACACTGTCCGCAATGGTACATCCTTGCCATCCTGCTTGCGCGTAAGCCGATACGCCTGACAGACTCGCTGATCAGACAGGCAACTGACTATCTCCTCATTACTGAGATTGTCGAGACTAGAAGTGGTGACGACTCCCCTGCAGGTGTTGAGAGTTTTGTGGGGGGCTACCCGAATAGGGTAGGACCCCAACAAACTAGCCTTTAAAATTTTCTGGCTTTGTTCTGCAGTATTGGTCTCCAACAATAGCGTGCCGTCGCGTAGTCTGCTCGCATTCTTTACGGGTCCACATATCCTGTCCACTTCGCGCTTAATGTAAAAAGGGTTCAGGTCCTTAATCGTTTTCCCGTCACATGACAAGGTCACAACAAGAAATGGGTCAGTGAAAAGGTTTTTGCGCGGATGCATATTGAAATTGGACCCCCATCCGGAACCGTCGGCGTCAGTCTGCCATCCGGGGGTCAAAGAAAAGAAAGACACCAAAATCTCCACGGTCTGTGCCGCCATGGAGACCCCTCCATGACTGACCTCAAGGCGTACTTCAGAGGAGCTACCCTCCGATCTCCACTGCTTGTCCGCATGGGTAAACCGTTCACCACGTGACACCCCGGTTTTATGCCCCCACCACAGGAATAACCGCCTGTGGCTCCCCGCTTTAGCACACGCTGCCTCAACGGAGTCAGCGTGGATTCAGGGGACTTCGGGTTGATTACACCGGGGCTCCGTCAGCGGTAACACGTCCGGCCGGTGATACTAACCCGACGGCACGCGGCCGTCGGGAGATTAACACCGGCCGTGCCCTCAAGGAGCTACGTGGGTGTACATGACGTGTGGACGGGCTCCGCACCTAAGGCTACACATGGGGGCAGTGTGAAGGGTCCGCACAACCTTCGCGCCTGAGACCTCCGAAGAGCACACAAGTCGGGGGCCGCGCTGAAAACCGTGGGACAGGACCACGGAGATAGGAAAGATCCCTGCTGGTGAGACAGGAGTTATAAATCTACGAACTTACAAACTAATAATCAGAATAAGCCTAGAAGAGGAAGAGGGTGATATAAAAAGCAACATAAACGTTGCACGTGGCACAGTTAATGAAGGTGGAGGGGGTGAAGTGATAGTGAGCAGCTCGGGGCCCCGGGTGCGCCAAACCCGGACCTACCGTGGTAGGTTCCCCTGGGGGAGTTTGATTTCGGAGTCCTCTTCTCCTAGATGAGTTGTCAACCAAGACTAACGAGCCTCATCTACCCGTTGGAATGTTCTTAGCTTCCCCTCACCTCTTGCCTACCAGTGGTCACAAGGACACACGTAGCAGGCCGTCTGGTTCGGGTACTGAGCCCCTCCGCCACGGCAAGGCGACACTCCTTCGGAGGGGTCAGATAAGGATTTGAAGAAAAAGGGGAAGAGGCAGCTTTGAAGAATTTGTTTGTAAAACACGTGGTGTTGATCTAAGAGCAGTAAAGTGGTACGACAATAAACCAGTGCACTTACTCAGCACATTTGTTGGTGCTTATCCAACTTCAACAATACAGCGGTGGGATAAGACAAAGAAAGAGAGAACTGCACTTGAATGTCCCAACGCGGTCCTCTACTATAACAAACGTATGGGTGGAGTTGAGTTGACTTGACTTCAAATCTTCTGTTGCCTTTTGCCTCTGCATGCAACACATGGATAGGCAGAAGAAGAAAGGAAGACCCAGTATCTCCTCATTAGAGTCTGCAATTGAGGAAAAAAGGAAGAAAGGACCAGCTGCTGCAATGCCTCAAAGTGAAGTAAGGCAAGATGAAACTAGCCATTGGCCACAGTTCACGGACAAAAGAGGGCGATGCAAGAAGCCTGGCTGCCAGGGTGTACCCAAAGTTATGTGTGGAAAGTGTAATGTTCATCTTTGTTTTACACCTACATTTAACTGTTTTACACAGTTTCATACGCAGTAGAAATTCGTTTCAAAAACAGTTTTCAGTAAGTTGCACACATTGAACAAGGTATCTTTCCAAAATTGTATTAGTATAAACAGTATATCTTCTAATAAATCAATTTTTCAGTTAACGAATTGCTCTGTGTCAATCCCGTAGAAAAATATAACTCTTAGAACGATTAACCAAAATCTGACAAATGTAGCACATATCAGTACGTACTGCCCAGTGTGACCTGGAAGTCACAAACCTAATTTTTGAAAACCAAAAGTCAAAATTTAATAAATACTGCATTTATGTGTGTTTACATCATATTTACTTAATATACAGCAGTAAACATTTTTTAAAATACAATAAAATAATTTGGGCAGTAGAGGGTTAACTCAAAGATACAAACAACACTTTATGTCATTTCCACACATAAAAGTGTCTTGTTTTCAATGTTTGAGCTCAGGGAAGGGAAGAGTCGCTAAGAAACTGATGGCCGGATTCGGATTCCGAATCCCGAACAAATCGGGATGCACAACACACTATACACGGTTGGATAAATACTGTATTTCATACTTGAGTAGTGTTAGTTTTACCATCCATAAACTGCATTGATATGGAACAACGTTTATAAAAATAATGAAATGTGTAATCCAAATTTTCTATTTTATGTTTGGATTTTGTATACTTAGATAAATCAAGAACTAATTTAGCATAGGGAAGTTGCAGATATCGTTTAGATATATTAGAATTTGTGTGTATTGAGAACTGCTGTTCACAGACACATTTTTCTAAATATACGTCGTTTGGGTTCAGGGGCTTCAAAAATATATCCGGCAAAACCTTGGCATACAATTTTCGGGTGGAGGAATTCCTCTACTTACTCTATGTAGTAGATAAAGTAAAAACCGAAAACGAAGGAAGGGACAGAGAAAAAACTGAATCTCCTTCTATGATGTGTTATTGCGAGGGCTATTTTTTCAATCTCCGATTGAGCATGTCATCAAAACCACTGTGAATAGTAAAATGATTTTATTGAAAGAAGTTCACACCCTCATTAACTACTTTTTAACAGTATCACAATAAAAAGTGAAACAATTTTCATACCTATGTTTCAGCTTTTCAATACCCTCTGCAAAAACCTTGCTGCCTGTTTCTTCAGCTAGATCTGCACTTTGTAAAGATGGAACCTACTCAATGCTAGGTCTGGGCTGTAGGGAGGGTGTCGAACACTTCCCTCCCAGACGATCTTCATCATGTGGATCTGTTTGGCCATCTCTGAATTTCCTGCACCGTGCCATCACTCAAAGTTCCCACTATACACATGGCTCATTCTGTGGTGTATTTCCACTATGTTATGCTTCTCTTCATGCTTATGCTTATGCATAACATTTCGTAACTTGAATTGGCGGGGGAACCTATGGTAATGGACATCTTTAAGTACTCGTAGCAAACCTATAACCTACCAATTCACCTTGTCAGTGTCAATGGTTCTATAATAGTGGCGACAGGATGGCTAATCACGCCATGCGATCCCCCTCTTTTGAGCTACCAGGCAGCGCCATCGCAGGTTGAAAAAAAGTAGCCCTGGTACAAAAAGGGTGAAGTTTCTTTTGTAGTTACAAATAGAGCATTTAGAATAATGACTGCAATTGTCAATCTCTAGGTACGTCGCTTTCATAACATGTTCGCAGGTTGTAGGACAAAGTGGAAGCATAGCATTTTAATGCAAGTAAACAACTTCATTAAGAGGTGAAGCATACTTTGAAATAAGCAAGCCTGTTTCCCATAGTATTAGCAGTCGTTTGTGGCTTACGAAGAGAAGTGAGCGAGGAAATAGTATGTAAGAGGTCACAAATCAGGTTTTATATACAGTGAGTTTAGAGGTATAGGTACAAATGTTGCCTTCTAATTTTAAAAAATGAATTCATGCGCTTTTATTACAGTGTAGGTTTCTCCGAAACCCATTAATAAACGTGTCATTCGGTACACCATACAATATTCAAACAAAAAAGAAAACGCTGATACATGCAATAAGGTTAAAACCTATTAGAACCTATAAGTAAAACGGGCATTCTAATTCTTGTCACACTGGCATAAAATGTAAATTAACATTCCTTTTTTGTTTTTTCTACGTTTGATACAACTTACATAATAAAGTTTGCAATTTTAATTATAATGCTTAAACTTAACCACTCACTGTCTGAATTAAGTTGAATTTGAAGAACTAACATGGGATTCTTAGGTTAGATGGGAAATTATGGTCGCCAACATCAGATATTTCGTATATGACTTATGGTTGTTTTAACAATTGTCTTCTCCGTGTGATCTTGAAGTTGTATCTTACTTGTTACAAAATATGAAATCAGCATACTGAAATACAGTCGTTTTGGCCCCATTCTACAATATTTAATTTCTAGCCGCATGTTCTTGCCTCAAGAGATTTTATCCTTCACATTTCTTACTTTGTCGTTTTCTTGCCCACACAGACCACCCGTGACTCAGCATTTAAATCCCACTTAGTTTTGAAAAACTCATCAGGTGTCATCGCGATTTCAAAACGAAAATAAATTGGTAAGATGCAAATTAGAGATATTAGGTATTAAGGGGTTAAAAAGGCCTAGAACCAGTCATAGAAGGCACGATGTATAGGGAATGTTTGGCTTGTAATTAACTGGGAGTCACTCAGGTCCCCACACAAACCTAGATGCCAGTATGCTGACGGACTTACTAAAGTACTAACCGGGGTGCTCGAGCGCAACCCGACCCATCTAATTAGGAAAATCCTTACTGGCCTCATACACCCTACAGTGCTTGCTCTTAGTTTCTAACAGCATGCGCATGGGGAGATGATGTGGTCTCCGTGGATGATCGACACATGTGGCGGGTGTGGGACCGCCCCTATAAATATATGATGTGATGCGCTCATGACTTTCTCTACTCTTGTACTCATCATCCTTACAAACTCTTGTTCCTATACGTTCTTCGTGTTTAGATAAACATTTGCAGAAATTACCTTATTGTTTATTTCCTTGTAGATGCAACGGAAATATGGAGCGATAGTCAAATCTGTTAAAACTTTGAGATTCCGTTCTCTTTGCACGGCTAAGATACAAAAAATGAATAACGATTTTCCATTTGACAAGAGTTTAAGTATTCCAAAACTCAAACAAACAAGGGATATTTGCAAAATGGTTCACTCTACAAACAATCTATTTGGACATAAATTGTGTGTTTCAGCAAGATCTATGTACATTTTCTATACATTATACATCTCTTACGGTTTACCAGTTATGCAAAAGTTATCCAGAGTAAGCAGGAATACAGAAGCTATGGCCAGAAAATTCAAAATATACATTTCCTTTGCCATAAAAATATCTCAAACATGTGCCATTTTAACAAAAAGCTAGAGAAATTTTTGAGAAAATCAAAATTTTCCATGTAAATGGTAGTTTAGGATAGAGGAATTTTCTTAAAAATCTTCGTGTCAAATCCTTAAAAGGTGTTAAACTTAAATACCAACTTTAGTTGGTAACTCACTTTTCGTTTTCGAGTTATGCTATTTACACAAACACACACAAACGCGCGCGCTTTTTTGGATTCAGGGGGCCTCAAAACATTTCTAGTGAAATCTCGACATCGAAGCTTTTGTGCGAAATACAATACCTCCTCTACTTACTATACGTAGTAGAGAAATTAGAAAAAGAACGAGAAAGAGTGTTTGGAAGTAGCAACACAAATCTAGAATTGAAAATCGTTGAGTTGACAAGATTCAAAGCATCTGAATGGTATCAGTCTTTTGTACAGCGCTACTAAGGGACACCAGGAGTCCGAATTTTACATAGCAGATTAGCGTTTGCCGCCTTTCCCCACCTTTTTATGCTTGAATGTTTCTGCATAAAGTACTGTACAAACGTTACTAATACCAAGTAACAGCCTTGCAGTTGGAAGAAATTAAAACCAATACTTGTGATGGTGTTCCTGGCACTGACATTACACAAAGCTATCCTACATCACACGATACAATACATTAGAAGTTGGGTGAAGCTTTTCAGCTTAGTGTTAAAACCGAAGAAACAAAGCTTCTCGTGGTAAAAGATTTGAAACATCGATTTTCTCGAGCGCTAGTCCGCTTGGCAATTTAGAACCTTTCTAAAATAATCTACGGAGGCATAGGTACAAACAAATAAAAGTAAGATGAAGTCTTACATAAGTTGTCCTGGTATCTGCTTCACTAAACCAACGCAAATTTTAATTCAGATTCTTTCAAAACAGTTTGCGTCGTTTATAGAACTACATTATAAATAATCAACTAAAATAATGTGACAAAAACGACAGTTACTTTTTCTTACTTTATTCTCCTCCAAAACTTTGCACTTTCTCTTTTACTGACGTTAACAGTCTTCTTTCGCGATATTGCAATTCACAACCTATTTCTTCTCGTAACCTTGACTCACTCCTTTCACTGTATCTTCAGTTTCTCTGTCTCTGAAACACTAACTCTGCGGATACAATCACTTAACACTCATAACTGCTTAGTTAACTTCACACACGCATGCACACACACGTCCCCACACAAACTGCACTTCACAACAGTTTTGTTCTGTAACCTTGACTCACTCCTTTCAGTGTCTTTCTTCTCTTTCTCTGCCTCTCAAACACTAACTCTGACGATACAAACACTTAACACTTATAACTGCTTGGTTAACTTCCTTCACGACACGACACACCAGCTGGCACACACGCTCCTGACACACACACCAACCCCAAACTCCGACGCCCACGCTCCCTCCCACACACAGACTAAGAACTGACTCCTATGACTCACCATAATCGTTGCTTCGCCTCCTTATATAGCAAGGAACGCGGTCCTTTCTCGAACTTCTACAAATACGTCGCCCGCCGGACTCTTCTCGAGTGATCTAGAAAACCCCCCTTTGGTTATCCCGCTCTGATTGTTGTCATAATTTTACAACGGTCACGCAAGGCAGCCTGATCTTGAGCACCTTTGATGCACGCACTGCCAGGGGAGCGAGGCATCGGGGCTCCGGCTGTCCTTTGTTGGGCGTCTTGGTCGGCGCCACAATACTTAGAAAATAAGACAGAAGAATAAAACAATGCAGAATTCACAGTAAGCTGTAGTTTCTACCAACTAACATTAGCTAACTACTTGCTGGGAGCCGGCAAACACGTAACTGATATCCAGCTATTGCAATATTAACGCAAGCATTTTACAACTTCTACTAATTTACTAATCACTAGTTTCCAGTGATATTAATGTGCTGGTGCCCAGCATATTCTTAATTTATTATTTCCGTTATTTCTTTGAGAGGTTATTTAATTATTGTTTCACTTTTCTTGTTACTGTTAATATTATCCATGTAAAGTTTAGTCATACTTCTGCACAAGTTGAAGATTTCTGCTTTAGTTCTTAAAGCAATATCTCGCTTCATCCACAATGTATGTTTATTTCATTTATTTAGTAGTAGATTTGTTAACTTAGTTCACTTCAATTTACTACACGACATTTATTATTAACATAGGCTTTCTATTAGTTTTTACTATTACTTTAATCACAATTCTCTTCTGTAACAGTTCGTACATTACACTAGAAGCGTAGGTACACATTAATGTACTTTTCTTTTTTATGAGAAAGGGACGATGGTTAAGATAATATGCAGGTTACATGGATGCGGAAACATAAGGGCAGGTGATTCATATGAATTCTGCGAGCTTGAAAAATAGCCACAAATAGAAGAGAGGGAAAACTCCTGTAAGGGAATAATGAAGCAGCTGCGATGAAAAAGCAGCAAAAAAATAAGGACAGGAAAAGTATATATGCTCAGAGAATCTAGATGGTTTTATGACGATAGGGGAGCCCGCGGTAGGGGAATGTGTAGGTTTAGGCGGAAGTGCATTAATTTTGCTATATAAAGACTCGCTAGTCTTAAATTTGAAGAAAAAGTGTGGGCTAAGGATATGAAAAGGAGATTAAAATAATGCTTCACAACGATTGCGTAAATCTGCAGGTTTCTAAAATGGAATGTTAGGATGATGTTATTGATGCTTCAGCATTTAATCGCTTAATCAATGCCCAACTATGGCGTGGAGGACGTTACTTTGATTCAAAAACTCAGTAACGAAGTTACAGTAGAAATGGACGTTTTAAGGCCCATAAATTAGACAACTATGTTGTGCGTGAGTGAGTATAAAGAGAAAATTAAGTTTGGTACACACTAAATTTTGTTTTTAAAGGATGAAAGGAAAAGATTTTAAAGTAATTCCATCCATATCAAACTAACATTTTTCATAGCAGAATTAAAATTATTCTTCATTGCTTCATATTCGTCTGTTTATTTCCTCTTCATTCTTATTGCACGTTCTAGAACTGGAAAACAAGATATATAGACGTACAACTTGCCAAAAAACAAATAAACTGATTAAGACGAACAATAATTTGTCAAATGTTTCTATTCTTAACAATTTCGGTAATGTTTGCTCCTATTCATTAAAATGTTTTAATATTTTAAGTAATACGTTCTGAAATAAACAATCGTTTTGTTTTTGTTTTGGTCCTTATGAGTTTAATGCAAAGGGTACTTAGTAACAAGGCTAAAATACATAAGTAAATAAATAAATGAATAAATAAATAAGTAAATAAATAAGTAAATAAGTAAATAAATAAATAAGTAAATAAGTAAATAAATAAGTAAGTAAATAAATAAGTAAGTAAATAAATAAGTAAATAAATAAATAAGTAAATAAATAAATAAGTAAATAAATAAGTAAATAAATAAATAAGTAAATAAGTAAATAAGTAAATAAATAAATAAACAAATAAACAAATAAACAAACAAACAAACAAACAAACAAATAAACAAACAAACAAACAAACAAACAAACAAACAAACAAACAAATAAATAAATAAATAAATAAATAAATAAATAAATAAATAAATAAATAAATAAATAAATAAATAAATAAATAAATAAATAAATAAATAAATAAATAAATAAATAAATAAATAAATAAATAAATAAATAAATGTGTTTACAACGCTGAACAGAGTCCTTCTGCTCTCTAATTGCTCATGTTTCTCGGTCTTCCCCATCTCCGTCTTCTAATCCCTTCTTTCGCGTTTCTTTGATGACTTCTTCCATCGATATAAACCTTGGCCTTCCCCTTAATCCATTGAAATCCCATGTTACTGGCTTTCATCCTTATTCCGTCGAATATGTCCGTAAGTAAATTGAATTTTGGTAATCTGAAACCGAACTGATGTTTCATCCTCAATTCTTTGACCATGCCCACACAAAATCAGTTACTTACAGTGAAGCAATCATTATGAGCTCTGCCCACCTAAAGGAATATCCGGCATTCGGTGATGCATCTCACTGCAATCCTGGGAAAAGAATTTCGTGCAGCAATGCATCGCTGTGAATTTTGTATGCAATTACAATCTAATAAATACTCTTTAAATAAATTTCTCAGCGCACAGATTTCACGATTTTTCAATGTAGGTATTATTACTTAATTAGTTAAAATTTGACCACAGACAGAAAATGCGCAGCGGTTAAGTGACTTATGCCACACCATATTATGAGTAATGTGTGAAGAGTTTCAATTCACCTAGTGATTCGTATTTAATGTATGTTTCTCTCAAAATCTGTATAAAACTTGATTAATGGCATCCTTTTACATAATTTTTAAAATATTTAACCGTTCCGTATGCAGACTCACTAATCCTAGAGTATGATGTCGCTTTAAGGCGAGGATCTCTCGGTTTGGCATTTGCAGGCGGTGCAGATCAAACCTCAAGGGAATGTGTGTCAATGTGCTAGAGGGTAGTTTTCATAGAAGCTTCGTGTACCAAAATTGTATTTTCTCTGGATTTAGAAAACAATTCAAGCTTCATAAATACAACGTTCAAAAACATTGTGATTTACTTTCACATCAGCTTCCTTATTGGTTGTGAGCTATGAACTGAACTAGTGCACAAAATGAATTTGGGATATCAAGGTAGTTACGGGTTTCATTTTTATCAAGGTAACTAAATGGAATCAGAACATTGCTGGTGCAAATGTCAGACAATGTTTACTCCTTACAGAAAGAATGCACCGAACACTATCACGGTGTTTGGACCATTGCATTGCACACTTCAGTATGATTACTTATGACACCTACTCGTGAGGTTATCTAATTTATGGTGACGCTCACTCGTGTATCTGTTTCATCTTGAAAGATCAATAGCTGGTTCTCTTTTGCTGTCAAAGACTCACGCGATACATAAAAAAGAAAGAAAAATTTATATGGGTATTATGTGTTTTTAATGTAAATATTTTACTATAGATATCACATGAACAATGTATGTATAATGAAACTGCATGCTTATCTTGTCTGAGCTCGGTGGGTCAACTAATGTCACCCGTGAATGTATGTCAGGAAGTTAACAGTAAAAGTTATCATGGATTGTTTCACTAATAAATACTACCAATTAAGAGCAATCGACCCATTCATGTCACGCTAGAAAATACAGGAACTGTCCGTGATAATTTTAGAACTTTCTTATTGAGCGTTACATGTTAATTTGTCTAAAGTACGTAGGTTCACTATTTTCTCATATATCCCAGAGATGACAATCACAGGTACAAATCAAGGACCAAGGAAATGGAAATGGTATGTTACGTATCTGTCGTGAAACTCTTGGTTAATGTTTTTTGCAAGGGGTGCCATGTAGCAACGGAAGTGTCCTGCTGGAAAATTGCGAAACTACACTTTTCCTCTGTTAGTTATGGGAAATTGGCTGTGAATGTAGAATGATAAAGCTAACATTTTTAATAGTTTACTAAAAATGAAGTAGGGTAGGTTGTCCGGTGACTTGATCATGCAGGATACATTTTTGGGCATTTTATTCTAGGTTGCTTTATACATGTATATGTGAGTGGAATCAGGCTTCATTATGTACTATACACCTCTTCAAAATTAGTCACGAAATCTTCTGAACGATGCATTATTGCTTTAAATTTCTGAAATACAATAAATTTGTAGCTATACGAACAGACCTAAAGGAAAATCCTATTTCCTGTCAAAGCTGCTCAAGTTTTGAGTTCTTCAGAGAATGTTTAGTGTTGCCCAAAATTCCTGCTGAATGCATATTGCGTTGCTTTTTAGACTTGTCTTCAGCACTTACCGTCTAAGAATATATATCAATCTGCGACTCTTATTTTGAGCTAAACTTTTAATGCCTCAGGATCTATTTTGAAATTATTCACTAGAAGATTTTGCGTACACAAACACATGAGTAATACAAGAACGGATTTTGTTGAGTAAAACGCTAAATCTGGGATAAAATATTTTGAATAACCTAGCTGAAAAAGTACGTGATTACCTACACTAAGGACTATGAGTAATTTGCTGATCTTCAGTCAACATTGTCCGCATCAGTCTGTGTCCACGACTTGGCAGTCGTTTCATCCTTGGAGGTCCGGAGAGGTGAACACAATTTGGATGCTACAAGAATCTTCACTAACGTACGACATTATATCAATAAGTAACCTAGGCATCCTTACTAACTGCAAAGAAGTAGTACTATTAACGTAGAAAACTTGCATTAACTGTAGGAATACATTATGACTTATCTAAAGCAATATATTAGTACACGATTAATATTCAGGTCTCTCAGAGCGTCCGTCATGTACACCCCGGAAATAACATCTGACACGCTCGCATGCAAGGTTTTCATCTCTCATTGAATAACTGGTGTGCTATGCGGGACCCGACTAATCATCTGCATTATGGCCACAAAACAAATTACACTGACCAGTGAAAGTTTTTCTTTTTAGTGAGCAGGACCACCAGACGGCGACTCTCATGACTCTATCTGGGCTGGGTAAATGCGTAAAATGCACTTTTCCCTTCCACAAAAAAACATGTTTCTGCATTATTCTCGAAAAGCATCTTTTGTGACTGGTATGATTTTGTAAATCACTGATTCAAGTATAAGGCATTTTAGAAACGCTGAGGTTATAAGTAGCTAGTATGCATATTTTTAATACTTCCCCGAAATTGTTGCTTAATTGCTAGAATCTTGGAACATTAGATACTGTGACGCCGGCCGACAGTAGCGGCGGCAGTAGCGAAACAAAGGCTCTGAGGCCGAGCTGCTTCACACTACAGGCGGTACGTACAACAAAGACGATCAAGGCCAGGTTGCCTCGCGCGACTGTTTGTGAACACGTGAGAACTATGGGGGCGGGATGTCAAACAGGTTTTTGAGGTTATTCGAAAAGGGTCCGGCGGCCGGCGAATTTGTAGAAATTCGAGAAAGGCGCATGTTAGGTCATACTCGGTATATAAGGAGGTGAGACAACGAGAGTGGGCAGTCAGTCAGTTTTGAGTTTCTCTCTGTCTCTCTCTCTCTCTCTCTCTCTCTGTCTGTGTGTCTGTGTGTGTGAGCTGTGTGTGCGTGTGTGTGTGTGTGTGTGTGTGTGTGTGTGTGTGTGTGTCAGCTGTGTGTGTACGGTAGCATTGAAAGGAAGATAGAGAAGCACTTAAAGAATCTCGAGTGACTGTATCGTCCAAGTCAGCTGTTTCACAGATAAAGTGAAGACAAAGGCGTGAGTCAAGGTTACGAGAAGAACAGTTGTGGGTTGTGATATCTCGAAAAACTAGACTACTGAAGTCAGTAAAAGAGAATTGGTACTGTGCAAAAGTTTTAAAAGGAAATAAACTGAGAAAAAACAACCGGACTGGATTTTATCGTTTTTGTTACAATACTAATACCATGTTACCTTTTATGAAGCAGGGTATATGTGTTACTTCCCGCAGCATTAGTTCTATATATACTATGCTACCCAAAGCATATGTGGTAAAGTCGTTTTCAGTTATCCTGCTGGGTTGTCTGCAGAGCTTAATACCCATATAAAGGGCTAATTATTACAAGGGAAAGGACTGTAATGTATAGATAAAAGGAAGAACCCGCACTGCACAGACCTCTTGCAAATTAGTGTTAACACCTGTTATTATCATAGTTCCAAAAATAGCCATTTCTGCACGCCTGAAAGGTGAAAGAGGTTGTTAAAGAGATTCAGCAGCCACAATCAACCTCACAAACTGCAGTGAGAACAAACGCTATATCATTTCAGAAATAGGTCTCGGCGAGGAAATTAAGTAATGCTTTTTTTAAATTTTTTTTAATTTTTTTTTATTTTGTGTAAATATTTTGGGAAAACAGGGTTTATATAAATATTTTTTGTGAAACCAGACATAATGAAGCACATTGTACACAAAATGAATTTAGTAAATGCACTGTTTGGGATTACCTCTCAGTTTTTTGTCGCTTTACGTGGGTCTTAAAGGGCGTGAAGCATAGATGCTGACCAATGAACTAGCTAAAACACACAATTTATGTCCAAATAACATTTTTGTGGAGTGAATCATTTCGGAGATATTCGTTATTTGTGAGTTTTGGAATACTTCAACTTTCCTCAAATGGAAGATCGTTAATCTTTTATATTTTAGTCATGCAAAGAGAACGGAATCTCAAAGCTTTAACACATTTGACTACTGTATTCCCGTACTCCCCTTGCACCTACAAGGAGATAAGCAATAAGATAATTTCTGCAAATGTTTATCTCAACTAACACGAAGAAGATATGGAAATAAGAGTTTGTAAGAATGGTTAGTAGCAGAGTAGAGGAAGTCATATGAATGCAACACATGATATATGTTTTGTTTTTGTTCTGTTTGCTTTGAAAGCCTTTGAATAATGAATTCCAATAATTTGAATAGCTGTAATACTTTCAGACTTCGTTTCCACATTATCTACTTCAGAATAAGTGTCTGATATAAATATTGTGGTTGTTTATCATTCCAGTGCCAGCAAGTAATTTATTTCTCATCCACTTCTCTTTTACAAGGTCAAATGGTTAATCATTTTACTTTGGGCTACAGTAACTGCAAAACAGGAATGAACATAAGGTGGGGATAGGCGGGGCTGGTTTATGGCTGACTAGCCAGTGAGATGCGTGCGGCTTTGTACAGTTAAACACGCGTAGTCTTGCTTTGCCGAACCCTACTGCTAATTTCTTTGCGCGCTCAGGAGATACTATGTACAGAGTTGTTTTGTTTTCTCTATTTCACCAAGCTATTTCTTCCAAACCCCATGTTTGTGGGACATCTGGTTTCGGAGATAGGTAAAGATAAGATGTCTGATCATAAAGAGAATAATCCGTCACTACCTCTGAAGGAAAACAGGACGTGGTTTTCAAAGTCAGTAAATATGTCGTCTAGCAAGCGCAGTACAAGTATGCGTAATAGTGATTGCGAGAAGGCTCTTAAGACTTTACATAAGCAAGTCAGAACTATTATTTTTCATGTGTATTCATTTTCCAAACAGCTGTCCAGAAGGTACCAATTTCGCTCACGGGAATTAACGGCACCAGCTTGCTCACTCTGTGACAAACATTGTTAAAGAAAGCAAGCAGTTCACGAAATCTATTGAATTTTCCATAGTTAGGCCTCCTGGAAATCATCGAGCAGTGCAAAAATGTGCTACCAACTTAGACGATTTTTAAAAGTGTGTTTTACATAGAACAACTGATTATTTATATGACAAGGGTGAATATCCTATTCGTTATAACTACAGCATCTCGGAGGGTGTAACTTGTTTACGCGCAAGGCAGTTTCAGTGTGACAAAGGACATAACTTCAATCCCTGTCGCCCGCCCGCTCGCTGGGCAACTGACAATGCCGAGAGAGTAATATCTAGGGCTCGGAAGTTCATGCCCTAAAAAACACTGAAATATGCATGCAAATATGCTCTTAAAAACTTGAAAATATGCCAAGAAATATGCACTATTTAATTAAAACTAATCTCCCTTTGCAGTAGACAAGACTAGTTGGTGTAAATAATAAAGTTACGTTATTCCTTAGAGGTTGAAGCAGAAGTGGTCCTGCTGCTAGTATTAACTGCTAAATTGCACTTCACAACCAACACTTTGCACAAATTTTCAATTGTAAAACATCGTCTGTTGTCTCGCAAAACACTTTTGGAACGTGAAAAACTTCTCTCCACGTCACAAGATGTTACCAGGGCATATTTAAATGATGTTGACTGTTTCACAGAGAGTGTTAAGTCTCTTGGTGTGATAGATGGTTTTCTTTTGAGGATGTCTCGAATTTTGCACATCTGTTTATAACCAGATTTTTTTGAAATTACATAATTCACTTTCTCTTTCACTTTTTGTCCTATGCTACCAGGAACCGAACTTAAATCACATTGTTTTTTCAAAGACAGTAAGTGATTCATGCAAAGGAGGTCCTACAGCTTCCAAGGTCGTTATGGCTGTTGGTAAGAAAGAAAAATGGGCAGATATGAAACTAAGATCCTCTTTTAACCCAGTGTCTGACAGAATATTTTGCACAATTTCTCTTGATGAATCGCCTTTCGAGTCCAATGAATTAACAACGTATTCGACTACTTCATGATATAAAACTGCATCGACCCATGTTCCCCATCGAGTTAACTGGAGGAAGTCGGATATTAGGTGCTGTTGATCTAAACAACTTAACTCTTTTAGAAGATTTAACAAAAATTCTCTTTGTACTGGACACAAATCTATCTACCAATGGGAATGAATCACGTATTGTCTCAGAAATGCGATGAAGAGTGTCTGCCAAACAAGTTATATGAATTAACTTAGGAAAAATACCTTTCAGAGTTTGTCCTGATTTTACCGTATAAGGACCTGCATCAGTAACAAATAAAAGTAACTGGTCGTATTTGATTCCACATGGCCATAGTAATTTCAAAGAGTCCATCACAAACTGGGTCACAATTACATTGTCAGTGGCCGACAATTCGCACCATTAGGAAGATAAGGTGTAGTCTTTTGTTCATTATTTAAAGCACCCAGGATTATATTATCAATAGAACGGCGCTCACAATCAGAGGTTTCATCAACAGACAACCACACAAACTGATCCTCTAATTCATTTTGTATATTTGACAATACGTTATTGTAACAATGTCCTACATAAGTACTTTCTTCAGGCACATGCTGTCGAGTGTACTTGGCAAGCAAGTTTTTAAACGTCGGATTATCAATTTTGAAAAAGGGAATATCAGCAACTAAAAATGCTTGGCACAAGGCATAGGAAAATTCAGTAACCCTATTTCCTAAGCACTATTAGCTATTTTTGAAAAGGTTTTTTGTTTGCGAGTTTTCTGATTAAATTCTCCTTATGTATTGCTGTGTTTATGTGCCGAACTATTTTAAATCTTTTCTCACTCCCTACATTTTTCTTACACGCTCCACAATACAGTACCCTATTATCTGTAGATATTAAATCACTCGAAAACTCTTTCTGTAAATTAATTAATCTAGCACTCAAAGTTGGTTTTATTTTCGGCATTTGAAGAGCTCTTTAACATTTTATACACCTAATTTAATTTGGTGTGAACCAAGTCACAACACTGTTACGTTTGAAGGCCATGCCACAACTGTTGGAGTTCAGGCAAGCGTTACGATAATCGTGCTTCTCAAAACGTTGACCTGCACTTTATAGTTGTAAAGGTTGTCTCAGATAACGCACTGATTATTCTCTACGCACATACCTACATATAATGAAAGGATGGAAACAGGGGATTCACTGCATGACAACATGACTCAGCATTAGTTCTCGCCACCTGGCGAGTTGCATCATCATGTGCAATATCACCAATAGAAAAATATTATATAGATGGAAAAAATAATAAAAAAACATAAAAAATCATTCTATATGCAATATAGGAGCTATAATATTGAAATCTTTGAGAGTTGTATCATGCATGTGCAATGCTACCAATATGAAAAATATTATCCAGACGGAAAAAAATAATAAAAAACCATAAAAAATCATTCTGTATGCAATATAGGGGCTATAATATTGAAATAATATGCAGTTATCAAAATCAAGAAAATATGCAGTTATATGCCCCATAAAATCATGTCCAAATAACTGAAAATTCCATAATTCGTGCACATAATGTAAAAGCATACATTTTTAACCCCTATGAAGAAACATGTAAATGCTTGAACTTCCTAGCCCTAGTAATATCATATCACTGTGTTGGCTGGACCATGTTCGTTCGTGTTTTGCAGCCACTCTGGTCATATACTTCTTCAGACAAATCGGAAGAGAATTCTTTTAGAAAGGATATTTCTGATCCCTGGTTCGTTTCACACCGTGTATAACAACAGGTCATCGAGAAATCGATCCGCAGCTCTCATGATATTGATAGAATAATCCTGGAAATAACGCACACTGAACGTTAAATAGGAGCATTATTTTTCATGCCCCGTAGTACTGATGTTGGCGACGAAAGGCGGTGCACTCAGCAATAACAAAGATGGCCGACGGCTTACAGTAAGAGAATGAGCACTGAGTGTTTCACGCTATGAGGTGTGGAAGTCCAGACCTGACACCCTGTGACCTTTTTATGGAGCTAGGCAAAAGAGGAGAGTACCGGACGAAACTTCCGACATTGGACCAATTGGAAGCACGGATTCGGGAAGTTCTTAGCGACATCCACCAACTTCCTCCAAAAGCTGCGGATTCCTCTTTCTCTAGTTACCTTGGCGGATTCCATTCCAGGTCATTTGTGGAGATTGGTCAACACCATAGGCGCCTACATCGACATTTAATGGAATTTTAGATATACAATCATATTCCTATTTAACAGGGTACATACTGTATTAATTTCAATAACTCTGCAAACATAAAGGTTATACATCAACTTCAATATCTACTTACTTCCCGCCCACTCTGTAGATAAATATTATGAAGCTCGCCTGTTTAAAGATGTTGAAAGAGTTTATCATTTTCCTGACGGCATAGATTCACTCGCTTTAGTATGTTTTAAAACATTGTCTCTTTAGTTACAAATGTTATGTGTAATTGCTGTTTTCAGCTCAATTGTTTTAAGATTGTTGTTATTGTCCGAAGCTTTAGCGGCTATGGACTTTTAAGCATTCTATCCGATATATCTGCCACTTTTTCTTCTGTTAACACATTCGGTCTACCATTCCTCGCAGCATCGAGAACGGAACCTGCTTGACGAAATTTATTAATTAAATCACACACAGCAGGGGTAGTTTTTGGATTAGGGAACCTGGTAATGAAATTTTGTCTCACTTTTACTGTATAATTTTCATGTTCATCAAAAACATTTTCCACTGCAGAACACATTGCTGTCACCTTCTGCACAAGTCAATACCGTCAATGCACCTAACAACACAATGACTTATCAGCTGAGGGCGAGTACGTGCGATAAACGTGCTGGCAGCCATAACTGTCGGTCAGTCGGTCGGTCCTCGGTCGTTCGGAGTTAAATGGGAAACATCTAGGAGTACCAACGTTAATCGAGCGACAGGCATGGTGCGGAGGAAGTTGTTGATGTCCCATTATGACTCATTGTTCGGGTTATGTGTTGGAATATGCTTCAATCCAGTAACAGAGATAAGGGTTAGGTGCCAACTAGTGTTGATTAGATCGATGTGGGAAACCTTGTGGAAGACAAAATACGTTTAGCTTTAGGAAAGTATTCGACTTCATCTTTTCAGAGCTTGCATCTGAATTTTAGGGATTCAGAATCTCTCACCATCAAAATGTGTTGCATTTACATTCCTTTCTCTACTCACTCCTCCATAAACAATTCTTAAGGGCGGGCTATTCTTCTGTTTTATAAACGCTTCTTAAATAAACATTTACACATTTCATTACAGGAATAAGAAGGATAAAGTAGGCTAAAGCAAGCCAGATTTTTTAAAAAGCAAATCGCTGTGTAATTGTTTTGACATTCTATTGTCCTTGCACGAAGAAAGAGTATCTGAAGATTCAAACCAAAACAAAACAAAAACAAAAATACAAAGACTATCTCGGAAACGATTTGAGAAAACGTGCTGTTTAACGAGATTTAAATGTTTTCTCTGCAGCAGGTGTTGTCTATTTCTTACGGTTTCAAACTTTACAAAGGGCATTCAGAATGAAGAAACATTTACAGGGTATCCCTAGAAATATGCGTTTTATTTCTAATGCAAATACCTTGAATATGTGGCGCGAGCACACCTCCTCCCCCCCCCCCCCCCTCGCCCCACTCCATACACAAACTTTTCTAACTTTTTTTATTATTCAGAAGGCTACAATTTTGGTGAAATCTCGATGTAGGAATTTTTGGGTGGAGTATAGCACCCACTCTACCTACTAAGCACATGTTGGAGAAAGTAGAAATTATAAGTAATGTTTCATGTCGTCTTAACAGAACCTATGTATAGATGGTCGTTATGGAAGCACCGCGCCGTTTAGTGTTAATAGTCTCATCCGGTCATTACAATCCGCCATTGAAAAGGAAACGCCATTCTGATATGTGCCTACAACTCTTAGGACGGCTTTAGGTATATCATTCGATAACCACCCGATTACCAGGTTTGTATGGTGTATCGATGTTTATTAAGTTGTACTGTACCGTGATTAATGAAATCATGTTTTTCTTTACTTGATTACCCTCCCTTTATGTAGGGCTTACACCCCATAGGACTTACAAGCCTGTGCCTAGGGTCAGACGAACCTATGGACCAGACAGAGTGAAGACCTGGAAGCAGGTGGTCAGCCAAGCACCAGGCATGATAGTGAGGAAGAGGATGATATGAAATGCAGGCAAAATGGATGAGCAGAAAGGTGATAATGGAGCAATTGGTGGATGAGTGGCAGGGGAAACCGGAGAACCTGGGAAAAATTCGCCCTGACACAGCTTAGTTCACCATGAATACCACATACGGGTCCCTGGGATCAAACTCGGGCCATCTAGGTGATAGATGAACGCTCTAACCACTCGGCCACGGCGCCGCCTATAATGAGGACTAAAGTACATAAACAAATAGCTTTTTCCGTAAGCAGCTAAAGCGGGAAAAGTAAATGAATGTAAATATATTTTTGTACATCTAACCAGCAACGAAATGGTACTTCATTAGGCAAAATACTGGCTGTTAAGAGCATACTTTGCAGTTAAACCTTTTTGCAGTAGTCGTGACATAATGCCGAGACTAAAAGTAACACTAAAACGTTCATAAGCAGTACAGTGATTCACAGTAGTGAAACGTGGGTCTCAAAGAAAGCCGTGGAAAAGATGGATTCCTTTGTAAGGGAAATTCTGAGAACTTATGAACCTGCGTGTATGAGGAATGGAGAATCAGATATAATAACAAAATATACTGGTATTTCTTATATGGAAGGATACTCATGTCGCATGTTATTCGGATCAAGAGATTTAAATATGCAGGCCATTTAACTGGAAGGGAGTAACATCGAGATTCAAAGATGTTCTCAGAACATTGGAGGAGGAAGGCCTATGGGAAGACCACACAGCAGATGGGAAGATGGAGTACAGGAGAATGCAGCACATACGTCCTTAAGATCCAGAACTGGAGAGTTGCAGTTCAAGTTCGTCAAGGCTGACGGAAAACAACCGGAGAGGCCATAGTCCAAAGACGAGGCAACACCCTCTGGTGGGGGTGTGGTGGGGTGTCGTTTGGGGTGGACTGTGGTGTTTGGGGTGTGGGATGTGGGGTGTGGGGTGTGTTTAGTGTATGGTGTAGTGTAGTGCAGTGTGTAGTTTAGTGCTATTTGTGGTGTAATTTAGTGCAGTGTGTGGAGTAGTTTAGTGTAGTGTGTGGTGTATGTCGGGGAATGGAGACTCTTATGCCATCTGTTGGTGTTGTGTTAAGAATATAGATTGTGCTGCCCTCTGCAGCGGATAACACTATTTTAGTAACTTGTTTTCTGTAACCTAGGAAAGTAACGTAAATGGACTTTGTATAAATAAATGTGTGTAAGTAGAAGTTTTACTACGTCGATTCCTTTATTTCACTAGTGTGTAACAACATTTTGGTGTGAAGCTTGGAGTGGAACTGCCTATGATGTTCGCCAAGGGTGAGAGGCTTTACCCCCTTGGTTATCTGGCACGCCCCATGTAGATCTTGGGATGACCGTACACCAGAAGTCCACGATGCCTATTTCAAGTATCCGCACGTATTTCTTAGAATTTTTGTCAGGCTACACTGACCGTCGATATATTTACACCGATGGGTCAAAGAGCACCAACGGTGTTGGATGTGCTTATGTTTATGGAACCGAACCATATACATTCGGTTTTCCAAATAGCACTTCCATTTTTACTGCAGAGCTTTGCAATTTATCGAGCCGTTTTGTACGTTCGCCGTCGTAAATTAGGTGACTGCTGATTTTGAGCGATTCCCTTAGTGCACTGCAGAGCCTTTGTCAGTTGTACAACCCCCATCCTATTGTACAACGTATCCAGGATGCCCTCCATGTTTTACACGCTTCTGGCGTTGACGTGATTGTGCATGGATTCCTGGTCACGTAGGTTTGCCGGATTTGAAATGGCAGATTTAGCAGCAAAGACGGCAACTACAGAACCCAGTATTACCATCTCATGTGTTACTTTGTAAGACTAGGCTTGAAGTGCGGAGAGCGGTGCTGTCGTCCTGGCACGACGAGTGGTCAGCTCTCCGCGGTAATAAGCTTAGAGAAGTGAAAGAACTTCCGATAAACTGGTTAACTTCCTGTCACATATGTCGCCGCGAGAAGGTTAGTTTTGCTCGATTAAGAATAGGGCACTGCAATTTTTCGCATGGTTACCTATTTAAAAGGGACCCTGCGCCTCTATGTCCGCTATGTGACAACCTTTTGTCAGTTCGCCACTTGCTGCTAGAGTGTTGCTCTCTAGCGCACCTTCGAGATTCTCTGCAGAGGTCCTAGCGGACGACAAAACAGCGGTTGATAGAGTTTTTAAGTTTTTAGCGGATTGTAATATTAATATGAGGATTTAAAATTTTAGATATTTGTTTATGCCTTTTGACATATTTATTTCATTGTTTTATATCCGGCTATTGCCGCTGTTTTTACGTTTATGTGTATTTTTTTCTTTGATACTAGAATTTTTTTTTTAAAGTTTATATCTGGCTATTGTCATGAATTTTAGAAGGGCGCTAATGACCCAGAAGTTGAGCGCCCTTAAACTCACAAATCATCAATCAACATTTTGGTGTAGGACCCGTGTGAAGAGGGTGAATGAACACTTTTTAGCTGATGTGCCTGCCCTGACGTACAGTGGGCCCGCGAAGTCGATACCTGTGACACCACACGGCTTGTTCAGGGTCACTCGTTCGGGGTCAGTGGAGCCTCTATAGCCTGGCCGCCAACATTTTTTACCATCTTACACGGTAAACACTGGTGAAGTACATGTTTGAAGGCACGGCGAGTACCAAGGATTCAGTAGGTGCTTCGTAAGTCAGAGAGAACAATCTGTACTCCAAGATGACGGAGCCGTATGCGTTTGTCCCTTATCAGTAGTTGTGTGAAGTGATGTCCTTCCATGGTGATTGGATGCCGTTCACTCTCTGAAAACTCAGCATTTTCTAGGCGTCCACCGAGACGGAGTACGTCGTTGTCGAGAAATTGATTGAAACGTTTGATCTTCGATCTCTCACGCAGAGGGGTCTTCTCTTCGAGAGGAGCAATTTCGGTAGACAAACATTCCATTTACACTGCCTTTATCCGATAGCGGAGGACGCCATTCTCATCTTCGACAACACGGTACCATAGGAATATGGTAAAGTACTTATCCTCTTCGTGAAGGGACAACTGAAAAAACGCTTGGTTGGTATCTCCTATCACACCGTAGGGAACCGAACGAAACCGCAACAATACTGCAAACATTTCTGAAAGTAGGTTGGGTCCCATCTCCAAGGTCTCGTTGAGTGGGTTCGCGTTCTCTTCGTGTGAGGATGCGCCGAAGACTATACGCCATTTAATGTTTCCATGTTTCTCTTTCTTTACTTAGTGATGAGGAAGATAAAACTCATCCGTAGGGATCCCCTCTGGAGCTAATTCTACGTGGTCTTTCCTTATGTAGTCCTTTGGTACGTATATGTTTCTCTCAGGGCTTCATTCTTCCGTATTCGGGTTTCTAGTGATTGGAATCGTTTTTCTGCAACGCGATAATTGTTGACAAGTTCCATAGTTTCCTTGCGTGGCAGTCGTACGACTCTTCTTTGGTCCTGAATACCGTATGACGCGTGAAATTGTTCTAAAAGTGCGGTGTCTTTAGCACTCATTGCTCGGTCTTGTTCAGATTCAATTCCAACGGACTCCAGATCCCCAAAACGTCGATTATCGAGTATTATTCAAATTATCAAGTTTACAATTATTGATCGTTGGGAAGTTCGAGTTTTATCTTGTATGCTATTTTAGCAGATTGTTTAAGGTTGTCCTTCAATGAACCTGAAGGTATAAATCGCCTCTTCTCTCTTTGGACATCAATAGGATTTTGTTAAACATACCTTTCCCTAGCGGGGAAGATTGTTTAACAATTGTATCTATGACTAGGTAACTGAATATACTGCCCGTCAATAGGTTGCTAAGCATATAAGCTTTCTACCTAAGGTAATCATTTACAGGAATTTAGGTATGTCACTAGGCACCAAAGAATTTAGAACAATTCAATTCAGCATCAAATTAAATAAATATAATAATGCAGCACTGTAAAAACACACATAATACATATTTTGACACAGGGGCTGCGGACCGAGGTTGCCGGGAGGTTAGCGTCGGGCAGTTGGAACCGTAAATAGATAAGCCGTGAGTTCACCCAGTGTAAACACATACGCACGATTGCCAGATAACTAGAACCTCCTACAAACTTCGCCTCCTCGAACATCCTGGAGCTCTAGAAATTTACTACGGCTATAGAAGCGAGTACTCGAGTATGTTAGTGAGTGAGTGAGTGAGTGAGTGAGTGAGTGAGCCAGTCAGCGAGCTAATGGGTACGTTTCTGGTGAGATGGAAAGCGCAGGAACTTGTGACGAGTGTGGTGACGTGCAGTAAGTGCTTTTATTGAAAGGAATAGACCCTCTTGTGTTCGACTCTCCTAAGAGTGAATCGTCCGGAAGAGAGGCTACGTCGCGGAAGAAAATCAAGTGAATTTAAAGACATAGTAATACGACTGCGAACAGTGGAACGTTTCACATTAGTGACAGTGAGCTAAGCGAAGTCTCAATGAAACTTTCACTTGATTAACAGTAAAAACTGAATGAAGGTACCGTTTTGAAAACCGGGCTAAGTCGCAATAGGATACAAACAAACATGCTAGATAGGTTTTTCGATGTGATATAAAGCGTTAAAGCCAAGAAGTACAATTACATTATTTATAGTCACCTACCAACTCCACACGATGTACCACGTGAATCAGCTGACCTGTTATTTTCGTATCTATGTAACCCACAGATTACAGTCTTACTTGAAAACATCGTTCCATTATTGTCAAGACAGAATTTGTTTTGTAGCTGTATTGTGTCAAATACAGTTAATCGTTTTTGGGTCCATTCTGCTAGTTATGCCGTAAAGTTTCGTAAACACTAATAAGCCGTCAAGAGCTAAAATATGAATATCTTTTAGTAGATTAGCAAGTAGCTTGATACCTAAATGTTTCGTGTGAAAGCAGTCAGTAGAGGCTCGTGGACGAGTGGGCTCGACGTCATTCTGCCCTGAACTAAATGGACATTTCGTAGTTTCAAACCTCCTTACGTATAGGAATGTAACGAAGTAATATAGTAGCTACAAAAATGTTTACATGTTAACATTTTACTATATTTACAGTCACATGTAAAAATAAAGTGAATTGAAAAGCTACTTGATTAATGAAGTGCTCAAGCTGCATTTTCATCTCTTTGATACGTATAACTTGTTGGCAATTTTTATAATGCCTTATCATTAGTCAAAACCAATGAAATGAAGGGTAAAAGAAACTTTGGCCCCTTAACCTAGATTCAAAGACGTGTCCTCAGAACACAAACGTTATAATTCCGCTCGACCATCACAACGCTGCAAGGACTGGTACTTTTTTATTCCAATACTAATTAAGTTATGTAGGAACTAGCCATCACTTCGTAACTTTATTAGGCCATTACAAGTCATTAGTGCAAGTTTAAGATTCTCTTGCTGGTTTATCTTCATTAATAATCATGACAAGCATTAGGCGTGTTATACAAGCTTAAGTGCTGTGATTTATGCCAACATTAAATTATTACAATATTTAACATTTGTTATGTGAATATACAACTCCATGATGAATGTAGGCTTGTCTTTAATTGGTCATAGCCTAACACTGTTCCTTGACACAGATTCACCGTTTCAAATGTGAATCTATTATGACAGGTTCTCGTTCATCAAAGTTTTGGGACGATGTGTGTAGAATGTACGGCAGGGGAAGACAACTTCGGGCCGTGTGACGTATTTAAACGAAGAGCCAGCTTGTACGTTCGTGTGACGTCAGGCGAGAGCGGTGTATTGCTATGCTGCCTAGATCAGCGGTGCTACTTGCACGAAACTGAATGAATATGAAAAATATTATTTGGGCATGTTTACAACATGCCCGGGCTGTTTACGGGAGAACCCTCTTCAGCCTAGTCTGAATTATTTGTTGTGCGAGGGATCTTAAGGGCGTTAGTGCGAATTTTGTTTTTATTTTGTGTTTTTGTTGACGTTGTGTAGTGTTGTGTGTTGTGGTTTTGTGTTTGTACTCAGTTCCCGTGCTTCACACCAGTTTGAGACCAGGCTTCAAGATGTATAAACATTGTCAACTACGTTTTAGATCTTTGCGACCCCGTATTCATTAGGTGTTAACAATGTTTCTAGCAGGTAGCATATTGAATTGATAAATTTACAATGCGACGATATATATAGCATAAAGCCGAAATGTAATTATAAATGTAATTATTCATAATCTGTGACTATTCCGTAATTGAAACAGTCGGCATTAAAATTACGATGTCCCGCACGCCATTTCCTCTTCCCCGCTATGACGTCACACGTTCAACTGGCCTTTAGTGGGAGCATGTGAACTGAGTGAGCTGACGTCACATAAGCGATACTTGTCTTCTCCTGATATATAGGATGTAAGGCAAGTCATTATATTCCTTCTAATATGTGGTTCATAGAAGCATTACAAATAAAAAAGTCGAATGGCATTCTGTTCTTTGGTCAGCCGATTTAGAAAGAATAAATGGTTTTGATCCAAATTGGATGCGTAATTCCACAAAAATATACGAAGATAGCACTTCGTTACTTGTAAAATGCGTAGAGTAACTTCCTTGTGAAATACCTTCGGTAGTAATTATGAGACATCACACAGGGTTTCGAAATAATTAATCGCTTAAAAGACCTGAAGGAATACAACGTTCAGCTCCTTCAAACGTGTAACATGTCGACAACGTTGCGTGGAGGTTGATCAGGGAATTGACCTGGTTTGTGGATGTATACACTTTTCCTTTCGCCTTGTGTTTTGGAAGCTAACGCTTGTGATTGACTTACACATGCACAGTAAACACAGAAGGACAAGGCACGGTATGTGTTTATGTTTTCAAGCCACACCGTTAGGAAGTTTATGTACTGAGCTAGGGAATGTGATACCCACACAATCTGCAGTGTTGCCAACTTGTTTTTGACAAAACTAAAATATCTCAGTAGGAAATGGTAAGAGACAAAAACATAAGATACAAAATTTGTTCCAAATACCGAGATCTACCACTGATTTAAATTAATGTAATGACTTCCCTTCCACCTGGTATAGTGTAAAAAAGTTTATAAACTGTGTAGAAACCTCTCAGTGTAAGTGTACTATGTTTCCAGAATGGATGTATGTCGCGAATACCTTTTGCCTCTTAAATCACTTATTCACCAATATGTTAAGCCGCTCTCTATGTACTTATACATAAATGAAGTGTAGAGTGTGCCGTCAAGATGGACTCATGACACACTGCTTCTTAGCGGGTAGCATAAATTCGGGAAAAAAATAGGGGAATGTGATACACTTGCTACAGCATTACATAGATCCCCTCCCGCTTCTTGATAGCACGACTATTTCCCTACTGGGAGCACAATAACGCATGAAATCAGGGTACTATCTATAAGGCGATAGAGATGTCGGCGAGATAAAGCACGGTTTGAGATATTGATGTTACGGTAATGAGCACGATCAAGTATTCTTGAGGGCTGAGGATATAACCAATGACGAATAATCTAAATCTTTAAATACTCTACGTATCCCTTTTGCAGCAAACATTTTACGTGTGTAAAACTTAACAAGAAATTTCGCTCAGGGCACTTTTCTTGAATACAGAAAGCAGGTGAAAACAGCATAATTAGTTATACCACGTACTTATCAGTAAATAGGGGAAGTATTGTACTTTACCCAAAAATTCAATGTCAAAATTTCATCGGAAGTACATATTTTGAGGTTCCTTGAACCTCCAAAAAATACATACTAAGTACACACGCAATGTTTCGATAAATATCTGGTTTGATCAATAGAAATCCACGTTTTCCTGCTTCAATGTACATATTCCGAATATTACCAATGACTTCTTGAAACCATTGTGGCATATAGTTTTTGCATAACGTAGATTCGCCCGACACTTGTATTTGTGTATTCTTTTAAGAATACATGAAGCTGCACATTATTCAATTTATATACGGAATGTAGGAACCCAGTAATGCTAAACGCAAGTCTTTGGAACATGTATCACTAGAACTCGATCGTTCACACACATTGTTTTTGATCAGTTGCTGATTTAACATACATTTATTCTTAAACCTCTCCTTATGGCGCGTGCTGCACAGTGCAATTTTTTCTTCGCAGAAAACACTTCACACACACACAACACACACAACACACACAGCACACACAGCACACACACCACACCACACCACACCACACCACCCCACCCCACCCCACACATCACCACACACCACCACACACCACCACACACCACACACATACCACACACACACACACACACACACACACTTTTCCCAAACAAAATAAGACACTGCCATTTTCACTGAAAATATTTTGTACAAACTCTTCGCGCATTTGCGTAGGATTACTGCCCGAGAGGTTTTTGTGGGTAGAATTCCCTAACTGCAACCCCATCCGAAGAAGTGTCGCCTTGTCGTGGCGGAGGGGCTCAGTACCTGAGCCAGACGGCCTGCTGTCATTTTGATTACTGGTAGGCAAGAGGTGAGGGGAAGCAAAGAACATTCCAAACGGGTAGATGGGGCTCGTTAGTCTTGGTTGACGACTCATCTAGGAGAAGAGGACTCCGAAATCAAACTCCCCCAGGTGCTCCTACTATGGTAGGTAGGGGTTTGGCGTACCCGGGGCCCCAAGCCATACTCTCGATTGGGTTCCTCCAAGAGGTGAGAGGGCATATGCCAAACGCCCAATACACTTTGGTCCACTTTTGTGTTTGACCTCCCACCTGTTACCTCCCTGTACACAGTCTGATGGATAACCTACGCGCGGGTCGTCGGAGGATGGGGTGACGCAAGGGGTGACTGGGTAATCGCGTAAGTCCCAGCCCCTGGTTATCATGTAGGATCTGTGTGCGTATCCGCTGATAAAGGTCAGTCCCGGGAAGGGGCCATTGCATGAGTTGATGCACTCCTGAAGGCGATTGGGTCCCTCTGTCTATACATTGGGAGGTGAGACCCTAGGGTGAGCAAGGTCCAGGCCAGCACTCTCACCTAAGCCGGGGTGGCGCCCAGGATGTGAGCATGCTATCGGAGACATTTGCAATGGTGGAGGATATCATCGCCATGAGTTCTTTTAAAACTCAAAAAACAAAACATGCCAAAGTCAGTGAAAAGGAAGTAGCAGAGTTGAGTGGTCCTCGCTACTTAGTGATAACAAGAACAGAGGAAGGCAAAACATTCAGATCGGTGAATCCTTTCGTGATACAGAAGGGTCTAGATAAGATAGCTGGCCCAGTGAAGAACTGCACAAGATCGCGAAACGGCACGCTGCTTGTTGAATCTATTTCAGCAGCACAGGCAGCTACTATTGTAAAAGCCAACATGTTAGCCAGCTATCCGGTGCGTGTAGAGATGCACAAAACGTTGAACTCCTCTCGCGGCGTTGTGAACACACGCGCATTGGACGATATGTCCAATGATGAAATTAAGGAGAACCTCGCAGATCAAGGTGTAATATCTGTTTATCGGGTTCAGAGAAAAGATGGAGGCGAATATCTGCCTACCCGTACCCTTTTCCTTACCTTTAATCGGGTAGATCTCCCGCAAAGGATAAAGGCTGGGTACGAGGCCATTGAAGTAAGACCTTACATTCCGAGCCCGCTCAGATGTTACAAATGCCAGCGCTTTGGTCATACAAGTGACACGTGCAGTGGTAGAGCTACCTGCGTAAACTGTGGAGGCATCGCCCATGACGATGACTGTACGTCACCTCCCAGTTGTATTAACTGCAGGGGAGAACATCCAGCAAACTCCCGAGAATGTCCGCGCTATATGGAGGAAAGAGCTATCCAGGAGATCCGGGTTAGAGAGAAGGTGTCCTTCTCAGAAGCCCGAAAGCTCTTACGTTTGCGCCAGCCCACTATCCCGAACTCCGGTACCTATAGCTCGGTTGCAGCTAAAGCAGTACCATGTCGGGAAATCGCAACTCAAACCAGCGATATAAATGGGGCAACAATCTCGGACAAAATTCTTGTAGCTAGGTCACCTCCAAAACCTCAGACATCACCTAAGTCCGCCAGAGCATCTACAAGCACCGCAGTTCAATCCAGCAGATCAGGAAGGTCACCAACAAAGAAGCCGACCTCGACAAGTAGACCGATTGTATACGATGCTTCACCGATCAAGTTTAAGACCGAGTATAAAAGATCCGATTTCCTCAAGGCAAGCAAGGTTTCTCCCAAGCCATCAAAGGGAAAGAAAAAGCCATCTCCTAGGAGATCCTCTTCAGAGGGATCCTCTGGTATGGCTACAGAACGGCGAATGTCATCTTCGCCGATCTCCGTGTCAAATCGGTTCGAATCTCTCGAACCGAAATTCTCTATGGGAACACGGACGTCCTCGACAGAGGACATGGAACTAGAATCTGTCCACACTGGGAGACCCCCAGTGGAAAAGAGGCGCGAAAAAGCGTCCGATAAAAATGTAAGCCCTAGAGAGAAGAAAAGGGCGAAATTAATTCGACAACCGCCTATTCCAAAGTAATAAAGAGTTACCTTGGAACTATCTGTCCCATACACAATGCAATATGGCTATCCTACAATGGAACATACGTGGAATTCGAACTCAACGGCCAGAACTTGAGCTTTTGCTCAAAGAATACGAACCTCTGGTTGCATGTTTCCAAGAGACTAAGCTGCGTCCTCATGACGCTTTCCATCTAAGGCGATACACCCCAATACGGTGTGATGTTACACCAGAAGAGGGTGTACCGGCACATGGCGGCGCTATGATACTTGTCAGAGATGACGTATATATGCAAACTCAACCATTGCACTCTGATATACAATCAGTTGCTGTATGGATTAAACTGCCAAACATACATTTCACCATCTGTAATATTTATTTGCCTCCGTCCCATGACTTCTCGCACATTGACTTAGAAGATCTAGTTTCCCAGTTGCCAACACCGTTTCTGTTGGTGGGAGACTTCAATGCGCACCACCCACTTTGGGGTTCAAGTCGCGCTTGTGTGAGAGGTACGATCATTGCCGATTTCCTCGACAGTCACAACCTAGCTCTCCTCAACACTGGAGAGCCTACATTCATTTCTGACTCTCACAATAGTTTCTCGCATCTTGACCTTGCAGTTTGTTCACCTCAGTTGGCAGTCTCCTTACAATGGAATGTCATCTCTGATTTACACTCTAGTGACCACTTCCCATGTCTTATTAGTCTCTTGACACAACATACATTTTCCACACGTATGCCCAGATGGCGTTTGGACCATGCCAACTGGAACCTTTACACCCAGTTGGCTGTCTTTACCTACAACGAGCATGACTCAGTGAATAATTTGGCGCAGCATCTCACGCAGACGATTCTCTCTGCTGCTGAACAATCGATTCCGCGGTCGACTACACACCTCCGTCGATTTCCCGTCCCCTGGTGGACGGAAGAATGTCGGAATGCCATTCGTGCTCGAAGGCGTGCACTTAGGGTTTTCCAACGTCACCCTACTTTGGAAAACCTAATCGAATACAAGAAAATGCGCGCCAGGTCCAGACAAGTCATTAAGGATAGCAAAAAGTCATCATGGAGCAAATTTGTAGCTTCATTTAACCGACACACACCTTCCTCGGTTGTGTGGGATAGAGTAAGGCGTGTTGCAGCTAAAACGACCCAAATACCAATAGCGGGACTAAAAACAGCCACAGGAGCTGTTGTTGATTCATTTGAAGTGGCCAATACCTTTGGCAGTGCTTTCGCACAAGTGCCTAGCTCGAACTCAGGTGGAATCTGAAGGCTTCTCGTTTCGTTCTAGAAACGTAGAAGATTACAATCGCCTTTTCACCATGGCAGAGCTGGAGTATTCCCTGAAATCATCGCGATGTTCAGCACCAGGACCGGACGGTATTCATGTACAAATGTTACAACGACTCTCTCCTGAAGGTAAGGCATTCCTGCTCGAGGTCTATAATCGTGTTTGGGTTGACAGTATACTCTCAGAAAATTGGCGAGAGGCCACCGTTATTCCCATCATGAAGGCTGGAAAGGACCGTCATCTTCCCTCCAGCTACCGGCCTATTTCCCTCACCAGTTGCGTCTGCAAGGTGATGGAACGCATGATCAATGGACGATTGGTATGGTGGTTAGAAAGTCGTAACCTACTGACTAACATCCAGTGTGGTTTTCGACGACGCCGTTCAACTATTGACCATCTTGTGTCAATATCGACACAGATAATGGACGGGTTTATGAAGAACTGTCAAACCGTTGGCATATTTTTCGATCTTGAGAAGGCTTATGATACGTGCTGGCGAGCAGGGATCCTACGTTCCCTGTATGCCTGGAACATACGTGGACGCCTACCACTTTTCATTCAGGAGTTTATGAAGGACCGCTTTTTCCGAGTAAGGGTCGGCTCGGTTTTTTCTAATTCTTTTGTTCAGGAGGAGGGAGTACCTCAGGGTTCGGTGCTAAGTGTCACGCTCTTTGCTATAGCAATTAACTCCATCTGGAAATGTGTTCCACCTG
This sequence comes from Tenodera sinensis, assembly GCA_030765045.1. Classification (NCBI taxonomy): domain Eukaryota; kingdom Metazoa; phylum Arthropoda; class Insecta; order Mantodea; family Mantidae; genus Tenodera; species Tenodera sinensis. The sequence continues at coordinate 142,135,687 of CM060961.1, read as the reverse complement.
GAGTTTCGTCATGCCTATTCGTAGACGACTTCGCTGTCTATTGCACTTCTCGGCGCACGGCGTTCTTACAACGGCGCCTGCAGCAATGTTTGGACAACCTTAGAGAATGGAGCATGAAAAACGGCTTCCGTTTCTCAACTGAGAAGTCAATCTGCGTTAATTTCTGGCGCCGTAGGAGACGATTACCACCTTCGCTCCGTTTTGGTCCAGATTCACTCCCCTTCGCAGAAGAGACGCGCTTCTTGGGTTTGATCTTGGACAGGAAGCTTAGTTGGTCGTCGCATATTGCACAGATAAGAGCGAGATGTGACCGTTCCCTAAATATTATGCGAGTACTGAATGGCAAATCGTGGGGAGTGGATCGGACAATTTTGTTGCGAATATATTGCGCATTGGTCCGATCCAAGCTAGACTATGGGTGTATTGTTTATTCGTCAGCAGGACCATCTGCGCTGAGAAGATTAGACGTGGTCCATAATAGGGGCATCCGCATTGCAACAGGAGCTTTTCCAACAAGCCCAGTGGTGAGCCTTTACGCCGAGTCCGCATAACCTCCTCTGCAATATCGGCGTGAGATTCTCTTGGCAAATTATGGTTGTGCGCTTAGATGTATGCCTAAGCACCCAACGTTCGCTTCTTTTTTCACCACCACGCTAAGAGAACGATATAGAAATAGCAGCCTTAATCCAAAGCCTGCGGGGTTCCGTTTCCAAGTGCTCCTAGTGAAGCTTGGAGTGGAACTGCCTGTGATGTTCGCCAAGGGCGAGAGACCTTACCCCCCTTGGCTATCTGGTACGCCCCATGTAGATCTTGGGATGACCGTACACCAGAAGTCCACGATGCCTATTTCAAGTATCTGCACGTGTTTCTTAGAATTTTTGTTAGGCTACACTGACCGTCGATATATTTACACCGATGGGTCAAAGGGCTCCAACGGTGTTGGATGTGCTTATGTTTATGGAACCGAACCATATACATTCGGTTTTCCAAATAGCACTTCCATTTTTACTGCAGAGCTTTATGCAATTTATCGAGCCGTTTTGTATATTCGCCGTCGTAAATTAGGTGACTGCCTGATTTTGAGCGATTCCCTTAGTGCACTGCAGAGCCTTTGTCAGTTGTACAACCCCCACCCTATAGTACAACGTATCCAGGATGCCCTCCATGTTTTACACGCTTCTGGCGTTGACGTGGTGTGTGCATGGATTCCCGGTCACGTAGGTTTGCCGGGGAATGAAATGGCAGATTTAGCAGCAAAGACGGCAACTACAGAACCCAGTATTACCATCTCACGTGTTACTTCGGAAGACTTTAGGCTTGAAGTGCGGAGAGCGGTGCTGTCGTCCTGGCACGACGAGTGGTCAACTCTCCGCGGTAATAAGCTTAGAGAAGTGAAAGAACTTCCGATAAACTGGGTAACTTCCTGTCGCACATCTCGTCGCGAGGAGGTTAGTTTGGCTCGATTAAGAATAGGGCACTGCAATTTTTCGCATGGTTACCTATTTAAAAAGGGATCCTGCGCCTCTATGTCCGCTGTGTGACAACCTTTTGTCAGTTCGCCACGTGTTGCTAGAGTGTTGCTCTCTAGCGCACCTTCGGGATTCTCTGCAGCTGCCTGCCAGACTTGCAAAGGTCCTAGCGGACGACAAAACAGCGGTTGATAGAGTTTTTAATTTTTTAGCGGAGTGCAATATCAATTTGAGGATTTAAATTTTTTGTAATTATCTGTTCCTGCTTTTGGACGCATTTATCCCCTTGTTTCATATCTGGCTATTGCCACTGCCTTTTGCCTTTGTAAACTTTTCTTGTTGCTAGTATTTTTATTTTTTGAATGAAATTTATGTCTGGCTATTGCCAGGAATCTTTTAAGGGCGCTGATGACCTAGAAGTTGAGCGCCCTTAAACCAAACCAAACCAAACCAAACGAAACCTAACTGCAACAACGGCAAGCGTACACAGCTAACTGGACTAATGCCCGTTGTACAACAAGCTGCAGCTTGGAAGTTGGGAAATAACTATCCTAGTTCATGATTTCATTGTGCTATCTCAGACGATAATTGACTGATGAGCGGAGCAGGGTTTTAGTAAGAAATCCATCAAGTTAACCATGCACCTACAGCGGGAAGTGGAAGCGCCGGCGACCTTGCAGTGCTCTTGTAAACAGGTGGAGTGGAAAGCAGTACAACCCTCATGCCACATGCTGGCTCCATACTCCATGCTATTAATATTATTCCTATGTTTACTTACTAAAACTATGCTCCCTGCTGATGAGTTGACTCATCGAAAATTGCAGCAAATGTTTTCTCCTTGCAGTATTACTTCACAACACCCGTCTACAGCTTAGCATTTCTTTTTAGGCATTTTGCCGAGAAAATAGCGTATCATAGATAAATCACGGATAACTATTGAACCTTTAAATTTATGTTCTAATGTGCTGTTTTAATTACAGATCGTAAATACGTAAGCAAAAAGTTTTCCTGCGAAAGAAGCATAAATAAGCACAAACTCTCTTCTAGGCATCTCTAAGTATAACCTTTCTTCTTATCCTTTAATGTGGAAAAAGTTAAGCATTTCGCTTAAAAATGTGGGCTTTAGTGATAAGTGAAGGTATCATTACCTATCATCATCATCATTATTATTTTTATTAATATACTTATACTAATTTGCAAATGCCTCAAACTATTTTTAAAACGTTGAAAAAGTTGTTCAAAGTAATGGTTCAAATAATTCCTATGAAAACTTTGCAAGCAATTCCAAGGTGGTGGTTTCTCTTAGTTAATGAGCAGTTTGGAGCATATAATAATGAAAAGCAACTTAAAACAGCAATAAGCATTAGGATGTCATATCGCAAAGCTATATATCGTAACGCTTAGCCCTTTTACACGCTTTATATTAGCTTCGTGTAAGTGTGTGTGTGTGTGTGTGTGTGTGTGTGTGTGTGTGTGTGTGTGCGCGCGCGCGCGCGCGCGCGTAACGGAATCTTTCGACGTAATTTTCACCCACTTTTAGTCGTCTGATTGACTTGAAATTTTGCACACATGTCAAACGCCGATGACAATACAGTAATATCATAACGTTGTCCTAATTTCGTGACCAGGATCTTTCAAGATAAAGTTACTTAGCTAAATGTATCAATGTAACGTAATTCTCAGCTACTTGAGTCATCTGATCAACTTGAAAATTTGCACACATGTCAAGGACTGATGACAGTGTAGGAATATCATGACATTGTCCTAATGTCCTGACCAGAATCATGAGGATAAAGAATGACTAAGCTAAATTTATAGAAAATGGTACAGTTATGTCTACATGTGTACAACATCGCAGTAATGTACACGTGTAATCTTGTCGTGCTTGGTAAAGTGTTGGGATTTTATACATATGGAAGTGGACTTTTCTACGTTGCCTATATGGATACGTAGAAAAGCAATAAAGGTTCATTGTTTACTTTCTGGAGAATCATGAAAGTATGCATAGAAAAGCTCAACATGTAGCTGAATAGCATTTCATGTTACTTAGGATCATGCGTAGAAATCAAATTTTCCTATTAAGGCTGCATGTCGAAACAGTAAGTTAACATTTACTCATTGCTGAACGAAGTGAATGCAGAGTGTCTACAGACAGGAAGTTCTTAAACATCAGGAGCACGAAAAACAATACACCATTATGGCAGAGACGCGTACCTCTTTGTAGGGTATGGAAATTAGCTCAGATTAGGTGAATTAGCTATGTGAATTTGTGGTGTTCCATACATATCTTATACTTTAAGGTGGCTTTTGCATCTTGTACCGAGAGAGCAAAGAAGTTCCGAACGGGCTGCGGGTGCTCTGTCGGCCCGAGTCCTTGGCGCTCGTCGTCTGCCGCTGTCATAGAAAGGTGCGGATGAAACCATACATTTTTAAAACTACTTTTAAAGGCTTTAATTACCAACTTTACTAATGTAGATGCTGAAATGGCCCAACATCGTTGTCCATTCCTACATATTTTGCACCCCTTTAGGTAACTATCCATCACTTGTAAATCACGTTGAGAAATGCTGGCAATTTCCTGATTGATATTTTGTTTTAATTCTTCCAGGCTGTGGGGTTTGTCTTGCACACTTTACGTTTTAAGTTACCCCAAAGATAGAAATCGCAGGGAGCTAAGTCGGGGGACCGAGGGGGCCACAAATCTCTACTAATAATTTTGTCCCAAAACGCGCTTTCAGTTGTTCTCATTGAAAGATTGATCGTATGAGCTGCTGCAGAGTTTTGTTGAAAAAGGACAAATTCACGTTCCCTGGCTGCTAATTCTGTAAAAAACTGGCAAATTTGTATTCGGGTATGTACGGGCGTCAATTGTTGACTCAATTGACCCCATTACTCAGAACCTAATATTACTCATTAAGTACCCTTTCATGGCGAAAAAATTGGTGTATGGTGCACCATTAGCGGATAAAGATTTCCCAGAGTTCCAATAAGTTTTTTTATCTCTGGGGTAACGAAACAAAGTGTAGAAGACAAACCCTAATAGCCTGGAAGAACTAAAACAAAATATCTGCCAGGTAATTGCCAGCATTTCTCAACGTGAACTACGGTGAGTGATTGATAAAGGTGCCAAAATAGTATGGACAACGACGGTGCTCAGTTTCGGCATCTGCTTTCATAAAGTTGGTAAGTAAAGCCTTTAAAAGTAGTTTTAAAAATGTATGGTTTCATCCGCGCCTTTCTGTGATAGCGTTTGACCACAACGAGGGCCGAGGCTGTGGACAGGCAAAACACCGCGCAACCCATTCGGAACTTGTTTGCTCTTCCAGTAATATCAAGCTTCTGTCTTGTATAACGATATACTATTAATTGTTTAGACGAAAATATGAGGTACCTATATTTGCAATTCTGAATTGTAATAAAAAGTAAGTTAATTTCGTTACTAGTTACAAAATACATATTGCGATCATAAAAGCTTTATCGTATCCTCTGGCATTTTCTTATGACTTACCCATAATTGCACTGTATACTTGTTTTTGCCTGTAACCTGAGCAACCTTTTTGTTAACATTAACTTCCAATTAATACGAGCTGCAGATAAGCTACGGCTTCAAATCTCAAATATTCTGCACGTAAATGTGTGGCCTTTACGCATTGCAGATCGCAGCAAAATTAAAACAAATAATGCAGTAAATGAGAAATAAAATAAAACGTTGTACTCACCGTCCAGAGGGGTAAACTCGGGCGTGTGCACTTGGGTGTCCCAGGGCACATCCCCTTCTAGTTGCTGCTTCGCCTCAAACACGTCTGCGTCGGGATTCAAAACCGCACTTCCCAGAGTGGGAGTCACCTGCAACTCCATAAATAGCTATCTTAAGAATCTAATCCGACTAATGCCCTATTCTAGCAACTAGGTTCCAGTAAAGGAGTTCTAATGACTAGATTATTTTAGACTACCTTAAAGGCCTGGAACAGTAACGGTAATGATGAAATGTGAAAATAAACTTTTATAGTTAAGGCTATATGGCAGTGGTTACTTGTATGCTTCTAGGAGCCTACACTCTTGTATTCTGCAGCATATAAAGGAAATCTTATGTTAGGGGTGTATTATATTGGTTTGCACTTCATATTTTCCCGGCACTCATGTTATTTTAACAGTGGGTTTTTCGGTCTTTGGGGTTTTATACATTGAATTCACACACACATTCACACTTTCATTCATACTTCCAGACTCAGGGAAGGATGAGGAATAACCTTGGCTGGAGCAAAATTCCTACCCCCTGCCGGGAATCGAACCCGAGGCCCCTAGCACAGCAGGCAAGTGCTCTACCAACTGCGCCACGAGGCCAGAAAAAAACGGGTTTGTTACGTAGATATTACAGGAACTGTTTTATGATATAATCTAACAGACATATTTAGAGCTATTTCATTACGAATTTTAATTTCAGTACAAATACCGGGAGAATTTGCAGAAGAATTAAACGTAAATTTAAATTATTTTGTTGTTTAACGACGCTGTCAATTTCCAGGATCACATCAGCGTCGCCGGTGTGCCGGAATTTTGTCCCGCAGGAGTTCTTTTACATGCCAGTAAATCTACTGACATGGAGCTGTCGTTTTTAAGCACACTTAAAAACCATCGGCCTGGGCCGGATTTGAACCCGCGACCTTGGGAACAGCAGGCCAGCGTCTAACCAACTGAGCCACCCAGACCGACTTTTATATGTTTCAATATAATGTTGCATTATGTTTACTGTAAATGTTTACGTATTTGTGATTCTAAGGATAAAGTTGAAGCTTTTCTTATCACACAGAATCGTTTAACCCAATAATTGCTCCTTATTTCAAGCAATGTTTAAACGTTATCCAGAATAGGTATTAAGAGTTTGGAGATAAATATAAAGAAAATTAAAACATGGCTTTTCTAAGGCCAGGTGTATCTACCCTTCCCCTACCCCACCTTTGCTTGTTTTCACTATAGCGCCACACCCCTTGCCCCGTATTGCAAAGCTGTCAGCATCCATTGTTCACATGTTATGCCTCGTTCCTTGCGAGAACCCGTTAGATAATAAGAAACAGAGATGGTCCCAGACAGTGCATATTACTAAATTCATTTTGTTCACCATTGTATAGCTACCGACAAATTAAAGTACTATAGTAAATTCCTCTACTTACGTGGCTTAGACCGGGAGCATGGAGGATAACAAAAATTATTAATGAAAATGATACGAAAATCTGTTTTATTTGTAAGGAGTCGAGGATGCATATCTGGGCAAGATATAGGGTTACGGAGGAATGAAGAAAAACATATTTACCGCGATGCTTTACTACTTCGAATGCAGAATTACTGTGCTTTTCAAATGGGAAGAGTTCTAATCTGTAGCCAATGAAATACGTTTCCATGCACAACGTTGCAAGCTCATTACCCCCACTCTTCATATTTCTTGGCGCGCGTCAAGCCCCACTTAAGGGGAAAGCAATAAGACAATACAACAGGACTCCGATTGATTACAGGCCTGGAGACGCTCAAGGACAAACTCCTTCCCATTTGAAAAGCACAGTAAGAGTTTGTTGGATACTCTAGCAGGCAGAAAAGACGTGGAGGGGATGGGTAAATTTCCCGTTAGATGAAACAGCCGAAATATGAGAAGGCTGATAACAGGGAAGGGAGGTTGCAAGAAAAGCTAAGCGTGCCCAATGATTGTCGTTTTTATGATATTTTGTCATATTTTAATTTACTGTTAGAGTGTTATGAAAATTTATCTTTTTTTACTGCTCATTGTTTAATATAATAAGGTATAATTCTGCATCCTAATACGGTTTACCTCATTTTTAGGGGTTGTTTATATTGTGACGCCGGTTGCAGGCGCACTCCTCAAAGACTGAAGTCCAAGGTACCTCACACCACTTGGCTGCCAGATACAACAAAGAGCCAGGATAAAGCTACCTCACACTACTTGGTGGCTATGTGCGTAAAAAGAGCCAAGTTCAAGCTGCCTCATCACTCACGGCGAGTAAGCACCCAACAATGAGCGTGGCAGAGTAAAGAGTTTCGAGAACGTTACGAAGTTTCGACTGCGGGCTTGTTTGTGGAAGTGTCGAGAAGAACGCGAAATTCCAGAGAAATCCATGCTATGTCATTCTCGCCTGTAAAGACTAGGGAGACTCCGAGAGAGGAGCAATTTTGTGAGACAAAAGTCAAGTGTACTAGTTGTTTGGAATCGGGAGTGTTGAACGAGACAGCTGTTAGAAGTGCGTGTGTGTACAGTCGTCGTGAGAGAACTGTATGTGTCGAGAGAGGCATTTTGAGACATTTAACGTTACGTTATGGTGAGAAGCAGTTTTACTGAGTATTATCGTTGAAACCAGCAGTTTGATTCTCAGAAAGAACTGAAAGACAAAAAAGTGTGTGTGCGTTGCAAGATCACAAAGAACTGTATATTGTGTTAAAGGTAAAAGAGAACTGTGTGTGGGTTCAATTGTTTGTGTTGAAGAAAAAATTTTATTTCACATCAAAAATCCCAGAACTATATACATTAAGCATTAGTTAGTAGAATTTAATAGAAAGTATTCTTCTTTGTTTCACTTGCTGAACATATTCCTTTTAACTTTTATCTGCCAGGGCTTGGTAAAGGAACTATTGTCTTCGGTATCAAACGCAGTCAGCTATCCCTTATCTTTCGGTTTTGTGCAACCCATACTCTTAACATGAAAGCATCGGCCCCTATGCCTTATTCCACCCAACTATTTAAGATAGATAATGTATTTGGTTACACACTCGACGAAATTAGTGGTAATATAGACGTCAGGGCATCGCCTTTTAATATAGGTACTCGTAATTAGACAACTGATGTCGGCGCCACCGAAAATTTCACTAGGACCAACGAGTAATACATCATAAACTGAATATTTACCTCTTGAATTGCTAGGTAGCTCAGTTGGAACGAGCGTACGGTTCGTAAGCAATCTGTTTGGTGTAGAGGTGGTTCGAATCCCCTGTATGTACTAATTTTTTACTTTCTCTACTGGTAAGTAGGGGAAGTATTGTATTCCACCCAAAAATTCGATGTCGAGATTTCACCGGAAATATGTTTTGAGACCCCCTCAATTCAAAAAAAGCGTTTTTAGAAAAAGGTCCGGCGTGTGTGTCTGTGGACAGATAACTCAAAAACGAAAAGTCTGTTAAAAACCAAAGTTTCAAGGATGCGACACGAAGATTGTGAAGAAAATAGCCCCACCTTAAACTACCTTTTACATGGAACATTTTTTCAAAAATTTTGATTTTCTTGAAAATGGCTCTAACAATTTTGATTAAAATGTCATGTGTTTGAGATCTTTTTATGACAAATGAAATGTATATCTTGAATTTTCTGGCTATAGCCCCTGTAGTCGTATTTACTCTGGACGACTTTTGCATAACTGGTAAACTGTTAGAGGTAGACCAAATCATACTTTACAAAAAATGTAGATCTTGCTAAAATACACAATTCATGTCTAAATAAATTTTCTTGTAAGGTGAACTATTTCGGAGATATTCCTTGTTATGTGTGTGTGAGTTTCGGAAAACTTAAAACTTTCGTGAAATGGAACATCGTTGTTCAATTTTTTATGTTAAGTGTGCAAAGAGAACGTAATCTCAAAGCTTTAAAAGATTTGACTATCGCACAAAGCCTACTTTATCCTTATGTTCCCTTTGCGCCTACAAGGAAATAAGCAATAAGATAATTTGTACAAATGTTTATCTTAACTAACAAGAGGAAAACTTAAGAGTAAGAGTTTGTGAGAATGATTAGTACAAGAGTAGAGAAAGTCATGTGAGTGCAACACATCAGATTTTTTACCGTGTAATATTCGCAAATAGCATTGGCTGAACAATTTTATTATGTTAAAAGCTATTTTAATTTTAATTGTTTTATTTCCATTTTATGCTATTGTTGTCTCTTAGTATATTTCTCCCAGTATATATACTGAGCTGCTTGTGCATTGGCTCTTGCTTCTCTGTAGTTCTAAAGCATATCAATGTACTCGTTTGTCGAATACTTCGTGAAGGACTGGCACAACATATCGTGTGGCAGCATACGCGTGAAGAATGGCGTCGGCATTCATAACACACTGCATCATGCCAGTCCAATGGAATAGAAATCATTATACCTATTCCATTAGAAAATTGCACACAACCATAAACTATTTAAATTATGTCCTAAACCCCCAGGGACTTTAAAATTAGATTATGAATTCGGTTTCCAGGTTTGTTGAGCATAATAAATGTAGTGCCGAGACGTGAAGTCGTGTTCCTGGGGTTAATGCACAGAATACAGTCATAATTCTATTCATATATTTGGAGGCTTGACTGAAGGCACATTCCGATTTCAGCCGTAGAAGTTTTATGCAGCGCCAGGGCATTGTCACTTCGCGACTTTTCATGCATAATTTAGTCTTTCAGGACAGCTTTAATCCTTTCGTGAGCATTTTAATCCTACTAAAAAGCCAAAAGCTATCATAGATATTATTTGAGATGTACAAGATGTAGTTTACGCCAAGGTTTAAATAAATCCATTATTTAATATGTGAATCTTGACTGGACGGGGTTGTTCGGCCGTGCCCGGTTCAAAGTACAGGAATCTGCCATCTTCTTTTTAGCTGATGTTAGTGTTCTCGTATGATAGGTCCATTTTTTCAGAGGCGTTTGCTGAATTGCGTTACTATGCATACTGTAATAAAAGATTTGTAAATCGGCTCGAAACCCGGAATTCGCTCTTAGTAAAGGAGTCTTAGTTTAGTGAGAAATATGTTATGTCGCTTAAATTGCTGCTTCCCTGAATTTTTTGTAATACTTGATATGTAAGCTAAATACTTTTTAACACACATTTGGTAGTGTAAGCTAAATTTGGGATTCATTCATCAACTTCCATGGCAACAAGGCTAAAACTGGTCATTAATTCTTACGGTAACAGTAGGAAATGACGTAACACCCAACAGCTTTGTAACGTAAAAATAAGTTTTTATTGAATCCTTCACAAAATACACAAACGTATAAATTATTTATTGATTGAAGTATTAATGTGCAATTGGACACGTTAACATTAAGTTGGGATTCAATTCTTTTTATTTCTTCAGTATATCTTGAGGTAGTACCTAGATTTTCCTATGAAATATACAAATTATTAGGCCCAATAACAAAAGAGTGGGTAAGAAGGCTTTGCCCATATAATTTAGATTTGGCTTTTCATTTGTTAACATTGAGAATTCATTTTTTTCTTAATGTCCAATAAAGTATGGGAAACAAATTGATGTATTATTGCTTTTTAAAGTTTTTTCAAGTATTGCTAAAACGAAGTGGCTAATCATGAACTGTAAGTAACTTATCATATCTTGAATGCTTGGGAAAACTCGGCCCTGCGGACCTCGTATTCTCAAAATGCATTCTCGACCTGATAAGTATCACTCAGTTCTTAGTACGCAATATACGTACTATTGCGCATTCGCCTATCAACGTCAAGCAATATGTTTTAGTAAGCGCAAAACTGGACTTAAGCGCACATGCCATTTGGCGGGTGGTCTACCTAGCAAAAAATAAGGGGCGGTTGACTTACCTGGTATACAGCTCAAAGAGATTTTCGGAACAACGCACAAGTATGTGCATGTATGTGTGCGAGAGAGAGAGAGAGCGAGAAAGAAAGTGTGAATGATTCAGAAAGAGGGAGAGATCAGCATAATTAAAAAACGAATGGTTCATAAATACCACATGTTGTATTTAAGTAATACTCTTCCAAGGGTGCGACATGAATATATTTAAAAAAAATCTCCATCATCCTATACAAGCAAAATTGTAATTTTTTCTTTTGTCAGACGATTCTGGCTTCAATGTAATTTTAATCAAAATTGTTAAATATAAAATGTATATCGGAATCTAGCGTGAACAGCTGAAACGAATTCATTGAAAATGAATTTTGTATATTGTTAGCTATGAAAGATAAGATAGAACTTAACAGAATTTATAGGCATCGCTGAGATCAACAAGAGAGTGCTTTGGCCATTTTGGAGGATATGTCTGGAGGAAGCGTGTTCAGCAGACCACGACCTACAAGTTCGGATAATCATTTTGCCTTTAATGACACCGGCCGTGGAAGTCTACATTGTTAACCACAGAAAAATATAAGTTGTATTCAGATCACATTTGTTTGTGCTAAAAACCATTTTCCGTTGTAATTGGTTTCAATTGTATAATTTAAGAACATTATGTTATGTTGCATGAAATTTGCAAACTTGCCTCTATTACAACGAAAGCGGTACAGAAATAAGCGTTTTTAACAATCATTTATGGACGTTATGTAAAATAAACAATAACATAAGAAAAGTTATGTGAATCTAAAACATCTGAATTGTTTTCTTACAGCGTTCTTTCTCATGTATTAGTAATCTGCCTAGGAGTTGCATTGGAATTTAGAGCTCTGTGAGAACTATGGTCAACGAATGTTGGTACGGGTGGCTCAGTTGGTTAGACGCTGCCCTACTGATCCCAAGGGCGCGGGTTCAAATCCAGCTCAGACCGATGGATTTTTTAGTGTGTTTAAACACGAGATCTCCATGTCAGTAGATTCACTGGCATGTAAAAGAACTCCTGTGGGACGAAATTCCAGCACATAGGCCACGCTGATGTAATCCTGGCAATTGACAGCGTCGTCAAACAACAAAATACTTTTTTTAATTAATGGTGAACGAACTTTTATTTTCTCTACTATACATTTAGAGGTAAGCCCTGTATTCTAGTTTAAAATTTGAATTTTACTGGAAATACATATATTGAAGACCTCCGAAACAAATAAAGCATTTTTAGAAAAAGACCAGAGTGAGAGATTGAGTGATGGAGCGATTGTGTGATAGAGTTAGTGAGTGGTAAAGTGAGTGAGTGATAAGGAGTGACTGAGTGATTGAATAAGTGAGACAGTGATTGATATAAAGAGTGACTGTATGTGGGGAGAGTGGATGAATGATGGGGAGCGTGAGAGAATGACGGGGAGCGTGAGTGCATGAGTGGGGAGCGTGAGTGCATGAGTGGGGATTGTGGCCGCATGACGGGGAGAGTGACCGCATGACGGGGAGAGTGACCGCATGACAGGGAGAGTGATCACATGTCGGGGAGCGTGAGTGCATGATGGGGAGCGTGAGTGCATGACGGGGAGTGTGACCGCGTGTCGGGGAGCGTGAGTGCATGACGGGGAGCGTGAGTGCATCACGGGAACAGTGAGTGAATGAAGGGGAGAGGGTAAATGATGGGGAGAGAGCGAATGATGGGGTAGAGGGTGAATGATTATTACTCTACTAGTAAGTAGGAGTATTGAATTTCACCCAAAAATTCGATGTCGAGATTTCACCGGAAATATATTTTGACACCCCCTGAATCCCCCCCCCCAAAAAAGCATTTTTAGAAAAAGGTCCGTGTGTGTGTGTGTGTGTGTGTGTGTGTGTGTGTGTGTGTGTGTGTGTGTGTATGTCTGTCAGTCTGTATACAGCACAACTCTAAAACGAAAAGTCGGTTAAAAACCAAAGTTGGTATTTGATTTTGGTTAAAATGCCATATATTACGGATATTTGCATGACAAATGAAATCCATGTCTTGAATTTTCTGGATATAACCTATGTAGTTCTGCTTACTCATGATGACTTTGAAATAACTTGTACACCGTAAGAGATAGACAAAACCATACTCTACAAAACATGTAAATCTCGTTAAAACACACAATTTTTGTCTGAATAAATTTTTTTGTAGAGTGAACCTTTTCGGAGGTATTCCTTATTTGTGTCAGTTTCGGGAAACTTAACTGTTGTGAAATGGGACATCGTTGTTAATTTTTACTTTCTCTGCTGATAAGTAGAAGTATTGTATTCCACCCAAAAATTCTATGTCGAGTTTTCATCGGAAATATGTTTTGAGACCCCCTGAATACAAAAAAAGAAGCATTTCTAGAAGAAGGTTCCTGTGCGTCAGTTCTGTGTGTCAGTTCTGTGTCTGTCTGTCAGTCTGTGAACAGCATAACTCAAAAACGAAAAGTCGGTTAAAAACCAAATTTGGTATTTAAGTTTAATGTCTTTTAAGGACGCCATACAACAATTTTCAAAAAAATTGCTCCACCCTAAACTACCCTTTATATGGAAAATATTTCGAAAATTTTGATTATCTGAAAATGACTAAACATTTTGATTAAAATGTCATATGTTTGAGATATTTTAATTAAAAATAAAATGTATATCTTCAATTTTCTGGCTATAGCTCCTGTAGTCACATTTACTCTGGACGACTTTTGCATAGCTGGTAAACCGTTAGATATAGACCAAATCATATCATCTTACTATACAAAAAATGTAGATCTCGATAAAACACCAATTTATGTCTAAATACGTTTTTTGTAGAGTGAATCATTTCGTAGATATTTCAGGTTATCTGTGAGTGTTTTGGAGAACTTGTCAAATGGAACAACGCTATTCATTTTTCTATATGTTAACCGTGCAAAGGGAATAGAATTTGAAAGTTTTAGAAGATTGGCTATCGCCCAAATCCTACTGTATTCTCATATTCCCGTTGCATCTACAAGGAAATGGGCAATAAGGCAATTTCTGCAAATGTTTATCTCAACTAAAATTAATTATTTTGTTGTTTAACGACGCTGTCAATTGCCAGGATCACATCAGCGTCGCCGGTGTGCCAGAATTTTTCCCGCAGGAGTTCTTTTACATGCCAGTAAATCTAATGACATGGAGCTGTCATTTTTAAGCACACTTAAAAACCATCGGCCTGGGCCGGGTTTGAACCCGCGACCTTGGGAACAGTAGGCCAGCGTCTAACCAACTGAGCCACCCAGACCGACAATATCTCAACTAAGACGAAGAAGATAGAGTGAGTGAGTGGGGCTTAAGGGCCCGTCGACAGCTAGGTCATTTGGGCCCTAAGTCAAAGTTTAAAATTTAAAACCACTCATTAACTTTTCTGGCTAAAAGTTGAACCTTAAAATAACTAAAAACCGTAAACAGCTAAAAACCTCAGCTTACAGATTAACACGATAAAATAAAACCCTGAAAAGCAACGTACTAAAAAGAGGTAAAAGTTGAAAGCTAAAAAAAAAAAACTAAAATTCAAAATTGTTAAAACATTGAAAGGTAAAATGTATCCCAGTTAAAAACAGGGTTAAAACCTCAAAAAGCAATTAAAAATGTGTTACACTTGCGTAGCAAATCCAATCTGGGCAATGAACCGCAGAGTTTTGGCCACAGACACTGGGTTGTTACCCAGAATTGAGGCTACTGTAGATCCCAGACCAACTGACTGGCGCGCACGAGCGTGTCTTGGACAATCCAAGAGCACGTGTGGGACGGTGAGGCGAACATCGCATGTCGGACAGACAGGTGCCGGGTCACCACGCAGAAGATGGCCGTGAGTGGCTCGTGTGTGACCTATCCTCAGGCGGGTAAGGATAACTTCAGCCCGCCTGGAATCCCTATAGGAGGTCAGCCAGGGCTCCACGCTGTCTTTAATTAACCGGAGCTGTGTGCCAGTCAACGCTTCCCAAGACTGCTGCCAAACCGATAGAAGCTGGCGACGGAAGTACCGCTCAGCATCCCTATAGGGTATAGCGTCGGTAGAAGACTGCGGCAGACGGCATGCAGACTTAGCTGCCGCATCCGCAGCTTCATTACCCGGAATGCCCGTATGGCCTGGGATCCATGTAAACACTAACTGGTATCCGCGTGAGAGCAATTGAGATATGAGTGTCTGAATTTTAAAAACGAGTGTAGACGTGCCGAGGAACTGCTGCAGGGTCTCCACTGCACTCAGAGAGTTGGAGCAAATTATAAAACCTCCAGGGACTAAGTTGGAAATAAAAAGTAAGCAGTAAAATATAGCACGCAGCTCGGCCGTATAAACAGAACTGTAGTCCGGGAGGCGGTATTGATGTGGCTCACCGTTATAGACAAAACTACATCCCGTAGCACCACCCAACTGGGAACCATCGGTGAATACCGGAGTGTAAGTCCGGTAACGTCCCAGTAGCTCGGTGAAAAGTTGACGAAACACCGACTGGGCGGTGGCCACCTTAGCACAGCCTGAAAGCGCAAGATCAAACCGGGCTCGATGAAGTTGCCAAGGGGGAGAGCGGGAGAAGGAAAAACGCTATACAGCAGGCATTCGGAGCTCATGAGTGGCGAGTAGTTCGCGAAATCGAATGCCGCTTGGACGGGATATAGTCGTATTCCGAAGATAACGGTGGGTGAGTTCAGGGCGCAATACAGATCTAAAGGAAGGCTGACCAGGGTGAGCTGCCAACCTGGCCACGTAGGAACTTAATAAAATCGAGCACCGAATAGACAGTGGAGGTTCCCCGGAATCAACATACAGACACTCAACACGACTAGTACGGAAGGCTCCAGTAGCTAGACGGATACCAGAATGGTGGACAGTGTCTAAAAGGCGGAGTTTAGTGGCGGACGCCGCGCCATAGATAAAACTGCCGTAGTCCAGTTTGGACCGCACCAGCGAGCGATAAAGCCTCAACATAACAGTGCGATCGCCACCCCAAGAGGCCCCAGATAGAACCCTGAGTACCCGAAGTGAACGATCGCAGGAAGCCCGAAGCTGACGAATATGGAACTCCCAAGTTAGCTTGCTGTCGAGGTGAAGGCCCAGAAACTTAACGTGCGGAACAAACGGCAGACGTGTACCATGCAAATAAAGATCAGGTGGAGGGTGTACACCACGGAGTCGATGGAAGTGAATACATTGCGTTTTCGTAGCGGAGAACTGAAACCCGGTGCGAAGGGCCCAGTCAGCGATGGAGGTTATGTTCAGCTGCAGTTGACGCTCGAGGTGCTCAAGATTATATGATCGGTAATATATCGCGAAGTCGTCAACATACAGTGACATCGGGATTCCGCTACGAACAACTCTAGCAATCCCGTTAATGGCCACGGCGAAAAGCGTTACGCTGAGAATCGACCCCTGGGGTACACCATTCTCCTGGATCTTTTCTTCTGAGAGGGTATGGCCAATGCGTACACGAAAACGGCGAAGTTTTAAAAAGTTAAAAACGAAAGTCGCCAGATGACCGCGTAAACCGTAGTCGTGCAGATTACGGAGGATACCATAGCGCCATGTAGTGTCGTAGGCCTTCTGTAGGTCGAAGAAGACCCCCACGACGTGCTGCTTCATGAGAAAGGCATTCTGAACATAAGCCTCCATGCGTGTCAGGTTGTCGACACTGGAGCGATGGCGACGAAAACCGCACTGAACATTGCACAGCAGGTTATTCGTCTCCAGCCACCACACTAAACGAGTGTTAATCATTCGCTCCAAGGTCTTACAAACGACACTCGTTAAGCAGATAGGGCGGTAGCTGGAGGGAAGTATCCGGTCTTTCCCAGGCCGAGGGACAGGGATGACAATACCCTCGTGCCAGGAAGATGGGAAAACCTGCTGAATCCAGATACGGTTGTACATGCCCAACATGAAGGAGAGAGCCTCAGGTGGGAGATGAAGCAGCATTTGTCGGTGGATCTCATCAGGTCCCGGAGATGAGTCCTTTGCAATAGACAGAGCATGGGCCAGTTCCGCTTCCGTAAAAGGTGTGTTGTAAGGTTCACTACAGTCAGTGTTAAAATGCAGGGTTATCCGCTCCGCAGATTCCTTGATGGGTAAAAAGGCGGTATTGTAACTTTGCGTTTGGCTATCGGCAGCGAAAGAGTCGGCAAGGGCGTCGGCAACATCCTGCTCACTGGTATAAGTGGAGCCCTGTACGGTAAGACCGGGAATTATCGTCCGGCGACACCTACCGTACATACACCGCACAGCAGTCCACACCTGTTGTGCAGAACTGCGGCTGGAAAGGGAAGAAACATAAGACTCCCAGGAGCTCCGCTTTGCACTGCGAAGTACAAAACGCGCCCTTGCGCGACAGCGTTTAAAAGAAACAAAGTTTGCCTCCGTTGGATGTAAGTGGAAGACCCGTAGAGCACGCTTGCGTGCTTTAATAGCCAAACGGCATTCCTCGGTCCACCAAGGTACAGGAGCACGTCGTGGGGTAGAGGAACCTCGAGGAATGCTGGAATCCGCTGTGAGCAAGATAGAACAGGTAAAATATTCCACCATTTCATCAATGGTGTCGAAATAATTGTCCCGAAGGTGAATGAGGGAACGGAATTTCCCCCAGTCAGCCTTGGAAATAATCCAGTGAGGAAAACGTATTGGCACAAAATGGTGGCCGGATAGGTGAATGTTAATGGGGTAATGATCACTGCCATATAAGTCGGAAATTACCGACCAGTCAAGTAGTGGTACCAGTGACGGAGTACTATAAGAAACGTCTAGAGCGGAGTGTGTACCATAGGCAGATGATAAGAAAGTAGGCACGCCAGTGTTTAATAGGACTAAGCCGGACATATCGCAAAGGTCTGCTACAAGGCACCCTCGAGCATCGTCAGTGTCGGAGCCCCAGTGAGTGTGCTTGGCATTCAGATCGCCGAGAAAAAGGAGTGGTGGCGGAATCTGCGCTAAGAGAGCCCGAAGATCATTTTCGTGTACAACACTGACGGGTGGCAGATAGACATTACAAATAGAGAAACAGACGCTCTGCAGCTGTACACGTATCGCTATGGCTTGCAGCGGCGTGTTAAGTGGTATGCTGATGGCAGAGATGTTATGCGCCACCAAAATAGCCACAACACCACACGCTCGCCCATCAGCTGCAGAGTCATGTCTATATGCCGAGAAACCGCGAAGACGGAGAGCGTGGTTAGGGTGCAAATGTGTTTCTTGTAGACAGACGATTGATGGACAGCGTTGAGAAAGTAGATGCTGTATGTCCGGAACTCGTGCCCGGTACCCATTAACATTCCACTGGATTATTTCCATAGTAAGAAAGAGATCAGTGGCTTGTCTTCATCTTTTTCTTTCTTACTTTGGCTGACTTTGGATCTACGATGTGAAAGTCGCCGTCCTCTGGAGATTCCTCAGATGTATGTGAGGAAGAAGATCCTCTACGGCTCGCGGAGCGAGAGCGGGACTTCAAAGAGGAAGGGCGACTACCGGCGCGAACAATAGGTCTGGAACGATGTTTTTCAACAGGCTGGCTACGGCTTGTGGACGGCTTACGAGCTTTGGTCTGCACGGCTGAGGATGTTGTCGCCGATGCAGGTGTGGCACGATTCGGTGGAGGGGTACTTGCCAGTGGCTTGGTCTGGGTACAAGCGTCTGCAACAGGAACGTGCTGTATGGCGACTGTGTTCACAGCAGCGCGTCGGGCAGCAGAGACATAGTCCAAGGTGGTCGTGGGCTTGAGCTGCTCAAAGCGGCGACGCGCTTCTGGAAAGGTGAGGTGTTCTTTCACACGCAGTTCCTGAATACACTTCTCATCCAGAAATTTCGGACACTGTCGAGAGCTCGATGGATGACTCCCTCCACAGTTAACACAATGAGGGTCACGGGTACAAGCCGTGCCCTCATGAGGTGATAGGCCACAACTCTCACAAACGGCAGGATGGTTGCACGCTGTCTTAGTATGTCCGAACTTCTGACACTGAAAACAGCGCATAGGGTTCGGGACATATTGACGTACGGCGGCACGTTCGTAACCGCAGTAGATATATTCTGGTAATTGGGTGCCCTTAAAAGTGAGGAACACCGTACGCAACTCAATAACTTTACCATCCTGCCTTCGTGTCAGACGGTACGCTTGACACACACGCTGGTTGGAGAGGCAAGTAACAATCTCCTCATTGGTGAGGTTGTCCAGACTAGACGTGGTGACTACTCCTCTACATGTGTTCAACGACTTGTGTGGGGCTACCCGGATTGGGTAGGATCCCAACAAGGTTGCTTTAAGAAGTTTTTGCGCCTGGTCTGCAGAAGTCACTTCGATCAAAAGCGTACCGTCTCGAACTCTAGTCGCATTTTTCACAATGCCACAAATCCTGTCTATTTCCCGTTTAATATAAAATGGGCTCAGGTCCTTTAACGTCTTTCCATCACATGCCATTGTCATTACCAAAAACGAGTCAAATGAAGAGGTTTTGCGCGGATGCATTTTGAATTTGGACCCCCATCCGGAACCGTCGGCGTCAGCCTGCCATCCGGGGGTCAAAGGATAAAAGACACCTAAATCTCCACGGTCTGTGCCGCCATGGAGACCCCTCCATGACTGACCTCAAGGCGTACTTCAGAGGAGCTACCCTCCGATCTCCACTGCTTGTCCGCATGGGTAAACCGTTCACCACGTGACACCCCGGTTTTATGCCCCCACCACAGGAATAACCGCCTGTGGCTCCCCGCTTTAGCACACGCTGCCTCAACGGAGTCAGCGTGGATTCAGGGGACTTCGGGTTGATTACACCGGGGCTCCGTCAGCGGTAACACGTCCGGCCGGTGATACTAACCCGACGGCACGCGGCCGTCGGGAGATTAACACCGGCCGTGCCCTCAAGGAGCTACGTGGGTGTACATGACGTGTGGACGGGCTCCGCACCTAAGGCTACACATGGGGGCAGTGTGAAGGGTCCGCACAACCTTCGCGCCTGAGACCTCCGAAGAGCACACAAGTCGGGGGCCGCGCTGAAAACCGTGGGACAGGACCACGGAGATAGGAAAGATCCCTGCTGGTGAGGCAGGAGTTATAAAACTAAAGCCTTACTAACTAATAATCGGAATAAACCTAGAAGAGGAAGAGGGTGATATAAAAGCAACATAAATCGCTGCACGTGGCACAGTTAATGTATATGGAGGGGGTGAAATGATGGTGCGGAGCTCGGGGCCCCGGGCGCGCCAAACCCGGACCTACCGTGGTAGGTTCCCCTGGGGGAGTTTGATTTTGGAGTCCTCTTCTCCTAGATGAGTCGTCGACCAAGACTAACGAGCCTCATCTACCCGTTGGAATGTTCTTAGCTTCCCCTCACCTCTTGCCTACCAGTGGTCACAAAGACACACTTAGTAGGCCGTCTGGATCAGGTACTGAGCCCCTCCGCCACGGCAAGGCGACACTCCTTCGGAGGGGCGAAGAAGATAGAAGAATAAGAGTTTGTAAGAAAGGTCAGTACAAGAGTAGAGAAAGCCATGTGAGTTGAACACATCAGATTTTTCAGTATAATATTGCATTATGTTTACTGCAAAGGTTTACGAATGCTTGTGATTCTAAAGAGAAAGGTAAAATTTTTATCACACAGAATCGTTTAACCGAATAAATGCTGCTTATTTCAGGCAACATTTGCAAGCTTTTATACAATTTGCATTAAGAACTTGGATAAATCTAAAGAAAATTAAAACGTGGTTTTTCTACGAGGCCAGATGTACCTAATCTTTGGTTATCCTCATTACAGTGCCACGCCTCTACCAATATTGCAAGTGTCAGTTTGGTCAATGCACCCCTAGCGAGACCCCGTAAGGCGATAAGAAACATAGATACTTCCAAACAGTGTAGTCAGTTGTGTCCACAAAACAATGAATTAAGGATTTTTTAACCACGTACCTAATAGGTAGAGAATGTATTTTATTTCATCCCAAAATTCAATACGCGATTTCATCAGAAATATATGTTTTGAGGTTGCCGTGAATAAAATATTTTTAGAAGCACACAAGCGTGAACAGCGTACCTAAAAACAAAAGCTCCGTTAAACACCAAACTTGGTATTTCAGGATCGTTCTAGGACTGAACATAAAGTTTGAATAAAATCCCTCAGGCAAAAATGACCTTTATGCAGAGCATTTTCCCATAGTCTTGATTTTCTAAAAAATGGCAAACGATTTTGATTAAAACATCATATATATTTGTATAACAAGGGGTATATCTTTAACTTTCTGGTAATAGCCTAATAAGTTCGCTACATTTTGAATTACTTACACATAATTGATAATCGGTAACAGATTCATAGAATCTTACCAAAGAAAAAATATTTATCTCGTTAAAACCTACAATTTATCATACTCTTTTGCAATGTAAATAATTTGAAATATTCTTTGTTAGACTTATATTTTCAAATACTTATACTTTTACTAAGTAGAAAGTGGCTATTTGTTTCTTCACACGGAGATGTAAAGATGCTTTTCAAAGCTAATAACGTCCTATTTTATAAAAATTATTTCCACTTTTCTTATATCTACAACGAATTATGTGTAATGAAAGTTTATCTCGATTAACAATAAATTAAAGCGCAAACATTTATAGGAATAGTTTTGGAAGAGTGAGCTGAAAAAGTAATGCGAATGCAATATCAATTTCTTTGTTTTTTTTTTTTTTTTTTTTTTTTTTTTTTTTTTTTTTTTTTTTTTTTTTTTTTTTTTGGCATTTGCTATCTCCTATTTTATCTTCAATTGAACTGTGGCAATGTCTAACGGATTGGTTTCTCGAAGCTCGCCTTTCATTTGCCGCAGTGTGCCAAACTTCGCAGGAGGCAATGTTGGATCATTCAGTAATTAATGGATAACTAATAAACCCTACGAATTATCTGACGTTGATGCTGGTTTTCGCAATTACCCTCTTCGTGAGGATGGTTGGACAGCGGTGGCATATTCGCTCCCCCAGAACCGATATCCAAAAGGCTATACTCAATTACTTGATGCCTTAGATTAGTTCAAGGTAATAATAAAGTGAAAGAAGAAGAAACACAACGTGTAGTTTTAGCAAGGCCCATTTAACTGTCGATTATCTTTACGAGTCTTCATAAATTTGAGGAACAGTAGAGGTGGTTTATTTTACCTTAAAGAAGTCTGAAAATAAGGCACTCAGTGGACTGTACACAGCTTGTTATTGATCTGAGAACATACGGAAGAAAAGGGCGTCGTATAGAAATGAGGTCTCGTGGTGGGGTGCGTTTATTGGAAACGTCTTCACCTCTAAAGATGTCTTCATAGAATTCTAGTGGGTTTGTAGAATATCCTGGTGATGACATAAATTTATTTCTCTGAATAAAATTAAATATATCATCGGTATTTCTCAATTATTGGCAAGAGCTTGGATATTCACGCTGAAAAACTCTTAAAGTACAATAATCTTCTCTATACGAACACAGCATAATCGAGCTATACATACAGTCTCATAAATTAATAGGACGTGGTTTAAGACTAGACATGTTAAGGATAGTACTTTCGATACATTTCCCGTTCATCCTGCCATGTTGAAACATTTCATTTCCTACTTTCGGTGCTAGTAGCCTAACCTAATTGTATGCTTTGCCTATTTTGCTGTGCGAGTGTTCATCAACTATATTAAATCCTCTTACTTTTCGTAGTTCTTTGGAAGACAAAGAATATAATCATATTTAATAGCTGAATTTCATCATTTAAATGTTACCCAAGCCTTTATTTCCTTTTTATTTGTTAGTATTTACTAAACGATTTAATTCATGCGTCATCTTGAGCCGCAAGATTTTGATCTTGGAAAGATCAACAACCTGACGTGGATAATATCCCCAGTTCTCTGCCAAAGTTAATGAAGGTGATCTTACTATTGGAACTACAATTTGGTAGTATTAATTTTATCTTCGTAAGATAATATTCACAATCACCATAAAAACAGTACACACTGCATATGCGTTAAGCAAATTCGAAAATATTGGAAATAGAAAATACTTGTCTAGTATCAAACTCTTATGACAGTCTCGGATTATTGTTATACCAACATGTAGAATATGTACACCTGTGGAGAGAAAAGAAAGAGAAAGAAAAAGAGTTATGTCTGGAACGCTAGGCTACATTAACGGTAAAGAACAAGTCCACGAGCATCAAATAACTTGCAGTTTTCAACAACAATATGTCTGACTGCCTGTCTATCTGTAATGAAGGTGTGTAAGCACGTTTGCAGGCTAGAGATCAGCAAGGGCTCGGGCCAAGCCCTCGGGTCGAGGTCCGACCCAACCCAACCCGACCCGACCCGGCCCGGCCTGCGGGTTCGGGTCTAATTTGAAAAAAATGTTCGTCGGGCTCGGGCATGAAAACTAACAGATACAATATAATTTATTATACTTTTTGGTCACCGATGCCGAAATTCTGAGAATAGCACAATTACCGCATCATTTCTCTACTAGGAATTCTATGGTTATTTTGCTGAAACGTTTCAAATAATATTAATAACATTACATAATCGGGTCGGGCCGTGCAGGCATGTACGTTCATATGTGTGCATGTGTGTACATATGTAATATTAGGTGAAACATGTACTATTGCATACAGAGTTGCAAAATATGTAACACTAATCTAATTTATTTTTATATAAATGATGTATTAAACATTACATTAGTTGAAGATTCCTGTTTTATTGATTAGCTTTCTCGGCCTAACTGTCCAAGCTTTCAGCGACTAACTTACCGTTATCCTCAAGGGAATTGAAGCTAGTCTACTGATGTCACAATATTTATAACTAGCAGTTACCCAAATTTGACCTGACTGTTAGTGTATGAAACTATCATTAGTAATCGACGCCGAAAAAGCTTGAAATCATTAATTCCTATCTTATTAATTATATTTTTGCAAAATATAAGTGTGTTACAATAATGAATTAAGCAGGTCAATATCATAGTAAACTTAAAGTTCCATTATTAAGATTAACAATTATTTTAATTTTCATAGTCACTGTTTAAACTACTGTCCATTACGTATTAGCTCCCTATCTCAGCGATTCAAACGCTGAAGCTTAACAAATGGGCGAAAAATAATGCATGTAATAATAGCTTACCTTTTTTTTGTTCTGCACAAAGATGCTCGGATAAGTCGCAAACCGGATAATCCGCAGATGACAATCACGAGTTTACTGTATTTCAATTGCGAAAAATTACTTTTTTTACAGTAAGGGGCAGAATGTCATTTTACATAAACTAGCTAAAATATGTAAAAAAAAAAAAAAAAAAAAGTCACTATGCTCAAATACAGGGTGGAAGTGAAATGTTGCGCCAGACTTTAACAGTGAATTTCTAATGTGAATAATAAGCAAGTCTAATAGCAAAATGTTGAAAAGTTTATAGTTTTCTGGTAAAAAAAATATTTTTATAAAAAAAATATCATCGTCTGGCTGAATAATTATTATTGATTGAAGGTTCCTGATTTATGGCTATAATAATTCTGTAAATTAAATTTAAAAAACTCACAATTCATTGCAATAAAAAGGCAACCTTAAATATTTACAAAAAAATTGTGGGATCTTTTAAATTTGATTTACACAAAAACCGCTGAATCTATTGAAATACGCCAAATGAAAAAGTTGTCATTTATTCAGTTTACTATGAATATAGCCATAAATCAAGAACCTTCAATCAATAATAATTCAGCCAGGTGATAATATTTTTTGATGAACATATTTTTATCTAGAAAACTATAAACTTTTCAACATTTTTGTACTAGACTTTCTTATTATTCACAACATGAGAAATTCGCTGTTAAAGTCTGGCGGATCATTTCACTTCCACCCTGTATACTAAAAACATCTAGCAATAACAGGCCGTTATACGATAGCTCAGGTTGTAATTCATTGACATCGTTTTTAGTTATGCATAAACAAAACGAAAGAATATGTATTTACATTTAAATCCTAATAATGACACACTTATCTCACTCGTATAGCAATATGCTATTACATTAACAAAAGTGTCACGTAGTATTGCGCGACCGGTTCATCGGTGAATCCGTAATGAATTTCAGAGAGGCAGCTGCTGCGTTTGATATGGATGGTCTTTCAATTTCTGGAGTGGATGATAATGCAAGAGTCCTCATTCCTTTCAATCTCCTCATGATATCAGCCGCTAGTTTCTGCAGAAGGTTCAAGCTACAATGAATTGCTTAATTGCCAAATATGAAGCATGACAGATTGCGAAATATGAACACCCTGACTAAATTAAATCAAAATAAGGAACTAACAGCAATAAGGAACTATTGCAACAAAGGTTAATAGCTGATTGCTTGCCATATAAGTAACAACCTTAATTCTAATACAATTTCTGTAAAGAAGCGTTCAGCCGGAAAAAGATATATCAAACTTCATGAGTGCTGCAGTTTATGAATGGTTCTGAGCAAAGTCCTCGCTTATCTATATCTGTGTATACAGGACGGAAGAGAAGTCATTGCATTCCTTCTAATATGTGCTTAATAGAAGCGCAACAAACAATAAAGTCGAATGGCATTTTGTTCTTTGATCAGCCGATTTCAAAAAAAAAAAAAAAAAAAAAAAAAATGGTTTTTGATCCAAATTGGATGCGTAATTCCACAAGAATGCACCAAGATTGTTACTTAAAAGATGCGTAGAGTAACTTATTTCTGACATAGCTTCGGTAGCAATTGTGGGACATCACGCAGGGTTACAAAATAATTAATCACCTAAAAGACGTGAAGGAATTCCCCGAGCTGCTCTCTCAGACATGAGGTAAATCGACAACAAATTGAGGTTGGTCAGGGAATTGAACAAGTTTGTGAATGTAAACAGGTGTGGCACTTTCGCTTTCCGTTTAGAGTTTTGGAAGCTTGTAATTGGCCCACATGCGAACAGTAAACACAGAATGACAAGGCAGGGTATGAATTTGTTTTTAAAACGCACCGTTACGCTGTTCGTCTATGTGGTAGCTAGGGAAAGTAACCATCCGCACAATCTGCAGCGTTGCCAGGTTGTTTCGACTAAACTAAAATATCTCCGTTGGAAACGGTCAGAGACAAAAACGTAAGATACAAAATGTGCTCCAAATACCGAGATCTACTACTGGTTTAAATTAATGTAATGACTTCCCTTCAACCCGGTGGACTAATTCTTATGTGTTTACTTTCTCTACTGGCAAGTAAAGGGTTTTATTCCACCCAAAAATTCGATGGCAAGATTTCACCGCAAATATATGTTTTGAGACCCCCTGAATCAAAAAAGAAAAAAGCATTTCTAGAAAAAGGTGTGCGTCAGTCTGTGTGTCAGTTTGTGTGTCAGTCTGTGTACAGCATAACTCAAAAACGAAAAGTCGGTTAAAAACCAAAGTTGGTATTTAAGTTCGATGTCTTTCAAGGATATGACACGAAAATTTTGAAGAAAACAGCCCCACCCTAAGCTACCCTTTACATGGAAAATTTTGATTTTCTTGAAAATGGCTAACTATTTTGATTAAACTGTCATGCTTAAGATACTTGTATATCAAATGAAATGTGTAATTTTAATTTTCTGCCTATACCCTATGTAGTCCTGTTTGCTTTGGATTACTTTTGAATAACTCGTAAACCGTAAGAGATAGAAAAAATCTTACTGTACAAAAAACGTAGGTTTTGCTGGAACACACAATTTATGTGCAAATAATTTTTTTTACGGTGAACCATTTCGGAGATATTCCTTGTTATTTGTATTTTAAAACTTTCGTGAAATGGAACATCGTTCATTTTTTTATATATTAAGCGTGCAAAGCTTTAAAAGATTTAAAAGATTTGACTATTGCTCAAAGTCTACTGTATTCTAATATTCCTGTTGCACGTACAAGGAAATAAACAAGATAATTTGTACAAAAGTTTATCTCAACTAACACAAAGAAGATATACTAATAAGAGTTTGTAAGAATGGTTAGTACAAGAGTAGAGAAAGTCATGTGAGTGCAACACATCAGATATTTGACCATTGAGTTTTTTTAGTCAACGTGGTTTCTAAGATCTTGGTATGTCCCCTTTAAGTAATGCTTGCTGAAAAGAAGATTTCAAAGATACCCGTCTGAGGAATTTCAAAACCCCATCTTCAAGTCGATTCATTACATTTTAATAAAGCAATTAGGGTTAATGAATAATATGCGCACAAATGTCATGCATATTTTAAAACCAGTATTACATCCTTTTACTACTTTTTTTTTACCACTTTTGAGAAATTACTGAACAAATGCATTTGCTTTAAAAGCATACTGTAAGTAAACTCTCTAATAGTATGTTAATTGTAGATATCAACTTTAATAGATGATTTGATGTTAAATACAAGCCCATTCTTGCGTAGAAATTTGCACCTTAGAAATATTATTGTGACTTTGGTTGGGTGTGAAGTAAAGTAGACAGATGTAGTCTAGATAAAGATACACTTTTATTTCCGTAAACAGTAACTTTTTACACTCGTTGCAACAGCAAGAAAGTCTTTTCCGATTCACTCACAGCACGGCTCCAAATTCGTAACACAAGAACTGTCCCTTCTCCGTCGGCACGACTACTCAACGCTTCGCATACGTCTCTTCTTTCCGTCGGCACGACTACTCAACGCTTCACATACGTCTGACTCCTCTTCTGTCGCACTTTACCGCTATTTATATCTGCCAGGCACTATTCTGGAAAGTTCAGTTATTGCGGTGAAATACAAAGCGGAAGATTCTCGAAGTCGCTATCCTTTTCTCTCTTTCGGCAAGCGCTCCAACAATGCGGCCATGCTCTGTCTCTTTCCTTCGGCTCCTTTGCGGTAGTGCCGACAATAATGCGATGGGTGGCACTGCTGTTGTCGGCAATTAGATGCGGCGGGCGCGGTGACATTATCAATGGGCAGAAACTATCTATGCTGATAAAAATGTATCATGTCTTTTTCCCCATTACTTGTAAGGTGGTATACAAACTTGGTTTTATTTGTATCATTCAGCACATCGTGTTAAGGATTTGAAAATGAGAATGTGACAGCAAATGTAAATACAAGAAAAACCTTCCTGGCGTTATGATGTTTAAAAGGTATTTAGTGCATATACAGCTCCGATTTTTTCTAAAACTGTGGTTTTTAAATGTGTTTAAAATCGACTGATCCATGTGAGTAGATTCACTGGGGTGCAAAATAACCATAACCCTTTTGCGGACGAAATTCCAACATACCGGTGGCGCTGACATGATCCTGGCAATTGGCAGCATCGTTAGCAAACAAAATGTTTATTTTTCTGCTTCTTTCCAACTAATATAGCATTTGAAGATCGCTGAGGCCTCTCTTGAACAATTCCTTAAGTTTTATGCAGACAAAAAGTTTTATTGAAAGCTTATAGGAACCTAGGCTTGCGGTAGAGAAGTAAAACGTCTACTACAAAATATGCACAGAGCTAAAATATAAAGTTTGCACCGTAAAATAACTCTAAAACCCTTATTTATAAATTTGGATAGTTTTACTACCAGTGCATACTAGATAAAGTATTACACTCCACCCAAAAATTCGGTCTTTAGATTTCATCGGAAATACACATTGTGAGACTCCTCGAACCCTAAAAAAATTTGAAGTGATTGTCCACATATGAAAGAGAATAACTCCAAAACGATTAGTCGCATAAATACCAAATTTGGTATTTAGGTCGTATCTTTCAGGGATGCAACACGAAGATTTTCAAGAAAATTCTCCGAACTCAAACTATCCTTTATATCAGGGCTGGGGAACTCGCGGAATGCCTTGAGCGACCCTATTTTTGCCAGCTAAGCATAGTTATCAGTGCAAGGTCGTGAGCGGACTGCGTTCAGAGAGTACCAGTTGCCCACGCCTGCTTTACATGAAAAAGTTCTGAAAATGTTCGATTTTCTCAAAGATGGCTAACGATATTGGTTAAATATGTAAGTATAATTATTTCTGAGTGGTTATATTTTGAATAAATTTATATATTTCAAATGAAGTCTGTGTTTTTAACTATTAGTGTTGTGTATATCGTTCATCCACATGTTTAAGATATTTTCCTGGCAAATCAAATCTATATATTTAATTTTCTATGAATAGCTTCCGAAGTCCTCTTCTCTGGAAAGCTTTTAAATAACTGGTAAACCGTAAGGGATACATGCAATCTTACTGCATAAAAATGATAGAAGTTTTTCATGGAGTTAATTTCAAACATCCCTTATTATGTTTAGAACTTTCCAATACTTAGTTTTCTCACGTGGGAAGTTACTGGTTTTATCTTTATGCTTTTCCAAAGATAACGAAATATCAAAAGCCATCCCTAAGGACCAGCTCTTAAGAAATTTAACAATCGCTTAACCCTGCTGAATTCCCCTAGTCCCATTGCTCCTGTAAGAATATATAAAATATTTCTACAAATATTTATCTCGATTAAAGTAAAGTAAATATAAGTATAAGCTTTTTAAAATAGTTTCTTACTTAATGGGTAGGGAATGTCATGTCTATGTAAGATCATTATATCTCGGCCATGCAAGAGAACGGAATTTCAAAGCGATCGCACAGCAACCAGCTCTTAAATGATTTGATTATCGTTTAAAGTTTACTGCATTTCCTTATTCCGCCTGTACCTACAAGGAAATATGCAATAAGACAATTTATGCAAATATCTTAATTAATATTTAGTGCGTAGAACAAGCGTATGTAAGAGGAGGAAAGGGGACTGAATAATTCAATGCCATAACAGGGATTCGAACCACGGATCTTCCAGTCTCCTCTAACCACTGAGCTACTGTGCTCAACGTACCGAAACATTAAATTCTCTATCTCACTCGCATTTTTCCCGGTAAACCACAAGGATTTCCAAATTCATATGTGATAACATACCCTAATGGCGACTTGCTATACTGTATTAAGTCCCAGAAGAACCGTGGTTGAAATCCCGGCTTTGGCACTGACTTTTTCAGTCTCACTCTATCACTTTCCGACCTTGTTCGAAACACGGCTAGTATGGAAGAACAAATACTTCCTTTTGTAAGAGTAGTTTGTACAATAGTAGAGAAAAAGATGCGAGTACAATGCATCAGATTGTTTCACCTAATGTTACTCTTAGAAGCTTAATTTTTGTAAATAGAGGTGCTACTTATAGCATTGAGAACATTATTATATGTAAAATCCACATTAATGCAGGCAAGTTAAAGCTGTGCATTTTACAGGCATTTCATACGTAAACTCTCAACGCACATCTGGGCCACGCTGATTTATCCTTGCCACTGTTATCCGGCTTGCATACCAGTGTAGGCGCAAAGGAGAATGAAGTGTAATAAGCAGAGGTGGGTATGTGAAGAGGTAGGTCAGGAGTGGCCGACACATACACATACATATACATATACGTAGACAAACACATTTGGAAAGCAACTGTGTGCAGTGACGGACAGTGGTACTTTCTCATAAGAGAATGATCATGTGATGCAATAACTGTGAATATGGAGCGTTAGTTTACATAATAAATGCCAGTGAGAAATAAATAAGCATAGGTTTCTTGGCAGCTATCCGGCATAGCAATGAGTAATACTGAAGATAATCTCTCTTGGCAGTGGTGCTAATTTAATACGCATGCATTAATTTAAAATAAGTATATTCTGAATTTGAATTTAAATTATATTTTAAACTGTTGAATTGTTTACAAATATGACTGCATCTCCAATGGACCTTCTTGGAAAGATTAAATCATAACTTTACAAATATACAATTTAAATTATTTGGGACGGTGTCAAAAAATCTTTCTCTACGAAGTAAGAATTGGGAATGCTTCCGGGAAGTTTTATTTTTCATTGCAGTAACCTGAGAATTCTTCATTAAGTTATAAAGCGAGTAGCCAATTATTTGAATGGAATTATGAGAAACTAGAACTTCAAATTGCTACATTAACGAATTAATAACATGTTCATTAACAATCTCAACATCAAAACCTGCATAATCAAGCAAATCAAACACATGCATAACAAACGAAAGCCAACAAATGTAAAAGTTAGGATGATATCCTTACTAATGTTAAAACCAAAAGATACATCATAATACCTTGAAATCAGATAAGCATCATTATAATATAACAACACTCCAGAGGGAACAGTTTGCTTAGTGAAAATTCGATAATGCAATGACTAAACTATATGTTATGTCTTGTGTTTATGACAGAAGACTACATAATAACCATTCGCTATAACAGATTAGTTCTATGTGCTTCTGACTGGTCAGTGAAATCATTAGACGCCAGAAGTTGTGTATATATAGCATCCAATATATTTCTGCTATTGAATTATTCAAAATTTGCTCTATAGTTTCGAAAATATGCATTAGTCATACATTAATATTACACATGCGCTTTTTGGTACTTACAATGTACATACTTTCTTAGACGGCAGTAAGGGTTATGTAATTTATTTTAATGAGCAAAATATCAAAGCATTCACTGTGGGGAATTTCCTTCAGAAAACACTCTATTCTCTTTGTAAATATTTATTCACAGAGTTCAAAATGCTGCCAGGATTTCTCTACAAACCTGTACAATTTATTGCTTCATTGTACTGTGCAATTTAAAGGAGCACTCTCAAGTTTACACTGACCCCATATGGGTGTATCCAAAGTAAGAACTTTCCTGTTTTGTCACTAATGAATTCAAATGTTAATTTAAAAATAGGTGTTGCACTAACATGACTTTCTCTACTCTTGTACTAACCATTCTAACAAACTTATTCCTATATCTCCATGTTAGTTAAGATAAACATTCGTACAAATTATCTTATTGCGTATTTCCTTGTAGGTACAAGGGGAATATTAGAATACAGTAGGCTTTGTGCGATAGTCAAATGTTTTAAAGCTTTGGGATTCTGTTGCCTTTGCCCACTTAACATATAAAAAATGAACAACGATGATCCTTTTCACGCAAGTTCTAAGTTTTCCGAAACTCACACACATAACAAGGAATATCTCCGAAATGGTTCACTCAACAAACAAATTTATTGAGACATAAATTGTGTATTTTAGCAAGATCTATATTTTTTGTAGAGTATGATTTGGTCTATCTCTAATGGTTTACCAGTTATGCAAAAGTCGTCCAGAGTAAATACGACTACAGGGGCTATAGCCAGAAAATTCAAGAATACATTTCGTTTGTCATAAAAATATCTCAAACATATGACATTTTAATCAAAATCGTTAGAGCCATTTTCAAGAAAATCAAAATTTTCGACAAATTTTCCATGTAAAGGGTAGTTTAGGGTGGGACTATTTTCTTCAAAATCCTTGAAAGATATTAAACTTAAATACTAACTTTGGTTTTTAACCGAATTTTCGTTTTTGAGTTATGCTGTCCACAGACACACACACACACATACACACACAGACCTTTTCCTAAAAATGCTTTCTTTTTTGGATTCAGGGCGTCTCAAAACATATATTTCCGGTGAAATCTGGACATCGAATTTTTGGATGGAAAACAATACTTCCCCTACTTAACAGTAGAGAAAGTAAAAATTAAAGGTTTAAAATTACAATATATATATGCATCATAGAAACATTACAAACAAAAAAGTCGAAAGGCATTTTGTTCTTTGATCAACCGATTTCGAAAAAATAAAGATTTTTTGATCCAAACGTTATTGCACAAGAACGAAGATAATACGTTGTTATTTGTAAGATGCATAGGGTAACTTATTTCTGACATAGTTTCGGTAGTAATTATGGGACATCACACAGGGTTACGAAATAATTAATCACTTAAAAGACGTTAAGGAATACTCCGAGTCATGAGGTAAGTCGACAACGTTGAGTTGAGATTGGTCAGGGAATTGACCTAATTTGTGGATGTAAATAGGTCTGGCACTTTCGCTTTCCGTTTAATGTTTTGGAAGCTAACGCTTGTGATTAGCCCACACTCGAACGGTAAACACAGTAGGCAGGGTATGAGTTTGTTTTCAAGACGCACCGTTACGCTGTTTATGTGCTAAACTAGAGAAAGTCACCACCCACACAATCTAGTGTTGCCAGGTTGTTTTCGACAAAACTAAAATATCTCCGTAGGAATCGGTCCGAGACAAAAACGTAAAATAGAAAATGTGCTCCAAATACCGAGATCTACAACTGGTTTAAATTAACGTAATGACTTCCGTTCAACCCGGTATTTTCAACGCCCTTTAAAGCTTTACAGGCAACGAAGAACATTAAACACAATGAAAACTTAATTCAATATCACAAATAAAAATAGAATAAATAGACATTTGCATACAAACCAAGTAAGTACATATATTTATAATTTATGATACATATATAGTTTATGTCAATAGGTCTATGTATGTACCAATATTTTTAAGAAATAAGTTGCGAGTTCGAAAGAGAAACAATATTCGTTGGATTGCATTTTGAAAATTTGCTTTGCATGAAAAAATATCCTTCGGTTTTAGTTGACGGAATATATTTAAACCTTAAACCTTTGTTAATTAGTGTAGCCAAGATATCAGCGTAACGTCAACACGCACTATATAAACATTAATTCATTGGGAAGGTGTATTGCCTTGTGCACCTGGAACCGCTCTTGTTGACCTCTGACAGGTTGCAAAGTTCAGTGTATGGTTTATGCGTAGCCAACCTTGCCTCCACTGAAGGAATTGTTTATTACCTATGTAGGTAATTGCTTTATTTTACTTTAAAATAAAGTTGCATTTGAGACAGGTTCTTTTTAAACCCTCAGAACAGAATGTGATATGTAGAGCCTATGAAAGCCGGTCATGTTATGTTTTGGTGACAAATAGCAACCTTGGCAAAGAAATGTTATCAATTTGAAATCTAGAAGAAAAAATTTAATTAGCTTACCAAGTGCATCTGTATTCTAAGAGCGTTATAAGTAAGTTAAAAATATAATAAAGAAGATAAAAAGGTCGAAGGCATACGAAGATTGTTACTTATAGCTCTTCCGTCGCCAACGCCTCTTTAATGCAAACATGACTGAGCATAATAAGCAGTAAAAAAGGCAAGGAATTAAGATCCTGCCTCAAAAATATTAAAAATCACCTTACCACATATAAACGAACATACAAAAGAAACACATCCAAATACTTCTTTAACATTGCTGAATGAATATTAGGAAGTTAATGTCGACACACGAAAGAAGCATTATTTGAAAGAGAATTTTAAATTGATGTAGTTTCCAACAGAAGTGGGTATTTAAAGAACGTCGAATAAGTACACTACTGCTCCAGAGTAGTTACTGAGCAATGAGATATCGCATATCATGGTGGTTAAGAGAATTAAATAATTTGTAGCATTAAAATTTGAAAAGTTGAATATCGCTTTAGTTGTTCAGTGCGTAGAATACAAATTCCTATTTCATAATGCTAAATTAACATCTCTGAACATGCTTTGTGTTAGCTTTCTAGACGTGGACCGACGGACTGCCTAAAATATAAATGGCACTGCATAATACAGAAGTGTTAAAACATTGGAAGCCACGTAAGGAAACAAAGTGGTATCTTGTGATGAAGGTGTACAATATTCTTCCTAACATATTGCTGCTAAGTTTACGAAAAGTTTGTGTGCATTATGTTGTGAGTGAATATACCTCAATGTTCCGTTTGCGAATCTAGTCCTTTTGGATTCACCTTTACCCTTAGGTGACTCTCCACATTATTCCGGGCTCGTTATGTCATCATTCTTGTCTGGAAGCAGCCGGCAGTTGGTGGGACGATAACCCTAACCAAAAAAGAAATTACGCAATCTACTTTTAGAACCACGCTTTGAAGAACATAGTTACATCCGCTGCTCGACTAGCTCCCAATACACAACTATAAATAGAATTTATACCTCAGTTGTCAAAATAAAATACTGCGAAGCATCTAAAGCTACGTTTCCAGTATTTATGAAATGAAAGGAGTTACTGATAAGTTGTTTTCTGCTCAAATAAGTAAATGTACCTCATAAAATACAATATTATGCAAAAGAATATCTAATCTAGCACCAAAATAGTTCCCCAAATATAAAAATGCATGTAGAAGCAAAGCAAGTGTGGCGTTCCCCACACTCAAGATTCTACACCAAATATTTAGCGAGAAATTGTCATGTGATATGTTTAAATGACGGGTTATCTGCACCACAGTTTTCATTGCATATATTGCCAAAACTGTGCATCCTTTTTAAATCAGAGAGAACATAAGCTTATGCTAGGGTATAATTCAAGTGAGATCTTACGTATTATATTCTGAAACTCTAAATCAAAGTATAACCAAATGAGAGATGAAAATGAGAATAATCCCTATATAATATACTTATTCAAAAATTAAGGCATCAACCTTAAGGTAGTTTTCTACTAAAATAACCTAACTCTATAAATTTGAAACATTTTTGTTAAAAAGATTGCCACAGATTTTACAGAATTATACTAGCAATTAACATTTGTTTATTATATTTAACTTTTCAATAAAATAATTTTGAAATAATGAAAACTGCACACATTTCCCAAGTATAGTTGTGTAAATCAATGAAAAATTTAATGTAAAAGCTTTTCCTAGAATAAAGAATAAAAGTATGCCATGTTTTAAATTTCCAAAACCACACAGCATAAAGAAATACTACTTAAATGTTTTAATCTACCTTTAAAGACAATATATGGAGAATGTGAAAGAAATTTAATAAAATTGCATAATCAAAGACATTTTAAATTGATAAAAGTTAAGGTTAATTTATAAAATTTCACGCGCTATTTGCACATAACCTGCTAACTTCCTCTGAAAGTTACATACCGCATTTAAATTTCCAAAAGGTAATAATTGAGTCCTAATTATACAAGAGCTTTTCAAGGGAAGTTAACATTCTTTTTATTCATTTTATTCAGAAAGGGTTTTGGAAGAAATTAGAATTGAATCTAACACAGAGTAAACGAAATTAATTATACTCAAGTTTCAGCGTATATATTACACAGTTCCACGTATGAGACTAACAGTTTCATGCTTTGGTCATGGTGTATTCACCAAGGTTGGTTTTATGTCATAGAAGCTCTGTGGTTAAGCAAATAGACTTCATGTTCTTGACTTTCAAACTTTCAGGAATTTCGGTAGCAAGAGATCTCAACTTTATACAGAACATTTTTCTTCGGATTGTGATCCGTTGTCTTAAATCTTCTGTTACATTTCGTCCATAATGTGAATGTGTTAAATTCTAGTGTCACCATCTTCCAATTATGTGCTTTCAACTTATGCAAGAAATTATATTTTTCTTAGTAGGCAGCTGTAAAGATGTGTTTACAGATAATGTAAACGAGCTACATTACTGTCTATAGAGGTATACGATACCTTCACACTACTCTTCTCCAGAGGTAAGAGAAGTTCAGTGTTTTCTCTGCTTGTCATACAACTTAGATCAAACTGGAAACTTAGTTTTTCTCCTCAGCGGATGGTGGAATCACTACCATAACTTGTTTTCATTTTACATTTTATTTTAAAATATGTAATTAATCATTTTCTTTGCCGCAGTTGTCAAGTATCAATTTAGTTCATGCTGAAAATAAGTTCAGAGTTTGGGTATTTTTGTAATTACTTCAATTTGAATTACTGAGAATATTAAAGGACAGACTTGTGCTCTTCAATAAATATACTATTTTTTCCTTGTTAAGAAGGTAAAACATTTAATTATGACTATTATAACACGAACAACAATGTTGTGTCACAGAAAAAAAAAACCGTTGTATACACTGAAATAATAATGATCAATCCTTCTACGTTATGTCTGGCACATGACAAAGCCCAAGAGAGAGAAGCAGTACACAAAGCGTATGTGTAAACAACTGCAATTCCCTGGTGAAGGAGAGAAACTGTAGTTCAGCAGAAGTAGTGAATGCTCTGAACGCTAGCCAGTAATAATAGAAGCCTTTGAACATGCTCTCCCATGAGAGCATCTTCATAATCAAGGCGCATTGCTTTCTTCACTAACAAGCTCCTCGCAGAATGTCAACAATTGGGATTTGACATTGGCAAACTCACTTAAATAAATCCGATGAAATTAAAAATCACGCTAGAACTTTAGATCATTGGAAGTATGGAAATGGAAATTCTAATAAAACAAGAAAGACCCTTACATTTTAAGTGAAAATGATCCAGAGATATTTACAATTTCATAAAAACATGCATCACAATGTCACGGAAATACAGCTGACAATAAAATTTTAAAAAATTATCAATACACTTATTGTTCAAGTGCAACAGCACATCAGGCACGATTGAGAAAAAGATTATGAAAAAGCCAACAGTCTATGTTTCAAATTTCGGCGCGGCACCTCAGTATAAGTTGGACATTTCATGAATACTATCTTTTATGGATCCCCAAACCTAAAAATACTTTTACGGGAAACAATGACTAAAAACAAAAAGTATATCTTACATCATCTGCAAATATTCAGTCAAGTCACGTTCATTGAAAACCATAAGAGATTTACATAGATGAAAATCGTAACAGAGTTCTGTATGTTATTGTAATTAAAACTATGCAACACAAAAACTTAAACACCCAAAAAATTCAAGATATGCATTTCATTTGTCATAAAAACATGACTTTAAAGAGTTAATTTAATCAAAACCATAGTTGTTTCTGAAAAAAAATTAAAACATTAAAAAAAATGTTCCATATAAAAGTCTTTGAGACAGGGAGAATTTTTTAAAGAAAACCTTCGCGTCGTGTCCTTGAAAGGTGCTGAAATTAAATATCAATTTAATCGACTTTTTGTTTTCAGGTTATGTTCAAGCGCTCGAACGCGCGTGCATGTACATACATCGTACAGGGATACACACACACGCGCGCACGCACACGCACACACATTTTTCTTAAATTATTCTTTTTTTGGGGGGGGGGATTGGAATACAATAGCTTCTCTATTTTATATACCTAGTAAGGAAAGCAAAATTACTCGCTTACGCTTCAGCAAATATACGCAAATCTGACCCTAAATGTTCATGCGGTACTACATACTGCCGTTGTTCACATGCGCACATTTGCACACTCCCTTTATTGAGCGGCCTATAGAAACCTGCGTTATACATGCGTTGATTCCAAGGGTGATTAGCATAAAGAATCCACAGCAACCTTGCTGTGCAGAAAATACCTCTAAGAGAGAGTAAACTGCATGATTATATCAGTTAAAGACAATAGTTCTGGCTCATGGCTGTTCTAAACAAAGTAACGTGCCAAATAGCAAGCACAATTTTATTTTCCTCTCCCAGGATGAGACTTCAAGATTATATCAGACACTGTAGTCAGTGAAAGAGGCTATGTTAAGTTCCATTCTATGTGGCAATTTGCTGAAAATAGTGTGGAAAACGAAACTTTAAATTAAATATCCATTTTCTAAAGTACTTGTTTGCCGCTCTTGTGTAAATCTGATTTGGAATATTTCAATTTACAAGGGATTATCGGTAATCCTAGTCTTTTTGTTGTGAAATAACGGTTTTGCATTCCCTCCAAAAGTTCGATACCAGGTTTCGCTAGAAAATTACGTTTTAAGGTTCTCTGAATCCTAAAGAAATATTTGTTAGAAAAATATCCGCGGGTGCTTTGGAAACAGCGCAGCTCAAAAACGAAAAGTCGGTTAAACACCAAACTTGGTATTTAAACTCAGCATCTCTCAGTGATGCAACAAGATTTTAAACAAAATCCTTCCAACGCAAACATGGAAAAAGATCCGGAAATGTGAATTTTCTTAAAGGCGGCTCCAACGATTTTAATTAAAGTATATATTTAAGATATTGTAATTGCAAATGAAATGTATATCTTAAACTTTATGTTCATTTTGACTGACTTTTGCATAACTGGAGATCGACAAAGTATTATTATACAAAAATTGTAGACCTCCTTAAAGCACAATTTATGCCAAACGCTTTTTTTTGGGGGGGGGGGGGGAGGGGGGGGAGATATCCATTTTTTGAGATATTCCTTATTATTTGTTTGATTTTTCCAGTGTTTCGCAACTAGAAAGTAACATTTTAATGTCCTGGCCAATGCAAAGAGAATGGAGTGTCAAAGCCATCACATAACGACTAGCTCTTAAAATGACTATCGCTTAAGACCACTATATTCTACTATTCTCATTGTATTATAAAGGAATATATAATAAAACCATTTCTACAAACGTTTATGTCAATCAACACGAATTAGATAGAATATTTTGCAAGGAGTGAATAGAGAGAAATGTGAGTGCACACAGCTGCGTTTTTATACTTATTTAGCAAGAAATAGACGTATGGCAGGGGTTTTGTTTAACTTTTTGTTTAATTTTCAAAACTCTCTAATTTTAATTCATAGAAAACATAACAGCGCAACAATTGGTTGTATTATGTGGAGAAGGGTCCGCAGCTCAATCGTTAGAGCGCCTAGTGTACGAGAGGCTTCCGATAGTCTGGTGTGCTTGCGTGTGTGTCGATTATTTAACGATTAATGCGCTATGTAACAGCATTTTCAGGAATGCGTAGCCCTGAGCACAGGCACCAAGTCATAATTGTGACAGTCTGCAATCAGAACAGCTAATAAAATATGTCCCGCAAGTTTAAAAATAGTATTTCCAAATTAATAATGAATCTATGTACATTCACAATGCATGCAATTACGTCAGAAATTTATCCGGAGTGCATAACATAAGTATTGCGCAACTGTTATGAAATCGTAATGCCCTCTGTCGTAACGAAATAGTGTAGGTAGTTAATAAAGCTAGATTGATCCACAAAATCACAGAAGAGGAAACAACTGTTTGTCACTAATATGCAAATATTACATGAAAAGTGATAAAGTAAAATATTTTTAATCCCTTGCTATTCTATTTAAAAGTAATTGCACTTTGCGAACACACAGTAACAGTCTTAAATACTTTTTCAGATCCGACGTTTTAAACATTATTATTTTTTGATAAGAACGATTGTATTCCTTATTTTAACATACTGAAACACACTGGAGTGTGCTTTTCGTACCCTCTAAGGGAGAATAGGGTTGATTACGATAATGCTTATTCTTTTACGCCCACGTTTTCATGTAGCATTACAAATTGAAGGGTTAAATATAATTCAGTTTTCTTCATTGGTAACATCACCTAGTAAAATTCACGTTTCCGGTTACACAATATTTTAACGTGCTGCACACCCAAGGTGTCAAATGAGAACATTTTACTTCATGGTTAAGAGCGTTAAATTGAATGCTGTACTCTGAATTTAACTTAGCTACTGAGATAAAAATTCTAAGTTCAATTTTACATACAAATAGACCATAAATTAATAATGATTTCCAGTACAAAACTATGTGTGTATGCATCTATTATTTTAATTGTTATAATCGTTGCTCACTATTTATATTGAGAGAGTATAGTAAGTTGCACAGGCTATTTTTTCGCAGTGTTTTGAATGTGCAAGTTTTACACGAACTTGAGACATTTTGAAACATCTCAAATGTTAACGCAAAACGTCATTTAAAAGTCATTTAAAAGCGCTTTCTGAGCTAAATATAGGATCTTGCAAAATGAAAATTGAACGGGAACGGCTTTCTCTCATAGAGTATAATTGAAAAAGAGAAACCAACATCAAAAACGATTTTTTTTTTTTTTTTTTTTTTTTTTTTTTTTTTTTGTGTGTATTGACAGTAGACAATCTGACACAGTGATCCTTAAATAATAAATGTGATGTATTAGCAATTGAAAATTTAGTGAATGGAATGTACTCCACATTCATTTAAGTTGATATCAAATTTTGTAAGTAAATAAGCATAGTCTTAACTATAGAAATTGGCTCAAATCGATTTTAACGCGTTACTTAAAGGCAGTAATTATTGCGTCATATACTACCCTAAACAATAAATGTAATACCAAGTAAATGTTTAGCAAAGCAAATGGAATCCAAATAGATTTAGGTTGGCATAAATTTTGCAAACTAGGATAACATTCAGTATTAAAACAGATCCGAGTATATTTCAATACGTCACAAAAACGTAATTATTGTATCATACAACTATTATATTTTCGTGGACACGGCAACTGATGTGATTACCTGGAAAACAACAATTTAGCATCTTGCAAACGAAGGTATACACAGTCCTAATACACAATGACATTTGCAAGTGTACAATGTTTTGATGGAAACTGGTAGGTACAAATGTATTCCATATACCTGCTCAGAGTGAACTCGCTGTCACACTCAGCAGGAGCAACACACAGCCACTTTCTCACATAAGCCGTTTGGATTGTAGGATTATTCTCCATCATGGTGAAATCCCTCGTAAAAACAGGACGATGTATCCTCTTATAACCCATTGCACACACATTCACTAAGGCACCACAGCGGAATGGACTGACTAACGCACACGCTAACCCTCCATACAGGATTGTAGACAGCGGAACACTGACTGCAGCTGTTCCCGCTCTTGGCCTACATGCACCCCTCCGCGTCTCTCCCATCCCTTTGACGTGCCTAACGCATGCGCGTTATGTGCTAAATGAAAGTGAAACATGTTCAGTCAAAACATCGCGCACCTAACGAGCTCATAAAACCAGACGGTTCTATACTCGACATATTTTATTACAGCCTTCTTATTGAAAGAACAACTTTATTTGAACACTATTGACTTAAGAGATAGTTGAATAGAACCGCGTATCAAAGAGTAATGTGAGTAATGACATACACAACTTCAAGATAGAGGCAACCCAAGAATCTACATCTATAAAAGCTTTGTTTTTCTCTATGCGATCAGATATATAGAACTGAATTTATACACTCACATTTAAATACCAAAAACCACGCTAAACCGTTCCATTTTCACCTTCTAATACAGTAAGGGATTTTCACCATGCCAGAAGACAATATTCTCCCATTAGTACTGCCAATCCTGGGAACATTTGCATTCGAAGCACATTCTCCTATTTTATAAATAAAATGTTCCAAAACACAAGACAAAAATATAACAATTGCACAAGGCCTGGGAGTGAAGATCACACAATCTATGATAACCATCGTCTGGTTTCCATATGAAACCATTGCACAGTATTCAAACTACCCTCTTCAAGGATCTCGCAAATTTCAGATAAAATGTTAGCAATCATCTCCAATCACCTTTCTGGTTACTTCATCCTGCTAAACCCTATTTTGTAATATTGGATACTGAACCCCATTAAGACTCCTTTCATAATGCAATAATGCGGTAATGCAAACCCAATTCTGACAGTATACTTCAACAAATGTGGATTTTGCGCCATAAGTCAAGTATCATCCTGGTGTAAACTCGACATTTCTGGATGATGGATGATGTACAAATATAATAATCGATGCATGATTGGGAAATGAATGTATGTATTTACAGTGCTATTTATTGTGCAAGCACACTTCTCCAACTCAAACTTTTGTATCAAGGTTTGAACATGGCAGAATAGACCAAAATATGCATGCAAGTCTTGGAGGATGTTTGTTCAGTCTGACCAGTCTGCCATTTAACTATAAATGAATTACTAATATATATAGAAACATTGAGGCCGTGAATATTTATTTAAATGCTATTGTCGCATTTCAGCGACATCCCCAACTTTGACATAAAGGCTATTTGCGACGAATCCAATGTTAGAGATAAAATATCATGAATATGATATGAATAACAAGATATTGTCCACGAGACGAAGAACCACACGAACGACTTAACTGCAAACGTGTTCCAGAAGATATCGAGCAATGCCCGCAGTTCTCAGCTGCTGTACATTTGCAACTATT
Organism: Tenodera sinensis; assembly: GCA_030765045.1. Lineage (NCBI taxonomy): Eukaryota > Metazoa > Arthropoda > Insecta > Mantodea > Mantidae > Tenodera > Tenodera sinensis. The sequence continues at coordinate 142,092,866 of CM060961.1, read as the reverse complement.
GGACATATTTCGACAATGACTTAATCGTAGATTGAGAGTCGCCTGAAATTCGAACATATAAACCGGGACTGGATTTCGTTCATGTTTCACTGGTGGCTGTTTGAGGAGGTGAGCTTCTCAGAAATTGAACGGTTTTGTCTCTAAGTGCTATAAGGGCTAAATCAAATTTGTTTTTTTCCTTATAGATGTAGTGAGGATGTAACCACGATAAGTGGAGTGGGACCCAAGAACACAGTTCAATAAGTAGTACATGGGTAGGCATAATTATGTTTCACATGGAGTCACGTCAAGACTGAAAGCACTCGTTACAAATACCCTGTTTCCAGGGTAACGATCGTGATCAAGCACCCACACTCCAGAGAACAAGGTGTTTTTTGCGAAGGTTAGTCGAGTCATCAAAAGTTTTTCTGAATACTGGCAACGTGAGGTACAATAAAAAGTCTGGACTACAGCCTACAAAATATAGCCATAGAATAAATGGATTTTTTCTTTTTAAATTAACGTCCTCCAACATTGTGTCATATCGGACGAATGAATGAAATGAAATGGGTGAAATGATGCTCAAATGAGCCCGAGGTCCATGGAGCTTTAAGTTACCCGACATTCGTCTTCTCAGGGTAGGGAAAACCTCGGGGGGAAAAAAAACCCATAGAATAAATGGAGAAAACGAAGAAACTAAAGGACTCAATTGTGTCTAAGCGTCAGGCTACTCTATAAACAAGTACTTTCAAAAGCCTCGATAATAAGGAACAGGTAAAAATCTCATTCTCGCATTTTAGAAAATATATCTTCGGAAGGAGATTTCTTCATCCATGAGACAAAAATGGAATGGGATGCTTCAGAAATTAATCCTAATGAGTAGGGCTCGGAAATTCATGCCCTAAAAAACACCGAAATATGCATGCAAATATGCTCTTAAAAACTTGAAAATATGCCAAGAAATATGCACTATTTAATTAAAACAATTAATACCCCTTTGCAGTAGACAAGACGAGTTAGTATAAATAATAAAGTTACCTTGTTCTTTAGAGGTTGAAGCAGAAGTATTAACTGCTGCTAGTATTAACTGCTAAATTGCAGTTCACAACCAACACTTTGCACAAATTTTTAACTGTAAAGCATCGTCTGTTGTCTCGCAAAACACTTTTATAACGTGAAAAACTTCTCTCCACGTCACAAGATGTTATCGGGGCATATTTAAATGATGCTAACTGCTTCACACACACACACACACACACACACACACACACACACACACACACACACACACACACACACACACACACAGAGAGAGAGAGAGAGAGAGAGAGAGAGAGAGAGAGTCAAGTCTCTTGGTGAGACATGGTTTTCTTTTGAGGATGTCTCGAATTCCCCACATCTGTTTATAACCAGAATTTTTTGAAATTACATAATTCACTTTCTCTTTCACTTTTTGTCCTATGCTACCAGGAACCGAACTTAGATCACATATTGTTTTTTCAAAGACAGTAAGTGATTCGTGCAAAGGAGATCCTGCAGCTTCCAATGCCGTTATGGCTGTTGGTAAGAAAGAAAAATCGGCAGATATGAAACCAAGATCCTCTTTTAACCCAGTGCCTGACAGAATATTTTGCACAGTTTCTATTGATGAAGCATCTTTCAAGTCCAATAAATTAACAACCTCTTCGGCTAATTCTATGTGCTCAGCATAATCGACCCATGTTCCCCATCGATTGACACTGGTGCAGGAAGAAGTCAAATATTAGGTGCTGTTGATCTAAACAACTTAACTCTTTTAGGAGATCTAACAAAAATTATCTTCGTACTGGACACAAATCTATCTACTAATGAGAAAGAATCATTGTCTCAGAAATGCTGCCAATATGAGAAATATTAGACAGAGCAATAAAAAAAGCATAAAAATCATTAAAATATGCAATGTAGAGGCAATAATATTGAAATCTTCGTGAGTTGCATCATCATGTGCAGTACTACCAATATGAAAAATATTATCCAGATAGAAAAAAGTAATAAAAAACCATAACAATCATTAAAATATGCAATATAGGGGCTATAGTATTGAAATAATATGCATTTATCAAAAATCAAGAAAATATGCAGTTATATGTACCATAAAGTCATGTCCAAATAACTGAAAATTCCGTAATTCGTGCACATAATGTAAAAGCATACATTTTTAACCCCTATGAAAAAGCATGCAAATGCATGAACTTCCTAGCCCTACTAATGAGTATTTCTGTTGCTCTATGATAAAGCCTAAATCAGATTTTCCCCTAAGATGATCCGACAGGCCTCATCGCAAGATACGAGACACTCGCCAGTGTTTGCGACTATTCGGAATATGATCAGCCAGAGGTGAATTATTAAATGTCTCAGAAATTTTCTATTATTAAGGGTACGAAGTTTGAAAGTCATTCTATCTGGTTTATTCTGGCCCAACATCATGTCATTATGCCACGTAAACAACAAAGTTTCTAGAGAACTATAATGTGAGTTTGTGGCAAACATTGACAATCCAAATTTAATACCACAATACAGTCTTAGTACCAATAAACTGCATAACGAAAACATCACCCAGTTCAAGTGAAGCTGAATGCCAATTTCAAGGCAGGCAAGAGAAAAGATTGAAACAACCTATTTTACGATTTCGTCAATGCGGGAGAGAGGAACATATACAGTTTATATAAACATTCTTTATAAAATGCAAATATATTGTGTGAAATAAAAATATTTTTGTTCTGAATTTTATATCTTGTTTATTTGAGCAAATTTTCAGCCCAGAACAAGCTACCTGATTTAACCGGGTGGCTTTCGAGTTTTTACCTTTATGGCGATCGATGCATAAGAGTTCGAAAAGCTGTAGACATCATAGAGTGTGTGAGTGAGTGAGTGAGTGAGTGAGTGAGTGAGTGAGTGAGTGAGTGAGTGAGTGAGTGAGTGAGTGAAAGTTTAAGGAGCTGTCGACAGCTAGGTCATTTGGGCCCGAAGGTAAATTTTAAAGTATGAAACATTCACAAAGGGATGTGGCGAAAAGGTAAAAGGCAAAATACAAGATTAAAATGGTAAATAGTTAAAATATTAAAGAGTGAATGTGAAAACAGTTAAAACGTTAAAAAGGAATGCTAAAACAGTAAAGACTTAAAACGCTAAAATAAACGGTAAAACAATACAAATCAAGAGTAACAGTAAAATCAAACGCCCAGGAATAAAACATGTTAAACTTGTTTCGCGAAAATAATTTCGGTGACGAACCGCAGTACTGTATATACGGAGACCGAGTCTAGAGTAGAACTGACCGCAGGGTAAAACCCAGGCCAAGGGATTGGCGCTCTTTAGTATATCGCGGACAAACAAGCAAAGCGTGCTCCGCAAGCACGTGTGATACACACAGGGCCGAATTGCCGTGCAAAAGATGACTAAGTGATGCGTGTGTGGCCTATTCTTAATCGGGTTAGAATAACTCTGAATCGGAGAATCCTTGCAGAAGATAGCCAGGGTTGTACGGTGTCCTTGAATGTCCGCAATTGAGTGCCAGCTAACGCTTCCCATGATTGTAGTCAGACAGCAAGTGGATGTCGACGGACATCTATATAAGGCAAAGCACGAATGGATAATTCCGGAAGACAACATGTAGACTTAGCAGCCGCATCTGCCTCCTCTTTGCCGGAAATACCCGCATGGCCTCGGATCCCAGTAAAAACAAATTGGTATCCGCCACAGAGTAACTGTTAGATGACTGCCTAAATTTTAACAATGAATGATGAGGTCCCGAGAAATTGTTGCAGGGTATGAATAGCGCTCAGAGAGTCAGAAATCATAGAGAACGAAAAGCTAGTGCTATAGTGAAAACAGCTCAACGCGCTGAACACAAGCCCAACCTAAAAAACACAGCGTCCAAAAAACCCACAAAATCACTAGGGGCTAAAACTGATCCGATTTCTCAGAAGTATATCACCTCGTATATCCAAAGGAAATTCGTATTTCGAACGAGTTGTACACTCTTTGTTTGTGGCAGCATTGCCAAGAGGCAATTGTATGTGGCCTAAGTGCTTATATGAAGAGAAGAAAATGTCCATTTAACTCTATTTCCGGAATTGGCCAGTCACCAGACCTCAGTTGCTTCCTGAAACCAATTTGCATAGCGCTTAATTAACAATGTGACGCAGCATAGGCACATTTTGAATTAATGAATCACACATTTTAGAGCATCCTAAGGAGCTATAATGTTAACTAACTCAGAATGGTACGTTAGAATGATAAACATATCCCTGGTAATCAAATTAAGAAGACTGCAACATTCTGACACTAAGTGATTACAACATGGGAGAGCCTATCCACATTGAATGAAGCGTTTTTCGTTCTGAGATTGCAGCTATCGTTTTGAATACATTGATACTCAAATGGACAAAGAATAACCAGGAGTGATGATGGGTTTATTTTGGGATAAACAGAGGGCTGTTCAACGCAGGTAATTAAAATAAAAATATCCGTTAACATAAACGTACATCATTAACTTATTGCAGCTAATTCACCTTTGTGGATACGAGGCGTTATTTAATAATTCATTATTGTTTCTGTGGCTTTTCTATGTGTTTATGAGTTGAACATGAATCGGAAGGGGTAAGAAAGCTCCTGATAAAAGCAGTGGAAAGTATCGGATGCGTGTCTACATTATGTACTAATATGTCTAAACCTCACCAGAGGCGTAAATATTTCGACCTTCCTAAAAAATACAAATTTATTGATGTTTCAATGACTGCAAAGGTCTAAAACATGGGCGTAAGAATGCAACAAGAAATTAGTATGGTGAATAAAATAAGATTCTATATTGCCTGTGGGTTAAAATACTTAAAGTACAGAAGTACTCAGGCACGACACGGGAATTCGTGTATATCAGATGCTAGTCTGCGATATATCCAAATGAAGCATCGCCACTGCATCCAATGAAAAGGTACACTGTATCAAAACTAGGGGACCGCTTTTCCGACGCTCGTCCAAGTGAATGTGGAATTAACGTTAATAAGGTATAAACTTTTCTTTCTCAGAAAGTACAAAGCTCCTGCAATTGAGAGGCTTATGACGGGTTATGGCCATCGCGATCGTCATTGACAAAACGGCTCTAGGCAGATACATTTTAAATTGTATCTGGGAAGGTCTTAGCTATAGAGGCAAAACAGATATGCCACCTTTATTCTGGAACGCTTCCTTCCAAGGAACCGTTCTAAAAGTAACCATATGTCTAGTTATACACTCACAAAATAAGTCCTCCAAGTTTGGAGTGTTGCGATGGTTCAAGTATTTTATAACCATATGCAAAAATGACGCTCTAAGCTAAAGATATATATTACAATACGTTAGGTACTAGAACAGGTACGTATACGCACATTCAGTCACACAAGACTTTGCTCTGCAGTGGAGTTATTTGAAATAATGAATTTATATTCAAGTTTTCTGTTCAATGTGAAACAAACATATTATATAATTTCGGCCACATGGGATTTTTGCAACAAAGATTCTTATGTAACGTTGGACTCCATAGCAAGATATAGTGCAGTGCACCACTTTAATAATCGGTCACTCTTAGTTATGCTTGTATTTGAGTGTAATTATGTATTTGATACAGAAGGAAGGGTTCATATTTGGCACAAGCCCAAAACAGAGTTGAACAGAAGGAGTTTACGCCTTACAGTAAAATACAGAGAAGGAAATGTGATACTATGGGGGTGTATCAGCAGATGGATCGGAAAATTTGGAAAAATTTCACACATATACACCGAAATTGGGATAAATACGTTCAAATTCTATCAAGATAACAGCCCCAAAGCATCAAACATAGTGCTAGGGAACGCTAATTATAGATATAACTGCTCAAAACACGTACGTACGCCCCAACAAAGTCCACAACTTAATCCAATAGGGAATTTATGCAATAAGCATTCTAAAAGAAAGGCTATCTCCTGTAGATATTGTCTTCAGAAAAGATCCCCATTCGCTCTTTATTTGCACAACAGATCGCAGTGGTGGTACTAGAATGACCTCCATGGGTTCACATAGCGGCCAGGAGTAGAGGATAGGCAGACAGGCATTCCTTTTTTGTAGTGTTTAATGCCCCCTTTTACTACTACGGCACAACAGGTGGTGACACTGATGGTATATGGAATGAAGATGGGGCACCGGGGGAATGAGATGGCGGGAGAGGAAATCCGCCCCAACGCCGCTTTGTCCACCACGAATCCCACATGCGGAGACACACAGGCAGATGGATAGGATAAACGGATGGTGAAGTCTGTTCCAGGAGCCATTACATATAATATCCACTATGCCAATCAAATAAAGAAAATATTATGTATAATACTTATTGGTTATCATTCATGTACCTAAATGAGAGTGGTATTGAGATTCAGTAACTTTTATTCTCGCTTTATTTTTAAGAACTCGTATGGATCTGTTGTACAGTAAGTTTATGGTAAAGTCAAATATTTGTACGTTTTTTTATCTTTATACTTAAAATATAAGTATATAAATATATTTATACCCACCGGAAAACTTATCTTTACTATCGGTGTTCAAGGGTTACTTTGATAATTTGAAAACAGAGAGAGAGAGAGAGAGAGAGAGAGAGAGAGAGACAGACAGAGAGACAGTGCACGATAAATGGGAGGGAGGGGGGGGGGAGAAGTGGGTTCTACTGACTTATTATACTGTAGATAATTCGACAAAACGTAAATGTTGTCATTTGTTACATTTATCTACTGTTCAAAGACCCCATTCGTTTGAAGAGTAAGCAAAGAGTTGGGGCAGAATTATGCAAGTTTGAACGTACTTACGACGTATTAAAATGCAAAATTTGCAGGCTGTAATTTTAAGGTATAGCCAAGTAACAACAATTTTAAAAGCTCATTATTTTAGATTAAATATTTAAACCATAACAGAAACGATAATTGCAGTTTAGTTCACATTGTTGTTTTACATAAAATATATTTGGCAACTCTGCTTACAGATGCGAGCAATAACAGAGCAAGTTTAATTAAATACTTTTTTATACTATTCTCCCGTAGATATAAATTGTATCTTTTGAACGTCATTATTTGCTCGACTTAAATGTCTCTATTAATGCATTTATCCCCAGCAAAACAGGCTCTTGTGTTTATAAGCAAGCTGAGAATGAGAAAAATAATTACTACAGGCAAAGCAGGCGTTACAGGTCAACTAAGCACTTAGCTGGACACTACAATAACTATGGTCTTATTATAGTGATGAATATAGCTTTAGTTAAAATTCTGCATTTCCTGAAATCTCAAAGTGTAACATATTTTATTAAAAGGGAATGTTAACTTAACTATATAATATGAATTAAGAATGGTATGCGTTTTAATCAATTTCAAGGAAGCCTAAAATTTTAAGTCAACTGAGCAGCTTTTAAAATTTTTTGTTGTTGTTGTTTTTTTTTTTAATACAGTTTAGGTTTGGTCAATCTTCTGCGGCTTACCGCTACATTAAGATGTTTACCTATGTGGCACATAATAGATATGTTATGCTGAAAGAGCATGTTAGAGTACAAAGACATATTGTATAAAATGTCTTAAGTACTTAAGTATGTGCTAGTGCATTGAAACCGCCACTGATTTAGCTGGGGGAAGCATGATGCTGACCGAATCTTCCTATATTAGCTGTATAATAGTTGAGCTCTGCATTGCGTATTGGTTAGCAACTGCGTTGGTAGACCGAAGTTCACATATTATGCTGTACCATCATAGATTAAGATTAACTTTCCAGCACTAACAATGTAAATGAGAAACAAGAATACAGGTCTAAACGTTTGATAGTTTAACATATCTATGATGCTATGTGCCTGGATATTTATTTTAAATACAATACTTCTATTAAGCGAGTGTGAAAGAGTGTTGTTTGGCTTTGTATACTTGTTCCAGATTAACTATATTTTGGACATTACGCACAAGATAAATGTTTGACAATAAAGGTACTGGACACATCACAAGATGGTAAATCTCTTTTAAGCAAGCGGATTTTAGTTTTATAAGGCCCATTCTTAAACATAGCATTTTTACTCGATCCGTTCTTCGGAATTTGTAGACTACATGATGACTGTACATTGACTTGATTACATGGAGTTTTTTTGGAAGATGTGCCAATCCAATGGTTTATCCATAACTTTGAGTTTGGTGACAACGGGCGCTACAAAAAGGAATACAAGAGATAGGTATAAACCGAGCCCTGAGTAACAACTTTACCCGTTTGACGCTTACCTTATACCTTCAAGATGGTTTCCATAAGAAGATAATTCCCTTAAAACCTTGTTAAGGAATCAATAATAGCCTTTAGAAAACTTGTCCAGTTGGAGAATACGAGATGAATGATCTAAATTCTGCATCTGTAGCATAGTCCGATTGAATGTATACAGTTCATGGCAAAATACCGAACATTACTTATTAGTTTAAAAAATTTACTGTGTGGATATTAAAGCATATCGATAACCATCAAATTTTTGAGCCAGTAATTTAAACTGCATACTGTTTTTTGCGTTTATTTATCATTTCGTGAAATTAACTTTAAATTCCATTTCATAGGTTTTCTTTTAATGAAGTTTTTGGAGAGTTTGAGTTATTATTCAGGGAATTGGAATAGTTTGCAAGATCTTCCTTTTGTTCGTAGTTAGATGCATGTTTAAATTTATTTCTCTAATACAAACAAGATTTTCAAGTCATGTGACATCCATATTGGCTTATTTATTCTGCATGTTTTAACATGGTTATTTTCTCTCCTTGTGTTGCGAGAGTGGATGTCTGAATCGGAACATAATTCTCCTTGATATTTCTTAATATGACTAACAACTTCTGCTATAAAGCCACATGCTAATGCTAGTATGTTTATTATTATTATTATTATTATTATTATTATTATTATTATTATTATTATTATTATTATTATTATTATTATTATTATTGCATATTAAGGAGTTTTGGGTACCTTTTGAAACAAGAGAGAACCGGAAATATTACTGACGCGACAGCCGGGCTCCTATGCTTTTAGCTTTATGACAGCACTCCTTTCCCCTTTCCCAGGCTTTTCCCTCACAATAGACCTCCTTTCGCGAACATTAGGTTGGTTGAAGTCACCTGATAAAAGGCTTGTCGATATGCTCTGTATTTGCTTCAGCTGGTTTGTGGTCTAATACAAAGAATTTTGGTTATTAGGCTGCAAAACAAAAAGAAGGCTTTTATTGCTATCCAGTTTCGGCACATTCTTTGAGCACAAATGTGACCGAGTATTGATTGTAAATATAACAGGGACAGTGCAGAATTGATTATTTTCTTTCTACTTGCTCTGGCGCTTAGGCACCAAAGAGGCAAGTAACACAACAATTCACCCAAATATTCAATGTGTAGATCTGAAGGGAAGTACAGTTTTAGAAATCTTTCAAATAAAAATCTGATGTGTTGCACTTACATGACTTTCTGTACTCTTATACTATTATTCTTACAAACTCTTATTCCTTTATTTTCATGTTAGTCGAAATAAACATTTGCAGAAATTATCTTATTGCTTATTTTCTTGTGGGGCAAGGGAAATATGGGAATAGAGTAGGCTTTAAGCCATGCTCAAATCTTTCAAAGCTTTGTTACTCCGTTCTCTTTGTGCGGTTAAGAGATAAAAAGTAAATAGTGACCTTCCATTTGAGAAAAACATTAAGTATTGCAACACTCGCACAAATAACAAGAAATATGTCCGAAATGGTTCACTACAAATGCATTTGGACATAACTATGTGTTTTAACGAAATCTACATTTTTGTGTAGTAAGATTTGGTCTATCTCTTACGGTTTACCAGTTATGGAAAAGTCATAAAAAGTAAACAGGACTATATAAGCTATAGCCAGAAAATTCAAAATGTACATTTCATTTCTCATAAAATATCCTAAACATACGGCCATATTAATTAAGATCATTAGCAATTTTTGAGAAAGTAAAAATTTTCGAAAAATTTTACACGTAAAGGATAGTTTAGAGCGGAGAAACTGTCTTCAAAACATCCGTGTCGCATTCTTGAAAGATATTAAACTGAAGTGTCAACTTTGGTTTTTAACCGAGTTATGCTGTCAGGGTTGCCAACATTTAAAAGTAAAATTATCGTACTAGCCACTCAAAATTATGGATTTTGATTCAAAATTATCGTACATCATAAGCCAAATGCTACAGCAATATAAATATCAGACTTATGAAAATGTAATAATAATAATAATGCTGTTTATGATATCCACTTACAAGTTTGATGACCTCCACCAGTATTAAAATTGTAGCACTTATGTTTCTCGCACTATTCATCTGTGAGTTCATCTTCCTCAACTGTTGCAGCATTATACAAATTTGTTATTGAGATAACCTTTAACATCTTCTCAGTGACTTACAGATTTTTGAACCTATCACATTCTTTCATAAGCTGAGACGACAGAATAAGTCCATTTACCGCATCTAGCACCAATCTATTTCTAATTTTGGTTTTTATTAAATCCAGTCTAGAAAAAAATCTCTGTTACAAGAAGCGTATCTGTTGGCAATGAAATAATTGATAATGGAAACTCCGCCAGTTCTTTGAGATAAGTATTTCCGTCAACGTGACATGTTTATCAGCACCCCAGAAACTGCCAGGTTCAGACATGTTCTTTATTTCACAAGGAATATAAGTTATTCCGAGTTTTCTCCATTGACCATCAATTTTCTGAACGTGTCTTCTTCATTGAGATTTATCAGACCTGGGCACACTGGCAATAAGAAGATAAAGGGTAGAAGGGTTAGTAGGATATGAAACGATTATCTTAGAGGGGTGGAGATAGGCCATGAGGGCAAAAGTGGTGTCTATTTACAATTAGCTTCATTTCGCTGGTGTGACAAACCTGTGAAAATATTGCGCCTGTATCGAACTATCATACATTCAAATTATCGTACGCTCCCATAATTGTCGTACGGGTTGGCAACCATGTGTACAAACATTAAAATTATCGTATGCCCCCATAATTATCGTACGAGTTGGCAACCTTGTATGCTGTACACAGACACACGCGTGATTTTTCTAAAAATGCTATCTTTTGAATTCAGAAGGCCTCAAAACATTTCTGGTGAAATCTCGACATCGAATTTTTGGATCGAATACAATACTTCCCCGACTTACTATACGTAGTAGGGAAAGTAATAAAAACGGATGTATTACGTACACATGAGTTTGATTTTACGATATCGAATTAGATTCGTATATAATTCCCAAAGGATGGCCGTGATGTAACACTTCAGCAAACAGAAGACAAAGTTTAGTCGTTCTACGCAATTCAGTTGGCCTACTGATCCCAAGGTTAAGGGTTCAAACCCGGCCCAGACCGATGACTGCTTAAAAGCGACAGCTCCATATCAGTAGATTTACTGATATGTGAAGAGCTCCAGCGGGACGAAATTTCGACACACCGGCGTCGCTCATATGATCCTGGAAATTGACAGCGCCGTTAACAGGCAAAATAAAAAAGAGACAGTTTAATAAGCGATAGTTGATTCTGTTAAATCGGTAAGTTATATTTGTCTCTTGAATGGACATTTATCAAATACTACAGACGTGTGTAATATGAGTAATCATTATCCTAAATCTATAGATGTGTGCACTGGGATTTGTGAGTGCCAAAACCTAATAATCATCCTCATGTAAGAAAGTTTTGCTTTATTTCCTTTAATCAGTGGATCGATATTTTATACTAAGCGAGAGGAGCATGTTTCTTTCAATCAACTTTTGCAAAGAGGTTAACTTGTCTGAGAACGTGGAATATTATTGCACATGTTTTTGCAACTTGTATAAATGATGTAGCTTTTATGTTAATGGGACAAAAGAGAATGAATATGGGACGTTCGATGGGCACTACCACCAGATGTTATGGTAAATGGACGCTGGCATCTTTGCCAAAAGTTGACCTACCAGGACTGGAAGGGAAGCGCACGTGGTAGCTCAGGGGTTTACTCACAAGGAACTTATGAACATGCTCACATCACAAACACCTTGCAACGTTTACTGTGTCATCTTTGTGCTATAAGGGGCTCATGTACCAAAAACGAGCTGCTGTTTTACCCTGAGTACCTGAAAATGAGTTGCGAATAGCTTGGAACATTAGAAAACATAACATAGCACCACTGTAGAGAAGGGACAGAACAACCCTGACGGGCTGCAATTGTCTTCCGCAATTGCATAAGGGGTAAGAAGATAGCAGGGGCTTTTACCTGTGCGCTCTAATTGCCGTGGATATTGTTATATGTGATATTATCGTGGATTTAGTTGCCTTGTGTTTCTTTAAAGATTGAAATGAATCTTGTTAATGTGCTAGAGTTGGCGTTGTGTCATTTTCAAAAACGTGGTTTTTCTTCGCGAGTAATAAATTCGTAAGAAATTACAATTAGCCGACATATTATTAATTTTTTAGAAACAAATCCTACTGATTTTGAAGTTATTCCGAAAACAACTCTACAGAAAACTAAGATAGTGACCGTTGTGACAATTCATCTTCATTCTCACTATCAGGTGTGACATTCACCCACCAAGCATAAGTGGTGTAACGGAACCAGGTTCGAATCCCGTGTTGTAATCTAGTGACCAACAATGCAGACTGGTCTCCAATGAAGTCCATTAGTTCTAGTTATGTTTGCAGTTCGCAGAAAAAAGAGAAAGAGGATATTAGAATCGAGTATAAAAAGAAACGCTGTATCTTTCTGACTAAACGAAGGTGGGAAGAAACGTCGTTCATTACCAATGTGTGTGGCAGATTTAGTTTGGTGACGCAGCGGTAAGTGTATACGTGGGAGAAATAATTAGAAACCGCGCTCTTTAACTGTATTACCATAAAAATATTTTATTGGTAAACTATTTGCTAACTTTTTAGAAGCAGGAAGAGCAAAGAAAAACGTAACCGACGGGGATTTAAAGCTCTGGGTCTTGGAAATTTCAAAAAAACTGTTTATCTGGAAGAGTAAATTTTTGAGCAACCTGTGCTTGGGTCTTCCAAAAGTCCCATAAAATTCAAATCAGGAAGATAAAATTCATTTCAAGAGAATTGATAAAAGAATAAAAATAAGACAAAGTAGTAGAAAGGTTTTTGGAAACAGCGAAAGAGCAATAGTCAAAGTATCCCACTTCCTGTGTTCAGATCAAAGCGGTTTCGAGCGCGAAATGAGATCAAAAAGGACATTATCTTTTGTTAGGTAGAAACATGCACAAACTGTTCCACAATGTATTAGTGCACTCACCCATTCATGCACTATTATGTCTGCTATTAATATGGATGGATCTATGTTTCCTAAATTATTTGTTGTACTGCAGGAGAATATTGACAGTTTAGGACCGAAAATATAATTGTGAAGGCAACGAAATGAGGAAAAACCATTCAACTTCTGTAGATTTCTCCCAGAACTATGGGGAAACTTCAAATTTGGATAAGCTTTTCTTCCGGCAATAGAAGTCTGTAAAATATCAAAATAATACCTAAGTGTGTTATAAAAGCAATTGCATTTTTAATTTGCATCCGTTTCACATTTGACATCAGACCATGATTTATCACCCAGGACTTTATTTAGGGCTAACACGTTAGAATTGCAACAATTACTTACACTCATGACCTTCGGTGTCAGGTTCTTCCACTGCTAAAGGCTATGCAGTACTTCCAGAGTTTGAAGACTAGATGGGAGATTAAGAAAGTCGGAGGTTCCACGATGTTTCGCATTCTTCTGTGTGAATATCAGGGAATTTTTCACCCGTTATTTGCAATAGTTGGGACTGTTGCAAAATTATTATAAAAGGCAGAGGGGGGAATTCACCATAAAAATCCTACAAGTACTTCATTGTACAGTACTTCTATATAAAGCAAGGAAGGTAAACAAAATCAATCGGATAGTCTTAAATAAGTTTCGTCCACTTAGTCGTTCATAGATAATATTATCCAAAAAAGATATTGTCCCTGTAGAATAATATTTCAACGTAATGTGGAGCTTACTGCCACAATTTAATCAATAATGAACAATGCCAAATTACTAAACCTTTCCTGATTGGGAATAAAAATTTCATGGTACCGTTAAATTATAGCTTGGTTTCTTCTATATTTATTCCAAACTGCATATTGATTATCTGAAATAAAGATACAGTGAAGGAAACTACTTAAATTATTCTTGCATATAAGGTAACTCTTTCCACATCCAAGACCTTAATACTATAAAGAACTCATTTCCAATGAAAAACGTTAGGCAAATGTTCTTCATGTGATACTATGATGCGTCATGGAATATAGACATAGTCAAATACAGTAGTGTTATTTTGCAATTATTACGTTTATTTGCAAATTTTACATATTGAATTAGTTTTGTTCTTAAGGCAGAAATTTTCTGCAGGTCAAATTTATTTATTGTAAGTTATAGACCTACTATACTCTAGCAAAATAGAGTTCAATGTTCTTGCAAACTTAATAATCTTACAAGAATTTTACAACTTCCGACTGGAAAAAGGAAGAAGAGTAGTTTGTTTGTCTAAAAAGGAACATAATTTTACCCTCCAAAACCAACAAAGCCAAGAAATGTTTTGTTAGTCTCCAGAAAAGGCTTGAAGCCAACACTATTTCGTGAGATGTACCTCTCACAGGTTAAAATAAATTGAAAATAGCTACTAAGAGACAGCTGAAGAATATGTTCCTGAAATACGTATTACTTGCCACATCACGCTGTCAAGATTGAGAAATCAAGTGAAGTCAAATAGAGAATAGTCTTCGGTGCACATATGAGTAACTTTCCATCTCTCAACTATGCACGATTGAAGGTGGTACAGGCGGTCTGGGTGGCTCGCTCGGTTAGACGCTGGCCTACTGATCCCAAGGTCGTGGGTTCAAATCCGGCCTAGATCGATAGTTTTTAAGTGTGCTTAAAAAGACAGCTCCATGTCAATAGATTTACTGGCACGTAAAAGAACGGCGGAACAAAATTCCGGCACATCGGCGACGCTGATGTGATCCTAGCAATTGGCACTGTCGTTAAAAGCAACAAAAATAAGAACGTGGTACAAATTTGTTACCAGAAATTTTGTTATTGTTGCTTCCTTTTCGTTCACAAAAACAAACCTTAATCAGCAATGGAACTCGAATCTTCTCACAGCTTAGCTTGGATAAGAAACATCGAAACGGGATTTGTTTGGTTCAGAGTCTACCAAGAAGAAAATGGAGAACGAGGGATGACGTTCGCCATTCGATCTCTCGTGTAGTTCCGTTCTACTTTAAGCCACTATCCAAGGACTCGCTTCCAATTCTGCTGGTAAATTTTCCTTGGTAGCGAGACTTTTGGACCAAAATACCTTCGTAGAAGACACTACTGTCAGTATTAATATAATCATGCTGTGCATGTACTACAACAAAACTGTGTTATTGAAGCAATTAAATTTCCAATGGCTAAATGGGCTACTAATTCTGAAGTATTTAATATATGGAGAGCTGAAGGACAGGGAATAAAAAAGAAATCTGGAGTTTTGGGGACAAATGTAACATTGAGTCAGGCAGTATTCTTTTGATACCAAGATATTTCTGATGACTTTCTAAACACGCCAGCTAAAAAACGCCCAATCTTGAGAACTATTTCAAGATTTTATGATCCCCTGGGTATGCTTTCACCAGTTTCAGTAGGAGGAAAAATTAAATTCCAGGATACATGGTTGGTGGAGATAGGTTGGGAGAGATTCTTACAACATTGCACGTAAGTGACACATTTGGGTATCAAACCTGTAACAAAAACCAAGCAGATCTTTCAAAAGACGCCACGTGAAAGTTAATCGCTTCCAGGGCTGCTTGGTGGCGAGACTGGTGGAGAGGATGGTTGGCATAAAATGGTGTTTGAGAAATGTTTTGGGTCGATCCCAAGTGACGGAAGAACGAATGAATGCTCTTCTCAAAATGACTGAAGTAGCCAACATAATAATACGATGAAACAGAATCACAGCCACTGACACCACTACACTTTTTTGTTTAAAAAGGCCAACAATCCTTACGTGTGAACCTGAGCCTATAATAAAGAATACAAACTCCACCAAAAGCAAGCAGAGGACGTATGGAATCGCTGGTCCAAGGAGCATCCGAGAGAACTTAGAAGTTTTCACGAAGTTTGTTAGCCTTAAAAAACTCAACTCAGCTAAAAATTTGAAACCTTGGTCCATAAAGTACGTCCCCGTCATACATGGAAGAAAGCGCATGTAGCACCTCGGTCATGGAAGAGGCGAAATGTAAGGACCTCCTCTCAGCACAATCGCACGTCTTTTCCAACTGGTCGTTCCTTTGGAGATCGCCTAGGGTGAGGACGATGTTGTGGAATAGATTTCAGACTGAACGTGATTTCACGCTTTATATATGTAAATTGTGTATAATCTGCTATCTTTTGTTTTGACAACTTTTCAAGATTTATTATTATACTATTTTTACACAAAACGAAGAAATTGAATATGTTGGTGAGAAAAGTTTCTACTCGAGTTTCTTTAAACCAACTAGTCTTCTATCGATCACGCAACAAGATTATTCACTTTAAGAGAACTGAAATATTATTGATGTGTACGAGTGTTCACAACTATGACATGCCATATATGTATTTTACACAAAAGAATCTTTGTCGTTATTCAAAGTTGTTACACCAAACACTTCTGCAAATAAATTCTGGAAAGCGTACCCTTGACTTCTACTATCGGAAGCAAAACATAAAAACTCGCTATTAGGCTGGCTAGTGCACACTCTTATAAAAAGAACAATCAAGCCCGTTCCTCCAGTCGATACTTCTAAATAAATGACACTCGGAAACAACAGCGATGCGCAGTTCCTTTATTTATTGTGCACGATCGTTGGTAAAATATTGCGGTGCAATTAATTTTGCCAATAAATATGAGGAAGAAGAAATTATCCTCAAACAGACAAATACTCTGAAAACCAAAACTATAAAGCTTTTTGTGTATCTATTTCAAACGTCACTGTCATAAAAATACAACCTATACTAATAGATGAGGAATGTGGCGAAGGCATAGCTATAAATATTCATCTAACGGAACAATTTCATCACTAATATGTGTTCAAATCCTTTGTCTGGCTACATCATACCCTTGTGAAAAGGCTTTCTTTATTTGTTAAAAAATAACCAACCCAGCTGGGAATCGAACCCGAAACATATAGGTAGTTTGAAGGAAATAATATTGTTAATAGTCTAAAGAACAATATCCATTAGTACCTGTTTTGCAAATACAATCCTACCACACAGTACCTCCTGATGGATAATACAATGACAAAAGCGTACCTTTTCAGGCTTTTTTAACATTTTAACTTGCTTCCATCTCCCTACCAGCCCATCTTTTCCCCAAACATTGCTGGAGTACTATTTATGGCAGCTGATATCAGTCTCTTCCAGTCTGAACCTTTTTCTACTCTATCTTTCAATACTCGTAACAATTCCTCTCCTGTTGTTTACTCCTTAAGGGTCATGTACAAGATTCAAAAGCAATTTGTGTACCGAAAGATTATCTTTTTCATCACAAATGGAGATTACCGAACCTTGTCGTTCATGTCTGTTGTCTCTTCCACTGCTGGAGAGTAGTTAACTAATTCGTCAATTTCATTTTGAATATCGTTTTAAATTACGTCTGGAATGTTTAGCACTCTATACTTGCCGATGTTAGGATAAACATATTGAGAACCTGATTCTGTTGGTGGCGCCGAGACCGAGCGGTTAGAGCGCTCACCTACCACCCAGGCGGCTCGGGTTCGATCCCGCATGTAGTATTCCTGGTGGACGAAGCGGTGTCTGGGCGGGTTTTCTACAGGTTCTCCTGTTTCCCCCGCCACTCATGCCACCAGCTGCTCATTTATCACCTTTCCAACCATCGATGTCGCCTGCATTTCATATCATCCTCTTCCTCACTATCATACCTAGTACTTGGCTGACCACCCGCTTCCAGGTCTTCACTCTGTCCGGTCCGTAAGTTCCTGTGCTCCTCGACAGGCGTCTGACCCTAGTCAGTGGCTTGTAAGTCCTAGGAGGTGCAAGTACTACACAAGGGGAGGGAAATCAGGTAAAGGAAACAAGAATGTTGGTTGGGACACATTATTGATACTGATACGGAAATTCATTTGATGTCAGTGGTGTACGTAGAGATTCATTTAATGCCAGCAGTCATATTCAATTTAAGACGAATAATTCGTAAATTATAGGAATAAAGTACTTTAGAATATTAATATTAATAATAATGATAAAGTAAAAGCAACAAACAATGATATTGAGATAAGTTATGGTTAATAAATGTAAATACAAGAATAAAACTATTGAAATAGGAGGTACGTTTGGGAACGAGATTAGCACCTAACGGACATTTTTTAGCTTAGCTTAGCTTCGCTTGGCTTACAATGCGCCACTAGCTACGTGTTTGTCCAAGGAGACAGATGCGTATTGTGACTTTGGTTGGGTGTAAGGTAAAGAAGACAGATGTAGTCGAGATAAAGAAACACTTTTATTTCCGTAAACAGTAACTTTTTACACTCGTTGCAACAGCAAGAAAGTCTTTTCCGATTCACTAACAGCACGGCTCCAAATTCGTCACAAACTGTCTCTTCTTTCCGTCGGCACGACTACTCAACGCTTCGCATACGTCTCTTCTTTCCGTCGGCACGACTACTCAACGGTTCACATACGTCTGTCCTTTCCGTCGGCACGACTACTCAACGCTTCACATACGTCTGACTCCTCTTCTGTCGCACTTTACCGCTATTTATATCTCCCAGGCACTATTCTGGAAAGTTCAATTATTGCGGTGAAATACAAAGCAGAGAAGATTCTCGAAGTCTCTATCCTTTTCTCTCTTTCGGCAAGCGCCCCAACAATGCGGCCATGCTCTGTCTCTTTCCTTCGGCTCCTTTGCGGTAGTGCCGACAATAATGCGATGGGTGACACTGCTGTTGTCGGCAATTAGATGCGGCGGGCGCGGTGACAGTACGGAGAATTTGAGCAAATGGAAGTGATCTAAATTTGATAGTATTTGCGGATAAACCAAAAAGGTTTAACACAGTGTACATTTATACAAGTGAAGTATGGGTGAACAGTGAATTAGTATTTTAAGAAGACTAGTGGTCCGCACATTTCGTCACAAATGTAAACGCGTTGCGACATTAAAGTTTGTACGAAGTGTCTATCTGTTGCAATTTTTCGTAATACCTGAGGTTAAGGCTTCAATTGCTCAATCCAGCCCGGGAAGATTATCTACAAGAACTTCAAGTACGGAGTGTAATATCTACTTTAAACCATCACTCCAACAATGCACCAACCGTCGATCCAACCATTGTAACAAAGTGTGTTACTAGCTGGCAACCATAACTGTAGCAAGATAATACTTGTTACCACCAGGAACATTAATGTGTGAGCCAAGGTGGTGTGAGCGGAGAACTTCGACATCGGAAGCCAGGTAACATTAAATTTGTTTCTACTATCACCTCAGCGTGGGGCTTCAAAAGTTCAACGGTCGCCCCAACAGCTGTAACAAACTTATTTTTGTTACAACACACATTTATACTTTCGAGCACAATGAACATCTCATTCTTGCTACTTTCTCTACTACGTATAGTAAGTAGGGGAAGTGTTGTAACCGAACCAAAAATTCGATGTTGAGATTTCACCGGAAATATATGTTTTTGGGCCCTCTGAATCCAAACAAAGCAATTTTAGAAAAAGTTCAGTGTGTGTATGTGTTTATGAACAGCATAACTCAAAAACGAAAAGTCGGTTAAAAACCAAAGGTGGTATGTAAGTTTAATATCTTTTAGGGATGCGACACGAAGATTTTGAAGAAAATTGCTTCATACTAAACTACGTTTTCCGTGGAAAATTTTTGAACAGTTTGATTTTGTGAAAAATTGCTTTAACGAGTTCGATTAAAATGTTATAACGATATTTAAGATATTTTTATGGTAAATGAAATGTATATTTTGAATTTTCTAGCTATAGCCTATGTAGTCCTCTTTAATCTTGATGACTTTTGGATAACTCATAAACCGTAAGGAATAGACCAAATCTTACTATACAAAATGTAGATCTCGTTAAAACACACAATTTATGTCCAAATGCATTCTTTTGAAGTGAACCATTTCAGAGACAACCCTTGTTATTTCTGTGAGTTTTACAATTCATGGACTTTTCTCAAATGGAAGATCGTTGTTCACTTTTTCATCTCTTGGGGCCGTGTAAGGAGAACCAAATAACAAAGCTTTAAAAGATTTGACTATCGCTCAAAGCCTACTGTACTCCCATACTCCCCTTACACCTAAAAGATAATCACCAATAACAATTTGTGCAACCGTTTATCTCAACTAAGAGGAATAAAAGTTTGTAAGAATAGTTAGTACAAGAACAGAGAAAGTCATGCGAGTGTAACATTTTTTTTCACTACAGAAAATGTGTTTCTGCTTTCACTGAGCTCTAATTGGAGTCTGATTTTGAAAACGTTACTGTAAGCAGAACTCACAGTACTCGGAAAAGGGACTGAGCAATCGTTGATGATGCTGTCTAAGCAAAGGTAGGGATGTGCCGTGGAAGTTGCGTCACAGTTCAGGCGCTGTCTCGCGAATCCAGCATTTGCGATATCTCATGCACTTTGTTACTTATTTTAATAATGAGAGCAATGTGGGTATTTTAGAGTCATAAATCAGTTTAATAATTTTTATGAACTTACTATTAAATCTGCTTCCAAAGTAGTTTCAGTAGAAATCCATAATAAACTAATTTTAGTGTAATCGGCATTTGCCTATTTTGTTCCTTGGTTTTAATGGGAGGCTTTGTATAGATAAGGATAAACATGGCTCATGCTTACTGGAATAAAATGTGCTGTGGCTAATACTGTCGAGCGTAGCTCTAATTTTCCTCTGTATTAATCATGTTTCTGAACTATTAATAAAATAGGAACAACCAAATAACCATGTTTAATTGAGTTATTACTCAATGTTCGGAATATGTGCATACCTTTTCGGACGTATAAAGAAAAAGCAGACACAAAATTGAACGCCGACTGGAACTAAATGGAATGTTATGTTCTTATAAGAGTCAACTAATGTTTTTGAGGGAAATTCCTGTTCTCACACTGACGTCATTGTTTCCAAAGCTAGTCGCAGGAGAGAGACAGATTTCTGATGTTTTCAACTTTTAGGAAACGAGTGATCTTAGCTATGAGTGATTTAACTTTAACACTGTGGAAATAAACGAGTAACTGAAAGAGGCAAGAGGAGCTTCACCAGTAGTTTCTTTTACTTGGCGTATATAATCAATTAAAGTGCTTAATATCAACATGATTGCAAAGATAAAGCTACGAATGCAACGTCCTGACTCCTCAAAGCAGGGTTAGGAGAAGCTTCAACTTCTCGAGTAACTAGCCTGCAGAGCTAGTAACTGGAGTGCTAGAGTCGATCTGGACGGCTCAGCTGGCCTACTGATCCCAAGGTCGCGGGTTCAAATCCGGGCCCAGTACGATGATTTTTAAGTGTGCTTAAAAACGAGAGCTCCATGTTAGTAGATTTACTGATGTGATCCTGGCAATTGACAGCGTCGTTAAACAGTAAAATAATTTAATTTTAATGGAGTGCTAGATATTCGGCAGCCTCACCTAGGTTATAGGGGTGTAGAGCAGTTGCGCTCCGAAACCCTTTTAACAGACCTAGGTGTAACATCAGTTGCGCTCCAAACTCCTTATAACCGACTCGGGTAATTACACGAGTTGCGCTCCAAACACCTTGAAGAGGAACACATCGGCGTTTGTTAGACAAGGTATAAATAAGGCATAAACTACATAGAACTCCTTTCTCGCTTGAACTGTATTCGGAGCTTGCCTCACTAAACTCTTGACGCTTGTTATTGAAAATACGTGCCAACCTCTGTCACCATTCCTCGCGCGATCGTCATACGACATGGATCAAATTGAGCATATGAAAAGTGAGAAAGGAAGTGGTTTGATTGTAGCGTGGAGTGGCTTGGAAATGCACTATTTTACACGTTTTTGCTCTCTGAGGAGTACCTATCTATTGGCGCAATGTAAGTTTTTACTCTCCGACAAGTGCCAATTTATTAGTACAATATAAGTTTTTACTCTGACGAGTGCCATTATTGGTACGATACTTAAACAGCAGTTTTAACCACACCCGCTGAAATGACAAAGTCCTAAGTCTCTACAAAACGGGAAGGAAATGCTGAAGTGCAAAAACTAACCGCCGAGCGCAACTGATGTACTCCGGGTTATAGGTAGTCTTCCCGGATGGTTTGAAGCGCGTAAGTACCATATCGACTTCCGTCCCCTGTGTAACAGCAGGTGGGGGGGGGGGGGCTTTTTAGGAAACAAGGTATCAGCCCTAATTGGAACGCCCACGGAAGGATTCCGCCTTCCCTGGTTTTAGAGGCGAGAGGTTCGGCTCTCTGGTAGATCCCTTGCGCATTTAAGGCCGTAGGTAAAATGTTGATGCAAATACTTGTTCTGAAATAGTTGAGTCGTGCTTCAAAATATTCTTATCTATTAATCATGTCTAAAACGCATAATTTATAACAGGTATTATGCGCACAAATTATAACAGCAGCAACAACAACAACAACAACAACAACAACAATAATAATAATAATAATAATAGTAATAATAATAATAATAATAATAATAATAATAATAATAATAATAATAATAATAATAATAATAATAATAATAATAATAATAATAATAATAATAATAATAATAATAATAATAATAATAATAATAATAATAATAATAATAATAATAATAATAATAATAATAATAATAATAATAATAATAATAATAATAATAATAATAATAATAATAATAATAATAATAATAATAATAATAATAATAATAATAATAATAATAATAATAATAATAATAATAATAATAATAATAATAATAATAATAATAATAATAATAATAATAATAATAATAATAATAATAATAATAATAATAATAATAATAATAATAATAATAATAATAATAATAATAATAATAATAATAATAATAATAATACATAAAAGTATTACAGTTTGGAGAAACGTTTTTGCATAATGGTGCCCTGTCATAATTTAACTTCTACCGTAAGTAAAATCGCTGCCTTTTGGGCCAATTTTTAACTCTGGTAAAATTAATGAAAAGCCATTATAGTATCAGTATTGGCAAGACGGTGAAATTTCACTCCGCTGTTTAGGTGTTCCCACTTAGCAAACTTATTTTTAATATTAAATATTTTGTGACTCAAAGTAAAAAATCGCACAAAAATGTTCTGCGTGCATCCTAAAATACCTAAGTGGAAAATACTTTTTCAAGAGTAGCTGCAGCGAATTTTATTAAAATGGCATATTTAAAGTATTAACATGGTAAATATAATTATACATGTGTTTTTCGTAAATAGACTGCCAAGTTCTTTTTATTTTCTTTGGATGTTATGTTTGAGAAACCGTAGTTTTACCTCAAGAAGAGTGTGGTGCTCGTTGAAATGCCCAAGTGTTAAATAAGTGTTTCATAGCATTAACTATTTCCGTGAGAAATTCGCTCTTTTCAGTCTCCAATGCCGTTCTTTTGTTTCAATCTACCTCATTTCCCAAGCGGACATCTACATAATCAGGATGCCCAGCCCTGGCATCTTATGCACAAATGACGTCACCGTCATACTCCATTCTCCCTACTTCGCTTTGTTAATGAATTCCCCTTAACTCATTCAGGTAACCAAGCATTAGAGAAGTTTGCTTTCGAGTCCCTTGAGTCGGCGAAAAGTAGGTATAGCGGAAACAGATTATCGGCAGTTCCCAAGAATTCAATATGGCCGACATTACACTAAACTGCAGACTGCATTACACCAAAGAGCGGTACTGCCAGCCTACATAATAAAAGCATTATTTCTAACCCAAATACCACAGGGTTAAAGTAACATGCTTTCAAATGATGTTTGAACATCGTCACCACACAACACATGATATACCCATGTTAGGTAGATCTTGGATAAAATCACTTTCGAACGTTAAATATCGTAATATATCTAATGACTACTGTGATGCGAACGCATAACTAAGGTCGTGAGGCAAGACGAGCAATTCCCCTACCTACAAAGTGGCAATCTTTACCTGAAAGACTGATGGTGGAGGAAGTTGCGCGATCATGTATGCGCAGAAGTCATAATGTTTCCGTCCACAAAGAAGTGAAGTTCGCTAGTATAGCTTTAGTGCATATTGCTAATTATATATATATATATATATATATATATATATATATATATATATATATATAAATTAACATTATAACGAACAAAGTGATTTGGCTGTAACTATGGCTATGTGCCAACAATCATATTCATATAAACTGCAGTTGTTTCTGTAGCACGCTGTTATAGTAATGATTACCCATTTGCGGCAAGCCCGTACACCTCCTCCCCCCCTCAACCATAGCATGAGGGAGGGAAGGAAAACAGCTTCCCCTATGCGCAAGAGATGTTCATGTCGGACCTCACGAGCTATAAACATAACTGCATATACTGCCCTAAAACAATTCAAGAAAACACCACGCAAACACGAGTAATACAATGGCATCCACAGATTAATACGGCGTCTAAACAGAATCTTGTTTTAAAATATATTTGTTGGCTTCGCTGCAACGGGTTCAAAAACAAGGGCTTCTGTGGCAACATTACGGATGCAATAACACCAACTATGGCCGTAGCTTTACCATGGTTATATTTTACGTACAGTTGGCGGTACTAATGCAATCTAACGATGGAATATCACCAAATATAATCAGACCACGCCATAATGGGGGGGGGGGGGGGGGTGATGTCACAGTTGGTTTTTGGGGTATTCCAAGTTGTTTCCACTATACACCCTCCCCTCTTTTGCACAAGGTTGTCCATCACTGTACCTAACAGTTGACTGTCATATATCCTTTATGCTCTCTGAAAAATCTGCATTGAAACCATTTATACTGTCTTATTACCAAATGGACATTTTATTTAATTTCTTTGTTCTTATCAGGTCGAAACTAGTTGCTTCATCTATTATGCTTAAACAGAATTTGAATTTTATTAAATAGGAAGTAAATACGAGTAAACTTCACGATGCAATAAATTGGTTGGATTCATATGCCTTTCTCTATTGTCTCCTCTACAAAATATTGTTACAAATGTTTATTATTCTATGTAGTTCTCGTTAATTTAGATAAACTTACAATTCGCGTTTATTAATTTCGTTTTAGGACACAGCAGATAAAGCGATAGATTCTTAAAGAGCGTGTTGCTATGTTTAGGCTTTGAAATTCCATGCCCTTTGCTTGAAAGGAAAGAAAAAAGAAAAATTGCCCTTTTGAGAAAAATGCAAGTATTAGAAAATTTAAACCAATAACAAGGAATATGTCGGGAATGGTTAACCCCACAAAATGCATTTGAGTACATATATTGCGTATGTTGACGAGATTTACAATGTGCGTGCAGCAAAATTTTGTTCGACACTTATGGTTTATCAACTATAGAAAATTGATTTAGAACGAAGAGTAATTTAAAGGATATTCTCAGAAAATCCACGATATAAACTTCATTTGCCATCCAAACATGACATTTTAAGCAACCGTCAAGAGCCATTTCTGAGAAAATAAAAAAAGCAACGGAAAGTTTGGCATGGGGATATTCTTAAAAATATTCGTGTGGCATCCTTGGAAGATACCTAACTTAAGTACCAAATTTGATATTTAACCCAAGTTTCGTTTTGAGTAGCACTGTCTACAGACACACATACGTCGATTCTTTTTTGTAAAGTATTTTTCCTGGAGTCTCAAAATATGTATTATGGTGACATCTTGGTATAGAGTTCTTGGATGGACTGCAATGCTTCCTTTCCATATTTACAGGTAAGTAGTAGAGGAAAAAATACATTGTTTTAGAGAAGGGGTTTATTTAGATGTTTCTAAATATAAATTTATCTACAACTCGTTTGTTCGCTTGGTGCCATGGGAGCAGAACACAGGGACGTTGAACACGTCATACAACCTGAAGCATGCATCACAAGTAGTAGAACACCCACCATCAATAATGCTTTTGTTTCCCTCTATATTTGTAAGAAAGAAAGGGGGGAGAATGAAAATTTTTAAGCCACCAAAATTGTAAGAATCCACTACGCAGCATGCTATAAATTACCATTGTATGATCTGCGCTATATATTTAATATTTACCTGTTGATCAGATATTTAAAATTTTCTCCATAGTATATGGGGAGCTGAGTATATAAGAGTGACTAGCTTTTTCTTAAAGAATTTATGTTGGCTATGATTGCCTAATAGCTTTAGGTAGCATGGGAGGTTGTTATATATTTTTACTGCAGAGCAATAACATCCTTTTTGAAACCGTTTTAAGTTATTTACTGATCGATACAGAACGTCCGCAAGCCTCATACTGTGATCATGTACAGCAAGGTGTGTTGTGAAGTTATCATAATTATCTGTAAGATAATTCAACAGAGAATATATGTATTAACCAGCAGGAGTAAGGACTTTTTGAGCTCTAAATAACAATTAATATAAGAATGACGGGAAACAATACCACAAATAGCACGTATGGCCCTTTTTTGTATACTTAATGTATTTTATTGTAAAAAAGCGTAGTGTGCTTTTTAGCTATTTTTATCGTATCTTTACTTTTATAAACAGCTACCAATGAACTTTTTATAACATTTGATATCATGTGCCCCACGCTTTTTTACAATAAAATATATTAAGTATGAAGAACAAATTCTTCATACTTAAAAATTACTTTCTACTTTTTAGTTCGGCTTGTTAGTTTTTTAAAAATATAATTTATGTTTCACTTTTTTAGTCTCAAGTTTTTCTTTTCAATTTTTTTCAGAACTTTTAATTTGAAATCTTTTAGAAATTTCGGAATTTGAAATTTCTTTCATATATTTGTTTGAAAATTTTCAAATCACCTTTTTTGGGACAGTATTACATCACAATTACTGATTTAACTACACTATCGGCTGTTGTGGACTTCCTCCCCCTAAATCTCGTGTCCCTCTCAGTGTAACTTGTGTCGATTTCTTAACTACTAGTTGTTGTGGGTATCTAGGCCCTGTATGAACTCCGGTCTGTGATATTTCCCCTGATCTCATGTTTCTTTCAGGTCCTTTCTCTGGGCATCTGTATCATCCAATATATGTGTAACTTATATATTTTAACGAGCAATTCTTGTAGGTATAGATATATATTCCGCGCATTGGAAAAGGCTCTAACGATTTCGATCAAATTTTATATTCAGATAAGGTTTTGCTTTTTAAGTTTACCTATATAGGTGTCATTCCTTCAAAAACGGGATTTTACATAAAAATAGCATTTTTTATTCCCGCTTCTACAGAGCAATTAAAACTTATTTTGGCTTTTTTGTCTCTTCTAATGGACTGATTTCAACAAACAAAGTAGAATTTTAAATTCCTCTTCCGAGGCTATCAGAATACAGTAATAAAGTTCACCTGTCTTAGTCTACGCGTAACAGCCACAATTATTCGAAACCTTATTTTGGTCATAATTTCTCTATTCATGGGCCAATTTCAACAAACAGGTCAGGGTATAAAAGGTCTTGTCAAGAGCTTTCAGAAAACCTAAAGAAAGTTGACTTGGCTGTCTTAGTCTGCGTGTAACAGTCACAATTAGTCGAAACCTTATTTTGACCATAATTTCTCTGTTAATCGATTTCAGCAAACGAGCTAGCATTTTAAAGTCCTGTTCCAGGGCCATCAGAATACAGTAAGAAAGTTGACCTAGTTTGTGCTACAGCTCGCCCCGTCTATATGTTTGAAATAGAAATACGTTTTACATTTTACGACTGAAATGATGGTGCTTATGAAATATTTATATGATCTCTATATCTGCTGTATCTCGAAAATGACTTAACAATTGGGACAAACATTTTTATTTAGTTAACGTTTTGCTTTTCAGGTTTATCGCAATAAGTATCTTCTCCCAAAAGACAAGATTTCACAAAAAGGGGGGAAAACACGCCGAGCGAAGCTCAGTCACCCAGGTATTTTACTTAATTAAAGCAATTTTCAAGGTGCATGTAGAAATGCGCCTTAGCGACATCTAAGATGTAATAACTGTACCGTTTTCTATAAATTTAGATTAGTCATTCTTTATTCTGACGATCCTGGTCAGGCAATTGGGACAAAATCATCATGATATATTCTCATCGATCCTTAACACGGGTGCAAATTTTCAAGTCAATCAGACAACTCTTAGTTGGAGAAAATTACGTCGAAAGATTCTGTTACATTGATAAATGTATCAAGTAATTTTTTTATCCTAATCAGAACATTAGGACAAAGTCATATTATTATTATTATTATTATTATTATTATTATTATTATTATTATTATTATTATTATTATTATTATTATTATTATTATTATTATTATTATTATTATTATTATTATTATTATTATTATTATTATTATTATTATTATTATTATTATTATTATTATTATTATTATTATTATTATTATTATTATTATTATTATTATTATTATTATTATTATTATTATTATTATTATTATTATTATTATTATTATTATTATTATTATTATTATTATTATTATTATTATTATTATTATTATTATTATTATTATTATTATTATTATTATTATTATTATTATTATTATTATTATTATTATTATTATTATTATTATTATTATTATTATTATTATTATTATTATTATTATTATTATTATTATTATTATTATTATTATTATTATTATTATTATTATTATTATTATTATTATTATTATTATTATTATTATTATTATTATTATTATTATTATTATTATTATTATTATTATTATTATTATTATTATTATTATTATTATTATTATTATTATTATTATTATTATTATTATTATTATTATTATTATTATTATTATTATTATTATTATTATTATTATTATTATTATTATTACTACTACTATTACTATTATTATTATTATTATTAATTATTATTATTACTACTATTATTATTATTAGTAGTAGTAGTAGTAGTAGTATTAGTATTGTATTGTATTGTATTGTATTGTATTGTATTGTATTGTATTGTTATTGGTCTTTGACACGTGTGCAAATTTTCAAGTCAATCAGACGACTTTAAGTTGCTGAAAATTATGTCGAAAGATTTCTTTGCATTGGTAAATTTAGTTTATTCATTTTTTTATTCTGAAGATCCTAGTCAGCACATTAGGACAAATTCAAGATGTTATGGTGTCATCAATCCTTGACATGTGTGCAAATTTTCAAGTCAATCAGACGTCTCAAGTTGGTGAAAATTACGTTACATTGTTAAAGTTAGCCAAGTCACAATTTTATCCTGATAATACTTGTCAGAACATTAGGACAAAGTCGTGATATTATTGTATTGTTATCGGTCCTTGTCATGCGTGCAAATTTTCAGATCAATCAGACGACTCAAGTTGGTGAAAATTACGTTATATTGATAAATTTAGCTAAGTCCTTTTTTATCCAAATTATCCTGGTCAGGAACTTAGGAAAAAGTTATGATATTATTGTATTGTCACTGGTCCTTGACATGTATACACATTTTTATGTTAATCAGACGACTGTAAGTTGATGAAAATTACGTGGAAAGATTCCATTGCATTGATAAATTTAGCTGATTAATTTTTTTTAAATCCTGGTCAGGACCTTAGGATGAAGTTATGATATTGTGTTGTCATTGATCCTTGATACGTGTGCAAATGTTCAAGTCAGACTACTCTAAGTGGGTGAAAATTACGTCGAATGATTCCGTTACATACATATAAACATACAGGTGAAGCTAATATAAAGCCTGTAGAAAAAAGCAAAACTGATGTAAATTTTCGCTGTTGCGAAGGTCTTTGACCTACGCATTTTTTAGGCAAAAAGATGTAAAATACCAAATTTACGATGATAATCTTTAAAGGTAGGAATCCATGTAAAATTATGAATCGATTTTTTGAGCTATCATTATATAAATTACATGACAATTTATATTAACGGTTATTTATAAAATATTACTATCTGTAACATTCTACATAAGATAATAAGATACACTGAACATTACGAAGTAGAAAAATAGAACTTAAAAGTATTCATTGCTTGCGTAAGACAAGCTAAAGATTACATTTTAGCGAAATTCACAGAAAAGTGAAGTATATCCTCTCATCTATTTTTGCCTATAGTGGTTTTCTTGGCCTAAATGCATTGTATCAACACACATTCTTGGTCTCTTAAGATTCTATAGAAAAATAAGGGTTATCAATTACATTAACTGTGCAGTAAGTTAAAATCACCGTTCTGTGTAATTATCACAACTTTCTAAAAGACTCTTCTCACTTAACAATACGAATTTTCTAATAAGGTTTCATCCCCCAGTTCTTTCTTAAAGGAAAGATTATTTAGTTCATGATTAAGAATTTTACATCACAATGTACAGCAATCCAAAAACACTTCATAATAGAGGTTTGCCAACAGTATTTACAATGTCTAGGAAATAAAAGTACCTATCTGATTTTTAAAGCGCATATTCTCATTTACCTAGCTTTCGCCGTGATACACATACATATTTCAAATATTTTAGGTCTGAATCAACTGCTTTATAGTCGGCTTTCTAAGTACTGCATCTTACATAATTATTTTTAGACAGTCCACCGAAATGATGCATTTCACTGACCGTCAAATGAAGCGCTCTCCAGCAAAAGGGCAACCAGGGTTTTTATAGAAATGTAGGTTCCTTAGTTGTTTTGATTGGACTTTGTTACAAATATATTTGTCTAGCAGGATCGATCGATTATGCTGTTTGCTGGTGAACTGTTCAGAAGTATCTAAAAATTCCTCATTTCCATAATTGAAAGGAAGCATGCAACTTTTGTAAATGTAATTAATTTACAGTTGCAATTATTATATCTAAAGAGCTTTTAAGAACACAGGGGGACGATCCATTTAATAGCTAAATTTATTAAAATCGTTAAAACATTAGTATATAATTCTCGCTTCTTATAGTACGAATTCTCTATAAAATCGCCACCTATTTATTTTTTGAAATTATTTTCTTAGTTCATATAAACGGTTAAGGATAATGCATTTTTACATTACATTAATTCGTTGTTAATTATTTTCTAAGTTCTTGCTCTTTCAGGGGTGTCTTAACTTAACACAAATTTGGCGCATTTGACGAATATCTACATTACACAAGAGAATGCCAACGTTGCCCACCATTCACTGCGCATGCGTTTAATGATTTCACCATAGTACGGAAAATGTTCAAAATAAGGAGAACAAACTTGCTGTCACACTTTTCGTAATCCTGAAAGAACACTGTGCAATACACTTTTAGTATCGACAAGGCAGAAATCACAGCGAATATGTCATGTAACAGACGACTATCGATTATCAGTCATTTGTCACTATTTTGAAACAGGTTGACACCGCTGCACAGTTATTATCCGTGTATTGTTTCCGAGCTGCTATTCGTGTTTTATTGCTGGACTTCATTTTGAAAGAAGGCGCACGAAACCTGCATGCCGATGACGCAATTTGTTGATGACGGTGGAATGCGCATCTCTTGCCAAAAATCAAATATGGGTATCACCATGATGTAATACCGGCGAAAAACACCGAATCAACTTTATATTACTAAAATGCTCTGTAAATGAAATCTAAATAGAGAAATACTTTAAACAAATGGTACGATCGTTACCTCATTACTGCACTAACACTTGTTTTGTCACTTCAGATATGTTGTTTTGGTGGAGCATGCACTGTAGGTATAGGTGTGAACAATCTTCTGTAGAGAACCATGTGGCGGTTCCAAAAGTGTTTCTAGGTTATAATCGCTGTACATACCATCGTAGTGGTCGTGGTGGTGGCGTAAAAGATCCCAAACTCCGGGAAGACTATGGGACCTTCGAGGAACCAGTCCACCATCGTTTCCATGGTCACCACTTTGAATCGTAGAAACACCGCATGATACACTTACCGCATCCGAACTGCACCATCATCGTGGACGGTGACTCGAAGTCGCCGTCGCCCGGCCGCCGCGGGAACAAAATCGAGTCGAGAAGCGTCGAGACAGCGCCTCCCGCGGAGACGTGGTGCACTACATCGACACTGCAGCACCTCAGTGCGCAAGCGCCCTACTGCTAGATCACATGGCAGGTCTCCTCCCGCCTTGGATATTGACAGTTCCAGCTATACGTATATGGTCTTCCATAAAACGGATTTGCTTGAATTTTTGTTCTACTGACGAAGTGATAGAATAAAACGAATATTTCCACTATATGACTATAACATCGGAGTAATGTTTTCTGCAGACAACTTTATTTATTTCAAGCCTATGTCAGCAATTTTCGGCTTTAAATTCTTACGCCCATAACTGAAAACAGACACAAAATAAATCACACCTAAGGACGTTTTTCGCGTGTCCCATCTGAATATACGCTGTTGTGAAATCTTCAATGAACAAAATGAATGAATGGATGACTTTCGTTGTAATCCTTTAATGAACTGCGTTTTAGGCGTCAACTCCTCTTGACACTGAAAAAATTAAAATTAAAATGGAGAGAAATTATCCATAAATTAATGCAGTACGAAGCAGTGATTGCATCTAAATTATGCGCATAAAACAGATATAGCTCTTTAAACAGTTGTTACTATTTTATAATAATAATAATAATAATAATAATAATAATAATAATAATAATAATAATAATAATAATAATAATAATAATAATAATAATAATAATAATAATAATAATAATAATAATAATAATAATAATAATAATAATAATAATAATAATAATAATAATAATAATAATAATAATAATAATAATAATAATAATAATAATAATAATAATAATAATAATAATAATAATAATAATAATAATAATAATAATAATAATAATAATAATAATAATAATAATAATAATAATAATAATAATAATAATAATAATAATAATAACAACAACAACACACCAGTATAGTAACATGGGTATCCCATAAGATATTATACAAGAACATCGTTCATAAGCCCGGTAGGTAGAGTAACCAACTTAATTTGCCATGGTTACTGCCGAAATGAATTATCGCGCCTAAAACCCCTTTACTTTCTCACGAGCTTAGAAATATTTCTATCAAAAGCTTCATGTTGAAGATTAAGCTTGCTAAATTTGTTGAATATTGGCAAATCCACTGTTCATCTTGAAAATGCTGCACCAGATCGGATTTCAATTTTGTAAGGAAACATTTTACATATTTTTTAGTTCAAAAGTACGAGCCAATACGCGTTCTCGCGATAACCAGGGCACCTAGATGTGCAAAAACAATTGAGTGTGTACAGCTTCTATCTCCACATACACTTTTTTTAAGAGACGGGAGTTCAGAACAGTACACTTTAAAACATCCCCTCCCGCTGTATGTTCCGGTAATTGTATACATCTTATAATTTCTTCAGCACTTTTCTCACGTCAAAATACCGTACACAAGACCTCAGCATCATCAGACTGATTCTTAGATTTGAATTGCAAATATTATGTCCATTTTAATACTCACAACTTTTGTTTAATAACATCTTGTGCCATAGCATGTGCCCTACCCTTATAATAATAATAATAATAATAATAATAATAATAATAATAATAATAATAATAATAATAATAATAATAATAATAATAATAATAATAATAATAATAATAATAATAATAATAATAATAATAATAATAATAATAATAATAATAATAATAATAATAATAAAAATAATAATAATAAAAATAATAATAATAATAATAATAATAATAATAATAATAATAATAATAATAATAATAATAATAGTAATAATAATAATAATAATAATAATAATAATAATAATAATAATAATAATAATAATAATAATAATAATAATAATAATAATAAATAATAATAATAGTAATACTAATAATACTAATACTAATAATAAAAATAACAACAATAATAACAATAATAATAACAATAACAATGATGATAATTTCCCTAGGACGTCTTCCCCTTATTCAGAGGTTACCCTCATCGCCCGGCCGCTGCGTCCTCCAGCCGCAGCCAAGGCCACGAGGAGTGCAGGTTGGGGGTGGCGAGGGTCAGCACGCCGACTCCCCGACTTATAACAATAATAATAATAATAATAATAATAATAATAATAATAATAATAATAATAATAATAATAATAATAATAATAATAATAATAATAATAATAATAATAATAATAATAATAATAATAATAATAATAATAATAATAATAATAATAATAATAATAATAATAATAATAATAATAATAATAATAATAATAATAATAATAATAATAATAATTCGGAATGATTTTGATTACTTTAGTGGAAGTTTTGTATAATACTTTATCTGCTATAATCACAGATTCAACTGCGGTATACGGTTGTTTATTTCTCGATATTGGTAACACCAGCTCTCCGCTGCCGTCTTTGTTGATGTAAAATTGCGTTTGAACTTTTATCTGTTTCTGCGTTGCACCTGAAAATCCGACTGACTTGTCTCCATAATCGCCATGATGGATTACCAAGTGCCTGTAAAGTAGGGATGGCTTCAGAGAATTATATCATTGGAATATATTTTTGGGTGGCGCCGTGGCCGAGCGGTTTGAGCGTTCACCTACCACCTAGGCGACCCGCATGTGGACGAAGCGGCGTCAGAGCGGATTTTCTCCGGGTTCTCCGGTTTCCCCCGTCACTCATTCCACCATTGCTTCATTATCACCTTTCCAATCATCCATTTCGCCTGCATTTCATATCAACCTCTTCCTCACTATCATACCTGGTGCTTCGCTGACCACCCGCTTCCAGGTCTTCACTCTGGTCCCTAGGTTCCTGTGCTCCCCTAAAGGCGCCTGACCCTAGACACAGGCTTGTAAATCCTAGGGATTGTATGTCTTGCATAAGGGGTGGGTAATCAGGTGAAGAATATATTATTGGTTACTAATAGTGCAAGGGGGAAGAGGTGGATAACACATATTTGATAGGAATCCATATTTAATGTACAGTTCACTATAATATGTGTATTCCACATTTCTCGGGCTTTTCGACTTGCTCATTGATCAAAACTTCAACACTATTTTTACCGATGTCCCATGGATGGAACACTCGTCGCACTTTCCACTAGCGGTGTTTGAAACAGTATCGCCACTATCACTTGTTTTCTTGATTTTACGTTTCCCTCTTATAAAGAAGATGTTCATCTTACAGCAGAAGTTAAAATATGTAGTCCACTACAACGGTAATAAAAATAAATTCAACGGCGGTAATCTGAAAATCAGCTTCCGAAGAATGAGATATTAGACTTTGAGTAAATAAAACGAACCTCCAAATAACAGTCACGAACATAAACCGAGTACTGAAAAACTGTAATCAGTCAAAAACGCACATTCGCACTGTTAATATATATATATATATATTTTGTAGTCGACATTTGAACAAATGATTAGCGAGCGCAACTGTAAGATATCATTGTTGGGTAGACAATTCAAATCTCTGGCTGAAATATTTTTCCTTATTTGTGATTATTCAAGAAACATTTTATACTCACTGTATGTTTATTTTCGATTTTACTATTTTTCGTTATTTGTGATTATTCAGGAAACCCCTTATATTGACTGTATGCGTATTTTAAATTTTACATACTCCCTAAAAAGTCTTCGCATACCCCTGGAGATACGCGTGCCCCAGGTTGAATGTCTGTCCTACGGGAATGGGGAATAATCCTGGCTAAAGAAACATCCCCACCCCCAGGCAGGGAGCAAACCCTAGACCCCTGTATTTGAAGGATAGGACAGAGGCAGTCTGCCATTTTCACTTCTAATCACTCACAAACGCGATCAAAGCTGTGATAGTGAGTATACATTTCATCATAGAAGTATGTCACAAAGACGCTATATTATACCGTAAAATGTTTTATCATATTGTGATCACATTTCTGTGTCTCACAAATGTGATAGTATAATTAACAGCCAATTATCCCAGTATTGTTTATCATTTTCTTTTGTTCCTAGTTGATCAACACTAAAAAAAAAAAAAAAAAAAAAAAAAAAAAAAAAAAAAAAAAAAAAAAAAAAAAGAGCTTCTCTTACATTGAACAATTATGTAACGGAAGCATTAATATTATTATGGTCTCTCCATGAAGTAATGTAATGAATACGTTAGTGGTTTCATGCACCGGTACCCCTAATAATATTTAGATAGAAACCATTTGTGATAAAAAAAATTCCCAATCAAAATGCTCCTGTTGCTTGACTAACCAAAGCAATCAAAGCAATAGTTTTCTAGTTAGAAAATCCCAGGGACCCGCATGTGGTATTCGTGGTGGACGAAGCGGCGTCAGGGCGGGTTTTCTCCGGGTACTCCGGTTTCCCCCGCCATCTCATTCCACCGGTGCTCCATCTTCATTCCATGTATCATCAGTGTCACCGCCTCCGGTGCCGTAGTAGTAAAAGCGGGCGTTAAACACAACAACACACAGTTAGAAAATAATACGCGATATTTTATCTCCGAACAACATTCATTTCATCCCAGCATTTATTCTTCAATTCGATTTCGGAGCTGGAAAACACCAACTTCCTGTATTTAGATTGGCATATTGTTAAAACTTTAAATATCAAGTTGTCATTAATGTTGCCGGAATTTCGTCCCGCAGGAGTTCTTTTACATGCCAGTAAATCTACCGACATGGAGCTGTCGTTGGAGCACACGTTGTACTCACATGACTTTCTCTACTCTTGTACTAACCATTCTTACAAACTCTTATTCCTATATCTTCTTCGTGTTAGTTAAGATAAACATTTGCACAAATTATCGTATTACTTATTTCCTTTTAGGTGCAAGGGGAATAGAACAATCAGTAGGCCTTGTGCGATAGTCAAATCTTTTAAAACTTTGAGATTCCGTTCTCTTTGCACGCTTAACATATAAAAAAATGAACAACGATGTTCCATTTCACGAAATTTTAGTTTTCCGAAACTCACACACGTAACAAGGAATATCTCCGAAATGGTTCAACCTACAAGAAACTTTATTGAGACATAAATTATGTATTTTAGCAACATCTACATTTTTTGTACAATATGATTTGGTCTATCTCTAACGGTTTACCAGTTATGCAAAAGTCGTCCAGAGGAAATACGACTACAGGGGCTATAACCAGAAAATTCAAGATATACATTTCATTTCTCATCAAAATATCTCAAACATATGGCATTTTAATCAAAATCGTTAGAGCTATTTTCAAGAAAATCAAAATTTTCGACAAATGTTCCATGTAAAGGGTACTTTATTGTGGGGCTATTTTCTTCAAAATCTTCATGTCGCATCCTTGAATGACATTAACCTTAAATA
Organism: Tenodera sinensis; assembly: GCA_030765045.1. Lineage (NCBI taxonomy): Eukaryota > Metazoa > Arthropoda > Insecta > Mantodea > Mantidae > Tenodera > Tenodera sinensis. The sequence continues at coordinate 142,055,364 of CM060961.1, read as the reverse complement.
CCAACTTTGGTTTTTAACCGACTTTCCGTTTTTGACGTATGCTGTCCACAGACACACACACACACACACACACACACACACACACACACACACACACACACACACACACACACACACACACACACACACACACACACACACACACACACGGACCTTTTTCTAAAAATGCTTTTTTTGGATTCAGGGGTCCTCGAAACATATATTTCCGGTGAAATCTCGACATCGAATTTTTGGGTGGAATACAATACTTCCCTACTTAGTAGTAGAGAAATTAACATGAAGTATTTTATCCCCTTGTAATCCTCTCATCAAATATAAGTCAAAAAGCTGGCAATTTTCGTTGGAATTTTTATTTCACTTTTAAAGCTCACCGGAAAAAAATTTCACCGGAAAAAGTGAGGTCTTTTTGCATTTCTGACCTGGCTGTTAGCCCGAGAAACTATCATCAATAATATAAGAAACTCTCCTCAAACCTTGTGGGAGTATTTGAAGTTTTCTGTATATTTACTCGGGTAATCGGTTTCTAGGAGTTTAAATACCTTTAAAATGCATTCCTATGAGCACAAATAACCAAATTTTTAAAGCACATAACAGTATTTTACTCCAAAAAGGTAATTCCTAATTTTGGAAGACATAGAAATTTGTCTTTAGGAACAACCACCAGATAAATAATAATAATAATAATAATAATAATAATAATAATAATAATAATAATAATAATAATAATAATAATAATAATAATAATAATAATAATAATAATAATAATAATAATAATAATAATAATAATAATAATAATAATAATAATAATAATAATAATAATAATAATAATAATAATAATAATAATAATAATAATAATAATAATAATAATAATAATAATAATAATAATAACAACAATACCGCTACAGTAGAACCCTGCTAATCCGAATTAATTGGGGGTGGGGTCTGTTCGGATTTGGAAATGTTCGGATTCTCCTAAGCCGAATAAAAAGGTATATAAATACAGCTATGGGATAAGCAGCATCTTCAAGCAGATTTAGTTCTTCACGGCAGAAGAAAATTACCAATTTTGCAAGTTAAGTAGAAATTACTGCTTCATAAACATATAATAGTTGCTGTTATAGTACCTAACTAAACGTGAAGCTCTTGTTTAACAGTTACTAAATACATTATGCACAGCCACTCAGCCTACCGTAAAGTTCAGCAAAACAAGAGGTGGAATTAGGACTGAAAAATTCGATGTCATAGCCGGATTCTCCGCTGATTTTTCAGTCCTGATTCCACCTCTTAAACATTGCCCACACATGGCTTGTGTGTTTAAAAATACCAGCATTAAGTTTGTTAGCATAAACAAATAATTCAGAAAAACATTTTGTGCAATAAACATTTCGTTCTGGTGTGTGTAGTTTCAATAATGAATTTGTCAGTTCTATAGTAACAATGCTTTATCTACATTACAAATAAGCTTTTTATTGATTGTTATTATAAATTTTATGTTCAGATTATGCGGAATTTCAGATTTACGGGATTCGGATTAGCGGGTTTCTAGTGCAATATTTAACATCGAATTATTCTTTCGGAATCTACAAATACAGTTATACTTTGGTTGTTACACATGCGCGCACGCACACCAACGCGCGCGCGCGCGCGCGCACACACACACACACACACGCACACACACACTTACACAGTATCAATAGGGATTATTAGCGGGTATCACACTGGGATTATTAGTGAATGTCATAAGGCTTCCATTGTTGATATTATGGTTTGGGAAATTGGCTAATGTAGTTAAACAGACATAGTTGTTGTGATGCCTCACTAGGCGAATTATTATCGTTCAATAAGGTGTTACGTGGTAGTTGGGTACAAAATAGACGAACCCTGGCACGGTCATACAGCAATTGGGGATTAGAAGCACAGGATGAAACGCGCGCGCGCGCGCGCGCGCGTGTGTGTGTGTGTGTGTGTGTGTGTGTGTGTGTGTGTGTGTCAGATGATGCAAAATTAAGTGAAGTATCAAAGGGAACGTCTTCTCACCTCCTGGATACAATTAATTGAATGCCAGAATAAAGATACGTAAAATACCACAACACGTAAAATTATTTGGTAACTTAGTTAAATGCTTTTTCTTTCGGGCTTTGTTCGTAAGCTTCTTCTTGTCAACGTCCCATAGCATGCCCATTTCGTGTGCTACAGCATAGCTCAGTGATGTCCAACCTTGTCTCTTTGGAGACGCTAAAGTAATGAGCTGCTATTCCCCCACTCCACTCCTTCAGTTGGAGAAAGAGTGAGTCAGTATCCAGTGACGGACACAAACAAGCGATTCCATGGTCGTTTCTACGCTTGAATTAACGTAACTTGGGTATTCTGACAGTTCCCTCAGCGTGATAGGGGAGTGGCACAGCGGTCTGTTGTCATGACAACCAGGTTTGACCCTGAAGCAGCCAATAGACTTAGTGGTCATGCAATCCCTTCACGAAGTCTATTGGCTACTTCAAGGTCAAGCATGGTTGTCATGACAACAGACCGCTGTGCCACTATCACGTGCGCAGCGCACGCCAAGGGAACTGTCAGAATACCCAAGTTACTTAATTCAAGTATAAGTCATGCCTTGAATTTTCTAGGAATGTTCTCAGAAGAATTCTTCATTCTGGACGATGTTTACATTAATAGTAAACAGTAAAAGATAGACAAAAGCTTGCGAAATAAAAAAATGTTGTTCTCGTTAAAACACACAATTTATGTCAATTACTTCGTTTTTCTTTCGAGTGAACCATTTCCGAGATATCCTTTATTATTTGTAATTTAGCAATACTTATATTTTTCTCAAATTGGAATATGTTATTTGTCTTTTTTATCCCTTGGCGTTGCAAAGAGAACGGAATTTCAAAGGTATCGTATAGCAACCAGCTCTTAGAACATTCCACTATCGGTTAAAGACTACTGTATTTCCATATTTCCCTTGCACATGGAAGAAAACTGCCAATAAGATACCTTCTGACAAGGCTTATATCGATTAAAATGAAGTAGACAGAGAAATAACCATCTGCAAGAATAATTCGTGTAAGAGTGAGTATAGCTCTCTCATATATTTGCGAACAGAGTAACTCGAAATTGAACTATATTAAAAGTCTGTATCGCAATAGATTACGCGACGATTGCCTCTCGAAGGTTCCAGCAAACCTTTGAATGCGCCACGCTCATTGTTGTTGGTCACGTATACACAAACAATCGCGCGAGGTAGCCTGAACTTGAGCGCCTTTGTTTGCTCGCCGGGCTGGTATGTGCTAGAAATAGCTTAGCCCGACCGTCGTTTGTTGTGCGCCCGGCGTCACAGTATATATACTCTGTTCATCTAGAGATTAGAGGAGAAGTAAACAAAGCCACGTGCGTTTTGACCACAGCGCGCCCTCTTGACGCTTTCGCCGTTTAAATAGTCCCTATAAGAAATACTGTTACTGAGGTCTGAAATGTCATTTAATGTTTGCTAAAGCATGAACTAAGTGTACTAAGCATAGTTAAAGTGTAAGAGTACGCAGTTAAGTGAATCTGTAACCAGCCCAATTCATTCTGCGCGCGCATTATTCAGTATGAAAGTAACATGGCGGAACAAGTGAGTGTTGTAAAACATAAGCGTGGCAAACCGTTGCGAAGTGGTGAAAAAACAATAATATTGAACGTGTTTAACAACTTCTGAGAGAAATATCCCGAACTTGCTATCGAAGATGTGATGAAACTAACATCCGAGTTTACCGGTGTGTCAGTTGCAAGTGTTTACAACGCACGCAAAGAAAAATCGTCAGTTGGTGAAGATCCCAGCCAAGAGCTTCCACGTACCAGATAAATGGTGGATGTAGTTTGCGACGAATTTGTGAGTGTGAGATCTGTAATCCGTCGAAAAGTTCACCAGTTCTTTGTTAACAATGAACCTCTACCTTAAACAAAGTGCTGTTCGCAGTTAAGTCTGAGCCCGGTCTTCCAGATTTAAAACGAACTTCCCTCCACGAGCTGCTTCTGGAGATTAGTTTCGAGATTGTGAGCAGGAAATGAAAAAGTGTTATTGTGGACAGAGATGTCGTAAATAGCAGTTAATTTCCATGTGCTACATGTTATTTGGATCAAGTAAATGTATCCTTTTAGTAGTGTAAAATGCATATTATACCTACGCGTAGCGCAGGTAATCGTGTTGCGTCATTGTGAAAGCACGTGGCCGCGGAGTGATACAAACCGGTGCTTTGTCTATATCTCCTCTAATCTCTTGATGAACAGAGTATAGTAGTTTTGTTGAGTATTAGAACGCTCATTGAGGTTTCCTGGCTTCTGAGCCAGCGTTTTGACTTGTATAGTTGAGAGGAGCACATCAGTATAAAATACACAGTTTAAGGAGCTGTAATTATTCTTATTCGCACTTCGGGGCTACTTTAAATTCTCACTAACCAGCACCTGTATATTTGAGTTCAATTCAAACATAACGTTATTTTAGTTCTGGATAGAAAGTGAAACATGAGTGCAAGTTACATAACTGAGATCACACTGGAATCTCATTGGGATGTCTTAATTCAAATGTGAGAGGTTTAATATGGTATCGGGTATCTCGTCACGGTAGAACCCAGAATGCCGAGTTTCCGTTACACGAGTCCCGAATGTGACAGTGCAATCTTCAAATCTGATTATCCTATCAACCGTAGCAAACATGTCAGGTGCGAAAGAGCAATCAACACCTGTATTTAAAACAGGTCTAGGAAACTCTACTCCCTAGGAGGAGTACCCGATGGAGAACGGTAGATTTTTTCGGGCATAAAAATCCTTAGCATGGCTAATTTTGAAAGGGAAGTAAAGCCGGTGGCCCCTTAATGTATATTTATGGCATGTAAAAGAACTTTAAACCTAATAAGGAGGTCGCTGAGCCAAATTAACCCATTTTTCACGCCCCGTATGGAAGGGAACGCTAAAACCTATAGTAGTTAAAGAGGGTCCATAAATAAACATTTAATTTCAATTTCGACAAACAGCAAAGAAATTAGAACTGTCGGGGAATAAAGACTCTTACGCCATCTGTTAGTGTTGTTAAGACTGTAGTTTGTGCTGCCCTCTGCAACGGATATATAACAAGAACATTGCAGGGCCTTATGCTGTAAATCCCTGTTCAAAATTCATTCGCTTGACTTGCTTGATTACAATTAAGAGCAGCGGTAACTACAAATGGAGTAGTGCAATCCTATATCCCCCACAATTAACAAGTTGAACAACGAAAATAATAAATTAATAGAGAGAGAGCAGGACTTGAACTAGAAGTCTGATATCGCTGGCTTGGGAACTCCCTACTTTACCACTGAGCCAGTGATGTGCACTTCTTGGCAGTGCAGGAAAATATAACTACCAGGTGAGTCAGCAGTCCCTTATTTTTTTGGAAGGAGGCCACCCCTCAAACGCCATGTGCGCTTTCGTACAGTTTTGTGCTTACTAAAACGTATTGCCTGACGTTCTTAGAGAGAGGAATGCACAAAACTCAGAGGAACAGTGGTTTAAGGGACAGAACGTACCTACTCCTCGCTAAAGTACATCTCAAAAACAAATGGCGGGCACTTGTACTTGAGCAGGGATTGGCTGAGAAAAATTCGTCAAAAATTGAGGATACGCCTCATCCACCATGGACACGTACAGTCAAAACACACATAATATTAAATTATGGTTTATTTAAATTTTTGCGTAAACTATGTTTCGTACATCTCAAATGATAGGCATAATAGCTTTTGCCATCTAAGTACTAAAATTAAAACGCCCAGCAAAGGATTAAAACTGTCTCAAAAGACTAAGTCAAGCATGAAAACTCGCGAAGTGCCAATGACATAACGCTTGGTATACAAGTCGTACTATTGAACTCTAAACGTGCTTTCAGTGAAGTCTGAAATATCTGAAGAGGATAATGACTATAGCTTGTGTGCTACCCCACAGGAACATGGGTTCGTGTCTCGGCGTTGTGCAATTTTTTTATGCTCATCAAAACTTGGAAACCGAATTCACAATAATCTAATTATAAAGCTCTTGAGAGTTTAGGACATTATAAATGAAATCGTTTTTGGTTGTCTGAATTTCGTAGTAGAACAGGTATGACTTCTGCCCCATTAGACTGGCGAGGTGTAGTGTGATATTATGAATGCCGACTCCCTCCATTCTCCACGCGGAGGCTGTAGCATGATATTTTGTGCCATTCCTTCACCACGTATTCGTCAGACGAGTACATTGATATGCTTTTGATCCACGGAGAAACAAGGGCCCATGCACAAGCAGCTCAGCATCTATCCCGGGAGATATATGCTAATAGACAACAACAATACCACAAAATGGAAATAAAAGAATTACAAATTAAAATAATAATAGCTTTTAACATAATTGTTCAACCAATGTTATTTGTGAATATTACACGTAAAAAAATCAGCAAATGGAGGGGAGTCGAACCACATCTACACCAGGCGGATTACTCACGGATCGGGCGCTTGTTCCAACTGAGCTACCAATTAACGTGAGAGGTAAACATTCCGTTTAACATGTATGGTAGTATTCGCTCGTCCCAATGAACATTTGCAGAGGTGCAAACGTTCACTGTCCAATTACAAGTATATTAAAAGGTGTATAGTAGTATCTAATTTCATCAAGTGAGTAGCTAAAGACACCCATGTTAAATAGTTGGGTAGATGCTAGCATAGGGGTCGATCTTTTCATGTTAGAGTATAAAATGCGGATTGCATAAAACTGGAGAATAAGGGGCAGCTGACACTCCTGAGGAAGTATCAATGCCGTACTAGCTCAAATTTCTTCAAACTTATTGCACAAAACCATGCGCTCTGAGACCATAAGTGTCATATTTCCAATTGTTCTCCCAACACCCTCTATAATCCCATAAATTCAATGGGTCAAATTGTGAAACATTTTGCATATATGGTGTAAATATATATTATAAGGTTGAATGGTAGATGGATATGTACCATGTAATCATATTTGTTCATAAATGCAAATGCGGAAACCATTTGTTTATGTGCTGGTCTCCTAAAAGGGAAGGGGACTTGTTTGGATAAACAAACCGTGGAATCCGTGACAAGCAGTAGATGTCGCATTAATTAGAGCTGCTTACCAATGGAACTGTGTCAGCTGTTACGTGCTACATAACAGTTCACAGCCAAAGATAAGTAGAGTACGGTATTATGTTTGGTAGTTTCGTACTTTACAGCGGGGACAACCCAAGCACGTCGTATCTGTTCTGTCCGCACGGTGATGAGGGTCATTGGTTCGTGCTGGCAAGCTGTACGCCCATGAGTCAATCACCTCTCCACGCAGTGGCGTCCAGTAATCTTTAGTTATAAAGCATTAAGGAGTGAGTGAGTGAGTGAGTGAGTGAGTGAGTGAGTGAGTGAGTGAGTGAGTGAGTGGTGTTGAAGGGCTCGTCGACAGCTAGGTCATTAGGGCCCCAGCATTAAGAATATTAAAGAAGAAATCAGTCACAAACCGTAGTATACATGATTTAATATTCCTCTTGGGCCGCCTCCGTAGCGCAGTGGTAGCGCGCCTTGCCTCTGGCGTGGAGGACCCGGGTTCGATACCCGGTACTGGTGTGGGAATTTTTCCCCCACTGGGAAGTCTGGCACGGGGTGCACTCAGCCTCGTTAGGTTCCGGAAAGGTCAATTGAGGCGCTACTTGATGAAGAAGCAGCGAACCCAGGTCGTGAAGGCCGCATAACTGGCCGGGAGGGCTCGGCGGGCTGACCACGTCCCATCCTCCACTCCCTCCCCACTCATGACGCCTGTAGTGGGCAGAGGTGGGGGACGTAGCGGCCGGACAGTAAGCCTTAGCCCTTAATGGGTGTTGCGCTGGTTTTTCTTAAAAATATCCCTCTTGTGCTTGGTACAAAGTTATAGACTAAGAAACCCAATAGAAATCAATAACAGCTTTTAATCCGATAGCTCTGTTTTCTATAATATGTTGAGGTTTCTGCCATGCTGCCATTCCCTTTTTCTGTTTCTTTTCTTGCGATGTGACCTTTTTCTGAGCTTTTGTACCTCTGCAGTGCGTTCTTAATTTTCAACAGCTGAATAATCAATTTTTGGTGACAAATTAAACAATCACAGCTACATTCCACGAAGAAGTCTGCAGCTTTTCAATCAGGTTTGAAATAATGTGTTGGTGTGCTTGCCCTTCGCTTTAACTAGCCCCCTTCCATTACAAAACGGCGTTGATATACTGACCATCCCTGCTATGGAGGACGAACCGACTGCTCGCACTGCGCAGTACAGGTACACACTGAGTCAGCACAGTGCTGTGTTCAAGCACATGTACCGCGGCAACCATGTTGTATTCATTTGCGTGGCTACCGTCAAGTGGTAGTGAATAACTGCGACCTTGTACGCAAATGCAAATGACATCAAAATGCCTCTATTGTACGGGGAAGTCTGAGGGAATGCAGAAGAGGCTTTTCCCGATGTACCAAAGGTTGTTACGGGTTTTTGTTCCTTCCGACGATGTCTTAACACTCTCGTAATCTGCTTATCACCAACAGAGTAAAACAAGAATTTCTTATCTTCTTATGTATAAAAATCTGATGTTTTGCACTTACAAGACTTTACTCTTGTACTAACCATTCCTGCAAACATATCTTCTTCCTGTTAGTTGAGATAAACATTTGCAGAAATTATCTTATTTGCTTATTTCCTTGTAGCTGGAAGGAGAATATGGGAACACAGCAGGCTTTGAGCGATAGTCAAATGTTTTAAAGCTTTCAGATCCCGTTCTCTTTGCACTGTTAACATATAAAAAATTGAATAACGATGTTCCACTTGACAGAAGTATAAGTTCTCCACAACACACAAATAACAAGACATATCTTCGAAATGGTTCACTCTACAAAATATTTATTTAGACATTTACTGTGTAATTTAGCAAGGTCTACATTTTTGTATAGTAAGATGTGGTCTATTTCTAACGGTTTACCAGTTATGCAAAAGTCGTCCAGAGTAAATACAACTACAGGAGCTATAGCCAGAAAATTCAAGATATACATGTCATTTGTCATACGCATATCTCAAACATATGGCATTTTAATCAAAATCGTTAGAGCCATTTCCAAGAAAACAAAGTTTTCGAAAAATTTTCCATGTAAAGGGTAGTTTATGGTGAAGCAATTTTCTTCAAAATCTTCGTGTCGCATCCCCGAAAGACATTTAACTTAAATACCAACTTTGGTTTTTAACTGACTTTTCGTTTTTGAGTTATGCTGTCCACAGACTGACACACACACACACACACACACACACACACACACACACACACACACACACACACACACACACACACACACACACATGGCCTTTTTTCTAAAAATGCTTTTTTTTTATTCAGAGGGCCTCAAAACATATTTACGGTGAAATTTCGACATCGAATTTTTTAGTGGAATACAGTACTTCCTCTACACAGCGCAGAAAGTAAAAATGAATGTATGTTTGTCCTCTATGCGTTCCTAAACCGCTTGACTGATCACCGCGAAATTCGGCACCTATATGTATATTTTCATGGAGATGATTTCTACGCTATACAACTTATTACACTTCAAATGGTTTTCTCGACTCACTTTTCTTTTACGTAACACATACACATGTTGTTGTTGTTGTGTTTAACGCCCTCTTTTACTATTACGGCACCGCAGGCGGTGACACTGATGATACATGAAGATGGAGCACCGGTGGAATGAGATGGCGGGGGAAACCGGAGTACCCGGAGAAAACCCGCCCTGACGCCGCTTCGTCCACCACGAACACCACATGCGGGTCCCTGGGATCGAACCCGGGCCGCCTAGGTGGTAGGCGAGCGCGCTAACCATACACATGTAATCTCTACTTGCCCTTCAACACACAATTTTCACAATTTTCTTCTTTATCCGATTACCCTCCCCTTATGTAGGACTGACACCCCCTAGGACTTACAAGCCAGTGCGAGTGCCTGCCGGGGAGCACAGGAACCTATGAACCGGACAGAGTGAAGACCTGAAAGTAGGTGGTCAGCCAAGAACCAGGTATGATAGCGAGGAAGAGAATTATATGACAGAGTGAAGACCTGGAAGCGGGTGGTCAGCCAAGCACCAGGTATGATAGCGAGGAAGAGGAAGATATGACATAGTGAAGACCTGGAAGCGGGTGGTCAGCCAAGCACCAGGTATGATAGCGAGGAAGAGGAAGATATGACAGAGTGAAGACCTGGAAGCGGGTGGTCAGCCAAGCACCAGGTATGATAGCGAGGAAGAAAATGACATGAAATGTAGGTGAAATCGATAAATGGAAAGCTGACTATAGAACAATTGGTGGAATGAGTGGCGGGGGAAATCGGAGAAGCCGGAGAAAACCCGCCCGGGCGCCGCTTCGTCCACCACAAATACCACATGCGGGATCGAACCCGGGTCGATTAGGTGGTAGGCGAACAGTCTAACCGCTCGGCCACGGCGCCGCCCAATTTTCTATGATTGAAATAGAAGTGCAACTATTACATTCATGTTTTTTCTACTCACTTTGCTTTTACATAACACATTCACATGTTCTTCTCTACTCACCCTTCAACATTCATACTATATTCTATATGACTGAAATAGAACTGCAACATACTACATTCATATTTTTCTCTACTCACTTTTCTTTTACGAAACACAGATTTCTTTCCCTCCTCTTCTTTAAATAATTCATACAATTTTCTGCATGTTTGAAATAGAAATGTTTTGTATTACATTCACACGGCTTTCTCTACTTGCTTTTCTTCCTGTAGTATTTAAGATTAGCAGTGCTTTTGCTTAGTGCTTTACATGTGTTTTTATTTATTTTAATACTTTTGTTCTTTATACGTAATATCACAAGAATTTAACTCTGTTTAAGCGTATTTGGTAATATTTCTTACATGTATCCAAGGAAACACAAGGCTATTGGACAAGTGCAACCCAAACCTACAAGTGGTACGGATAAAGTGTTAAACCACGGTTCAACACCGCGTATTTCAGCTAGTACTTTATAAAGTACACAGGATTAATGGCAATATGAAACTGCACCCATCACTTGTTTTTGCATTTATCTTACAGAAATAATAGAAAGTGTCTTGGAAATTCCGCTTATTATAAAGTTATGCAGTAGCTTTGAATTATTGGGGATTCTTCTGCACTAACTAAAAGCCAACATAGGAAAACTGGAAAGCTCAAACCATATTAATACATAGATGGATCAATTTAATACAGCTCACAGGTAGCGGTTTAATTTGATCTTCACTCAAGGAGTTTTCTTTTCTCAAGATGTTTTCTATTTCCATTAATTTGACTTCGTAGTTCCTCATCCAAAGCTATAATTTCTTTCAGACAAGTTCGAAGTTCTTAACTTTAATTGATTTAGTAACTCACTCTAACTGCAAGGAAAGAATTTTTATCATATCTCCTCCTAAGTGCTTACGTTACTTTTAAATTACATCATAGGTAAATATAAAGAAATGGACTGCTTAAGATAAATGTTTGTGTATTTTAACCATTTATATTCGCATAAGGTTGAGAATTAACAGTATATTCATTGACTTCTATTTTATGATAAATTGACATTATTTTTCAGTTTAATTATTCAGTAGACCAAGAATTTGATATAAATACGTGTTTTGAGAATAAATATGTCAAACATTTGGCAAGAAGTATAATAAAACAAAGCACACTTTATTTTGCATAATTAAAGCGTTATGTGAGATGCATACATTTGTTTCATTTTGCATAAAACTGCATATTTTGACAATTTTTACTTTCTCTACTCTTATCTATAGCGCATAGATGGGGAGAACTGACTCAATGAGTCACTTTCCCTACGTCGTCCACTGCCTCACAGTGATTAGCTACCAGGCCACGCCTCCCGCTGTTGTCTATTACTTCAAGAGAACTGGCCAGTCCTTCAAATTGTGTCAGTAAGTGGCTGGGGTAAATACTCGATTGCACTGCTGTCACCCACCTTCCCCATGCCCGTATAGTAAATGGAGGAAGTACTGTATTCCATAAAATATTTGATACCGAGAACTTACTGGAAATACACGCAATTCGGTTAAAAACAAAACTTTGTATTGAAGTTCATCATCTTTCAACGGCGATACAAAAAGTTTTCAAAAAATAACCCACCCCAAACTACTTTTTACATGATATTTTTAGGAGAAATATCTTGAATTTTCTGGTAATAATCTCTGAAGTTCTGAATGAATTTTGCATAACTGGTAAAGGGTAGACAAAGTCTTATACAGAAACTGTATACCTCGTTAAGGCACATGATTTAGGTCAAACACGTTTTTGGGAAGTTAACCATTTGCGAGATACTCTTGTTATCCCTTTAAATTTTTACATACTTATATTCTCAAATAGGAAGTCATTTTTTTCTACTGGCCATGGAAAAAAAATGACTTAGGTGTTGCACTCACATGACTTTGCTCTAGTACCATTCTTACAAACTCTTACTCCTTTTATCTATTTCATGTTAGTCGAGATAAACATTTGCAGAAATTATCTTGCTGCTGATTTTCTTATACTCCTCGATATAGGAATACAGTAGGCTTTGAGCAACAATCAAATCTTCTAATGCTGGTCGCTATATGAAGGCTTTGAAATTCCGTTCTCTTTGCACGCCTAAGATATAAACTTATTTGAGAAAATTATAAGTATTGAAAAACTCACGCAAATAACAATGAATATCTCCGAAATGGTTCAATGATTCACTCTTAAAAAATGCACATAACTTTTAAGGAGATCTACATTTTTGCATAGCAAGATTTGGTCTATCTCTTACGCTTTACAAGTTATGCAAAAACCATCAAGAGTAATCAGGACTATGTGAGCTACAGCCAGAAAACTCAAAATATACATTTTATTTACCATAAACATATCTTATAAACAGTGGCATTTTAATCAAAATCGTTACAGCCATTTTCGAGAAAATCAAACCTGTTCCATGTAAAGGGTGGACTAGGGTGGAGGAATTTTCTTCAACCTCTTCGTGTCGCATCCTTGAAATACCAACTTTGGTTTTTAACAGACTTTTCGGTTTTGAGTTATGTTGTTCACAGACAGACACACGCGCACGCGCTGACCTTTTTCTAAAAATGTGTTTTTTTTTAATCCAGGGGGCCTCAAAACATGTATTTCCCATGAAATCTCGACATCGAATTTTTGGTGGAATACAATATTTCCACTACTTACTACACATAATAGAGCAAGTAAAAATAAAAAATAAACAGAATTTCAAAGCCCTCATACAGCGACCAACTATTAAGAAATTTTACTCTCACTTCAGCCTACAGTATTCTCCTATTCCCACTGTGTCTACAGGAAATGTAATAAAACCGTTTCTACAATTTATCACAAGCTACATAAATAATTAACTATTCTGACGTCTTTTTAGAAATAGTTTGTTGAACAATAAGTAGAAAATTCTCATGTGTTGCACTCACATGACCTTCTCTACTATTGTACTAACCATTCTTACAAACTCTTATTCCTATATCTTCTTTGTGTTAGTTGAGATAAACATTTGTACAAATTAGCTTATTGCTTATTTCCTTGTAGGTCAAGGGGAATATTAGAATACAGAAGGCTTTGAGCAAAAGTCAAATCTTTTAAAGCTTCGAGATTCTATTCTCTTTGCACGCTTAACATGTAACAAAAATGAACATCGATGTTCCATTTCAGGAAAATTTTTAAAAGTTCTCCGAGACTGACACAAATAACGGAATATTTCCGAAATGGTTCTCTCAGATTTTCTGTATAGTAAAATGTTGTCTATCTCTTACGGTTTACGAGTTATTTAAGTCATCCAGAGTAAGCAGGACTACATAGGCTATAGCCAGAAAATTCAAAACATTTCATTTGTCATACAAATACGTTAAACATATGGCATTTTAATCAAAATCGTTAGCCATTTTCAAGAAAATAAAACTTTTCGAAAGAATTTCCATTTAACGGGTAGTTAAGGGTGGGGTTATTTTCTTCAAAATCTTGGTTTCGTAAACTTGAAGGACATTAAACTTAAATACCAACTTTGGTTTTTAACCAAATTTTCGTTTTTGATTTATGCTGTCCACAGACTGACGGATACACACGCACCTCTTTCTAAAAATGCTTTTTTTGATTCAGAGGGTCTCAAAACGTATATTTCCGGTGAAATTTCAACATCGAATTTTTGGGTGGAATATAATAGTACCTACTTTCCCTACTTACCAGTAGAGAGAGTACTGTAAATCACCTGATTTTTTGCATACTTGTGGTACAAATTTATAATTAATGTATTTTCCGAAGTTAGAAAGAAGGTTATGAAAATACGGCAAAGTAACTCACAGCTCGTGTTTTATGTCAGATTATACAATTGTTTTTGAGAAATAGTTTTGCTAGCTTTTCAGTTAACATACCTAATGATCTTTGGATCCACTTTTTATTAGTGTTTAATGCCCCCTTTTATTACATGCGGCACCACCACAAATACCACATCCGGTTGCCCGGGATCGAGCCCGCGCCACTTTGGTGAGAGGCGAAGGTCTAACCACTCAGCCACGCCGCGGCACTTTGGATTCACGAATTTTAGAGGTATAGGTCGCGCGTTACTTCTTGACGAATGAAAATGTTATATGAAAGGTTGAATGCGAGTCTCTACTCAGCTTTTGCGGGAACGAGAGAGAGGAGGTACAGTCTGCAGTGAGATGACGCGCATGCTTCTGAGCTGAAGTAGTACAACACTACAAATCAATTTATGACACTTGCAGTAATATCAGCCACACGTATTATACACTATACCTCTATAACTGTTTCCACTTAACTTTCTTGCATTTATTCTATTCCCGACATCTCTCCCTCGTCTGAATTGCTATTTTCGTTGCATGCATACATACATCCGTACCGCACAAAACTTCTGCAGTCGACTGTATACACACACGTGACAGAGGAAAACAGAGGTGTCTGTTATCGTAGCATAAACATTTGCTGACCTGTTTATTAAGGGTAGGCTCACTCATTGGATTTCTGTTCAAGGTCATTCGTCAAGAACGAACGCGCAACCTATAAGTCTACTTGTATTCGCTTGTTGGTGAGGAACACAGTGTACTGGTGGTAATTACTACTATCCGAGTTATTGATGTATATCTGCGCGACTTTTATAGTTGTCGATGGGAAAACTGAGCTAAAAGTAGTAGTAGCTATGTAAGATTTTGTACAAAATTTAGTTAGCACTTGTATGCCCGAAAATTCACTATATAATAAGGCAAATTATACGCAAATATCTTTATAGAGGCAATAAAGAGATTCGTATAGTCTTTAAAGGTTTTTAATGTATAGATACAGGCATATTTTAAGAACTTTTATTGCACATAAATCCTCACTATAAATATCGAGCAGTACAGTTCAGCCACTGGATACCTGTGTCTTTGTGATACAGTGAGATTATTTCAAATGTTCTCCAGAATCATATCCGCAGAGAAGATTTTTACTCTGCAGGTTTCCCTCACGCAAAGAAAGGTACATGTCACTGGCAACACGTATGATCTCTAGGATTATATTTACTTTCAGTACCCATCTGTACTAAAACTCTCGAGCGGTACCAGACCTTTGAGGGTCTTACTCGTATATGAGGAGAGGTATTTGGACGAAAAATAGAGATAGACTGCATTAGAATATCTGAAACGAAAGTTGCTCCTATCACTCATGCGTTACTCTGTTCACAATTACGGTTCATATATTTTCCAAAAATTGTGAACAGCTGTTTACCTTTCCTTTCATTCATCTGGTTGCTAGATGTTCAGTGGCTCGATTTTTACTCTGTCTCTACTACATTCTGCGTAAGTAATACGTAACATTACATACTACGTAAATAGAGAAAGCATTGTATTCCATCAAAAAATTGGATATCGAGATTTCATTACAAATACATGTTTCAATACTCCCTGACTAAAAACAATTATAGAAAGAGGTCTGTCTGTGTGAAAGAGAGAGAGATAGAGAGAGAGAGAGAAAGCTATCTGTGAACAGAATAACTCAAAAATACCAAACTTGGCGTTTAGGTTCAGCATTTTGCTGGGATGAGATACAAATATTTTCAGGAAAATCCCCTCACCTCAAATAAACCACTACTGGAGTTGCTTACAGAGCAACCTCTTACAGTTAACCTCTTTTTTGAGCAAAAATCCGCACATCACACAACTGAAACATGGAAAGGAAACGAAATGAAAGGTAAATGAAGGAAAGGCAATTTGACAGATGAGAAACCTTGCCAGCATTCGCCTACCGACCAGAGGATGTGAACCTCACAAGTTACCACGAAGCCATGCCGCTCGGTCAATCCAAACATATTCTTTGTTTGCTGCACATCGCAGTATATAAGTAGGGTTCGGGTTGTCATCAATGTTTCGGGTACCGATGTACCTACATGCCCATCTGTATCCGTTTAATAAACGTTCCTCAAAGACGTGTACACAGACAAATACGTATGTCCTCGTACTATACACAGACGACTACACATTCGAAAATAGCACGGAGACGGTTACAAAGCTTTAGTATACGGAACTGTTCACAGCCAGTATAGCCGAATGATACAGCGTACTCTACTCAATCAGACGTTTGCGATTCGTATCCTCTTGACAGCAAGGGACTTTCATTCTGAGAAAGACTGAAATTTTCTCAGTTACTCTGCAATACTAATTATTTGGAATGCTTGAGTTGTTCAAGAATTTGCTATAAGAAATTCATTTGCGCTTTAAGGTCAGATTAAGGGCTCTTTGTGTAACTGAATAGAATGATTAAACATTGAATAGCAATGAGCAGGCATCATACCACAAAGTTCGGTATGGCACTATACAGGACGTCGAGGTGACAGAACCTACTGCCTCGTGTGTGGTGGTGAAATAGGTAATGGCTTCAGTGCAGCGCTGGTTGTGCTGCAGTTATTGAAACTCATGTGAAAAAGACGCAGGAAAAGTGCTCAATGTGTAACACTGGGACCATACGCACTGAAATGGAAAACAGTGCATAAACTGCTGATCACTTGAAGAGCACGAAAAAAAGCATTACCCAAAGCACTATCCGCCACCCCCTCAACTTTGGTAGGAAAAAACAAAGCATGTGTTTCAAATGCTAAGAAAAATCGTGCCTGCAGCCAGGAACGGACAAAAATCATTCTCTTGGCTCTGTCTAAAATTATAGGGCTGTCTCAGCTGCCGCTCTCCTTATCCTGCCGGGGTTTCGCCTATAGCTGCCGTTGAAACAAACTATAAGCCATGGAAGGAATTGCTGAAGAAAAGGCTGGAGCTACTGTATGTGAAGGTAAAGACACAAGTTGCAGAAGAGCTCCGGGAAGCTTCCTACGTTGCTTCCAATGCAATTTTCTAGATATCTCTTGCGCAGTAATCCGGTCTGTTGCAGCTCTAATTGGGTGCACAAATCGTACACGCTTTGTTAGTTGTGCACACTTTGTCAAGCAATGGAAACCGTCTGAGCGGAGTAGAACAAAATCAGACGATCACATGCATTGTGACAGGTAAGGTAGTATTGTAAAGCCTTGCGACCCATGAACTGCGTTAAGATGCCCAGTTGGGCGCCACTCTATGCAGTTCGTGATGAGCAATGTGCTCGAGTGGACTAACTACAGTGTCTTAGTCTGCACTTCTGCCGTGTATGTGTCTACAGGATCTTTGGTTAGAAAATAAGAAGTGCTTGGACTACCGAAACAAGCTCTTGTCCAGAAAGTGGTGAAATGATAGAACTCTACATAAAATGAGATATTAAGTCATCTTCTTGGAAACCGAAGGCTATTGTCAATATACTGGTAGATCGCACGATAATGGGCATAATAAGAGAAACCCTAGCGCAACAGCCCATGAAGGACAAAGGCTTGCTGCCCAGCCGCTGCGTCCCCCACCTTTGCCCACTACAGGCGTCATTGGTGGAGTGCAGAACTGGAGGGTGGGACGTGGTCAGCACCCCGAGCCCTTCCGGCCAGTTAGGCGGCCTTCGCGACCTGGGGCCACTACTTCTCTATCAAGTAGCTCCACAATTGGTCCCCCGGGACCTAACGGGGTTGAGTCCACCCCGTGTCAGACCTTCCAGAGTGGAAAAAATCCCCATGCTGGTACCGGGGATCGAACCCGGGTCCTCCGCTCCAGAGGCGAGCGCGCTACCAACTGCTCTACGGAGGCAATAACGGACATGTATGGCTAAAAAACACAAAATTGTAGCACAGGAATGCACCGAAATCCGTGAAATAGTGAAATTGCTTAAACCACTCCAGATGGTGACAACTATTTTCTTTAAAGGCTCTTGTTCCTCGGGGTTCAGTTCAATAGTTTTTCAGTTTATTGAAAATCATATGAAGTTGCTGTTGGATGATTCCTATATGACAGGGGAGTTAAAAGTGTGCGTCATTGAAAAACTGAACAAATGCTTGGATCTTGATGAAAATGAACAATCTGAAATGAAGTCACGACTTGCCGAGTCTTTCCTTGATCCAACGCCATATGGACCTCCATGAGGAAAACAAAGGTTTGGGAACATATTCGTACCAGACTTACGAAGAAACGAAAGATCTCAATCTACAATATGAATTGATGTTAGCAACATGGCTCTGACGTACGTGGTGAAAGGCTAGGGAGAAAACATGCCTAGCAGTGTCAGGATTGACTCGTAGATACTTGTGTATACCAGCATGCTCAGCATCACGGGAACAAGCATTTTCTAATTGCGAGAAAAAACAATCTCAAGTGCATGAACCACAGCTATGCTTGTGTTTGTTTCAAAGTATACACTAATATGGGTAATTTTATGACCATATGTAAGTCATTGAAGGTTTATACCTTTGTATGTATAATAGAAGAATTCCACTTTGATGACAGTGAAATTATATTTATTTCAGACTTCAAAATTTATAAAATTCTACAAAAGAACTCACGAATGCAGCATTTTGCTGTGATTACTCAGCTTAAGTGCAAATGTTTAGTATCTTCCTCTAGATTTAAAGCATGGTGAGTCCGGCACTAGCATCCCATGGTTTAGAGACCTGAGAAATATACTTGTAACATATAATAATTTGCTTCAACTATAATCCCAAAAGTAAATTATCAGAGGTGCCTTAAATGATATACGGCGAGCTTACTAATACAATATTCAATATAAATGACAAAGTATTGTGTGATATTAATGAAACATAACTGCAATTGTGCGGTACGCATTATGTAATAGTAGTTAAAATCTCTCTTCGTCTTGGTATTTTCCTTTAGCAGTTAATTGTATCAAATTGTGAGCACAATATCGTATATACTCGTTTCATGACAATAAAACACCGAAGTAGGCATAACAAAAGCTGTTATCAGCCAATGAAGATAATTGATGCCCTGTCTCCACTTCATTATGCTGGTGAGGAGTTCTGATTGAAACACTGAGACTCTGGCACAACTCGAGTCCCCAAAACTGTGAGTCATTCCCTTCCGAAGAAAATGCTCATAGCCATCTCTCGGGCTTTGGAACTCGACGATGCTGCTAGCCCAGTATAACGTTTGTAATCTTGCATAAACTGTATGCACTATTAACCACGGTGCAATCTTGGCAAAAACTCAATTGCTCATCATAAACACCCCGTTACGCAGACAAGCGCAGCGTGCTAACTGCAGCATCTCCTTTCGGTAGAATTTATTGCATTCATTTTCGGCTTGGTTTTTACACCTTGGAATATTTAACTTTTTGTCAGAAGCGGAAAGAACAACTGAAGGAAAGACTGGATGTGCGTCATAGCCGCAAGGTATGCTTGATTACTTCGCCGAGACGCAACAAGTCGATGGCAACCACATGGGGAGTAATGATATTCCACGTCATGGCGTTAACTTCTAACACAGTAACCAAAGTCATCGTGAGCACCTCTCTAGGATCATGAACGACTACCGTGTAAGTTATTAGGCAATCGCAGGTACTTTGTAGGCAAAAAGAAAGCAATTATGTGGTGCAAGTTTTCTGGCATGAACATGTCAGCTGTGAAATGCTCTGCTGACATTTAATTCTGCTGATTAAAAAAAAGAAAAAAATACCTCGGCAAAACGCTACTATGCTACAAAGTTTTAGAAAGGACAGCCGATGGTAAATTTATGGAGCAATGGAAGACACCTTCAGATAAATATGCACATTTAAAAGCAAAGTTAAAGCACGGAATAGACAGTATACAGAAAGGAAAGCTTGAGTCGGCTCCTTTGATCTGCGTGTACCCGTTGCGTTGCGCGCTTCACCATATTGAAACCATGTAAACGAAGCAATTGCTGCTTCCTACCAGGGCTCGAAACAAGCAGTTTTACGAAAGCGAACTCTTAATCTAGCCGGCTAAATGAAAACTTTTACGAAAAGAAACACTAATGAAACAGAATATATGATTAACTCAGACGAATACCATTTATTTACCCTCCAATTAAGAAGTTTACTCACTAAAATGAGCCGGAATGATACATAATAATTCATATTGGGAACTGAAGGCATTCATACTTTTACAAAAGGCGCCCTGTTCTTACACAAAATTTCAGAGCAATTAAAATTTGAAAAAAAGAATAACGCACAAAAGCAGAATGAAACCAACAAAATTTTGTTTTCTACTTATATGTATTAACAAAGGAAGCCTAGTAATATGAAATAAGCGGAAAATAGATAGCAGTAATTAATAAACAAGTGGCTCATTAGTTGCTTTTATTTACCACAAGAATAAAAATGCACAAAATCTTGAATGAGATTTTGCATACAATGAATCAAGTCTTGTCATATATAGCAAAAGAACTAAATAAAACACAAATGTAGAGCATGGTACAATAACATAAATCACAGCAGTAACTTTACAGTATGCCAAAAGTTAGGATTATTTTATATTAAGGGCTAAGGAGATCTAGGAATGGTCTTTTCATACCATGTCGATTTGCACAACATAAATAGTTACAATAAAGTATAGAATTGCATTTATTTTATTTCACCTTTTCACAATAAAACAACAAAGTGTGTGTACATTCACATGACTTACTCTGCCAACATTACACTCTATTGCAGCATTAAAGAAAACCAGCGTTCAGGTATGTCATTGTAATTTTGTCTTGTTTGTTTAATCTGCATTTATGAAGCAATTACAGCAGCAAATCATATTACTCATAGATGTGTCACTTTTATTAATTTGTAATTTTTTCCAGTTTTATTTTTCTTTTTAAATCTCTATTTACAAACTTTAAGGGTAGGGGTATCCTCCCTGTTTACCTTGTATTCCTTGGCAAAATGCATTAACAAGTATGCACACATTGCTGTGATTCTGAAATAACACTTAACTAACAGCAAGTTATAAAATATATAGGGCTGTTCGCTTACCGTTGTTCATCTTTTGGAAAGCTGAAAAAGCTTATTTCCCTGTTTGCATGTGAATTATTTCTGCAGTTTGGTGCCGAACACCATTGGCCGCCCTTTCTCTTACTGCTGCTCATTATAACCACGTCGAAACTTAAAATACATTAACACATATTTATATCTTTTACAGTAGGCATATAAAACAATTTTTCAGTTGTAGATGTGCCCAGCAGCTAATATGTTTAAGGCAAAATAAACGCAACGTGTCCATTCGCTTTGGCTCCAACAACACAGCTGTTTACCCAGTTTACTCGGTTTACTTCGCGCATGCGCACTAAAATTTGGCGCATGGATTTCAACTGAGTTTCCTTTCTGTATACTCTCTGTTCTGTGGTTAAAGGCATTAGTTATTATTTACACAATTATTACTTTCTCTACTACGCATAGTAAGTAGAGGAAGTATTGTAATCGACCCGAAATTTGTATGTCGAGTAAGGAACGAGTTTTGTTTATATGGCTTTGAGAATGCGCTGGACATAGCTTGAAACCCCAGGGTTAGCACCAAAACAATAAGATAAGTGAAGTTTTTAGTTTCTAATTTGTTCTTACTTTAGAATTTGTATGTCGAGATTTCACTGGAAATATACCACGTGGCCCACTACAGCCAGGCCTCGGATAAGTAGACAACCCTTCGTGTGTTAAAAGAGTTGCAGAAATTACAGTGGCGTGTGTGAACTTTGTTCTGCTTGTAAGAGAGCAAGCGGAGCAGCAGAGGAAATGTCCAGGCTCCAACTGGCGTGTGCAGCGCGTGATAATAGAGTGAGTGAGTGAGTGGTTAGGGTTTAAGGGCCCGTCGACAGCTAGGTCATTAGAGCCCGCGTGATAATAGAGAGGAACAGTCTCAGCGTATTTTCCACTTCACTTACAAGACTATTTACCAGGGAATAAACTCATTCCTGTATATGGTCCTATTGTCTAACATTACGGATTACAGATTGTAAATTGCCGTAACAAAATCCATGCAAACATGAGGGCACGTAATGTTTGATATACATTTCATTGTTTCTACTGCCCCGCTCGCTCTCTTACAAGCAGAACAAACTTCACGCACGCCACTGATTGGATTTACCCCTGTAATTTCTGCAATTTTTAACGCACGAAGTGTTATCTAGTTATCCGAGAACCGGCTGGAGTGGGTCACCTGGTATATATAGAGGCTCCCCGAATTAAAAAAAAAAATCCTTCTTAGAAAAAGCTTCGCGCACGCGCGTGTGTGTGCGCGCGCGTCTGTGAACAGCAAGGCACAAAAACGGAAGGTCAGTTAAAACCAAAATTGGCGTTTAAGTTTAATATTCTTCAAGAATGCGTCACGAAAACTTTGAAGAAAATTCTTCCAGCCTAAACTATCCTTTACATGCAAAATTTTCCGAACATTTTTATTTTCTCAAAAATGGCTCTAACGATTTTGATTAAAAATCCATATCTTTAAGATACTTTTATGGCAAATGAAATTTATATTTAGAATTTTCCGGCTGTAGCCCATGTAGTCCTGTTTATTCTGGATGGCTTTTGCATAATTTCGTAAATCATAAGAAATAGACCAAATCTTAGTATAAAAATGTAAATCTTGCTAAAACATACAATTTATTTCCAAATAATCTTTTTGTAGAGTGAACCAGTTTGGAGAGATTCATTGTTATTTGTGTGAGTTTAGCAATACTTAATACTTTTCTCAAATGGAAGGTTGTTATTCACTTTTTTAGTTCATGACCGTGCAAAGAGAACGGAAATCAAAGTTCTCATACGACCAGTTTGAAAAGCTTAGACCAACGCACAAAGCCTAGTGTACTCTTATATTCCCCTTGCAGGTACAAGACAATTAGTAATAAGATGATTTCTGCAAATGTTTATCTTGATTAACATGAAGAGGATAGAGGAACAAGGGTTTGTAAGAAGAACTAGTACAAGAGTAGAGAAAGTCATGTTGTGAGTGCATACATCTGATAGTTTCTTTTTTTTAACTTTACATGTTCTCTGTGAAGCTGAAAGTACAGAATAGATAATACTATTTTAACATAATTTATATGATAATCGCAATTAGTTTAGCTTGTTAGTATTATTCCTTTTGGCATTCTGAACTCTTCACTTCTATAGTATATTCCAACTACAAAACATTTGCTTTGATTAATCATGTGTTTTGCTAGGCAGACCTTATTCCAGAACAGTAAGGTAAAGGCCAAGAATAAGTTTTGCCGGCGGTCGTAGCTCAGACCAAATTTATCAACAGCTACTATCTTACATACAGAAACTGTGTCAACATCTGTGAGGGTTCGAAATCACGAATTGATTTTCTGTAGAATCAGGCGGCTCCCATTACTCAATGGGTTACATTTCAGCACTACGTATCAATAACATTACTAAAATAAGAAAAAGTCCTATAAGCTAGTTATCCATGCTCCATGAAAACCTTTTACAATATATGAGTGCATGAGATTTGTAATTTGTTGAGTGTATATTTTCAACTTTGCAGCCACCATTTATTATGTCAAAGATTTAAACAAAATCTACGAGTTTCATCACCGATTTTAAGGCAATGCATCTGTGAAAATCCAAAAATCTAGTTTCGACCTAAACGATATACTTAGGGCAAGAATCGTATACAAAATTTAACGAACGATATACATAATAAAGATATACACTTTTTATTGATAACTAATCATATTTATATGATAATATACAATGTTCCTTGAACCTTAAATGTTATCGTATCTCTCACAAAGTTTTAATTTGAGTTAAGTATGCAAAATAACTGTTTTGTAGGCACTTCCTAACTTAAATTGGTCTATAGTTCATGTAAATAGTGTATAAAATGATCATGATATGAGTACATGTTTAGTACGTGAACTCCTGTACCAATTTTTACGAGTGTCACAATGAAAAGATTATACATGTGTTACACACAACGTTTTATGCAATTTTAACATTAAATTACGTAAAAATAACCAATAAATTTGCTAAATGTAAAATTATAAAATATCAGAGATCAGAAATGTATGAGATAAATGGTTGCTAAGCAGACGTTCTTTCATTTGTTTCAACATTTATAGAAGAAAATGAAAGATAATGATAAAATTATTAAAAACATGGATAGTATTCCGCTTGAGATTTTGAAAGAAACCAAGAGTGCTGCGAGTTTATCAATTCCCCTCCCCCACCAAAAAAAAAAAAAAAAAAAAGGAAAAAAAAAACATCAAAAGATGTTTATGAAGAATAATGTGAAACGTTTTGTACATGGAGAAACGAAAAATGTGTTATTTTGACCAATGAAACCACATTACTCACATTTTTAGCTTTTCTTACAGACACATTGGAGAAAACTACGTTGTGGTGGTGATAACGTCATTGCTGTCTTGTTCACGTGGTAATTACGTTACTCATTTTCTGTAATTGGTGTCAGAAAGAGAGTAATTTCGCACGATTTATGCTGTCACAATAAGCCGTTATATTCCCAGGATTCATAGAAATATTTTTGCATATATTTAATTTAATTTTTCAACTTCTTCAACGTGTAATATGAAAATAATTAATTTCAAGGGAATTATTAAATATATTTTAGCCAGCACACAAAAATTTTTAATCTGGCTGCTGCCACTGTTCTCTTTATGCTTATGTGTATATTTTTTGTTACTAGTAATTTTATTTATTGATTGAAATTCTTATCTAGCTATTGCCATGCAACTATTTTTTAAGGACGCTGATGACCACGAAGTTGAGCGCCCTTAAACCTACATTCCTCCTCTCCTCCTCCAAAAATTTTTAAATGTAATTCACAAATTTACTCCTAACATTTAACGCTGAAAAGTTATAAAACTGTGCTGCAAGGGACATTTTCAGTAGTGAAAGATGGTGAAAAGAAGGAACTGAGAAAAAATGGAGTTTTAAGTTCAATGAAGTGCTTTACCTAAATGGTAAAGGACCAAATAAAAAGCCATTCTTGGCTTTATAAATTGTTAACGTTGAAAACTCAATACTGAGCAATATGAAAATACAGGACATAAACATATTTGTGAAATAACAAAAGATGGAATACTTTTAATTTGTTACAGAATTTCACTGATGCCTTAAAGAGCACATCACCTTTACTTTCCAGGTAAACCATCAGCTTCCATAAACATAATATGAATAAAACGTGGGAACCTCGGGGAACGTGATGCAGACGACCGATGCTAAAAAAGCGTCTGTATGTTCAATTTAAATTAGTTTCAGAGCTGCAGCAACTGTTGTTGACCGAGCGCAGCACTAGCACGCGTCACTCGCATTCAGAAAATCGTGGATTCGATCCCCGGCCGACCTTCATGACTCATGAGTTTTTTCCGAGGTTTACCCCAGATCCCTAGGCGCATACTGGGAAGGTTAATTACATCCCACAAATTTCCTATCCCTCCATTTCACTTCACTTCACCTTCATCCTGCTCGACTGTTTCAGGCTTGTAAGTGTCGGTGGGAGTTTCGGTGCTGCATAGCAGGGAAAAATAATGCTCTCTGTAAATTTTCGGGGACGATGTCTGAGTCCCGGGTAGTCTAGTGGGAGCCGGTTGTACGATATGCCCCGGAAATTCTATACCTGAAAACTATAGGGACCCTGCCCTCTGCTGCCGTGCCTAGTTCCGGCCGCCCTTTGTCTTCTCTCCCTCACCATCCCTCACGTAGGGTGATCCGTTAGTACATAGGTACAAAGAGGTACTAAGTCTCTCCTCCGAACCTTGTTCGTACCTCGTACTTCGACAGCTATTGATATACAAATAAAGAAATAAAGGAATTGTATGCCATTTCCTCCACTATTTAAAGCCTAACCTTTTTATTTACTATAACCTACATAACTGTTTCTATATTCGAGTGTTTTGTTTATTAAAACTACCAGAATATAGTTGCAACTTCAGGATAAATTGAACAACTATTGCACTCCCGAGCATTATGTTTTAATTGGTGATTAGTGCGAATGATTATATGATTACATAGGATTAAGGGCCCTCTACAACTTGGTCATCAGCGCCCTTCTAAAGCGGATCATGGCAAAAGCCAGATATAAATTTCAATATACAATAAAAATACTACTTTAAAGCAAATATGCATAAATATAGCAAAGAAGTAAATGCCAGAATTAAAACAAAGCTTGTATTTCTATATCTAGAATTGTAATAGGTTAATGTTTTCCTTTGCTAAAAGTTTAAATACTTTTTCCACCGCTTATAGTGCGAAGGTTTTTGTTTAGGATGTAATAGGCACAGGGTTCGAAAAGGATTGCATTTTTAATGTATATGCAATATTTTTTGTTCCATTTACACCTGTAGCAGTTTTTTTGTATAGCGCTTATGATATACGAAATATATCAAAGTTACAAAATCCATTAATAGCAAAGGGTTAAGAATATGTACCACAGGTGAAGGGATGCCAGTCGGGAAAGGCACTACCGAGGGTCATTAGCGAACGTCCCAAACATTAAGGTAAACGAGATACAATTAGTTTTGGCAAGGTCTTCAACATAAAGAAAAGGAGCCTGCTATTGTAGTTTTAGAAAGTATCGAAAACCCGAGGGGTTTCGCCAGAGGGCAAAGTCTTCACTTAATGAAGTGAGGGCCATTATGGATGTTTGGGAAGCTAAAAGGATAAAATGACTGAGAGACAGTAGGAGAGAGACATCGTTACGAGGGAGATATACATGTAAGCAACACGGTGAAAGTTCGTTCCCACGGTTACGTTAAACTGCATATTTTATTCTATTTAAAACTGTTCAGCAAAGCTTAAACGTGAAAAAATAAAACAAATAAAGGTTCTAACAAAACTACAATGTCGCTCTCTGTAACCACCACGGATACCCGAGATTAAGACTCATGTGTGAGCAGCCGTAGGCACCCATAATAAGAAGCAGTCAATCGAGTGACATAAAATGCTTCAAATTGGCGCTCCAACGTGTGGCGTGAACTTCAGAGAATTTCAGGAATGCTGAGCGTGAACTTCAGAGAATTTCAGGAATGCTGAGCGTGAACTTCAGAGAATTTCAGGAATGCTGAGCGTGAACTTCAGAGAATTTCAGGAATGCTGAGCGTGAACTTCAGAGAATTCCAGGGAAGCTGAGCATGAACTTCAGAGAACTTCAGGGAAGGTGAATAAGGTATGCGGAGAATTTCAGGGAGCTGAACAACAAAGGCCGTGAACTCCAGGGAAGGTGACCCAGGACACAGCAGGAACGAGAGGATCCACATCGAATAGCAGTGCAGCAAGCTGATTAAGGTACTGAGTGAGAATTTTATCTACGTGTTGTAGTATATAGTCAATGTATTTAAGGAACGGGAAAATGATCGAGCAATTAGATATAAATATGGAAGTGCAGGAGGGTGATGAGAGAGTGGGAGAAGGTGTATATAGTAATGTAGATAATGCAAGGGACAGAGTAGCTGATACGAATATACAAAATCAGGGAGAAGAAACAGGGGGAAGCATGGAGACTAATGAAATATTAAAATCACTTATGTCAATGATGACGGGGTTAACAGAAAAGGTAGATCAGAGTCAGAAAGATTTAACAGGTTTAACAGAAAAGGTAGATCAGAGTCAGAAAGATTTAACGGGGTTAACAGAAAAGGTAGAAAATACGAGGGAGAACTTAACAGCTGACTTAGTCAAAATAGGAAATAAGATTGAGAAACAACAGAAGGTTTTAGAAAATTTCAAGGAGGAAGTTAGAAATGAAATAGAAAATGTAAGAAGTGAGGTTAAAAATAATCAGGAAGACGTTAAAATTGAAATTGAAAATGTACGAATTGAAATGAGGGAAAGTCAGGAACAGGTTAGGGAAGAGATTAAAACAGTTAATAAAAATGTAGAGAAAGAAAATAGAAAATTAAGGGAGAAAATAACTACTGATTTAGCTAAGGAAAGGGAAATTAATAACAAGGAATTAGAAATCTGTAGGAAAAGATTAGAGCAATCAGAGAGGGAAACTAGGAGATTAGCTGTGAGTGTAGATGAGGTAAATGACAAACTGAAAGAAAGATTAAATAACATATGTATGTCTGACAATGTTAGTGACTCTGTGAGTAGTAACACTATTACGGTAGCAGCACGGGACGAAGCGATGCATAATGCGTCAGCGGACATTCCGATGTTAAATTTAAATGCTGGTACATCAGGTAATAGTAATACCAATGTCAATGTTAATGCACACAATAGTCCACATTTGCAATGGCCCAACCATGTTTTGAATGAAATTTCACCACCAACCTTTGAAAACGAAGAATTTGATGACCCCAAGGCTTTTATAAATAGCATGCAAGACTATTTTCTTGTAAAAGGTATTCCCGAGGAATATAAGATGACGGTTGTCAGAAAATGTTTTAAAGGCAACGCTTCCAACTGGTTAGAGTTATCAGTAGGATTAAGTAATGATTATCGGACATTTAAGGAAATTTTCTTAAATAGATATTGGGGAGCTAGCAGGCAGGCAAATATAAGACTGGAACTGAGTAATGGGAAATATAACCCGCATAAAGATCAATGCATGGTTAATTATTTTATGGCTATAGCTAGAAAATGTAAGATGCTTGACCCTCCGTTGGGAGAAATAGAATTAATTAATTTAATAACCACACATTTTCCAGAAACAATTCAACACTATCTGATTATTGCGAAGCCGTTAACAATAGCAGCAATGATTGACTTGTTAATCGCACTAGAAAGAAATAAGAGCCAAAATGAGGCAAGTAATGAGAGACATTTTGGAAATAACCGATCTCCAACAAAAATTTTCGGGCAGGGGGCAGGTTCAGGTGATGTCAGAAATTTTGATGCTCGGCAACGGTATGATGGCCCAGTCCCTAAAAACAATAATTACCACCGGAAAAATAGTTTTGAGCCTCAGGATAGGAGACATAATTTTGAGCCTTAGGATAGGAGACATAATTTTGAGCATCAGGATAGAAGAAATAATTTTGAGCCTCAGGGTAATAGAAGAAGGGTTGAGAATTATTCACGGGAAAGAAACCCTCAAATTAATTACGTACAGGCAAATAGATATTACGGAGATAGAAAGGGGGGGTACACTAGGAATCGATTTCCTTCGGGAAATAATTATCACCATAATAATATTTGGTACAGACCGAATTCCCCTAGCCAAGAAGAAAGAAATGGGAATAGCAGAATTTCTCCAAATCCGGAAGAAAGGGTAGACGCTATAAACGCGGTAAAAAGATTGGAAGAAACAAATTTTCACCAGGATTCAAACCCGGGACCTTCATATAATGGGAATGGGACAGGAGCCATTAGTAAGCTTTCGGAAAACTCCAAACCCAGTCAACTTCGCCTTCAGTGAAGATTGGGAATGATGAATGTTCTTATTATGGGAAGTACTTCGAAAATAAGGGACAGAGAAGGCAATGTTTGATTGAAAAACATAAAGAAAATACAGAGAATGAAATTTTAATTGATCCGCCAAGAATAAACATTGGTATTAACGGGAAATTATTTCAGGCTATTATTGATACAGGTGCTAATACTACTGTGTGTTCCCAAATTTTTTTTGAAAATTTAGTGAATAGTGGTGTAAAATTATTATCTTTGCCAGTTTATGGGATATATTGCTCTGTAGCAGTAGGTAAAAGGAAAGAAAGGGTAAAATTTCAAGTGATGGTATAGGTCGAGATCGCACAGAAATGCATTGAAATATTATTTTTGGTTGTACCCAGGCTTGTTTTTGACGTAATAATCGGTTGCGATAGTCTTTATGCTTGGAATTCCATCGTAGATTTTGAAAATAAAAGTTTTAAGTTTGAATCAGGACCTGACACCATAATTGTACCATTTTTAGACCATACTTCTAGGATAATTGTACGGGATCAGGTAGAGGAAGAAATGGAGGGGGAAACATTCTTTGTAGAGGTAATAAATGTTGGAGCGATGGAATTAGCAGAATTAAAAGTTGGGAACTACGATGAAATAGAGGAAGAAAATATTGTAAGTAGAGGTAATTATTTCTGTGATTTTGACGAAGAAAAGAAACCCCGAGAAAACCCAAAGTTTAACTTGAAGAATAGTAATATAAATGAGTACGACGAAAGAAATGACTGTGTCAAGATAGAAAATTTAATAGGATCTAAGGTGAACCAAGCTGAGAGACTAAATGAGGAACAAAAAGGAAAATTACGGGAACTTGTGATAAAAAAAAACAGGGGGGTATTCCCGGAAAAGCCTGGAAGATGTAACTGTTACACACATTCGTTTGAAGTAGCGAACAAAATTTTCAGAGAAACTCTAAGTAGCCACCAGATAAAACTATGTCATTGTTCTTATTATTTTCCTTCAGGGAATCCGACAGAGCGGATATTAAGAGAAATAGGGACTTATTTTCGAGTGCTTACTCATAATAATCATCGAAACTGTGTAAAGTATTGTTCCATCATAGAGAAAATTATTAATAATACTGTAAATACTGGTTTTGCACCGATACAGATAATGCAGGGAATTGACCCTGAACCCATTTTTAAAAATACTCCAAGAACGATTGAGAGAAGTCAGCCATTATCAGAGGAACAAAGGGCTAAGATCGTTTTTGACAGATTGCAAGAAAAAGCGGAAAAGAGGAAATCAAAAATCAAGAAACGTAAAAATAAATGGAATCCTCAGGTAGGAGATCTAGTCCTCGCCAGGGATTATAAGTTATCCAATGCGTTAAGGGGGAGAAGTCATAGATTAGAACTATTATATAAAGGTCCGGTAATGATTACTGAGAAATTCGGAGAGCATACTTATGAATTAGTGGACTTAAAAACAAACAAATCGATTGGGAGATGGCATAAGCAGCTAATAAGACCGTATAGAAATTCCTCAAATAGTATTGAAAAGTAAAAAAAAAAAAAAAAAAGAAAAAAAAATGGTGAGAAGTTAGTTGAAAGAATGGTTGGATCATGAAAATGAGGGCCTAATTGTTTCTATGTAAACTTGTAAATAACTGTAAGAATAACGTAATTAATATTAAGGAAAGTGAGTATATCGAAAAAAAAAAAAACAGTGAAGTGGATAATGTGCGTGTGAAAAAAAAAAAAACATTAAAAGTGAAACCAGCAGAACAATCCATAACCATAAAAGACTTTTGATAAAAATAATTATATAGAATCAGAAGATCAATGAAAGAAGAAACATGTAAAATAATATTAAATCACTATGTAGTATTAAAAATATAACCCTATGTGTGTTGAGTGCTGATTTGTGTAATGTAAATATGTGAAGGGTATTCTATGTACAAGCTATGTCTTTAAGAATTTGAGTGTAAACCCTTTTAAGCATTTGTATGTAATTGACGAAAGATTTGCTGAATAATCGCGAAATTTTAACAAGAAAATGATTTTCGGGCAAGACATATACCTTATCATATTCTTACATAATATGATAATGTATATGGGGGGCATTTGTAGCAGTTTTTTTGTATAGCGCTTATGATATACGAAATATATCAAAGTTACAAAATCCAGTAATAGCAAAGGGTTAAGAATATGTACCACAGGTGAAGGGATGCCAGTCGGGAAAGGCACTACCGAGGGTCATTAGCGAACGTCCCAAACATTAAGGTAAACGAGATACAATTAGTTTTGGCAAGGTCTTCAACATAAAGAAAAGGAGCCTGCTATTGTAGTTTTAGAAAGTATCGAAAACCCGAGGGGTTTCACCAGAGGGCAAAGTCTTCACTTAATGAAGTGAGGGCCATTACAGATGTTTGGGAAGCTAAAAGGATATAATGACTGAGAGACAGTAGGAGAGAGACATGGTTACGAGGGAGATATACATGTAAGCAACACGGTGAAAGTTCGTTCCCACGGTTACGTTAAACTGCATATTTTATTCTATTTAAAACTGTTCAGCAAAGCTTAAACGTGTAAAAATAAAACAAATAAAGGTTCTAACAAAACTACAATGTCGCTCTCTGTAACCACCACGGATACCCGAGATTAAGACTCATGTGTGAGCAGCCGTAGGCACCCATAATAAGAAGCAGTCAATCGAGTGATATAAAATGCTTCACACCGTCTTTAACATCGAAGGTCATATCGGCAAGTTTCAACCTGTTGGACGAAATTGCTCAACAGCAATGGTGTTCACTCACTTAACGACGGTTTTGATCTTTGGATTTCTATTACTTTGGATTAACTTATTACATTAAATTCATAAACAGATATTGACACTCCCATTTACACTTCCAGGCTCTAGGAGGGTATACTCCTAGTTAAAGAAATATTCCCATCCTTCCAGCCGGTAATCGAACCCGGGACCCCTTGCACAGCAGGCGGGTGCTCTACCGAGTCATAAGTCAGCCCAGAAGTATTTGTTGTTTAATGTAGAGATACAGTTGAGGAAATGGCGCATAGAGGCTGTGTTATTCTTAACAAAAAAGTGTTGACTGCAGTTGTTCTTGTTGTTGTTCTTCGCTTCCTCTTATACGAGTATAAACGTAACTGGTGAGAGGGTGTATTGTTGATATTTCATTACGCCAATTAAAATGGCGCGAATCATAAACTAAAGTTATATAAATAGTGAATCAGCGTTAAGGAAGCTCGTGTGCAGGTGTACACACACACACAACAAACAAGTCTAATCTAATATCCCATGAATCAAAAGCCTTAGCTTGTATAAATGGTGAGTCATGGGCATCGTTAAAGAACGCAGGCTGCTTCGCTTGTGTGCTTTGTTAGTTTAATGTCAGCATCTGTCCAGTTGGGAAGGCGATATTGAAATCCCTAGGGCTATGTAGAGGTTACCCTCACCGCCCAGCCGCTGCGTCCTCCAGCCGCAGTCAAGACCACAGAGGAGTGCACGTTGGGGGTGGCACGCCGACTCCCACAACCGTAAGGCGACTACTTGACCCTTTTTTAGGTACGCTAACTTTATCAGGATAGCTGCTCAATTGGCCCCTTAGGGACCTAACAAGGCTGAGTGCACTCCATTAAGACAACAAACAAGTCTAATCTAATATCCCGTAAATCATATCCCGCCTTAGTTTGTATAAATGGTGAGTTATAGGCATCGTTAAAGAACGCAGGCTGCTTCGCTTGTGTGCTTTGTTAGTTTAATGTCAGCATCTGTCCAGTTGGGAAGGCGACATTTAAATCCCTAGGGCATCTCTTCTATGTAGAGGTTACCCTCACCGCCCAGCCGCTGCATCCTCCAGTCGCAGTCAAGACCACAGAGGAGTGCAGGTTGGGGGTGGCACGCCGACTCCCACAACCGTAAGGCGACTACTTGACCCTTTTTTAGGTACGATAACTTTCTATCAGTATAGCTGCTCAATTGGTTCCTTAGGGACCTAACAAGGCTGAGTGCACTCCATTAAGACGATATTTGCTAGTCTAAAGTTAGCAAACTACTGATCGTGGTTCTGCTGGTTGTGGCTAACGAGATAGGCTACGAAGCGAATCGGAGTTAATAAAACTATCTTTTGTATGAATGCAACGAGCAATTTCTGTGGTTGTTTAGAATAAGGATGTATTAGGCGATTGTGGCTTTACTTCATTGGGTCGTGACTGGACTAGGAGAATTACATTACTGCAGTTCGCGCCGTAGCGTGTCTTTCTCATTACCCATGCTGCTGATGGAGTGACGTAAGTAATGTTGCTAGAAGCTGATACAGAAAGACTTTATTTTCACCCGGGGGATACGGAAGCTTGTCGTGCTGCACTTCACACTGATAAGGTACAGTTTCTAGGAATGTTCTGCAGATTGCATTGATCGTTTACAGGCTGATGAAAATCACTAAGTAGATTTGGAAGTAAGGTACCGTAAACACTCCAATATTAATGCACAACCTTTATAAAATAAATATACCCGAATAACGATTTACAATTTCATTGTCCTCGCTCGGTCTTTATGAAATTATGGTAGAATGATATAGAAGATTTGGCTAAACTTAACTACTAGCGAGTAATGACGAAATTGAAAATGGGATCAAAATGAAACGAAAGTGATTAAATTACTGCAGGGGTCTGTTTGCAGTCGATGTTGTCTCTTCTAGAGCCTGGAACTCACCAACCAACACATCTTAGGACATTTTCTCTTATAGTAAAGCTAGCTGAAATACCTGGCGTTGCCTCTGATTTGACGATTTATCCTTACAACTTTCGAGCTCCAATGATCTAGTTGTCAACGGGCCCTTAAACTCCACTCACTCACTCACTCACTCACTCACTCACTCACTCACTCACTCACTCACTCACTCACTCACTCACTCACTCACTCACTCACTCACTCACTCACTCACTCACTCACTCACTCACTCACTCACTCACTCACTCACTCATTCACTCACTCACTCACTTTACAACTTTTAAGTGTAGGTTGCAGTTTCCCAGTGCCCTTACGTTTCTTTGAAGACATTTACAAATTATTTCTTAATACACTTAAATAAAGAATTACTTAAGACTCTTGCTATAAGTAATGGACAAAAATGAACAACATATATATTCTAACGAAGGCGATAAAATCAATTCTTGGTTTCCTATCACTTGCCTTTTAAAATTTTACTACAAATACAGTTTTCTTCTAGTCGTAAACACAGTCTACAGTCTTTCGGGCTATTACAGTTTTTGCTTCTCACAACCTTGCTCGGTCTTTTTAGTGTCTTTGTTCACTTCTTCTGTCTAATTATGACCTTATAACCACTGGCGACGCTCGGTGAGTCTTGACACGACGTACTAACACTACGACACACGCGCACAGCTGCCTTGCACTCACTGACACACTCACCGACTCATGTCCGTAACTCAGTTCTAAAATGCATTGCTTTGTTCTTCTCTGGTCTCCTTATATACTGCGGATGACGTCACACGGACCTTTCTCGACTTCTACACACACACTTCTACTCTATTCATGCATAATTTCATTCACGTGAACAATAATATCTGCCAGTGATTTCAAAAAAGAATGCCAACAGAATACGACAGAGTTTGGAATATTACTGGGAATAAAGCAGTTGATGATGTGGTGCTTAAGAGATCATACATCAGGGTGAGTATTTTCAGCACCTCATTTTGAAAAGTTTATGTAAAAGATACCTCTGTAAGTTGTTTAATCAAAATTTATTTTTACGCCACAAATTAAAAACATAGTTCGTAAACGAAGCAAAATGGAGCATTAATTTATATGCAGCATTTTGATTTAGATTTGCATCCTGTAAAGCAAATTACACCAATGCTTTTGTATGCATGTGGTATCAACAATACGAATGATGCTGAATGACCTGAGAAACATCATTACGTTACGGAGACGCACCTTAAGTATTATCACCATGCCGGTAGCATACCGTCCCGTCTATTTGGGCTTGGGCACGGCTACAGGTACTCCTGAGTGCATGCAACAGTGTCTCAAGTGTAATATTTGTGCTACACTAAGCGCCTAGCCTTGTGTTTTCACTTCTTACTGCACTTACCTACAAGGAAGCGTTAAGGTATTACTCCCACGTGTAATATTTCATTGATGGAGTATTTATATTGCGAAAACAAAATAGATTCTTCAGTCAATGCTGGATGGAAATGAAAATAACATTCTTCTGGAGTATTTCTGTCAGAGTGATAAAGCTTGCTATACCTGATATCCCGTAAAAGTCCCGCACCCAATCACCAACATGTTTTAGGTGGGGCTTACCACAGACTTGGAGCCAGCGTAGCCAGGGTCCGAAACTAACAACAAAATTCCAGCCATTGATATTCACTGTTCTAGCTGGAACGCCATATCAGGTAGAGAGAGCTTAGACAGAAATTCATAATATTCCCTTTGATTTCAAAACCGGTTCCAGTCGAAAATAACCTCGTCATATAGGCTAATTCGGAATAGGAGTGCAACTAACGTTATCTAAATTATTTCAATTAAAATAATAAATTAGCACATTTGGTTATGTTTTGATTAGTGATTATTATAGCAATAAAGCACAAAAAAAAAAGCATTTAAAGCAGGTATGAATCAGCCTGTAATGCGTATTAGTTCCAAAAAGTGTTTACATGATCATTTTTAACCTTGTTGCATTAGACGAGATTTAAAAATCGTATTAATATCGCCAGAAATTGCACCATAGCTTACCATAACAAAATATGGCCATCATCATACCTTTTCTTTATCTGAAGGATGACTAGTGATTTTTTTTACCACGCGTCCCTTAATCCAAACAAACACGACGAAAGAGTGATGTAATATTTTGGAGAAATAACTAGTACAGCAGAGTGTAAAATAAAAGCAATGCCTTCAGTGTCCAATAAACACTTAACGATGTATTTTTATGTTTACATGCCTGAAGTGATTAATTAAACAATCAATCGCAAAACGTATCTTATGTATTTAAACGAGCAATTCTTGTGTGTATATATTCCGCGTAACTTGGAAACGGCTCTAACGATTTCCAACAAATTTTGTGTTTAAATAGAATTTTGCTTTTTAAGTTGATCTATATAGGTGTAATTCATGAAAAAACGTGATTTTAGATAAAAAAAATTACATTTTTTATTCCCGCTTCTACAGAGCAATTGGCCTTATTTTGGCTTTTTCTTCTCTTCTAATGGACCGATTTCAGCAAACGAAGCAGCGTTTTAAATTCCTCTTCCAGGGCTATCAGAATACAATAAGAAAGTTGACCTAGCTATCTTAGTCTATGCGTAACAGTCACAATTAGTCGAAACCTTTGGCCATAATTTCTCTGTTAATGGGCCGATTTCAACAAACAGGCCAGGATATTAAAGGC
The DNA here is from genome assembly GCA_030765045.1 of Tenodera sinensis. Classification (NCBI taxonomy): domain Eukaryota; kingdom Metazoa; phylum Arthropoda; class Insecta; order Mantodea; family Mantidae; genus Tenodera; species Tenodera sinensis. The sequence continues at coordinate 142,018,224 of CM060961.1, read as the reverse complement.
CTCGTCAAGAGCTTTCAGAAAGCTTAAAGAAAGTTTACTTAGCTATCTTAGTCTAGGCGTAACAGTCACAGTTAGTCTAAACCTTATTTCGGCCAAAATTTCTCTGTTAATCAATCGATTTCAGCAAACAAGCTAACGTTTTAAAGTCCTCTTACAGGACTATCAGAATACAGTAAGAAAGTTGACCTAGCTATATCAGTTTATGTGTTACAGCTCGTCCCATCTTATGTTTGAAATAGAAATACAACGTATTTCATTCATACTAGTTTTTCTACTTACTTTTGTCTTACGTAACAATTCACACGTTATTCTCTATAGTTTATCAACTTCATACGTACCAACGCCTATACATATTGTATGTCAAAGAGTGAGTAAACTCTAAAACCGGTTGTTAACCGATTGCGACAATAAGGTTTATTTAATTCAGGTTTTGCTGTTCAAGTTTATCTAAATAAATATATTCTCCTAAAGAACAAGATTTCACAAAAAAAAAAAAAAAAAAAAAAAAAAAAGGGGGGGGGGGGCATGCCAAGCGAAGCTCGGTAGCCCAGGTACTTTAAGTTTAACGTTGATAAAATATCTCTAGATTTTTTTGAGGTTACAAACAAAATGCTCATTCGAAGATTCTGATGGAATTATGAGGACGTAGGATTACCAAGTATTAATTGCATAGGAAATTGCAGACATCAAATATGGCGAGAAAAAGTTTAGCAAAATATGAAAATTGGGACCTAAATGTAAATTTAGATAAAATATTCTGTATGGTATGTGGAATAGAGACTGAAGATTTAATTTGGAAGGGCAAGAATATTTCATAAAAGGTTGTGAAGAATTTGAGTTGGGGGAATTAGAATTGATAAAGAAGATAGACCAGAGAGTGACATAAAAAACAAAATTGGCGACAAATAAACAAGGAAAGCTTAACCCTCTATTACCTGAATTATTTTGCTACATATGCCGTTCTTCCTCTAATTCGAAACCGGTTTAGATTAGGCGGTCTGAGAGGCCTTCAGCCTGCTGGCTCGGATAGCCATGATCGTTAAAGCAACACGTAGTGCACTAGCCATGCACTCAAAGCCTGAGGTCGTGAGTTCGAGTCTCGGCAACCGCAGTCAAATGTGCCTGTGGTAAAGGACGGGGAGGGCCCACGTAAAATAATCGGTGTGATGGCACGCGTGGATGATGACGGGGTATCATTTGACTGCGGTTGCATGGATTTTGCTTCTTTTCTTTATTAAAAAAAAACACTACAATATAAATTGTAAAAAAAATACTCAAATATGTATTTTTAATTGGTGACAGTATAACAAGAATATAGCAGAAAAAAAAGTTAAAACTAGTAAAAATAGGAAAAAAAGCTTATGTATCTTATAAGTCACACCAGGCAATAAAGGGTTAAACAACCTTAGAAATTATCTTAGGGAAGTAAGCTGGGAAAAGGTGTATAATACTGATGATGTAAGTGAAAAATATAAAATTTTAAGTATACTGCAAAATGGTCTACAAAAAATGACGCCTTTAAGAAGAGTCAAAATAATTTCAGGTGGTAAGGGAAATGATTTCACAAAATGGATGACAAAAGGAATAAAAAAATCATGCGAATTAGCAGAACTACAATATGGATTTCAAAAACATAAGTCAACAATAAATGCAATAGATAAAGCAAATGATAAAATTATTAATGCACTCCGTAATCGTGAATTTGTAGTTGCCATATTTCTGGATCTGTCTAAAGCTTTTGACTGTGTAAATATAAACATACTAGAAAATAAGTTAGAAAAATATGGGGTTCGAGGCATTGCACAAAAGTGGATTGCATCATATCTTGAAAATAGACAGCAGTGCGTAGAAATAAACTACAAAAATGAAAAGGGTATGGTAAATAAAGTAAGATCAAAATTTGAAACAATTAAACAAGGAGTTCCGCAAGGCTCAAAATTGGGTCCTTTTCTATTTTTAGTTTATATAAATGATGTTTTTGAAATGGTAGCAAATAATGGAGGTACAGCAATTGGCTATGCAGATGATACAACAATAATAGTTACAGATCCCACTACCAAAGGTGTAGAAAACAAGGCAAACAGTATCATAAAAATATTAAAACACTATCTTTCAAATCTGGATCTGGTATTAAACATAAAAAAGACATCATGGATAAATTTCAGGCTAAAAGAAAAACATGCAGATCACATTGATATCAAGGTAGATGGGGAAAGTATTCCTGAGACACAGGTCACAAATTTCCTAGGAGTGCTTATAGACAGAAATCTTAATTGGCAACCACATATAGTGTACATAACAAAAAAGATAAATAAGGGATTATACATTATGAAACAAGTTAAGGATAACATGGATAATAAAACGCTGAAGCAGGTGTACTATGCAGTCATTTATTCATATATAAAATACGGCATAACACTATGGGGGAATACTGCAGCTAAGGAAGTACTAAAAATATTCAAATTACAAAAAAGCGCAATTAGAATAATTGGGAAAATAGAAAAAAGACAGTTGTGGGGACTGTTTCAAAAAATACAAAACCCTAACAGTTCCATGTATCTACATTTATGAAAGCATCAAGCATGTTCTTCTAAATGGAAAAATTGCTAAAACAATCACATGCATAGCTATAATGTTAGAAATAAACATGATTATTACAGAACTGCATTCAGGGGAACATTAAATAATCGTTCAATAAAAAGTATAGGAAAAGAACATTATAATGCTTTGCCCAAGGAAATAAAAGACTTAAAACAAAGAGAGATACAAATAAAAACCATTAATAACTATTTACTAGAAAATGCTTTCTACAATACTGAAGAATTTAAGTACAACACTAAATGTAATCAAAATGTGTAAATGAGTGTAGATGTATTTTACAGGTACGTGAAATTGAAACAGATTTGTAAATAAACGTTGTAATTAAACTTTATATGTACATATTAGGTAAGTTCTTCTGAACTCTTGATATATCCTATGTAACAGAAACATATGGATGAATAAATCATAAATCATAAATCTCACAAGGTAAAATATTTTCAAAACGGTAAACTCAAACTTAATTCCAAGTAAATAAGTGCTCTCTGTAAAAGTTTATTGGTTTTAATTTCTAAAAAAAATGTTCGTTGAACTTGGCGGTAATTTAGAACTATATAAGGTATTCCGGAGCCCCTTTGGTATATTTAGAATCAGTTTCAGCTTTACCGAAGCTTGAAATATGATTACACGCAGGTAAATATAAAAAATGAAGGCAGCAAAAGCAAACAGCAAAGTATTTTAGTCTGGAGAAATCTGAGCATGAAGGAATTGATCGAAAGCCAGCCGTCCATTATGAAGCTGCAAACTGCGAGACGCAGATAAAGTGCTCTAATTTGTTTAAGTACGCTCCGTTCACATGACTGCCATTTTACTTTCTCTACTGCATATAGTAAGTAGATGAAGTATTGTATTCCACCCAAAAATTCGATGTCGATATTTCGCCGGAATTACCTATATGTTTGAGGCCCCCTGAATCCAAAAAGAGCACTTTTAGAAAAAGATCCGCGTATGTGTGTGTGCGCGCGCGCGAGTGTGTGTGTGTGTGTATGTGTGTGTGTGTGTGTGTGTGTGTGTGTGTGTGTGTGTGTGTGTGTGTGTGTGTGTGTCTGTCTGTCTGCAATAACGAAAAGTTGGTATTCCAGTTTAACATCTTTTAAGGATGCGACACGAAAATTTTGAAGAAAATTCCTTCACCCTAAACTGTCCTTCACACGAAAAATTTTTATTTTCTCAAAAATGGTTCTAACGATTTTGATTAAAATTCCATATGCTTATGACAAATGAAATGTATATTTTGAAGTTTCCGGAGTGCATTTCAGCCGTTCAGACAAGCTAATCTTACACTCAAATCCAGAGGACACGGATTCGATTCTCAGCTGGAGGCTGGGATTTTTTCTTTAGCTAGGAGTATTCTACATTTTCCCCAGTTTGGAAGTATGAATGTGTGCTTGTGTGTGTGTGTGTGTGTGTGTGTGTGTGTGTGTGTGTGTGTGTGTGTGTGTGTGTGTGTGTATCTGTCTGTGTGTGCGCGCGTGGGTAACTTGGTTCCCACGGAATCTTCCCAGGTTGAATCACACACATGGGCGCGGGGCTTTAAAACTCGGATATTCTGCCAGTGTTCCATTTACTGGAGATAGGGGTACCACAAAAGATTTTAAGTAGTTGAGCACCCACTCTCCAATCCCCACATATACTACTGCTACTACTACTACTACTACAACTGTTGCTGCTGCTGTTAATAATAATAATAATAATAATAATAATAATAATAATAATAATAATAATAATAATAATAATAATAATAATAATAATAATAATAATAATAATAATAATAATAATAACAATAACAATAATAACAACAACAACAACAATAATAATAATAATAATAATAATAATAATAATAATAATAATAATAATAATAATAATAACAATAACAACAACAACAACAACAACAATAATAATAATAATAATAATAATAATAATAATAATAATAATAATAATAATAATAATAATAATAATAATAATAATAATCATAATCATAATCATAATAATAATAATAATAATAATAATAATAATAATAATAATAATAATAATAATAATAATAATAATAATAATAATAATAATAATAATAATAATAATAATAATAATAATAATAATAATAATAATAAATAATAATAATAATAATAATAATAATAATAATAATAATAATAATAATAATAATAATAATAATAATAATAATAATAATAATAATAATAATAATAATAATAATAATAATAATAATAATAATAATAATAATAAATAATAATATATAGAATGTATAAATAAATGTTTGTTCGTCCTTTAGTTTGGCAAATCTAAATGTTTTTTCATAGAGAAGCTGTTTATGTTACCTATGCAATGTAGTATAATATGTTACATAGTTGCATTCACATGAGTTTCTCGACTAGCTTTTCTTTTACCTAACACATTCAAATGTTCTTCTCTGCTTGCCCTTCAAAATATAATTCATACAATTTTCGGCGATTTAAATAGAAATGCAACTTATTCATTCACACGGTTTTGCCTATTCACTTTTCTTTTACGAAACACAACCACATTTCTTTCTCTGCCTGCTTCCACATCTACAAACAATACATATAGTTTTCTTTATATATGAAATGGAAATGCATCGTATTACATTCACACGTTATTCTCTACTCTTCTTTCATGTAACACATTCGCATGTCCTTCTCTACCTGTCCTTCAAAAACAATTCATACAATTTTCTGTGACTGAAATAGAAATGCAACGTATAACATTCGCACGGTTTTCTCTATTCACTTTTCTTTAACGAAATACATCATTTCTTTCTCTACTCCCACTTCTACATTCAATTCATAACATTTTCTATATGTTTGAAATAGAAATACAATCTAGTATGATCACACGGTTTTCTCTACTCACTTTTCTTTTGCGTAACTCATTCACATATATCTCTCTTCTCACTCTTCTACAAACAGTTCATACACTTTTCTATATTGTCGAAATAGAAATGTAACGTTTATTTCTGCTCGCTTTTCTTCCTGTGGTATTTGTGCTTGTTCCATAGTGCTTTTCCATAGTGTCTTCCGGGTGATATTTTTTTATTCCTTATAATATCCTAAGAGTTTTAATTGAATAATTGTTTAAGTGTGTTAAGTAATATTTTTAAACGTCTCCAAAGAAACACGGGCCCAAATGACCCAGCTGTCGACGGGCCCTTAAACTCCACACTCCACTCCACTCCACTCCAAAGAAACACAAGGCTGTTGAGCAAGTGCAACCTAAGTCCGAAAGTTTTAGAGCTAAACCGCCAAACCACGGGCAACGCCGGGTATTTCAGCTAGTGGAACATGAAAGGAACTTGGAAAATATCTCCAGGATGCTATTAAAATAAACAGAATTATATACATGACCAGGCATTTTCCTTCGACAGAAAAAAACATTTATACAGAGAACAGGATTTGTTTGAATCCGGTACATACTAAAGTATGATAACCCTAAAAATCTACCTACAACTTTCTCTATTCGATATAATAGCCGTTCTATAAATGTCTATGCAAAGCTTATTTGCTAAATTGTTCCGCTTATTTTTTATAAATATTCGCCAGAAATGTTTTTATAAGTTATTACAGGTACATATAAAAGAGAGTGAGGTGATAATTTAATGTTAAATGTGAAGTACTAAATGCACACTTTATCTTGATCCCGGAGACCTAGTGCTAGGAATGATTCGAGTCAAGAAGGTCTATGCTTTGCCAAAGTAACAACTGAGCATCGTTGCCCATATTCCCTCAGTATTATCATTTGTGCATTTCCTGTATTGCGTTACCCTTGTTCCTGTTCTCTTCCATTGTCAAAAAGGTTTTTGTGTTTTACTGTTGTGTTAAACCAACTCAAACAGTTATTTCCAATACTAAATGCCTGAAGCAAATCTAGTCTCGATACCACAAAATCCCATAAATAGTAAAAGAATAAGCTACGTTCTACTTCAGCCGTTAGCTAACCTGGAAAAAAAAATGCGGAAACCACAACTCAAGGGCTTGTATGGTACAATTTGAAGTACGATTACTGAAAATAGATTAAACGTCTTGTTGCCGTCTTCGACAAGAACGCCATCTGAGAGCTCAAGATAAAGTCTGCGAGTAGTATCAAAATCTTTATATTCCGTGCCTTTAAATATACAGATAAAAAACGATGTAACGAACATAACGTGTCGTAAACGTATTGCCTGAAACTTATGTAAAACTGCAAGCGCTGAATGCCACAACGAACTTATTAAATAAACATCTGATATGTTGCACTCACATGACTTTCCCTGGTTTTGTACAAATATTCTTATATACGCTTATTCCTCTATTTCATGTTAACCAAGATAAACATTTGCAGACCTTATTACTAATTTTCTTGTAAAGGCCAGTGGAATATGAGAATAAGTAGGTTGTAAGTGTTAGCCATTTTAAGGCTGCTTGCTATGTGATGCTCTTAAATTTACACCACCTTGCATGGCCAAGAGGTAATAAACATAACACCATAACTGAGTTACCTGTGCACTGTGTATTTTTAATATCACCAAATATATCATGATTCTGGCTAAAAGAACTCACAATCGCCTGAATCGTTTTCACAGCAAATTATTTCCTAAGATTAAAGTTACAGCTAGTTCGTTTTTTACAAGCCATTATGAAAAGACTTGGAATATAAAAGTAAACAAATAGTAGGAACAGCTGAAAACAGCATTATAACAAATAATAAATACAAATTTAACTTAAAATGAAAGTCTTGAGTATTTGGTTGAATGGTAAGTCCTCGAAGTTCAATGCGCTGGTGGACAGCTCCCTAAATATATATTTAATTGCCTTAGTACAAATTTTTGTATTCACAATTGAATGTAACAAAATTTTCATTGTTATATCTTGCGAATACCGCATTCAAGCGTTTCCACCGTGGTAACAAGCGCTTACGATAACAGAAGAAGCGAAAAAAAAAAAAGAAAAAAAAAAAAAAAAAAAAAAAGGAAAGAAAAGATAGAAAAGAACTATTCCAATTAAAGAAAAGTACAAGAGTTTGAAACTTGAAAATAATAACAAGCAATAAAGAGTCTTTTTCTAAAAGAGTATACAGGACTATATGTGCTGTAGCTTATACATTTCATTTACAACAAAAGCATCTTACACATATGGTATTTTAATCAAAATCATTAGAACCATTTTTGAGAAAATAAACATTTTCGAAGACATTTTCATGTAAAGGTAACTGGAGGTCGAGGAATTTTATTTAAAATCGTTGTTTGCTTCCTTGAAAGACTTAGATTTTTAACCGACTTTTCATTTTTAAGTTATGCTGTTTACACACACACACACACACACACACACACACACACACACACACACACACACACACACACACACACACACACTCACAGAGAGAGAGAGAGAGAGAGAGAGAGAGAGACAGGCAGACACAGTTGGTTAGTGTTGGTATTCGTTTAAACTTTTATTTTTTGGGTTAAGATGTTCTTCTTACCCTCCTCTCACCGAACGGGATGACAGGCGGTTTTGTCTGTGACCCACATTCGGAAGATCGCGGGTTCGAACCCAGCGGCAGGCCTACCTGACCCATTATTTTTTTCGGGAGTTTCCCAGGATCTCTGGGCGTATGCTGTGTAGATTCATTACATCCCCCGTATTTCCTGTCCCTCCATTTTATTTCCTTTCACCCTTCATCTGGCTTGTCTCTTTCAGTGTAGTAAGTGTCGCCGTGGGTGGTGCATTGTAGGAAATATGCCCTCGGTAAACAGTCGTCCTTCGGCGGGATGGTTTCCGGTCTCCGACACTCCCTGGGGGATGTGTAAGATCGCGGATGGGCGGGATGCCGGTTGCACTAGACGTCGCCGGGGGTTTCTATCCGTAAATTATAGGGGCCCTGCCTTCTGCTCTGTCGTGACTCCTTGAGTCAGCGCCCTCTGTCTCCTCGCCACACCCTTTCTCCCGGGGGTACTCCGGAAGGGGCAGGTACAGAAGATCTTCAAGGTCGACGTGCCGAATCCCCTTCGCGACCTCCTTTCCTATTGTATCTTATCCTGCCCTATTCCATCCTATCCTCTCAGTACCAACATCTGGTGACATCTCAACAGTGAAGTTTTGGTTAAAATAGTACACAGCTTCTGCCTACCTAAGGTACTGGCTGAAAAATTATTTAATTTATTAATGAAGAAGTTACTGAAGCGGTTTTTAAAGTTTGTATAACCATTGCTTCTTATGTAATTACCTTTGGACCGGGGATTTAATTTTCACAAACAGAAATTTTCATCCATGAAGCAGCTGAGATTAAATTACTCCGACCAATGTTTGGCACATTACTGTATCGGAAAAGAAATAAATATGCATGTCAAGAGTTTTATGCACCAGCATAACTGAAGTGATTCAGAATTATAAACCAAACACTTTAGTTAAGACTTAGTACAGCAAAACTCCAGTTCAAATATTAGGCTAAGTACAAGAAGAGGACCAGTATAGATCCGACTAACAATAACCACTTGAAGTGCCAGAAAAACCTCAAACCGTGATGTGTGTGATTAAGCTTACTAAATGTATACTGCTAAATTTAGTTTAATTTTTGTTAAGTTATACAACAGCTTTTTATAATAATAATAATAATAATAATAATAATAATAATAATAATAATAATAATAATAATAATAATAATAATAATAATAATAATAATAATAATAATAATAATAATAATAATAATAATAATAATAATAATAATAATAATAATAATAATAATAATAATAATAATAATAATAATAATAATAATAATAATAATAATAATAATAATAATAATAATAATAATAATAATAATAATAATAATAATAATAATAATAATAATAATAATAATAATAATAATAATAATAATAATAATAGGTACTAATAATAGTTTAATAAATAAAATAAATATAATTATAACTATAATATTTATTATTTATTATTATTATTATTATTATTATTATTATTATTATTATTATTATTATTATTTACATACAGTAATGTAATGAAACACTACAAATTTAAAGTTATACCTCTTTAATTTTATGAGAACATAAACTGTGGACTACAAAAGCATCTCATGCACTATTCTCTCCAATTACCGATTTAGAGTAGCGGAGCAGAACTCAGAAAAGGGAGTAAGAGAGGGAATGGCTTAGGTCATCGTTATATAGTCTAAAAGGAAAGTATGTCGTTATTTATGTAAAGAGAGAGTGGAGAATTACAACTATGTGAACGATACACCCTCTCATCGGAAAGGAGATAAATGAATATCCGACTTCTGAAATACGCATACAAATCTGTTAAGAGTTCTACGTGCATGATTTAGACAAAAGTACATGTCTAGTATTTGAACAACGCTGCACACTGTGTGATTTTCTAAACTAGGCAGCCATAATTAAAAAAAAAATCATTTTTAGGGCAGGAATATGATGGTCTGGTATTTTATTGTAGATACCCTATTTGCGTATGTGCTGTTCTAAATATTACACTGTGTTGTTGCTTTTAACTTTCTAATTTAAACAGAGTTTACAAAAATTGTTATAGAATGCTATCCCTGGAATTTGTATATGTTATTTCTACATGTCTCAAGAACAAGCTGCTTCGTTTCCTTCATTTTGAGTTATTCATTTCTTTTTTCAGTTGCGTAGTGTCCAATTTCTCGGAGAGAAATTTTTGACGTCTGATGCAAATCCAGCAAGAATAAAGAGGATATTCTTTTTAATTATATTTAATTCTAAAGAAAGCCGCTATTGAAAATTCCTCAGAAGCTTTGTGCGTTAGTATTAAAAAGACGTTATATTTGTTCTGTTTAAATATAAACAGTCCAAGTGCAATAGAAGGTGGATCAGGTCCATGGAAAACAGTGATTGGCTTGACCAATAACTAGTATTTTGTGACAACTTGATAACTGATTCGGGAGCAGATTCAGTGTAGCACAAGATTAAAGTTGCCCATTCAAAGTGAGACCTACTACAGAATTCGAGCAGAATAGCATTAGAAGCAGAAAAGTAAGACAGCTATTGGAATATAAAAGCCCAACGAAATTTCACAGGCAGCTGAGATTAGCTTTCGACGGTCTGGAAAGAGACATGCAGCTAATATAGTCACAGAGTTGTTCACTGCGTCACCAAGAAGGGCAACAACAATAAAAAAAATAAATGAAACAAGGCCCATCTCTTACACAAGGGATGAAGAAGAACCAGAGATCAATCAAGCCAATCATTATTCTTTTCCATGAACCTGGCCTATCTTCTATTGCACTTAAAAAGAATATCCTCTTTATTCTTGCTGGATTTGTACCAGACGTCAAAAGCTTCTCTCCGAGAATTTGTACACACGCAACTGAAATGAATACCTCAAAATGAAGCAAACGGAGCAGCGAAACCTCTCCCATGTTCGTGAGATATGTAGAAATAATATATACAAATTCCAGAGATAGCATTTCATAACTTTTGACAACTCTGTTTAAATTAGAAACTTAAAAGCAGAACACAGAGTAATATTTAGAACATCACACACGCAAATTTTGCCATAATGTGTGAGTAAGGATAGCATAAATTTAAACTGCATACCTTTAGCTTAAACTTCCATAGTAGAACACAAAAAATATCACCACATTTGATCACTCACTGCAACAAAATGACGTTTGCTATCGCTGTTTTCCAGTGTTTCGGAACCATAACAAGATACTGCTGTTTACGGTAAGATATAAATCAGTTGCTTTGCTCAAATTGATTAACAAAAGAGTCACACGATGTTTTAGGGTGTCTACAATAAAATACCAGACCATATTCCTACCTTGAAAAGTGACATTTTAAAATTTAGGCCGCCTAGATTGAAAAATCGCACACTTTGCACTGTAGAGAAGTCTTAACCTTATTAAGGCATTGATTTGTTGTACATTTTCAATAAAACTCACAGTTACAGATTAATTCTGCCATAAATTTTTATTGAAATCCTTTCTTACTTCAAAATGCGAATCAGGGGGAATTCTAAAAGTATAGATTTTATTAAATACTTTTATTAAATACTTATACTAAAACTTTGCTATTTTATATCCCATAAGTAATATTTAAAAGAGTTTAAAGCAGTGATGTCCAAATTGTATCTTTGGAAAACGTTACGTAATGAGTTTCTTTTCCCCACTCCACTCCTTTAGTCGGAGGGTGAGTCAGTCAGGATCCAGTGATGGACACAAACAGGCGATTCCATGGCATATAAGAGTGAGTATAGCTCTATATATATTTGCAAGCAGAGTTTCTTCAAATTGAACTGTATTAAAGGTCGGAATCGCGACGATCACTTGGTTCACTAATGAACAGAGGTTTATTGCATAAAATCTGAAAGTGCTTTTGTAAATCAAACGCAACCTACATGTAACCAACCCACCACTGCAATACAATGCACGTCCGAGTGTTACAGAATGGCAAAGTCCGCATATAGTGGAAGGAGATAAATCCAACCTCCCCTCTTTCGTAAACGTTGGACATCGCTGGTCTTAAGACTTGCCTGTTAATGTGGATCAAACATAAAACATACTGCTTCTAACCTGAAGTCTTAATCGGCGAAACAGTTGTATTAGATATATGTATTTATTTAGGCTTTCACGGCCGGTGTCTTGACAATTCGAAATGTTTAGTTCTTAGCAGATTACTTCCTCTACTTCTCTGCTTCCACATTCAAACTCTGATCTGTGCAGACGGAGGATCGTGTTACCCTGATGATGCCAAGAGCAGTACTTGGCGAAACGTTGGTATCTACGATGCCTTCTAGACCACGGCCTACAAGCCCGGAAGAATTACATAGTCAGTTGTATTAGAGTTTTTGTTAGCTACATACGTGACAATCATTTCTTAAAATTAACGTTCTTCCATCCTGTAGTTGAACTACGCGTCATATTAAACAAAGGCTACTATGAACTGATACGAGCGCTATCGTGGAGTAGAAGAAATAAAACATAAAGCACTTTATTACCTAATAAATCAGAAGGAAAGAACAAAGACAGAATAGACCAATAACGAGGAGAAAACTCGGCATTCTTGATAAAAACAAGTCTACGACGTAACACAAAAGCGGAAAGTGTTGAAAATATGACACACTACATTCACCACATAAAACCAACACTATCAAAAGTAAATTATTTCCTGAAAACCAGAAATACAAACGTTAGTTAAAAATTTTCTACTATCAAAATAGAAAATGTTTATCTAAACTGTGTGGCTAATTGTATCGGGGGCCTTACGGGGTAGGTGTAGTTAAAGAGTGCTTACAAAATGTTTCATACGTCAAAATTGCTTAAAATAAAATTACTTTTATAAATTAGCATGTTAGCCAAGAAGCCGTTCTTGAACGTCTCGTATACTTTTATATACCGGGTGGAAGGGATAACAACAAAAACGTAAGATACAAAAGATGTTCTAAATACCAAGATCAACCACTGGTTTAAATTAATGTAACGACTTCAATGCCAAAACTATGTATTTGTAGCGGCAATTTGTTCTCATGATGCTTTGAATGTTACTTCTGTGTATTATAATGTAATTATAATGTAAATTATTGTTTCAAATTCAGTATTTTATTAAAATAAGATGCTCTGCTATTATGAGCTCTAAAAACCTGTCATTATTCTCAAACATGTTTTTAAGAATAAAATATGTGTATTTTGAGGCCTGGGATTAAAAAGTGACCGAAAAATTATCAAATGGAAAATTTTTAGATTTATGCATATAAATGTTACCCAAACCAGTACTCATTGGTTGTTAATGAAAATTTTTTAGATTCCGCCACTTTTAAAGGTCTGGTGCAGGATTTAAATGCTTCGTGGCTACATTCTAACGCCCCTTTTCTGCTTATATTTTCGGCAGTATTTGAACAAAATATGGGCCAAAAAGGGCTCAAAAAACAAAATTCAGTGGAAAGGAGTGGTTAAGCGTCATCTCCCCTCAAGGGAAACGCTATGAATCTGAGGAAATTAAATTAAATTATTTTGTTGTTTAACGACGCAGTCAATTCCCAGGATCATATCAGCGTCGCCGGTATGCCGGAATTTTGTACCGCAGTTCTTTTACGTGACAGTAAATCTACTTACATGGAGCTGCCGTTTTTAAGCACACTTAAGAACCATCGGTCTGGGCCGGATGTGAACCCGCGACCTTGGGATCAGTAGTCTTGGGTCTAACTGAATCACTCAGACCTACTATGAATCTGAGGAGAGAGACTATTAGACATAAGAGGGAAGGTGTGACAAACAGGTAATTTGACTCATGATCATCTTTCCTGTGTGTAGAACAATTGGTTTTCCTCCACTTTGCATTTTTTCACACACTATCTGCTCCATGCGCATTAAATTTTGTGCTACACTCCTAGAAATTTTCCAATATGTGCTTCATTTATGTTACTTGAACTTCAGGTTCCAAAACCTGAAAATTTGTTTAGTTTTAAAAGAATTAAATACACAAAAAGAAGTTAAAAGTGGTTTCAATATCCACCAAAGCAAAGAAATTAATTACTTTAACAGTAATTTACTTTTTCTTCATGCCAGAGATTAATGGTGTTTGTTGGTCAGTTAGTTAATAAAATAATAAAACTGTTGTGATATTTTCGTTTTTAATGCACATGGAATATTTTAAATATTAAGATATTTTCGCATTGTAAATAAATTGAATAATTAATTCCCTCAAAACTATAAAACAACTGTGCTGAAACTTTGTGTGGTAGTTTATAACAAACACTCATAAGTATGCAAAGTATTCATTTCATACCGATAAAAATATAGAAAATTCAAATTTCAGTTCCAGGGTCTCTTAACAGTAGAGGTCTTAGGAATTGTGGAGTTTACTAGCGTACGCTGGGAAATTTTGGAAACCACTGTAACAGGGTTGCCAATCTTTAAAAATACCAGCCACTCAAAATTATAGATTTGGATTCAAAATTATCGTACATGATAAACCAAATCCTACAACAACAAAAATATCAGCATAACACTTATGAAAATGTAATAGTATTGATGTTTATGGTTTCCACTTACAAGATCGATGTTCTCAATCAGTATTACAACTTTAGCATTTATGTTTTTCGCACTATTCATCTGAAAGTTCATCTTCCTCAACTATTGCAGCATTATACAAATTTGTTGTTGAGATAAACTTTAACATCTTCTTGGTAACTTTCAGATTTTCCGACCCACCACATTATTTCATAAACTGAGATGACAATAAGTCCATTCACCGTATCTGGCGCCAATCTGTTATATATGGTATTCTAAAAATGTAAGTCTTTGTTTAGTGTATTAGGTAATAACTTTTAAATAGGGATGAATATTTAAATCGCGGCCAACGCTGGGTATTTCAGCTGGTACATATATAAAGATAAACTTATATGCTTATGAATATTTGTTATATAGGTACTTACAGTGATTATAGACGTTTTATAGTTCCATTCTCTTACTAATTTATTCTATAATTTAAGTATATTATTAACATTTCAGATATACTTGCAGAGAAAGAATGAAAGAACACATTTGATCAATTAACTTAGAGTTATACAGATCCTGTGTTAAAATCGACTGTATTTCTATAGTGAGCGGAATTGCTGTAAAGCACTCCTGTTCTAGTTTTAACATCCCTTTTAACAACTAAGGTCTGCAGAAAGTGTGGAAAGATGTTCGAGAGAAGGGTCCTTTGAGCTGAGAATTAACGCCAACACTTCTTTTGTAACTATAAGGCCCCGAAAAAAAATCTTTACCCACGTGACTCATACTAATCGAGATTTAAACTCCTGAACTCTATACTATTAGGCAGATAGGCTATCGATCACTCCTATACATACTACTCAATCAAGAATAAACGGGGCCCGGATTTTGATACACGTCATCTTTTTTCCTTATACAGCATGCGTTACTGTTAAATGTTAAAATCCTGAACACGAAACTCTGGTTATAAAAATCTGATGTGTTGCACTCACATGTCTTTCTCTACTCTTGTACTAAGTATTCTTACAAACTCTTATTCCTATATCTTCTCCGTGTTAGTTGAGATAAACATTTGCAGAAATTATCTTATTGCCGATTTGCTTGTAGGTGCAAGAGGAACGTGGGAATGTAGTAGACTTTAAGTGTTAGTTATTTTTAAGCTGACCGCTATATGAAGGCTCTGCATTTCCATTCTCTTAGCACAGCCAAGAAATGAAAGGATGAATAACGACCTTCCATTTGAGAGCAGTTTATGTATTTCAAAACTCACAAAAATAACAAGGAATCTCTCCAAAAAGTTCACTCCACAAAAAATGAATTTGGACATAACTTGTGTGCTTTAACGAGAACATTTTTTGTATATTAAGATTTGGTCTCACTCTTGCGGTGTGCCTGTTATGCAAAAGTCATCAAGAGTAAACAGGACTACATGGGTCATAGCCGGAAAATTCAAAATGTACATTTCATTTTTCATAAAAGTATCTTACACATATGCCATTTTAATCAAAATCGTTAGTCATTTTTGAGAAAAACAAAATTTTCGAAAAAAGTTTTCATGTAAAGGTTAGCTTAGGGTGGAAGAATTTTCTTCAAAGTCTTCGTGTCGCATTCTTAAAAGATATTAAACTTAAATACCAATTTTGGTTTTTAACAGAGTTTTCGTCTTTGAGTTTTGCTGTTCACAGACAGACACAGACATACACACGCGCGCGCGCGCGGGCCTTTTTCTAAAAGTATTTTTTTTATTCAGGGGGTTCAAAACATATTTCCGGTGAAATTTCGACATCGAAATTTTGGATCGAATATAATACTTCCCCGGCTGGCTACACGTAGTAGAAAAATATTACTGTTATTGGGCATTTGTTTTTTTTTTTTTTTTCCTGTTTTTGAAGTTTTAGATCCTTTTTAAAATTTTTATGTCAATTTCTGGTCTTTTATGCATTTTACTTCCTTTTCTGGACCTTTTTCTTTCTATTTTGCAATAAATTATATTAAGTAAAACTATTAAACAATTTTATATTTATTTTTAATCTAAGAAAATATATGGATATATGATCAGTGGCTTGAGAATGTACAGTGGACAAAAGAAAAAAAAAGGGGGGGGTTATGTCTGGAACGGTAGGCTACCTTAACGGCAGAACAACTCCACGAGTACCATATAACTTGCAGTTTGCAACAACTGCCTATGTCTCATGTATGTGCGTATGTATGCGTTCCAGACATGACTAATGGAACGTGTTGGAACTCGGTTTCTTACCAGTATTGTACATATTGTCCCAGCAAGCAATTTTCCTATTTCCAATATGCCGCTTGACAACATGCAAGCGTTTATCTATTATTTTCATTGTCACTTGTTTAGTTATTCACAGATTTTCTGAGAAATTTGTAGTTCAGTTGAGTTTTCGTAGTTTCATACAACCATGTCAAATAAAGTGAACTAAATCTTGTCATTTAAGACAGATTGTATCTGAATTTCTTGATGTTTTCCCTACGGACGAAGTGTTATATAAATTCGCGAGTTTAAACCCTTACTAATTTTAATTTCAGTTCTAGCGTTGCAGAAGTAAGAATTGTGTTGCATTTCATACTCTAAAACAAACAAAAAACTTTTAAAGTAATTTTTAGATTATTTTATCATTCTTTAAGTCATTTTATTGATTTTTTTACATATTTTTAGGTCATCAAAATCCGAGCCCCGGTAACAAATATCGTAACACAGGCATTTTAAGAGCGGTTAAGATCAATTTTTGTTAATAGTTTTGAAGTTGTTCTTTATTTAAAGTTTTAACAGTTGTTAATAGGAGTTATTTATAAATACCACGGAAGTGTATGATATTCAGTGATTATTTTTGTAAATATTAATATAAATATATATTTTATAATCACAGTCTGACTTGATCTTTTAAGTCATAAATTATTATTATTATTATTATTATTATTATTATTATTATTATTATTATTATTATTATTATTATTATTATTATTATTATTATTATTATTATTATTATTATTATTATTATTATTATTATTATTATTATTATTATTATTATTATTAAAATTAACGGGGATGGTGTAAATACAAATGGAAGAGTGGTCGCTTCTGTGAGAATATTTGGTGTGTACAGAAACTTTTCTGTAAAAGATAGTTTTTTTCCAAAGGAATAAATAAAACCTTATTTCATTATTGAAATAGAATTAACATACTAAAACAAGTTTTAAATTCTTAGCCACTTAGAGTTTCTTACCATAAACTGTAGATCATGCGGATTTAAACTTAACGCCTGTAAGATCAATGTGAACTTTCCAAATCAGTTCATTTCTTCTTTGTAGGACAATATATATTCAATGTCAGCCGTATGTCAATGTTTAAGAGAATTATTCCAAGGTATCTGCTAGAAAGTATATTTTATGCATTTCGTATCTTTGGAACTATTTTAGATCCCAGAATGATCTGATTTATTCAAATAAGTTAAGAAGTGAAAGTGAACATGGGTCGATGGCAGTTGTCCAAAATGCTGTTTTCCTTGATTTGGTTTTCTCATTTCAATACACCTTTTATGGTATCTATATTAATTATTATCAATGACAACTGTAGAGCCTAAAGACAGACAGCACTTAGAAGGATCTGTGCACTAATACTGAAAAAGTTGTCATTTTCGTTTATTTTTATTAGTAAGAAACAACCATATTAAATTATATACAATTAAATAAACTACGTTTTCACCCAAATGAACGCTTAAAGCATTGTTGAGATATTCAGTCTGGATGTTACTTAATATCAAAGGTGCAATAGGTAAAGACATGTAAACATTGTGAGTTACTTTTTTAAGAACTATTCTTTCAAAGCAATCAGATAATAGATATTTTCTGGCTAAAATATATGCAGTAAGGAAAAAGTGTGCTTCTGTAGTGAAATCTCTTAAGTGGTACCCACTGGGACACATGTATTAAAAACTTTCAATAGTCTTGGGCAGCATGATGCATCATAAACATTTTTCCGTTGCCATATAATGCTGTAATTCCATTTGCATATACCTAGTGAAACAAATGCAAATAATGAAGTTCAGCAGGTACAATGCTTTTTGAACGATGGGTGCTGTCTTTAGGAATTATACATAAAATGTGCAGCTTCTGTAGCCCTATTCCCACTCAAGAAACTGCGTCTTAGCATGCAAAGAAAAATGAAATCTACATGGATATCCGTAACCTTCCTGCAGTGGCATAGCAGTATATAGGTTATGAACTGCATCACACGGATGCAATACTTAACCTCACATCCTCTCCAGTTAACACACACTAACTAAATCATCAAGTGGCAAGCATAAGGTAACGTCATTGTCACTTTATACCCACATCGAAAAAGTAATAAAGAAAACACTCACCATACAGTGAAGACAAAAGTAGGTGGTGGTGGTAGGTAAAGTTGAAAGGAATTTGCAGGGTGAATCACGTGACAATGATAACTTACCACAGGAAAAGGTGCCGCTTCTTCGTTCGCTAAGAATCTTCTTCGTTAAGCACAGTGACACTTGAATGTAGATGGACTGTGATAACGCAAGGACATCAGAACACGACTTGCCCGTGACGTCACTCTGTGGATCGAACGTGGTTGTTTCGACGCGTCGTTTCATCGCCCGCCACTTGTTGGCGTTGCGGTGCGCTCCGGCGCCGCTCCTATACGCCCACGTTCAGTTTCGGTGAAGAGTGCGTACTCTCTTATTTGCGGCTAAAGGTCGAGAGGTAAGGAGACATACGTACTGCGGCTGGGAGAGGCTAATAAACAGCGCTTTGTGTTTCTTGGGTTCAGCTTTTCTGCACAAAAACAAAACTGCTTTATATGCAAGCATATAAGCTTGAATTTATCTGCATATGCAACTGTGTAGCCTCAAATCCAGGTCGGAATAATGAGGAAATGATAGTGGAGTCTGTTTCTGTAGTTGTACAGAACTGTAGTGTAAATCTGTACTGCAATTTTCGCTTTTGCTTAAATAACTGATGTTAAAATGTATAATGGGTTGCATTAAACTTAAATATTGCATTTTTAAATTACGTTTGTACTGGGTGTGTGCGAAATTTCCATTCAAGAATAATTATTTTTGAGAATAGACCATGTGGTATCTGAATTACCTTTCACAAAAGTGAAGGTTTTGATGGAGCAAAAACAGAAAATCCTAATATCTCGCTTATTTTTCATCCTTAACAAAAATAGCGTATATCCCTTTGATACAAACACAATTTCTTTGATGCAGAATTTCTGTGATATCTGCCACTTCCGAGATAATCGTTGCTAGCGGCTTGAATTACACATCTTTTAAAGTGCTATTGTCATTCAGTTGTTTCTGTAATGTCATGTGGAGAGTATGACATTTCGAAGATTTAACTTTTGCTTCAGCGAAGCATGTAATCAACCACTTCTACAAACTCTATGTCCATTAACTTAAAACAGATCAGCTAAGCTAATGCGTTTACAGATGAAAGTTTCCGCAGGAGATAAAAATAAATGATGATGGCTAGAGAAAGTCATGTGAATGTAATAAATCAGATGCTTAAAATTGTATTTGATGTGATTGTTGCTTTTTCACTCAAAAATAACGTTCCTTAGATCCTACCTATAGGTACAATAGATTGTATGGTGTTGTAATTGCTTTTCTAAAGATGTTAATGCCCCACAAAATAAAAACTGGAAGTATTTCGCTCGTTATTCATTTGTTTAATGTTACCGACTTAAGAAAAGTCAATAACCATTGTTTTTGACAAGTTTAGGCGCCTTCAAAGTGTTGATAGGGCGAATCCTTTATAAGTTATGGGTACCAGCTTTTCATTCCTGTTATTCGTGTATGTAGATCAGTTACCAGGGGAAGCAGTATAATGAGTACAGTGAATTCAGAAAGCATTCGTCTTTACTTTAAAAAATTCCATAGCCAAGTTACTGGAAAGAAAATTCTACTTTAATATGCAGAAATAACAAATTATGTTATCATTAATATGTGCTGGTGCTTTTTACTTTCTCAACGTCGTGTAGTAAGTAGGGAAAGTATTGTATTTGACCCAAAAATATTTCACCGGAAATATACGTTTTGAGGCCCCCTGAATTAAAAAGACAAACAGAATTTTAGAAAAATGTCCGTGTGTGTATGTGTGTCTGCCTGTGAATAGCATAACTCAAAAACGAAAAGTCGATTAAAAACCAAAGTTGCTACTTAAATTTATATATCTTTCAAGGATGCGACACGAAGATTTTGAAGAATATTTCTGCACCCTAAAACGCCCCGCCCCTTACATGGACAATTGTTCGAACATTTTGATTTTCTCAAAAATGACCCTAATGATTTTCATTAAAATATCATATGCTTAAGATATTTTTATGGCAAATGAAATGTGTACTTTGAATTTTCTGGCTATAGCCCATGTAGTCCTCTTTAATCTTGATGAATTTTGCATAACTGATAAACCGTAAGAGATAAACCAAATCTTACCATACAGAAAACTGTAATTCTGGTTAAAACACAGGTTACGTCCAAATGTTGTTGTTGTTGTTTTTTTTTTGTTTTTTTTTTTTTTGTGTCAAGTGAATCATTTCGGAGATGTTAGTTGTGAGTTTTGCAATACTTGGAAGGTCGTTATTCAATTTTGGATCTCTTGGCCGTGCAAAGAGAACCTTTTTTTTTTTTTTTAATGATTTATTGATTGATCAGCGCATGTGCGCTCTACAGACCATTGTTGAAATACACATAACAATAAATAAAATATAATAAGTAACATTGAAATGAGGTAAACCTCATTGGGCCCCTCACTGACAGTATTAGTTGAAATTAAATCAGATCTTGCTGTGATAACTGGTCCAGTGGTAGACGACTCTTGATGCGTGTTGGAAAGTTGGATTTTCTGCCAAGAGAGTAGTGAATAAATCCAGCAACGTTCTTTAGATTGCTGTAAAACTGTTCGGCTTGTGAATAAATTGACTGTTGAATGGTACTGATTCCAGTTTCTCTGTGTAGTTGATTGTTTCTGACAAACCATGGCGCATTAGTTGAGATACGTAAGAAAAGAGAACCTAATTTCAGAGGCTTCATATAGCGACCAACTTTAAAACATTTGACTATCGCTCAAAGCCTACCGTATTGCCATATTTTCCTTGTACCTGCAAGAAAATAAGCAAATAATTTCTGCAAATTTTTATGTCGGCTAACATGAAGAAGATAGAGGAATAAGAGTTTGTAAGAATAGTTAGTACAAGAGTAGAGAAAGTCAGATGAGTGCAACACATCAGAGTTTTTGCAGATTAATTTTATTAGTTTTGAAATTTTTTGAAAATTGCACAAATTTTCAATTTTTTTAGGTGTAACGTTTACAAACTTATTTAAATTTGGAAGGCGCAAAGTTGAGGCGTTAATGAGGTGACTGACTAAATACTGAATATTCCTGAATTTGACATATTTTACGACAAAGGGTCTAAACCCATTATCACGGTAATTTCAGGCAGATATTACACCAAAACATTTGCTATAGTAAGAGAATATACAATATTTCTGCAAATGTCACATAGGAAACATTTTGAATTATCGGCACAATTTAACAAAATTACAAAACTAATAAAATTAAAGTATAGAAAAATGCCGGAATTATTGTTATTACATGTAAACTATGTCATTTTCTTTTGCTGTGAATTGGAAATTATCTCTTCGTTAATTCGGCTGCTAAAATCTCTGAATATGAAGACGAATGCTTTCTGGAGCCAACGTAATTCGTATTGTATTAAAGCATAACGAAGCGATGCACATTTCCGTGCCATTATAAATGTTAGAAAAACAGATTATTTAACTATTTTCAAAACACCCTGTGTGAACAAACGTACTAGATGAGTAGGTAGGGTAGGACAGAGCTGGGCCACTTTTTTATGCGCAAGATGGCCGCCACGCGTAATCTAAGGATTACTAGGTAAGGTGGTAGGGGAAGCAGGACGTTGTAGGTGTTTGAAGGAATCTCTAGGGATAACTTTTGAAGCCTATAGCAGTGTATGTATGTTTGTGAGCATTCATGGTAGTTGAATATGCCGTTCACTATATCGATGTATGTCTCCTAACACAGGAGCTTTCTATCTTGATTGAATATATTACCCCAACATAATGTTACCTCGCCCCACATAGCCACGCTAACCAAACCTACCCTAGCCTAAGCCTCCATACTTCTACTCGTTTAACCTAACCTAATCTAACCTGGCCTAGCCTAACCTAAGGTAGATCCTCCTATTATTATTTATTCTATTCTACTAACATGATACGTTTCTAGACATTCATTCTGTCCTCTTATCATCTATCCTATTCCCTCCTCTGCTTATCTATTCTATCCTGTCATACGCTACCCTGATCTCCCTCTAGGAATTTCATAAACATTTTGATACTATTTTGAGTCCTCTGATAGATCTTTTTAAGCACTTTTAGCATATTCTTGATGCTTTTACAACATATTTAAGAATTTTTCAGACAATTTTCAGAATTATTCAGTCATTTTCATACATTTTTAAGACGTTTCGCCCCATTTTGCTACAATTTTGCACCCTCTGTTAGATCTTTTAGACGCTTTTAGTATATTCAGGGCGCTTTTACAACATATTTAACATCTTTTCAGACATTTTTCAGAGTTATTCAGTCATTTTCATTCATTTTTAAGACGTTTCACCCCATTTTGTTGCAATTTTTCACCCTCTGCTAGATCTTTTAGACGCTTTTGGTATATTCAGGACGCTTTTACAACATATTTAACAACTTTTCAAGCAATTTCGAGGATTATTTAGAAGTCATATTATATATTTTCAGCGTGTATTGAGACCCGTTTAGACTCGTTGATAGATATTTCAGCCTGTTTCCAGATATTCTGAAGACTTTTACGTCCAGTTTAAACATTTTTCAGAGTATTTTAGACGAATTTGACATTATTTAAGGCAATCCGAGAGTTATTCTGGACGCCCCTGTCCATTATTGTTTGCTTTAAGCACTTTGAAGGGTAATGGAAGATAATTTTCACGATATTAGGAATACTGAACCGTCTATTTCAAGGCTGTTAGACGTATCTCTACCAGTTAAATATCGTTTCAGTCATTTTAGAGACATTTTAAGCACTATAGGGATATTTTAGACTTTGTCACCAACATTTTGATTGGTTTTCAGAATCCTTTGAAACACTTTTATAGGCGTTAGACGCTTTTAATAGTATTTTTCGAGCGCTAATTAAGACATTTCAGCTCCTTCACAGTTATTTCGAGGATTTTCAGGGCATCTTAAACTCGTGAGAAGCATTTTTTTCGCCAGTTTGAAGATGTTTTAAGGCACTGAAGCAGGTATTTTTGAAGTTGCTAGGGGTATTTTACTAAGCTTTCTTCAGTAATCGCTTTGTTTTATAGTAGTTGAAGAGCAGTCTAACCTATTCAGCCATTTATTGCATTTCATCATCATTATCAATTACTCTATCTTATAGTCCATCTAACCTATCCTAACCTAACCTGACCTAATGAGGAAATAGGAATGTTAAGGCAAGCAATGAAATAAAACAAGAATAATCGCAATGAGATAATTTTATTTAATTTATAAGGATACATACACTAGCATTAACATTTAGAAAACAAGTATACACTGCTGAAAGACGATAGTGCCCTCCTCAGTTCTTCTTATTATTCACATTATCATTCTTCTCTCTGGGTTAGATGAGCCATTGGCGCGCGAAGTTCATAGTTCAACAATCTTCATTTTTTTTCTACAGACAAGCTTTAAGTATCCATGTCTAGGCACTATTCTCGACACTGTAATGTCCATACGCATACGTCGATATTCCATCCTCTTCAATCACTCTCTTGTCATCGTGAGGTGATAAGGCTATTTTATTAGCTTCAACCGTAGAAATATTATGATGTCGGGATAGGATTAAATTCATAGGAGTTCTAACAATTTTCAAAGTTTTAAGGCACTCTACATAGCTATTGAAGTTGATGTATTGCTTAATGGCGCTACGTTTTATACCTTTAACTTTTTTTATCACAGAACCATCAATATCGATAGCATACATTTTGGGCCTAAGACCAACGAACCGATGAATGATTTTTCCACAGGCTTCATCTTTAAACTTTCCCAACACTTTTTTGTTTTGTGTAGAATAGCATATATGGCTAGCAGGGTAATCAGATGTATCCAGATGTTCAAGCATGTGTAATTTATCCTGGTATATATCAGCTGTAGTCACTCGATGGACGAAAGAATCTGTATCTGTATACAACAGTTTAAGATTTTCAGCTCCATAATATGGAAGTAACACATCGTATTGATACGAATACATTAGCGTCTTGGAGATGTCTAGTACACTCATACCAATGTATATAGGCTTGTTGAACACTATTTTACGAGAAGCCATATGTACAGCAGCAAGATTAGGTCCATATATGGTTCGATCAATGAATGTAGGTTTGGCTATGAGTTTTTCTAACGTTTTGCTGTTTGTCACAAGCCGTATATCCATGCGATTACGAATATTTTCCATAGTTTTTCCAAACATAGCATTATTGAATAGTTTATAAAGGTCCTTCTCAAAATCATTTCTAGCTTGTTGTCGCAGTCGGTTATTAAACTCGACGTAAGGTTTTAGCCAACACGACTGATGAAACTGAAGTGCTCGATGAATCTTTGTTAATAGTAGACCGTGACTAAGAGCTTGTTTCAAGGCCATATAGTGTACCACATACTTCTTTCGGCACCCAAGATGAGCAATTAACTTCTCTGAAGACGATTTCCCCGGTTTCAGACTCTCAGGCAGGAAGGGCAAATCATTATGAAGATCGTGGAGCTCGACAGGATATTCGACATCGACTTCTAAGATGTATCCAAGGGGGTCATCTTCCTTCAATAAATCCAGGTCTATGTCTTCAGGAGAAACCCATTTAAACCCTCCATAAGGAAGGGGCTTACACATAGCCCAGCCATATTCGTTGTTTGCATCTTCGTATGTAATAAACTGGGAAGGTTTACGAGGATCATACTGTTCCATATATATATTATTAGCTTCAGCATACCGATGAGAAACCTGGCATAACCCTCCTCTTATACCAGATTCAACCATGAGCAGCTGATCGTAGTCCAGCAGCAATTGCAGCTCAATTCCTGTGTACAGTAGCATAGCATCCCACGTAAGTCCTGGAGAAGTGAAATAATGCGCAGGATCCACTTTGTGTGTTTTCAGAGTTTGGTCTCTGAACGTTTCAAAGACATCCGCTAGGAGAAGAACATCAGAGGTTAAGTAAATATCACTGTATTCACCTAAGTTTCTCACATTAAACTGGTTCCATACATTTCTAGCATGCTCATAGTCATCGCCGGTAATTTCTTCTTCATTTAATTTATTGTAGAATGCTTCCCTTGGAGGTAGATGAGCATCATTCAAAACGTCCCATGATGTGAGGTAATCGTAGGGGAACACTCCCTTACGAGTCATCAAGCCAATCTTCTCTTCTCCAAAGTACTTCTCTGTTTCGGGATGCGTCGTGAGGTTTTTCACTAACTTGTCCAAGCTTGTACTCAGGAAACGGAAGGTATCCACAAACCTGAGTTTAATATCTCCAACATATTTTGAGAATGAGATATAGCTTTCTTCAGAGCTTGGTATTACCTCCACTCTTTCGCTTGTGCATCCTAACTCCTTAACAATGAAATGAGAGTCATACCCACTCAGATTATGCATGAAGACAGGTATATAATTAGGTGTTTTACAAGCCAGGTTACATTTATTATGTAAAGATGCTCTATACATCCCGGAAACATGATCGTGATCGCGAACCTTCCAATTATCTTCTGTAAATTCATGCCCGCACAGGTAGCATATTGTAGAAGCATCGAACGATTCTTGTTCTTCAGCTGTAAGTTTCAGAGGCTTAGCAGATTTATATAAGTCACCTATTTTCTTCGCAAGGGAAGTTAGATACCCTATGAACTTCTCAGCAGCATCATGACCTCGATACACGTAGGGGTGTGTAGGAAGATCGGTTTCTACTTTGTCAACGCTGGATGATGGTTTGACGTAAACAGCAAAGCTCATTGGAGAATGACTTTGATAGGGAGTTGTATAGGACGTTTCAGGATTAGAAGCGCAGGTATGGTAAGGAGTGAGAATGCTCTCAAAATCAGCATAGATGACATATGGCAGTTTCAGCATTCTTTCCACGTTTTTGAATCTGACGATAGAGTTTTCCTTTGTAGGCATAACGCATCTAGCAATAGCATGTTGCATGCACATTTCTCTATGCTCCTCCAATTTTTTCATTCCGCTTAGTCCATATCGGTCATCAAAATGGCTGAAGCAACGTTTACACGTATATATTTTTCCATCATGTTTAGTTTTCTGCTGACGAATAAGTCTCTCAAAATCCTTTATATACACATAGTGATGTCTGGCAGTAGCATCACTTAACAGAAGGAGATCGCGATGATCATCTAATTCTTCATCAATCACCTTTATCGGAAACACTTCATGTTTTTCATCCAGTCCAAACACATTTATGGACATATTGTTGAGCTTTTCAAATTTAGAGATTTCACCCAAGCTCGTAGGAAATGAGACGCATGAGAAATCGTATTTTTCTTGGAGATCCTTATACTTGCTAACACGCTGAGGTTTATTTCGAATGAACTTAGCAAGAACAGCGTACATAAAGCATTTCTCATCGCTGTAGTTCTGAGGGTTTATACAGGCTTTTCTCGCTTCCACAGATGCAGGTAGAGGAATATAGCTGCTCCCTCGAAGGGCATTGTACTTGTTAATTCGGAGTCGAACTCCATCAACTGATAGCAAGGCCCAGTTGCTTCCTTTGAGCGTACTTTCTTCCATTTCAACACGAAGCTTCTCGAATTTTTTTTCCAAGATGGCGTTCATATCAGTTTCTAAAAACACAGGTTGGTTACGTGTTTTAAATGTTCTGTCACATGTCTCTCCATGAAAATTCACAAATTGACACTCGACCATGATGTTAATTTTCACACTTTTATGTATCGACAGTTCTTTCTTTATAGCTTGAATTATACGATGTTTTGACTCCTGTAGGTAAGTTTTCATATCCTTGAAGGTGTCACAACGTATATAATATGATTTGAGTCGTCCTTCAAATGATGTTTCATACTCGATCATATCACACTCATCAGTCATTGTCAATAGATGATGCTTGCTAGGTTCAAACTTGATTTTCTTGCGAGATACAGTTTTTTCACATCTTTCTTCATGTACGTCTCTTCTATGCTCAGTATTGCAAACATCACCACAATGTTTACACCTGTAGACTCGACCGCATACCAACTCATGTCTCTTCTTATCATAGTTGCGTAGAAAACGCTTATCACATTTGCTACAGCTATAGTCTGGCATAGCATTCAGAACCGATTCCATCACTCCACCATTCCACATCTTTATAATATGTAGTGCGACACTTGTAAATTATATAAGTCAATAAATGCTTATAGCACTTTCCACTGACTCGCCTTGATAACTTGTCAAAGCTATTGAACGGTAATCTCACTAGGAGAAGCTGATGTGCTCGACTCGAAGGTTAATTACTGAATAACTATGTAAGCTCAAGCAAACCCCACTTATTCCACTAGCACGTACCTTATAAATGACTACGCGATTCAAGATTAAGCTTGTATTTTTAAAATATATATCATTAAACTACGTGAGTCAAGATTAACTTGTTTCATTTTTATTCGCCAGTTCAACGTTAACATGCATTTCCCCTCATTTTTAAAGTTTAAACAAGGTAAATTACATATCACCCATTATATTTATACAAATAAATGTATATAATTTTATATACTTTAATGCCAAACACACACATACTCACACCCTCACACACACTCTCCCACACACACACACACAAACACATACACACACATACACACACCCCAACCCACACATACATGCACAAGCACACATACACACATGCACGCAAACACACACATGCATACACATACACGCACACCCACACACATACATGCACACATACGCACACAGACATACATGCACATACACACCAGCAAACACGCACACATACACACGTCCGTAAACACACACATACATGCACAAACACATACACACACTCTCCCACACACATACACACAAAAACATACACACACCCCAACCCACACACACCCCAACCCACACACACACACACACACTCTCTCTCCCACACACATACACACAAAAACATACACACACCCCAACCCACACATACACACGCTCGTAAACACACACATACATGCATAAACACATACACGCACTCCCACACACACATACACACAAAAAACATACACACACTCCAACCCACACACACATACACACATGCACACACGCACACATCCGCAAACACACACGCAAACACCCACATTCACATACGCACAAATATGCATAGCACACGCACATACACACATGCACACAAACACACACACACATACACATACACGCACACTCACACATGCACAAACACATACACACTCTCCCACACACACACACATACACACAAAACATACACACACCCCTACCCACACGCTGATGACCTAGAAGTTGAGCGCCCTTAAACCAAACCAAACCCCTACCCACACACACACACACACACACACACGCCCGTAAACACACACATACATGCACAAACACATACACACACTCTCCCACACACATACACACAAAAAAACATACACACACCCCAACCCACACACACATACACACATGCACACACGCACACATCCGAAAACACACACGCAAACACCCACATTCACATACGCACAAATATGCATAGCACACACACATACACACATGCACACAAACACACACACATACACCTACACGCACACTCACACATGCACAAACACATACACACTCTCCCACACACACACACACACAGCCACCCACACACATGCACCCAAACACACACGCGCATGTACATACACTCACGCTCACACGCACACTCATACACATACATGCACACACGCAAACACGCACACATGCAAACACACACACGCATAAAGATGCATAGCACACACATACACAAACAGACACACACGCACGCTCACACACACGCAAACACACTCAGGCACACACGCACAAAGATGTATAGCACACCCACAGACACATACACACCCACGCCCGCAAACACGCACACACACGCCCGTAAACACACACACATACACATACACAAACATGCACGCACACACACACGCACACACATACACGCACACATGGACCTTGTTTCTAAAAATAATTTTTAGGGATTCAGGGGGTCTCAAAACATATATTTCGGGTGAAATCTCGACATCGATTTTTTGGGCGGAATACAATACTTTCCCTACTTACAATTCGTAATAGAGAAATCGTTTGTCTCATATAAATGTCTTTATTAGAAAGAACATGAAAAGTTTCGAGAACACAAAAATGCATTTTAAATTCTCACAAGTATATAAATTAATTCAATAATACTTTTTCCATACGTTTATCACAGTCAGTTTCAGCAATATTAACACGATAAGTTTTACCACGTACAGGATTCGTTCCGCAAACCTATGGACAAAGTAAAACACATTGTAATAACTCATACATAGAGAAAACGGGTTTTTTTCCACATTCCAAGAAGTTATTTGGCGTAAGAGTAAACTCATTTAAAGATGTGTTCCTTAACCCACTCTTGCATTAAATGGAGTAGAGAGAAGAGGAGCTTTCACCACCAATTAGCATAAATATCCCATTAATCAAATCCTGTCACGCACCCCCTCCCCCCCTCCCCTCCCCCTCCCCCCCTCCCCTCTCCACCCCCACATGTGGGAATTTCCAAAAAGGTATGAGCTTTCTGCCCCACTTAATGTGGGAATTTCCAAAAAGGTATGAGCTTTCTGCCCCACTTAACATAATTTCCCCATTAATAATCCACCCCCCTCACACTCCTCTCCCTCCCCCCCCCTTAAGTGACATGGGTATTTCTTTGGACACGTGGGAATTCCAAAAAGAGAGGGTGTGTGCTCTGTCGCGATCAGGATGACAAAGGAAGGATAATTAATGACCCCCGTCCCCCCCCCCCTGACCCTCCTATTCTAGTGTCTGCATGTGTTTTCGAAAGAAGAACGTGAGGGTAAGAAACCCTACAATGAATGGCCCCCCTTTCAGATCTTGATATATTTATGTGACAGTTGGAAATGTTCCCCTCGGACAGTTTTGAAAAGAACACGCTACAACTTGCAAGGGGGCGAGCATAGACACCCCCCCCCCCATTTTCCTGTCTGAACAGGCCTAGTGTTTTTCTCTTAACATAACAGCCAAAGATCGCCCACCTGCAGGAAGAAATCTTTTCAATAGCGAAAGAATACTTCTGCATTGACACGAGGACCACCCATGTGGTCCCCCACTGCGAGGGGTTCCCTGCCTTCCCTCACAATGACCGTATTGTGGTGAAAGCTCCTCTTCTCTCTACTCCATTTAATGCAAGAGTGGGTTAAGGAACACATCTTTAAATGAGTTTACTCTTACGCCAAATAACTTCTTGGAATGTGGAAAAAACCCCGTTTTCTCTATGTATGAGTTATTACAATGTGTTTTACTTTGTCCATAGGTTTGCGGAACGAATCCTGTACGTGGTAAAACTTATCGTGTTAATATTGCTGAAACTGACTGTGATAAACGTATGGAAAAAGTATTATTGAATTAATTTATATACTTGTGAGAATTTAAAATGCATTTTTGTGTTCTCGAAACTTTTCATGTTCTTTCTAATAAAGACATTTATATGAGACAAACGATTTCTCTATTACGAATTGTAAGTAGGGAAAGTATTGTATTCCGCCCAAAAAATCGATGTCGAGATTTCACCCGAAATATATGTTTTGAGACCCCCTGAATCCCTAAAAATTATTTTTAGAAACAAGTTCCATGTGTGCGTGTATGTGTGTGCGTGTGTGTGTGCGTGCATGTTTGTGTATGTGTATGTGTGTGTGTTTACGGGCGTGTGTGTGCGTGTTTGCGGGCGTGGGTGTGTATGTGTCTGTGGGTGTGCTATACATCTTTGTGCGTGTGTGCCTGAGTGTGTTTGCGTGTGTGTGAGCGTGCGTGTGTGTCTGTTTGTGTATGTGTGTGCTATGCATCTTTATGCGTGTGTGTTTGCATGTGTGCGTGTTTGCGTGTGTGCATGTATGTGTATGAGTGTGCGTGTGAGCGTGAGTGTATGTACATGCGCGTGTGTGTTTGGGTGCATGTGTGTGTGTGGCTGTGTGTGTGTGTGTGTGGGAGAGTGTGTATGTGTTTGTGCATGTGTGAGTGTGCGTGTAGGTGTATGTGTGTGTGTTTGTGTGCATGTGTGTATGTGTGTGTGCTATGCATATTTGTGCGTATGTGAATGTGGGTGTTTGCGTGTGTGTTTTCGGATGTGTGCGTGTGTGCATGTGTGTATGTGTGTGTGGGTTGGGGTGTGTGTATGTTTTTTTGTGTGTATGTGTGTGGGAGAGTGTGTGTATGTGTTTGTGCATGTATGTGTGTGTTTACGGGCGTGTGTGTGTGTGTGTGTGTGGGTAGGGGTTTGGTTTGGTTTAAGGGCGCTCAACTTCTAGGTCATCAGCGTGTGGGTAGGGGTGTGTGTATGTTTTGTGTGTATGTGTGTGTGTGTGTGTGGGAGAGTGTGTATGTGTTTGTGCATGTGTGAGTGTGCGTGTATGTGTATGTGTGTGTGTTTGTGTGCATGTGTGGAGGAGTGGAGTTTAGGGGCCCGTCGACAACTAGGTCATTTGGGTGTGCATGTGTGTATGTGCGTGTGCTATGCATATTTGTGCGTATGTGAATGTGGGTGTTTGCGTGTGTGTTTGCGGATGTGTGCGTGTGTGCATGTGTGTATGTGTGTGTGGGTTGGAGTGTGTGTATGTTTTTTGTGTGTATGTGTGTGTGGGAGTGCGTGTATGTGTTTATGCATGTATGTGTGTGTTTACGAGCGTGTGTATGTGTGGGTTGGGGTGTGTGTATGTTTTTGTGTATATGTGTGTGGGAGAGAGTGTGTATGTGTGTGTGTGTGGGTTGGGGTGTGTGTGGGTTGGGGTGTGTGTATGTTTTTGTGTGTATGTGTGTGGGAGAGTGTGTGTATGTGTTTGTGCATGTATGTGTGTGTTTACGGACGTGTGTATGTGTGCGTGTTTGCTGGTGTGTATGTGCATGTATGTCTGTGTGCGTATGTGTGCATGTATGTGTGTGGGTGTGCGTGTATGTGTATGCATGTGTGTGTTTGCGTGCATGTGTGTATGTGTGCTTGTGCATGTATGTGTGGGTTGGGGTGTGTGTATGTGTGTGTATGTGTTTGTGTGTGTGTGTGTGTGGGAGAGTGTGTGTGAGGGTGTGAGTATGTGTGTGTTTGGCATTAAAGTATATAAAATTATATACATTTATTTGTATAAATATAATGGGTGATATGTAATTTACCTTGTTTAAACTTTAAAAATGAGGGGAAATGCATGTTAACGTTGAACTGGCGAATAAAAATGAAACAAGTTAATCTTGACTCACGTAGTTTAATGATATATATTTTAAAAATACAAGCTTAATCTTGAATCGCGTAGTCATTTATAAGGTACGTGCTAGTGGAATAAGTGGGGTTTGCTTGAGCTTACATAGTTATTCAGTAATTAACCTTCGAGTCGAGCACATCAGCTTCTCCTAGTGAGATTACCGTTCAATAGCTTTGACAAGTTATCAAGGCGAGTCAGTGGAAAGTGCTATAAGCATTTATTGACTTATATAATTTACAAGTGTCGCACTACATATTATAAAGATGTGGAATGGTGGAGTGATGGAATCGGTTCTGAATGCTATGCCAGACTATAGCTGTAGCAAATGTGATAAGCGTTTTCTACGCAACTATGATAAGAAGAGACATGAGTTGGTATGCGGTCGAGTCTACAGGTGTAAACATTGTGGTGATGTTTGCAATACTGAGCATAGAAGAGACGTACATGAAGAAAGATGTGAAAAAACTGTATCTCGCAAGAAAATCAAGTTTGAACCTAGCAAGCATCATCTATTGACAATGACTGATGAGTGTGATATGATCGAGTATGAAACATCATTTGAAGGACGACTCAAATCATATTATATACGTTGTGACACCTTCAAGGATATGAAAACTTACCTACAGGAGTCAAAACATCGTATAATTCAAGCTATAAAGAAAGAACTGTCGATACATAAAAGTGTGAAAATTAACATCATGGTCGAGTGTCAATTTGTGAATTTTCATGGAGAGACATGTGACAGAACATTTAAAACACGTAACCAACCTGTGTTTTTAGAAACTGATATGAACGCCATCTTGGAAAAAAAATTCGAGAAGCTTCGTGTTGAAATGGAAGAAAGTACGCTCAAAGGAAGCAACTGGGCCTTGCTATCAGTTGATGGAGTTCGACTCCGAATTAACAAGTACAATGCCCTTCGAGGGAGCAGCTATATTCCTCTACCTGCATCTGTGGAAGCGAGAAAAGCCTGTATAAACCCTCAGAACTACAGCGATGAGAAATGCTTTATGTACGCTGTTCTTGCTAAGTTCATTCGAAATAAACCTCAGCGTGTTAGCAAGTATAAGGATCTCCAAGAAAAATACGATTTCTCATGCGTCTCATTTCCTACGAGCTTGGGTGAAATCTCTAAATTTGAAAAGCTCAACAATATGTCCATAAATGTGTTTGGACTGGATGAAAAACATGAAGTGTTTCCGATAAAGGTGATTGATGAAGAATTAGATGATCATCGCGATCTCCTTCTGTTAAGTGATGCTACTGCCAGACATCACTATGTGTATATAAAGGATTTTGAGAGACTTATTCGTCAGCAGAAAACTAAACATGATGGAAAAATATATACGTGTAAACGTTGCTTCAGCCATTTTGATGACCGATATGGACTAAGCGGAATGAAAAAATTGGAGGAGCATAGAGAAATGTGCATGCAACATGCTATTGCTAGATGCGTTATGCCTACAAAGGAAAACTCTATCGTCAGATTCAAAAACGTGGAAAGAATGCTGAAACTGCCATATGTCATCTATGCTGATTTTGAGAGCATTCTCACTCCTTACCATACCTGCGCTTCTAATCCTGAAACGTCCTATACAACTCCCTATCAAAGTCATTCTCCAATGAGCTTTGCTGTTTACGTCAAACCATCATCCAGCGTTGACAAAGTAGAAACCGATCTTCCTACACACCCCTACGTGTATCGAGGTCATGATGCTGCTGAGAAGTTCATAGGGTATCTAACTTCCCTTGCGAAGAAAATAGGTGACTTATATAAATCTGCTAAGCCTCTGAAACTTACAGCTGAAGAACAAGAATCGTTCGATGCTTCTACAATATGCTACCTGTGCGGGCATGAATTTACAGAAGATAATTGGAAGGTTCGCGATCACGATCATGTTTCCGGGATGTATAGAGCATCTTTACATAATAAATGTAACCTGGCTTGTAAAACACCTAATTATATACCTGTCTTCATGCATAATCTGAGTGGGTATGACTCTCATTTCATTGTTAAGGAGTTAGGATGCACAAGCGAAAGAGTGGAGGTAATACCAAGCTCTGAAGAAAGCTATATCTCATTCTCAAAATATGTTGGAGATATTAAACTCAGGTTTGTGGATACCTTCCGTTTCCTGAGTACAAGCTTGGACAAGTTAGTGAAAAACCTCACGACGCATCCCGAAACAGAGAAGTACTTTGGAGAAGAGAAGATTGGCTTGATGACTCGTAAGGGAGTGTTCCCCTACGATTACCTCACATCATGGGACGTTTTGAATGATGCTCATCTACCTCCAAGGGAAGCATTCTACAATAAATTAAATGAAGAAGAAATTACCGGCGATGACTATGAGCATGCTAGAAATGTATGGAACCAGTTTAATGTGAGAAACTTAGGTGAATACAGTGATATTTACTTAACCTCTGATGTTCTTCTCCTAGCGGATGTCTTTGAAACGTTCAGAGACCAAACTCTGAAAACACACAAAGTGGATCCTGCGCATTATTTCACTTCTCCAGGACTTACGTGGGATGCTATGCTACTGTACACAGGAATTGAGCTGCAATTGCTGCTGGACTACGATCAGCTGCTCATGGTTGAATCTGGTATAAGAGGAGGGTTATGCCAGGTTTCTCATCGGTATGCTGAAGCTAATAATATATATATGGAACAGTATGATCCTCGTAAACCTTCCCAGTTTATTACATACGAAGATGCAAACAACGAATATGGCTGGGCTATGTGTAAGCCCCTTCCTTATGGAGGGTTTAAATGGGTTTCTCCTGAAGACATAGACCTGGATTTATTGAAGGAAGATGACCCCCTTGGATACATCTTAGAAGTCGATGTCGAATATCCTGTCGAGCTCCACGATCTTCATAATGATTTGCCCTTCCTGCCTGAGAGTCTGAAACCGGGGAAATCGTCTTCAGAGAAGTTAATTGCTCATCTTGGGTGCCGAAAGAAGTATGTGGTACACTATATGGCCTTGAAACAAGCTCTTAGTCACGGTCTACTATTAACAAAGATTCATCGAGCACTTCAGTTTCATCAGTCGTGTTGGCTAAAACCTTACGTCGAGTTTAATAACCGACTGCGACAACAAGCTAGAAATGATTTTGAGAAGGACCTTTATAAACTATTCAATAATGCTATGTTTGGAAAAACTATGGAAAATATTCGTAATCGCATGGATATACGGCTTGTGACAAACAGCAAAACGTTAGAAAAACTCATAGCCAAACCTACATTCATTGATCGAACCATATATGGACCTAATCTTGCTGCTGTACATATGGCTTCTCGTAAAATAGTGTTCAACAAGCCTATATACATTGGTATGAGTGTACTAGACATCTCCAAGACGCTAATGTATTCGTATCAATACGATGTGTTACTTCCATATTATGGAGCTGAAAATCTTAAACTGTTGTATACAGATACAGATTCTTTCGTCCATCGAGTGACTACAGCTGATATATACCAGGATAAATTACACATGCTTGAACATCTGGATACATCTGATTACCCTGCTAGCCATATATGCTATTCTACACAAAACAAAAAAGTGTTGGGAAAGTTTAAAGATGAAGCCTGTGGAAAAATCATTCATCGGTTCGTTGGTCTTAGGCCCAAAATGTATGCTATCGATATTGATGGTTCTGTGATAAAAAAAGTTAAAGGTATAAAACGTAGCGCCATTAAGCAATACATCAACTTCAATAGCTATGTAGAGTGCCTTAAAACTTTGAAAATTGTTAGAACTCCTATGAATTTAATCCTATCCCGACATCATAATATTTCTACGGTTGAAGCTAATAAAATAGCCTTATCACCTCACGATGACAAGAGAGTGATTGAAGAGGATGGAATATCGACGTATGCGTATGGACATTACAGTGTCGAGAATAGTGCCTAGACATGGATACTTAAAGCTTGTCTGTAGAAAAAAAATGAAGATTGTTGAACTATGAACTTCGCGCGCCAATGGCTCATCTAACCCAGAGAGAAGAATGATAATGTGAATAATAAGAAGAACTGAGGAGGGCGCTATCGTCTTTCAGCAGTGTATACTTGTTTTCTAAATGTTAATGCTAGTGTATGTATCCTTATAAATTAAATAAAATTATCTCATTGCGATTATTCTTGTTTTATTTCATTGCTTGCCTTAACATTCCTATTTCCTCATTAGGTCAGGTTAGGTTAGGATAGGTTAGATGGACTATAAGATAGAGTAATTGATAATGATGATGAAATGCAATAAATGGCTGAATAGGTTAGACTGCTCTTCAACTACTATAAAACAAAGCGATTACTGAAGAAAGCTTAGTAAAATACCCCTAGCAACTTCAAAAATACCTGCTTCAGTGCCTTAAAACATCTTCAAACTGGCGAAAAAAATGCTTCTCACGAGTTTAAGATGCCCTGAAAATCCTCGAAATAACTGTGAAGGAGCTGAAATGTCTTAATTAGCGCTCGAAAAATACTATTAAAAGCGTCTAACGCCTATAAAAGTGTTTCAAAGGATTCTGAAAACCAATCAAAATGTTGGTGACAAAGTCTAAAATATCCCTATAGTGCTTAAAATGTCTCTAAAATGACTGAAACGATATTTAACTGGTAGAGATACGTCTAACAGCCTTGAAATAGACGGTTCAGTATTCCTAATATCGTGAAAATTATCTTCCATTACCCTTCAAAGTGCTTAAAGCAAACAATAATGGACAGGGGCGTCCAGAATAACTCTCGGATTGCCTTAAATAATGTCAAATTCGTCTAAAATACTCTGAAAAATGTTTAAACTGGACGTAAAAGTCTTCAGAATATCTGGAAACAGGCTGAAATATCTATCAACGAGTCTAAACGGGTCTCAATACACGCTGAAAATATATAATATGACTTCTAAATAATCCTCGAAATTGCTTGAAAAGTTGTTAAATATGTTGTAAAAGCGTCCTGAATATACCAAAAGCGTCTAAAAGATCTAGCAGAGGGTGAAAAATTGCAACAAAATGGGGTGAAACGTCTTAAAAATGAATGAAAATGACTGAATAACTCTGAAAAATGTCTGAAAAGATGTTAAATATGTTGTAAAAGCGCCCTGAATATACTAAAAGCGTCTAAAAGATCTAACAGAGGGTGCAAAATTGTAGCAAAATGGGGCGAAACGTCTTAAAAATGTATGAAAATGACTGAATAATTCTGAAAATTGTCTGAAAAATTCTTAAATATGTTGTAAAAGCATCAAGAATATGCTAAAAGTGCTTAAAAAGATCTATCAGAGGACTCAAAATAGTATCAAAATGTTTATGAAATTCCTAGAGGGAGATCAGGGTAGCGTATGACAGGATAGAATAGATAAGCAGAGGAGGGAATAGGATAGATGATAAGAGGACAGAATGAATGTCTAGAAACGTATCATGTTAGTAGAATAGAATAAATAATAATAGGAGGATCTACCTTAGGTTAGGCTAGGCCAGGTTAGATTAGGTTAGGTTAAACGAGTAGAAGTATGGAGGCTTAGGCTAGGGTAGGTTTGGTTAGCGTGGCTATGTGGGGCGAGGTAACATTATGTTGGGGTAATATATTCAATCAAGATAGAAAGCTCCTGTGTTAGGAGACATACATCGATATAGTGAACGGCATATTCAACTACCATGAATGCTCACAAACATACATACACTGCTATAGGCTTCAAAAGTTATCCCTAGAGATTCCTTCAAACACCTACAACGTCCTGCTTCCCCTACCACCTTACCTAGTAATCCTTAGATTACGCGTGGCGGCCATCTTGCGCATAAAAAAGTGGCCCAGCTCTGTCCTACCCTACCTACTTAGATGCACAGAGAGAAAGGAGAGAAAGAGAGTGACAGGGAGTAAGGTCCACAGAGAATGGGAGAGAGAGAATCGAATCTGTGTATTTAACATAATGAGGTTTAATAACATTGTAAAATAACATTTCCTGGTAACTTTTTGTTTAGGATAAATAATTTATGTATAATCGGCGGGTACACAAATAAAAAGCACATGTTTCATATATTAGTTTGTGTGTATTCTTTTTTTATTTTTTATTAGGAATGGCCGAACCAAATGTTATGAAAATAACATGAATTAGATTCTTTAAGAGAATTCAGTGCACTCAAGCATGACGAAAATGCCTTGCTTTCCCGAACTCCAGGAATGGGCAATATGCGATGCATCACTTAGCTGCATATTAAATATAAATGGAAATTAGACGGACTGCTGTGCTGAGAGTAAGCTGTCATTGGCATTATATAGTGCTTAACGCCAGTTCTTACCATACTATACCATGGTGTGGTCCACTGATAACGCATTAAATGAAGTCATATTTGGAAAAGTAATTTTGGGAAGGAAATGTTTCAGGCCTAAGTTTATGGTACTTCCCCGGGATTTGTTATGAGGACTGACGAAAACCTGGAAAAAATCTCAGTCAGAGAGGACGCTCCTGGGGGGATTTGAACGGCGCAGCACCCGAATGTAGTCCTGATACGTTACCTCAGAGCCACCTCGCTCGGTAACGTCTTGTGTCTAATAGTACGAATGGAAACATTTTTCAACATTTCATCTGGAAGGTATTTTTCATGAGAAGCTATTAGAACAATCTACATTAAATTAGAGCAATTTATACACATATTTGGAATTGCTTAATCATCCAGAAGCTAAGTCTTTTTCAAACATAAAAACTCTTCCCATTTGTCTATCTGTAGCTTGCAAATAATGCTTTTTTTTATAAAGTCAATGGTTTTATATTTTTTATGCTCGACCATGCCATAATACAGCGCTTATACGCCATTTTATGATGGCTCTTCAAAAGCTGCAGCAGTTCATAAGAACACTGCTCTCCACCATTCAAAGGTGCATCAGTTAATAACGACACTGCTAACCACCAATCAAAAGACCCGCATGTAGCAATCAATGCTTCGCTATCCGCGCACATTCCCGCGCAGCCAAATGCTAACTTATCGATTCCGGTATATGAAATAAAGCTACTCTGTTTATTTAATAATTAGATTAATATTGTAAATAACATCGTAATAAATTCAATTTGTCTTCTCGTTTTTGAAAATTTACTTTTTTAAAGGTTATAGAATATATCCTCCGGTAATTTAGCTTGGCTCTAGGACCATAAAACTGGAATGTGTCTTCCATCACGCCAGTTAGGGGCAGGAGGTAGAAAACACTTTTTTGCGTGCAGAAACATCAACTTCCCTCTTCAATCTAGCTCTGATTGGATAGAAGCAGCAGAAGTTTATCCCACCTTCTCCATAATAAACACAGAGGGGTGAGTATCTGCGTCTCTTTTCAACACATCTCTTTCTTTAGCCTAGAGACAAGATAAACCACACAGGGCATATCTTTGTGTCAAGATCAACATAACAGTAAAACTTGAAGTCGTAACTACCGATTCTCGTATGTACAGTTGAATAACAAACACGTGATTAAAATGTCGGACATCAATACATGCAGCGTAGAATATTAAAAACAGTGTATGAATGTTGTAAACTTGACAAATGGTCGAGCATAAATAGTCCTTGAAACTTGAGTATAATACCAATTATGCTGTCGCATAATATGCTATTATGGTTTCAGCTCATAATCGACATTTAGGTTATTTTTGAGCTTTCATTGTGACAAAGATATAATTTTATCTGTGAAATGTAGCTAGCAGAATTGTGCGAGGCATGACATGTTGCGTATATACGTATTTTTGCTTATCTATGTGGTTCCCGTTCCATTTATCGTTTTGTATTTTAATCTTCTTTCAAAACAAATAACAGTACACAGTCGGATGCACTGAAAACTCAGCAGGTTGATCAGTTTTTCGTTTCCACTAAGTTGGCAAAACGGTAGACAAATGCGTTGCACGCGTCTGTTGTTTCCGCTGATAAACAAATGGCCTGTTACTATTATGCAGAAAAAGATTTGTCAGTTTGATTTGCTTGTTGGTGTTCGGGTTTGAACTGTCCTGTACCCGAGCAGTGGTAATGCACAAACCAACATATGTATTGTACACACAGAATTTAGTATAGTATACAGTACAACTACTCCAGGGATTCTTAAAAGGTACCATCAATTAGCATTTCCACTAAAACTACTACAATTACTGCCGTCCCCATTGCATTACTGCTATTACCGATAGTAGGTGTTATTACCACTGTTACTACTATTACCCCTACTACTACTACTACTTCCACCGAGCGGGATGGCTCAGTTGGTGATGTCTGTAGTCCGCATTCGGGAGGTTGCGGGTTCTTTTCTCATGACCCACCTCCTGACCTTGGGCTTTTTCGGGGGTTTTCCCAGAGCACTAAAGCGAATGCTAGGAAGGATATTTACTTTACATTCCCCGATTCAGTTTCTTTCAGTTCATTCTCTGTGTTCGGTCTTTCCAGATTGTAAGAGTCAGCAGTGGTGTTTGCGCTTGGGAAATACGCTGCTCGGATGACAGGAGGCACTGTGTTCAGCCGGCCACCTTTGCAGGGAGACTGATTGATCAGCCAGACCTGGCTGGCGGCGGGCTCCCTCTGGCTACCTGGAACTCCGTTGGGCTGAGGGACTTGCCTGCACCTGTTAAGGACTCATCGTACTTGTAGTTCTGACTGCCTGTAGGGTGCTTTCATCTCGTCCTTCCTCCTGGGATCTGACGCGCAATAAGCCATCCGCTGACGTGCTGGAATCCCTCCCTTAACAGACAGACTACTTCTTCTACTACTACTGTTACCATTACTTCTACTTTGCATTGCACACAAAAATCAGATTTCAGCAGAAATACATATCTTGAGGCCCTTGAATCGAAAAAGGGTATTTTTAGAAAATGGTCTGTGGATCTGTCTGTCTGTGTGTGTGTGTGTGTGTGTGTGTGTGTGTGTGTGTGTGTGTGTGTGTGTGAATTTAAATACGAGAAAAACGACCAAAGCAAATGCCAAATTAACCTGGTATTTAAGTTCAGGATCTTCCATATATGCGACAAGAACATTTTGAAGAAAGAATTCCTACCCCAGCAACATTTTTCGAATTTTCATTTTCTCAAAAAATGGTACAGACTCAGAGTAAAATATCGCATGTTAGGGACATTTGCGTGAAAAGTAAAGCTTATATTTTTAATTTTCTGGGAATAACCTGTGAAGCCCTTGCTTCCTTTTGAACGACTGCATACAATGTCAGCTTTGAAGCAGGCTGAAAACAGCATACTACCACGAGGTGTTGGAGAACAAATCAGTTGGACGACCATCAACAATCTTTTGAAGTTCCTCATACCTTTATCATCCGTTCATTAAAGTATTCGTAATTGTGTATTCTATTCTTCTAGGTCCTTCATATTACTGTTCCAGCTATTGATCTTTTCTTTCCTGGTATACTATTATAAATCATATCCTTTTGTATACTCCGTACATCAAGAGATTAAAGGAGACGTAAACAAAGCACCGGTTTGTATCACTCCGCGGCCACGTGTATTCGCAATGCCGGAACAGAGTTATCGCTACGCGTACATATAATATGCATTTTATGCTAATAAAAAATATATTTACTCGATCCAAGTAACATTGATCATATGGAAATTAACTGCTACTTACATCATCTCTGTCCACAATAACACTTTTTCGTTTCCTGCTCACAAACTCGAAACCAATCTCCAGGAGCAGCTTATGGAGGGAAGTTCGTTTTAAATCTGGAAGATCGGAATCGGAGTTAACTGCCAACAGCACTTTAAGGTTCATTTTTCATTGTTAAAAATGAACTGGTGAACTTTTCGACGGATTGGAGATCTCACAAATTCGTCAGAAACAACGCCCAACACTTGCCTGGCGCGCTCTGTAAATACTTGAAACTGACACACCAGTAAACTCGGATGTTAATTTCATCGCGTCATCGATGGCAAGTTCGGCATATTTCTCGCAGAACTTGTTAAACACGTTTAATATTATTGTCTTTTCACCACTTCGCAACGGTTTCTCGCGCTTATTTTTCACAACACTCATTTCTTCCACCATGTTACTTTCATACGAATGATGGGCGCGCCGTATAAGTTAGGCTGGTTACAGATTCACTTAACTGCACATTCTTACACTTCAGCATTGCTTAGTACACTTAGTTCGTGCTTTAGCAAACATTAAGTGAGATTTCAGACCTTAGTATCAGTATTTTTTCAAGGGACTATTCAGACGGCGAAAGCGTCAAGAAGGCGCGCTGCGGTCAAAACGCACGTGGCTTTGTTTACGTCTCCTTTAATCTCTTGATGTACAGAGTATAGTTCAATTAATCCTTAATACTTGGAACTAACTACTGCCGCTGCTTTTCTGTCTTGCAACATCCAGAAACCACAAAATATTTCCTTTGCCACAACCTCGCTGATGATCTCACTGCATTTTCTCGGGCATTTGGAGGAATTCTTGCACTTCGTTTTTGACTGGCACTTCTTTCTTAGCAGTTGATAGGTGTGCTCTTCCTGACGACCTATTCATTTTTCTTATATTCATTCTCTACTTGTTTGTGTTATTAGTTATTTTCCTTATTTTCTTTTTTCTTTTCAACTCTTCTCTCAGGCTGCCTTGGTCTTTTATCATTAGAATCCACCTGAATTTACTTTTGTGTCATACGTTCTTTAAAATCATAAAACCTTTGCCAAATAAATTTACTCATTAGGTCCAAACAGATGATTTGTCGGTGAATGGTGATTTATTATTTATTTCGTTTGTATCATTGCTTGGAAACAAAAAAACTATATCATTGATAATGTTAGTGTGTTATCTAACATTATATAAGCGTACATAAAAGGCACACAAATACACGGACGGGAGACCTCGTATACCTCGACTTACGCAGATTTAGTGTTCTAACACCCCCCAAGAGGGAGGGATGAAACGCAGGAACCGAAGATACCACAGAGCCGTAGTCAGACGGATCACAGGGCCGTAGTCAGGCGGGTCAAAAAGATGCCCGGAAGTCCCTAACAAGCGCTGAGATCTTTTACTCCCGGCGCCAACAATCCCGGAGCAGGCATCGCACCGCGGGTCCGGAAGCGCACAAGTGTCTCCCCAGACGGAGGACAGCGGCCATCCAAACGCCATTTAGCGCCGAGATCAGCAGTTACCATACGCAAGCATCCGCGTCCCTTTGTCGGACACTGCCAACACTACTCGCCAGAAGGCTTTCTCCTTGTAGGTACAGAAAGCGAATTTAGTGAAATGCAAGGGTATCATAATTATTTAACGAAAGAGTCCTTTATTACATCTCAAACATGTCGTTATTTTTCATTTTCCCCAAAAAGAATTTTGAATAAATTACCAATTTCATGTTTTCAAATATTTGTGTGGCAAAGAAATATATTTCTATTTCTTGAATTTTCTGTAAACCGTCTTTGGAGTGTAATTCATTCTTATGGACTTCTCTGTTTATACCCTATTGGTAAAGATGCTAAATTAAACTTGTAGAGCACATTAAAATATAGAGCTTATGTCAAATAACCTTATCTTGGTATTATTGTTCCGCATACTTTAGAATGTTAAGTAACAACCTTTTCTTTTATGAGAGCGTGCAAGGAATATGTATATTTGTATTTGTTATAATAAGCATAAACCTTCCCTTAAATAGCTTACTGTCGTCTGAGTCTCGTGCTTGTGAATGCATATATGCAAGTAGGTACATATGATTAACGGCTATTGGATAAAAAAATCGCTT
Organism: Tenodera sinensis; assembly: GCA_030765045.1. Lineage (NCBI taxonomy): Eukaryota > Metazoa > Arthropoda > Insecta > Mantodea > Mantidae > Tenodera > Tenodera sinensis. Next base: position 141,973,395 of record CM060961.1, on the reverse strand, counting down.
CATTAATAATTCATAGAATAGCTTTTAAAATAAATTACCTAGATATCATTTGCGGAGGAAATAAATTCAGCGTTATTTACCTTCCTGTTTATTTCAACCGTGTTCTTATTTTGAGAAAAGGTGAGTTTATTGCTTAAAACCCTAACATTTAAACCTTTACTACAATATCGTGCCAAAGAGTTACATTTTCTCTCTGATTGCCCTTTTCAATTCTGTTAACCTTTGGGTCTGTAGTGGCATACTCTGGATTGTAAGGATGAACTTATACGGTAATATTGAGAATCGAGGTTTGAATAAGGTTAAACAAAATGTAAAATATGAGTGCAATAAACGAAACGCTAACATGAAGATCTGACGCAGATAACAATACTCTAAATATTGGTATATGCACAAGTGTCCAAAATGTAAGCATAATTCAGTATTTTATTACCAAGCTGTCACAATTGTACCAAATTTAAGCATAATGCAATATGTTATTATCAATGCATCACACGTGATCTGGAGTGCAATAGACTGAGAAACAGCAGACAAATTTGGTTTCGGGACACATTTTTACACAAGTGCAAATTCTGACGATCACCACTATGTCAATGATGATACTGAGCTATTAATATGGGGTGTGATGACATCTCATGGTCTCAAAGGCCTCGCAGTCCCATGGCATGCTCTCTATAAGGAGGCAGGTACCTGCTCCCATTCCTCACGAAGAACATTTCGGAGGTCTGGAAGTCTCCTCGGTGGAGGCTGGAGGGCTGCAACTCATCTTCCCAATGCATTCCAGGTATGCTCTATAGAGTTTATATCCAAAGACATCGCTGGCCAGTCCACCTTCTCCGTCTGGTTACGCTATGCGAACCAGCTCTATCTTCACCACTGAATGCGCGGGTGCTACAGGCGGTACCGCAGCAGGCTTTCACCTTCCTAATCCGGTGGATGGGGTTTTTTAGTGGGTATGGCCATCTTCAATGGCGACTCCCACAGTACCATGGGGTCTCGAAACAAGATTTTTCCCCTCCACCTTTAAAAAAAAAAAAAAAAAAAAAAAAAAAAAAAAAACCAGTCCATGCCTGGATATCTTCCCTCTTAAGACAGTCGTCCACCAGGTGGACTCTGTGTGGGCTTGCATTATCATCCACAAAGATGAAGCGTATACCAAGTACATCTCTGAAATTTCGTACATGTGGTTCCTGTACTTCGTTTCTGTATCTCTGGGCATTCACAGTACCATAGTCGAAGATGTGCGTCCATTGAACATTATGCCTGCCCACACGAGTACGCCGCCGCCGCCACCACCACCAAATGGGCCTATTTCCACGATGTTGTGGGATGAAACCGGGTTCCACGTTCTCTTCAGATTTTTGAGCAACGGGAAACATTGTTCAAAATGAACCTGGACTCATCTGTAAACAGCCCGTTCCTCCGTTCAGCCAAGGTACAATGCTGACGTTGCTGACTCCAATGTTAATGGGAAGCCATGCATACTCCAATGAGTGGGGCACACACTACTGGACGTCTGACTTAGAAACCGACTGCCCTGAATCGGTATACAGTTTACCTCGAAACTCAAACACCTGAGGTGGCTGAAAGCTTGGAAGACAGTTGCTGTGCGGGCATCTTCCAAAGTCGTCGTGCTATTACGGTCAATTATCAGACCTGTTGTGACATTGTGACCCGTGGGCGACTGTGTACAGGCATCCGACGAACTTTTAATGTTTCTTGGAACAGCCGCCAAAGCCTGCAAATGACATTTCGTGGCATATTCAGGACTCCAGAGACTGTGGTCTGTGTCTGGCCTGCCTCTAGACGTTCATTATTCTACCCTTCTTAACAGGGTCCAGTTGACGTCTTTGTGGTATGTTGGGGCTCTCCTGTAAACACTTTGGGAAGAAACAACCCTCTGTTCGCAATGGGAGAACAATAACAAGTGAGTGATGCACTGGGTCTGATACTCTGGTATTGGTTTTCTTCTGTGATTTGGTTCACCTTTGAAGCACGTACGAGGGAACTATCACTGACCACAAGTAAGAGAAGACCACACTGTGAACTATGCTTAACTTTTGGACACTAGTGTATAGTTCATTCAAAAATGTTCCTTCTACACGTTAGTTATGACAAATGCCTACTTTAAAATGTAATCAAATTGAGCAATTTGAGCCATATTTTGTGGTTTTAGTCGCATCTTAAGGATTGGTGTAAGAAAATCGAACGTTTTGAGAGATTTTCCCACCTCAAGAATTTGATGCTATGTACCTTGGAAGAGAAATGAAATTCTCTCAAAACATTGCGGCTAATTGTATTAATAGTTAAGTTGTTACTTAGCCGTAAAATGTTTGAATTATGAATTACAGCGACCACAAAAATTACACCAGATGAAAGTATTTGTATGCAATACTGAGAATGAACACATTCAAATGTTTATTTCATGTAGTTCAGTAACAAAAACATGAAGAAAAATAAAAATACACAATATGTTACAATCATATGACTTTCCCTACCCACTACCGTTTGTTTTCTCTATTATCCTAAGCAGGGGAAGTATCTATGCCATCAAAGAACTCGATATCGAAATTTCACGGAAATGTATGTTTTCAAACTCTCTAAATAAAAAAGGACTTTCAGAAAAAGTTCTCTGTGTCTGTCTGTATGTCTGTGAATAACATAACTCAAAAACGAAAAGTAGGTTAAATACTAAACATGAAGCATTTAAGCTCAGCACCTTCCAAGTATGTAAAAAGAAGATTTTCAAGGAAATCCATCCACCGCAAACTACCCTTTACATGGAACATTTTTCAAAATTGTTTATATTCTCAAAAATTAAAATTCCACATGTTTAAGATATATTTATGATAAATAAAATGTATGTCTTTAATTTTCTGGGAATGTTCTCAGAAGCCTTCTTCATTTTGGATGACTTGCCCAAACCATAAGACAGACAGAATCCTACTGCACAAAAAACTGTAGATCTGGTTAAAACATACAATTTATGCGCACATTATTTTGTGGAGTGAATCATTTCTAGACATTGCTTGTTATATGTTTGAATTTTTCAGTACTTATACTGTTCTTAAATGGTAAATCAGCATTTCTTTATATGTCCCGGACATGCAAAGAAAATGGAATACCAAAGCGCTTACATAGCGAGCAGCTATTAAAAGATATGACTATTCGTCAAAGCCTACTGTGTTTTCATACTCCCCTTACACTTTTAGGAAAATTAGTAATTAGATAAATAATTAGAATTTTGTAAATGTTTATCTCGATTAACATGAAGTGTATATATATATATATATATAGAAATAAGCATAAGAATAGTTTGTATAATAGCACAGAAGACCATGAGGGGGAACACATCAACTTTTTTAAACAGATATTCTAAACCTTTTCATATTGCTCTCTTCATGTGTTTTCTGTTGATGAGGATAAATGTTGACTACAATTGTTTTGACACAGTTTTATTGTACACAGAACAATAAGGGATAACAGCAGGACAGTCACATGTTTGAAAGTCAAGCGCCTGTATGGTGGCCTGGTAATGCAAATATTTACATACTCTCACGAGTACCCCTTTCGGTGTATTGCTTAAAATATTGGAAAATTCAAACAAAAACTGAAAATATCTCATAGATGGCTCAAGCTACAAAACAGTTATTTAACACGCATTGCATATTTTTACCAGTTCTACATTTCTCTGTGTTACATTGTCATATATCTCTTACATGGAATTCGGGCTCCAATGACCTTGTCAACGGGCCCTGAAACCCCACTCACTCACTCACTCACTCACTCACTCACTCACTCACTCACTCACTCACTCACTCACTCACTCACTCACTCACTCACTCACTCACTCACTCACTCACTCACTCACTCACTCACTCACTCACTCACTCACTCACTCACTCACTCACTCACTCACTCACTCACTCACTCACTCACTCACTCACTCACTCACTCACTCACTCACTCACTCACTCACTCACTCACTCACTCACTCACTCACTCATTCACTCACTCACTCACTCACTCACTCACTCACTCTTACATGCAATTCTCGAAATTACAATAAAAGTTCAGAGGACAACACAGGTTGTTACAAAATGACAAAATCCAGATCGGTTACTTTCTTAACACTTATTGTGTTCTAAAATTTTTATCACAAATACACAGTTTTGTTCTCGTCGTTAACACCGTCTACAGCAGGGCTGGGCAACTGGTGCTCAGAGAGCACAGATTGTTCACGACCTTGACTAATAATTGCATGTTTAGCAGGTAAACAAAATGAAGATCGCTCAAGATATCGTGCGAATCGCCCAGAGCTGGTCTACAATCTTTTGGGTTATCACAACTCAGTAATTTACTTCTTGTAACCTTGCTCAGTCACTTCAGTATCTTCCTCCACTTTCTCTGTCTCTCATACACTCACTGCGACAATGCAATCACTCATTGCGCGTTAGAATCATCTTCACGACGACCGACGTATCTTTCGCGACGACACGCATACGCACAGCTGACTCGCACTCACAGAAACCGACAGACTCACATCTGTCCGTAAACTCAGTCGCTCCTGTTTCCTAGTCTTCATATATAGTGGGGATGATGTCACATGGATCTTTCTCAACTTCTACACACATGCTGGGGATAACGTGATGAAACCTTTCTCGAAAGTTCTCGAGAAAGCCTCTTTTGCGTAGCCGCATCCATTATTGTTAGTCATGTACACACAAACAGGTGCGCGAGGCAGGCTGACCTTCAAACGCCTTCGCTCAATCGCCGGCACGGCATGTAGTGTGAAGTAGCTTTGCCCCTACAGTCCTTTGTTTTGTGCCGGTCCAGCACCACAATATAATAGTTGTGGTATCAATATCAAACCTATGACAATTAAATTAAAATAACCAGAATTATATTTAGAGGTGGAGATTAGTTCGGGCGGGGTTGAATTTTATTAAGGTCTTCGTGTCTCATCGTTGAAAGATACTCGACTTAAATATAAAGTTGGATTTCACTAGCTTTTTACTTTCTCTACTCCGTAGAGTAAGTAAGGAAAGTATTGTATTCCACCCGAAAATTCTATGTCCAGATTTCACCGGAAATGTATTTTGAGCCCCTCAAAATAAATAATAATAAAAAAAAATTTTAAAAAATGGCTGTGTATTGTGCGTATGTACGTGTCTGTGAGCTGCATAACTCAGAAACGAAAAGTTGGTTAAAAACCAAAGTTGATATTTGCGTTCAATATCTTTGAAAAATGCTATATGATGATAAACTACCTTTACCATGGGAAATTTTTCAAAAATTTTGATTTTCTCGAAAATGGCTCAAACGATTATAATTAAAATTCCATTGTTAAAGATATTTTTATTACAAATGAAATGTATATTTTGAATTTTCTGGCTATAGTCTGCGTAGTCGTGTTTACTCTGGATGACGTTTGCATAACTGTTAAACCGTAAGGAACAGACCAAATCTTACTATACAGTTTATGTCCAAGTGAATTCTTTTGTGGAGTGAACCATTTCGGAGATACCCCTTGTGGTTTGCGTGAGTTTAAAACTTATACTTTCCACAAATTGAACACCGCTATTCATTTTTTTTTATATCTTAGCTGTTCGAAGAGAACGGAGTTTCAGAGTTTTAAAAGATTTGACTATCGCTCAAACCCTACTGTATTCATATATTCCCCTTTCAACCTGAAAGAATATGAGCAATAAGACAATTTCTACAAACGTTTATCTCTATTAAGTTCAAGAGGATAGAGAAATAAGAGTTTGTAGAATAGTTAGTACAGGAGTAGAGAAAGTCGTGTGACTGCAACACATCAGATTTTTTTTATTGGTGTTAGTTGCTCAGATACTACGTGCGAACATACGTGCACAATGGGTACAGCCGGTTCCATATGTTTTCCGATGGACGAAAGGGTGTGCGGACAAGAGACAATGAACTTTCTTATGTATTATTTGCGCCTAGTGTGCCTGGCCCGTCCCGGTGTGGTGAGCAAACAAGAAGCTAATCACTCAATATCCTATCTAAGCGAAGAAATCAGTACATTCTCTTCTGCACGCGTTTAAACAATATTGCTTTTTGTGGTAGCGTTAATGGTGTTTAAGAAACATGTTTACAGAAGTATTTAAACAAAGATAATGTTCATACTGTATTTCTCGTTACTGCTGCTGCTACTACTACTACTACTACTACTGATATAATAATAAATATAAACAACAATAACAACAACAGTAATAATAATAATAATAATAATAATAATAATAATAATAATAATAATAATAATAATAATAATAATAATAATAATAATAATAATAATAATAATAATAATAATAATAATAATAATAATAATAATAATAATAATAATAATAATAATAATAATAATAATAATAATAATAATAATAATAATAATAATAATAATAATAATAATAATAGTAATAATAATAATAATAATTTTAACAATAAATATGCCATGGGCTATTTCGCGTATGTACATTTTAGATGTAAAATTGTAAGACATTTAATAGGTATACGATCAATGTTAAATGCAGAATATGAAGGTTCCATACACTGGAACATTCATTTCCGACAGTTATGTTTAATTTAATTTTGAAATACATATACAAGAATATGCATATCCTTCTTAAGCTTTTCTGTGTCATAAGCATATGTCTATTTACCGTAAAAGTGGAACAGAAGAAGACGTTTACTTCTTAATTTGAGTATATTTTATATATCCACTGACAAAGATCACACACTGTTTAGGTAAAGTGGCTTCTTCAGTTTAGAAAACAATATTTAAGTTAAGAGTTTGAAAATGCGCAAACAAAATTGCAATACATAATAGTAGGAAGTAGGTGTCGTTGAGAAAATTTTCACATAACAGTTTATATCATTTGCAGTGAAATAAAATTATTAGTGATTAAAGTGAACTATTCATGCAACGATTATCTATTCCATGTGTTTCGCTTCAAATCTTTATTTTCATAGGTATTAAACATTCATAACAACCTATTTTTAGGACAATGGATGAGGTAGGATAAATTCTTTTATACCTTTTGGTCCGTTTTAAAAACGTGGTATATTAAAATTACTTAAACGTTTTAAATTTAATTTCATTATAGGGTAATATGACACTTCTGATGCCGAATATTTAGTTTCCTTCCTCGCTTATGTCGCTGGGAGTTCGTTCTGGAGTTATAACGTTAATGTTGTTTTCTTTACAATGAGATTACATTCCCACGAGCAAGTCTAAGAGAAATGTTGGAATGACTTTTTCTTTGGGCTTACAAACCCATTACATCTCTCAACGTTGTGGACAGGTATGAGCTGACAAGCCGACCTTGGAGACCATCTGGCATAATTTGCCTTACCAACGCGGCTAGGAACACGTGACTTGGAAAACATTTACAGCCTGCTGTAGTATCTTTCACAGAAGTATGTAAATACCCAACTGCAGTGCGACCTGCTCGAAGGGTCACCTAATCCTCAGGCGTTCCTACGTAGATGGTATGAGAATACAATTTGTTCCCCTTACTGTTCAGACGACATGGCAGCCATGGGCTCATCTCGCAGCTTTGAAAAGCAATATTTCAGCTATCATTGTAAATCAACGGGCAAATATTACAAATTCAACGTTACTACACCTGCCGAAAATACTTTATTGTTGGGTTTTGATTGACTAGTGGACCAGAAGTAGGTAATAACGATCCCAGTGTTGAGCGCTTTGCTTACCAACGTAAGCTTAATCATCCACACAAAATTCCTGTTCTCAGGAGTAGCTGAAACCATTAAAGCGCGTACAGCGGACCTAGAATGATACCCTGAACTTGGATCGAATCCCGTGTAGTACATTACACAATATTACTCTATTGCTGCAATACGATGGAAATTTCAGAACTAAAAGTATCATAAGACTATGATTACAATTGCTATAAATAAACAGGAATACCCTACTTCAACTTTCAATCATTATTCCAGAAATTAATACCTAATATTTTCCTTTAATTACCCCCATTCAAAGGCATCTCTCTATAAATATCGAAGATTATTACCATGTTAAATAATTTACTTCCTTCATGCACTGTTAATGCTTAGCGTACAGTGGGTATAAGAAATAATTATATGTTATTCATGTTAGAAAATATCGACATGTATAAAAACTAAAATATTTCACGCACAAGTAGCGAAAATATAATCACTCAGCCTGATTACATTCATTTATACATAATTATGCAGTAATACGACACAAATATCTATGCGAGAATAAAACCCAAAGCAGCGAACGAAATTGAATTTAGTGTATTACATCCCATACGAAAGAAAATAGGGTAGGCATTACTTGGTGACAAAAATGCATAGTTAGAAGAACTTGATGCTGGTGAAAAAAGTAGTAAATCATGTTATAGTAAATGATTTTGTTTATTTCCAAGCATCACACATGTTGCCATGTGCGGTGAACTCAATTTCTAGACATGTGTCTTTATCTTGACTCTTGATTCCTGACAAACAAAACTAAAGACGCTGGTCAATTTTCCATTTCAGAAAATAAATACGCAGGAGGTGAGGTTTGAACCACCGACACTCATTACATTCAGTTCCTACCGATAGCCACCCAAAGGCTGCTGCTATTTCTGTGCAATGTGCTCTCTATTCATATAATCTTACGTTATATTCTACCATTCGCTTCTAATATGAGGACATAACTCAGCCTTAGAATATTCGCTGGAGCTTAATGTAAATACTAACAGTGTATGACGGAAGCAAATTCTTTAACATGGTGATAATCTTCGATGCTTTAAGAGATGCCTTTGAATGTGGGTACTTAAAGAAAACGTAGGTTATTAATTTATGGAAGAATGATTGACAGTTGAATTAGGTGTATTCCCTGTTTTATCAGTAATTGTGATCAATATCTTGTAAAGCTTTCAGTTCTAAAATTTCAATCGTATTGCAGCAATATGATAATTTTGATTACCGAGTGATTAAATTTTCCAGAGTAATTATTTTCGTTTCCTGTGCCTGAAACATTTTAGTTTTTATGCATGTACAATATATAATTCTTTCTTTATTCCATTGCAAGATAACTAAGCATGAACGTTGCATGACTGAAGTAAATTCTTTAACATGGTAATAAGCTTCGATATTTGTAGAGAAATGCCTTTGAATGCGGGTATTTAAAGGAAAATATGAAGTATTAATTTTTGGAAGAATGACAGTTGAAGTAGGCGTATTACCTGTTTTAGCTACAGTAATTATAATCAATATCTTCTAAAGCTTTCAGTTCTGAAATTTTAATCGTATTGCAGTAATTTTATAATATTGTGTAATAGTGTTACTGTCATAGGTTATATAAGTAATAATGTTCCCGATAAGACAAAACCGCTATGGGGAATTGAATCCAAGCTCATTCTAGGTCCGCGGTGACGCGCTTTAATGGTTTCAGCTACTCCAGAGCGCGCTCGCCTACCACCTAGGCGGCCCGGGTTCGATCCCAGGGACCCGCATGTGGTATTCGTGGTGGACGAAGCGGCGTCAGGGCGGGTTTTCTCCGGGTACTCCGGTTTCCCCCGCCATCTCATTCCACCGGTGCTCCATCTTCATGTATCATCAGTGTCACCGCCTGTAGTGCCGTAGTAGTAAAAGCGGGCGTTAAACACTACAACAACAACAACAACAGCTACTCCAGAGTGCAGGAACTGTGTGTGGATGATTAAGTTTACGTTGGTAAGCAAAGCGCTCATCACTGGCATTGTTACTTCTGGTTCACTGTTTAATCAAAACCCAGCAATAAAGTATTTTCTGAAAGTGTAGTAACGTTGAATTTGCAATATTTCCCCGTTAATTTACAATGATTGCTGAAATATTGCTTATCAAAGTTGCGAGGCAAGCCCATGGCTGCCATGTCGTCTGAAAAGCAAGGGAATGTGACAAATTTTTTTCTTATGCCATTCTTATACTATTTAGCAACGCCTGAGGTTTAGGTGACCCTTCGCGCAGCTCTCATTGGAGTTGAGCATTTAATTTTGTGAAAGATAATATAAAATGCTGATTTTGTGTCCAGAAGAGCTCAAAGTAAAAACTTCCGGGGAAAACCTGACACCGAAGTTTTGGGCGGAATTAAATATTTCCTCTAGCTACAATAGGTAAACAAGAAGAGAGTGTAACAAGTAATTTATTCACGTGCGGATCTGAGATAGCAGTTCAGAAAAAAAGAAATACAATCCTTGCTCCATTTAAGAAATGTGATACTCTTTGATATTCCTGTATATCTATGCACATAAATATTTCATATTATGCACAAAATATTACGTCATTTGCGCTGCTCTAATCACTGAGTTATACGCAGTGTTTAATTCTTTTTAACCCAAACAAAAGGGTCACAATAGCTCTCTTGCCAAACATTAGTGAGAAGACCAACAATTTCGTTTTAAAGCCACTTTTGATCTTGTTTTCGTATACAAAGTTACTATGTATTTATTCTAAGTGCATATTAAGAGTTGAAAGATTGCTAGAAACATGTGATGTCTGCACTCACATAGCTTTTTTTACTCTTGCATTAACAGTTCCTACAAACTCTTATTCCTTTGTCTCCTTCGTGTTGCTTAAGATAAACATTTACAGAAATTACCTTACTACTGGTTTCCTTTAAATAAAAAATAAATAAATAAATAAATAAATAAATAAATAAATAAATAAAATGATGTAGACATAACTTGTTTATGTTATACACCTATTTTTTGTGTAGTAAGATCTGGTCTATCTTTCACGGTTTACCAGTTATGCAAGTTATGAAGAGTAAACAGGCTACATAGGCTATAGACAGAAAATTCAAAATATGCATCTAATTTTCCATAAAAATATCTTAAACATATGACATTTTAATTAAAATCGTTAGGATCTTTTTGAGAAAATAAACATTTTTCATGTAAAGGGTAGTTTGCGTGAAAAAAAGTTTCTTCGAAATCTTAGAGTCGCATCCTTGAAACATATTAAACTTAAATATGAATTTTAGTTTTTAACCGACTTTTAGTTTTTGCGTTATGCTGTTCATAACAGACACTCACACACGGACCGTTTTCTATGAATGCTTTTTTGGATCCAGGGGGCCTCAAAACATATTTACAGTGAAACCTCCACATGGAATTTTTGGGTCGAATACAATACTTGCCCCACTTACTATACGTAGAAGAGAAAGTAAAAAGTTGCGCCTTATGGAAGTTGACTATACAGTTGACTATATCGTCTTTCATTTATCTTTCATCACAGTAATGGAATTCACCTTTTCCGGTTCGCAACAAAAGAAAGCGTGGACATCTTTCTTAGCCAGGATATTGACAGCTTTATTATCTAGCGTTTCTGGGCAACAAAAGACCTATTGTCCAAGAATATCTTGAAATACGATGATCCACTCTCTTGGCTTTGTGTTCCCGTTAAGTGTCATATTAAAGCAACGATGATGTAATTATGGTCCATGAATGGTCTTACAATAGTAGCCGCGGGATTGTGCAGTATTTATCAATGACAATGTACACATTGAATTGAGAGCCTTTTATGAAAACAGCATTTAATTAAATAATTCATTCATTTCATTTACCCTTCCACGTTCTTAATGACATTATTTTACAAGAACCTTATAGAGAATATTCCCCTTCGCCCCTTGTAATTTAATACAATCCCGGCTATTCTTAAGAACGGATGAAAAATTCTCCGATATTCACATAAAAGCAAGTGAAACATCGCCGGAGCGCCAGAGTTCCTTAACCCCTTCCCACATTCTTCCAAGCTCTGGAAACGTGCGTAGTCTACAAATATCCTTGGTGGTGGAACAATCATCGGTCGGATGGGTCGCGGGATTGTGCATAATTAAGTAGTTGAAACATTTTGGTGGCGTTAACTTACAAATGTATCATTTCCTCCGTTGACAGAAAAATTATATAAATATCCAATTGGTTTGAAATTTTGTGTGCTTATTATCATAACTGGTTAACTACTGGATAAATTTCAATGATTTATACCTAACGCAATTGGTTTTATAAGATATTTCATCCATTAATAAGAAAATGATAAAGGTAGCAATTTACTGTGGAATGAAAACTCTTATCATCAACATTTATATGAACTATCTCGTGCACATGCTTCATAATCTGAACCTATAATATTTGCAACTTGTGTCTTAATTATTTTACATTTGTTTTTAAATTCAGCTTCTAAGTTTTGAATTATTTTACATCCAGTATTTGGCAGAATGAGTAATGTCTTAGGCTCAGTTTCAAAATCATACGTTTAATAATAGCCACATAATCATGTACTTCTATCCAATAGTTTCTGAGAAAAGGTACATTATATAAAGAAAACTGTAATTAGTGGGAAACTGAGCATAAAGAATTTGGCGTACCTGGGACAGTTTCCTCCACTACAGTTCTAAAACTTCCTCTTCTTTTTTGAACATGGACTACACGTGCTAGTTTTTCAATTGCCACATTGTGCCATCTAGCACACAAACTTTAGGAGGTAATTTTTTAAATGTATTATTGTCGCTTAAAAAATGAAGTCATATAGCAACTACAATAATTTTTTAATTACAATTGATTAAAATATTAAAACGTTGATAATGTAACATGATATAAATTTACCGCTGTTATAAACTTTACTATACTATGGCACACAGTTGGACCACTCAAGGCCACCGAGAGATCAGCAGGAACGCCGCACTGTAGCCGATGCCTATTGGAGAAAGGACAAAAGTGAGATATAGTGTAAACAAAACTGGCCAGTTAATATACATATATTGATTGTTATTCTCGTGTGCCTTCTGAAATTGTTATACTCCAGTGGGACTTAAGTGCATTTCTATCACAGTTTGAATACCTCCAGCTTCCTCAATGTGAGAATGCTCTCAGTGTAATATGTTTACTGGAAAATATCATTGTATTTATATTCCTCCTCTGCGAAAGTATATTAAGGATATAACCACAGTAGAAGGGATTATCTACACGCTAGTGGAGGCGTCGCTATCCACATGAGAGACATAAAACCCTAGCAAGGAATTCCTCTTAATACCCAAGTGGAAACCGTGGCTGTATCAGGTTTTCAAAGTCAGACATATGCCTGTGCAACATCCATATCTCTAGTAGTGCTAACATCAACATCGGAGTTTTAATTTAATTAACCAATTGCCACAACCACTGTAATTGCTTGCTGATTTTATACACTTAATGTGAAAGCACCATCGAAACATTATTCAATCTGTTATCGACGGTTACAATTTAGCTCTCCTCAACAGACCATACTTACCTGCTACCACAACTCTACCCGTTTCTTCCACCGGATAGTTTCTCCTACACTTAAGGTAAGTGATCACTTCCCCATTTTCTTAAGAACCTCTAACTCTCTCACACAATTTAGATACTGCTCCCTAGGGAAATGTTCTCCAGCAAATTGGCCTCAGTTCAGAGCGCTTCTTGCCTCATCACTTGAAAAATTACCAACACCAGCATGTTTTTGTCAAACGAATGACAATGATGATCATCTGCGGTCATCGAGAGTGCTGAACTAAGCATCCCTCTCCTTATTAAGACTCATAATCGCAGAGCTGTTCATTGGTGGAACGAAAGCTTAGCCATCAACAGAAAACACAGGGCTTGTTATAAATACAACAGATATCCAATTACTGCCAACAAACTGGAATATCAGCGCCTGCGAGCTGCTGCACGGAGGCAAATTAAAGTAACAGGGAATTCTGGTTATAGTTGCTGTGCTATTTAAATAAAAAAACATCCCAGACAGGCCTGTGACACAAAATTCAATCAATTTGTGGTACTCGTCAGTAAAATTTAATCTCCCTCCTTAGACCTAAAAGTTCAGGTACTCTTACCTTTTCTGTCCTGTTTTACAAACACCCTTTATGGATGATGACCAGGAAGATTAATGCCAACATTGTATTTGTGTAATTTCAGACAGCACTTGTACCTACAACAGCAAAATCTCAGGAGTTGGCAATAATCCTCATGAGTTTTTCAAACAGGTGACGTCTAGAACCGTCATGTATTTCCTGAAAATATTTAGTCGTATATGCCCTAAAGAATGCTTCCCCAATCTATGACACACTTCAATAATTGTTCCAATTTCAAAACCAAATAAGGATCTCATATTTTCTGAAACTTTCCAACCTATTTATCTAACTCACACAATGTGAAGGGCATTAATAAGATAAACAATGAGCGTTTGATTATTTTTCAAACGGTACAATGAAGTTTCCGCGAGTGTCATTCTACTGTTGATGTTTTGACTACTCTTGAGTCAGAAATACGGGCTAGGTTACTTCGCCAATCGCCACAACTTGATTTTCATTAATCTTCACAAAATGGTTTGCGACAGGGTTTGGCACGACTACATTATCAGCATACTAATAGAAAGTGAAATCCAAGATAATATGCTAGCATTCACATACAATTTTCTTTAGAGCCCCCGAATATGTATTAAGGCAAACTGCTATGTATCACACTGTGATAGTGTGTGTAGAAAATGGCATCCCACAGGAGCTGGTTCTCAGCATGACGTTTCTAGTGGCAATCAATAGCATCATCTCTTGCCTAAAGTCTGTCGTCAAGACTTGCTTATTTGCAGTCAACTTAACAGTCTTCTGCAAGGGAAACAATATTGCAACTACCTAAAAATGACTGCAAACAGATCTTGCCCGGTTCAGAACTTCATAGGACTGTCTTTAGATTCTGGCCACACAGAGCCAGAAAATCTTATTCTTCAAATCGAGAAACACTTTTACACCTCCCCAGCCTATTATGAACAATCATTGGATTCCAATAGCCACCAGAACTATGATTACTGGCATACACTTTGATAATAAGTTAAACCGGATCCACCATCCCAAGTTCTTCAAGCTGACTGTATACGTTATCTTAATATCCAAAAACATTCGAAAAATTCTGGAGAGCTCATTCTCCTACGTATCTATAGGACCATTATTTGATCCAAATTGGAGCATGGATCCATTGCATACAACTCTCTAAGCCCCACAACCTTAAAATGCTAGACATCATCAAAGCACTAAGGTTCATCGTAGGAAGTTATCCTTCTAGTCCAGTACAGAGCTTACAGTTTGAGCTAAATGATCTGCCTCTTGTAATTAGAAGGAAAGGAAAAAATCACAAGACTTGGTTCCATAGTCTACCCTACCAAAAACCAGAATAATCCGCCAATAAGAAGTAAGCTATTTACTCTATATTTTGAATTTTCCGTAACCTGACCCTTTGAAACTTCCTACGTTGATTCTACGTTCCTTCAACTCTGATACCCACCTTGGAAATCAACTTCCCACCATCGACCTTTCTCTAGCTACGGTCCAGGAGCCTGATATGGATATTCCCTTCAGCTGCTGCAAGTTCTCAGAGATCTGCTGTACCCTCCAAAACTTCGAACGCATCTACACACATGGCTCCAAGAGCAAAGCAGGCTGTGTGTACAATATTTTGTCATGTCCATTTAATGCTACTAAAGTATCTTGTCTTTTCTTGCAAACTCTTGACCATTAGGTTCGCTCAGGTTTTATCATTGGTAAACCATATCATCATGGTTACGCAATAGTCTCCGATAGTGTGAGCGTCCTGTTAGCTCTTCAGCAAACTCACATGGTCTCGTAATATGCTGGTCTATGAAACCAAGATCTCGTACCATAAGATTGCAGCTGCGGGAATTCAAGTTATTCTCTTTTGGGTCCCTTCCAACACCAGAATACCACGCAATGAATTAACCGAGTCACCAAAGAAGCCACAAGATATCCACTCAGTGCACAGAATCTTAATACTCCAATCACTACTGATCCACCTCAACATAAGAAACAATGGAGTGATACATCAATCAGCAAGCTGTAATCATCAAGGGGTAACATACTAGCCTCTGGTTGCCAAGGTAGCGAGCTCAAACTCGGTGGAGGGACGACAGACTTTTCTCGGGCGTAATAGTCCTTAGCGAACTTCAAACCGGAAAAGAGATTTCTGAGGGAAATTAATCGGTGTTTCACGCCCAATATCGAATGGGATGCTGAGAACCATAACAATTAAAGAGCGTTTATAAATAATAGAAAAATGCAAGCTACGTGCTATTTCCCCTATTCCACACATCAGTCGCGCAATAAAGCATCTTTCCACAAGAGATTAATTAGTCATTACACGTCCAAGAATTGCCATAAAACCCTAAGCTATAGCCACTCATTTACCTAAAGATTCTCTGCATCTATTTCATGCTCTACTAACAGTTGAACACCTTGTTATAAGCTGCTCATTGTATAATGAAGAGAGAAACCAATCCAGAGTACTGGAATGCATCTAGACGGCTTTAGGAAATCCTTCCAATATCAGAAAGATCATTCTTTATATGCATTTCATAAATCTGCACACAAAAATTTAACTCTGCCAACATTATGCAACCATTTCTTTCCATGTAACAATGCCTTATTGTAATGATGCCAAATCATTACATTATCCTGTTAATTTTCTAGTCGTGATAAGATTAAATTGTTCAAGCTACTTGAAATAAATTTAAAAAAACGCGGTTTTAAATAGTGCTTTATTTCAGCCCTCTGCTGTCTCTTCATATACTCACAATAAGTAGAGAAAGTAATTTACTCCTCCCAAAAATTTGATATTGAGATTTCACCGAAAGTGCATGTTTTCAGACCTCCAGAATCCTAAATCAGACATTTTTAGAAAAAAGTTTAACGTATGTATGTGTCTGTGTGTGCGCCTGTGTGACTGTAGGCGTGTGTGTATGTGTGTGCGCGCGCGCGCGTGTGTGTGTATAGGGGGATGTCTGTGAACAGCAGAACCCAAAAACAAAATGTCGGTTAGCTACCGAACTTTATATAACTTCAGTATCTTCCAATATGAGACATGACTGTTTTCAAGAAAATCCTTCACCCCGAGCTACCATATACATAGAAATGATCATTTGTATTCTAATGTTTTCTTATAACAGCCTCCGAAGTTCTCATTGTGAATGATTTTTATACACTTGGTAAACTGTAAGATGTAGACAAAATCATACTACACAAATAATGTAGGTCTCCTTAAAGAACACAATTTATGTATTTTTTTCAGTTAACTATTTCCAAGATAATCCTCATTATTGATTTGAATTTTCAGATACATACACTTTTCTTAATTGGAAAGTTATTTGTTTCTGTTCTCCTGGTCATGTAAAGAGCATGGAATTTCAAAGCCATCACATAACGTTGCGCTCTTTAAGCATGTGACTATCATTTTACGCACCGTATTCTAAAGCGAAATGTGTTAAAATATACTTTGCATCTCCACGACAAGTTCAGTTGTAAGGAATACCTGATCAATTGTTGACAGAAGACAGAGTATTAAATAATCCCTAACTGGCACACCCATATCTTTAAACGATTTATTCCGTCTCTCCTAAGGTGTGTCTCCTATATAACTCGCCGCAGCCTTTGGTCGTTGGGAATGGAATAACAATTCCCCCCACCCCCTTTCAGTATAACTCGACTCTTTTGAAATATCTTTTTAATGATTGATATCAACAGAATTCCAATACCAATATGTTACATTGCTTCCCATAGATAACATATCAATTGGTAACGAGACCTGAGTTTTATAAAAATGGGTAAAAATTAAATGCATCGCTTGGTCTTTAGTATGTACTCTTTCAATAATCGAATAATTAATAAAACATTATCCGTACAAGACCTACTCTGGTGAAGATTTTCAACCCTGAATTACCCTTTCTAGTCTGACGTTTAGGATATTACTAAAATTTCTAATTATAAAAGACATGACACTGATATTCCTGTAATTGTTTGGGTTTTTCCTGCGCCATTCTTCATATATCGGATACTTATGATAGGACTGGTCGTCTCCTTAACACATTGGTAGCGTAGCTACTTACCAAGAGGGGGAACTTCTCTCGCTGGGAGACCTGATACGGGGTACACTTAGCCTCGAGAGATCCATGAAGGTGGCAATTGAGTAGCGGCTTCAGGTTGCGAAGACTCGTTCACTGGTCGTGAGGGGTTCGGAGTGCTAACCGTGTCCCAACCCTCAGAACTGCACCCCATTCATGTTGCCCGCTGTATCAGAGGTGGGGGTTGCAGCGGTCGGCCGGCTGACCATGACCCCGCATCGAGCTGCTACGCGGTGCGTTTAAGTTTCTGATGGTGTCTAGTCTTCCGGTATTTCATCTCTCTACAAAATGTGGTTAAACATATTAAAAATAAGCATTTTTAATAAGTGGACATATACTTTAATAATTACTGTCACACTTCTTCCAGATTCGCTTACATTTGCATTTTTTGTCTATATTAATATGTCTACCGACGTGACCGCGCCGTGGCCGAGCGGTTAGACCATTCTCCTGTCATCAAAGTGGCCGGGTTCAATACCAGGCGTTCGCATTTGGAATTTGTGATTGACAAAACGGCGCAGGGTCGGATTTCCTCCGGGTTCTTCAGTCATCTCATTCCACCTGTGCTGCATCTTTATTCCATTTATTATCCTGCGGTGTCGCATGTAGTAAAAGCGAGCATTAAATACTAATCCCCAAAAAATGCCTATCGAACCTCCTCCAAAACTGGCTCCATATCTGAAGACATCACCATCATCATCACCATCACCATCAGAGTTTTCATTTATTCCACTTCTTTCTTCAATCAATAGAGCTCTGAAAGGTTTCTCCCATTTCCCTACACTTACGAACTGCGATACTGTTGACGGGTCATTAATAGTCCTTATTTCCCTCAAAACCTTGCCTCTATCGTACTGTATGAACTGTTTGTCGCTGCTCTTCTTTAGATTCTTTACCTTCTACTTACAAATCCTATACTGTCCCAAATCTTGTTCACTCTTTGTACTCAGCCATTTTGGTACAGCCTTTTCTACCCTTCAGTTATTTGTAATAAATACCTCCTTAGATAAACAATTTACTTTCCCTTGATTACCTTTTTTACTGCATAGGGGAAGTATTGTATTCCAATCAAAAATTTGATATAAAGATTTCAGACAGTTTTGTGACTCCCTGATCCATCCCGGAAAGCATTTTTACAAACAGGGCTGTATACGTATGTGTGTGATCATGTGTGTGGTGTATGAGTGAGTGAGTGACTGAGTGAGTGAGTGAGTGAGTGAGTGAGAGTGTGTATGTGTGTGTGGTGTGTGAGTGAGAGTGCATGGTGTCAGTGTGTGTGTGTGTGTGTGTGTGTGTGTGTGTGTGTGTGTGTGTGTGTGTGTGTGTGTGTGTGTGTGTGTGTGTTTTCTTAGTATCAATTTATTATCATATTCCATTACATGAATTGTAATACTACGTTTTCCATAATACAGAGAATTCTTAATCATGATTAATGAACAAACGGTATATAGTGTTTACATTCTTTATCCATTTTATACTTAACTATTGCACCTGACTTATGTCCATGTTTATTGACAGTACATCCTAAATTTGGTCAAGTTGCGCAGAGTTTACAAAATTCTAAAAACTCCCCTTTAAAGTTTTTGAGTATATTTTTCTTTTGAATTGGCCATTAATAGCTGTTGTTTAATACACTATCTTTAAATTTTTGTTTCTCCTTATTTATTCTATTAGAATCGTAAAACATATGAACTACATTTTGTTCTCCTGAGTTGCACATTGGATTAATTAATCTATAATTTTGAAGCCATGTCCTGTCAGTAAATTTGGTGTAAGATTTAGTTTCAGTTTTAATCTCTGATGAACTGTGGGGAAAAAGAGTTTTATTATTTCTCCTTTGGAGGTAATTTCCCACTCTTTCTCCCATTTTTCCAATCCTGTTTTACGTAATTCCTGTTTTATTACCGTTGCTGGTATTCTGTTGTATGAAGTTTCGAGGCTCATGTCTTGGGCCTGTCAGCAAGTTTGTTTCCTTAGTACCCAACAGGAGCCTTGATCCAAGAAAAATGTATCTCCCACTGTTCTTGTTGTAGCTCTGTGATTTTCTTTCTTATTTTTCCTATCAAGGCTTTGTGATTTGTATAGTTTCTAATAGAATCTGGTGTGATTTGACTGTCAGTGTATATAGCTATGGTTTTTTGTTCTTTACTCATAACTCCAAATTCTTTTAATTTCTGAAGTGAAGGATTTCCAGTTGTTCGGCTTGATTAAACATTTTAGGTCCAGCTTGAATTTTAGTTTGTGTGTGCATTCTTGATTGATGAAAATAGCGCTGCCTGAACCAACCCCATTTTCACTCTTATTTTCATCTGTGAACATCTCAAAGTTGTATTATGTATTTTTTGTTGACTTCCCTTATTTTAATAAACTTTTCTGGGTGATTCCAGTCTTGTAATCTCGTGTCATGATCAGTTTCCTGAACTGTTATCTCCTTGTTGCAAAGATTCTGTTTCCATTAAATTGTGGACTAGATGTAAAAACTATTTCATTGTTGGGTGTTAGACTTACAAACGTAAGCTAAAGCAGCAACACCTGGTTCAGTGGGTGGGATAGCTGAAATACCTAAAGCGTGTTACTGCAAATCAGCGCTGGTGGTCTAATCCTAGATAGAATCCTATTTAACTCACCTTTTCCCCACATTTTTTCTATCTTAACGGGAACATTATTACTTATATAACACGTGCGATATATAAAATTATACCTACAAATTAATGGAATCTACATTATTCTGATAAAGCTCTCGGAGTAAACTAAATTGGTATTTTTATTCCGCATAGCCTTGTAATTATTCCTACCGTCTTATGAGTAATGCAATACTATTGCAATTTTACAACTGAGTGCTTTATAAGATACTGCCTACTATTAGGTAATTACTAGGGTACGAACCTTTATATAACTGTCACAAAATGAAGTGATCGGAAGTTACCTCCACATGGGCAGAGCGTGACGTCAATTCGATCAAGGATTAGACCACCAGCGCTGATTTACAGTAACGCGCTTTAGATATTTCAGTTCTTCCACCCATGGGACCAGGTAGCTTACATTTATAAGCCTAGCACCCAACACTGGAATAGTTTTTACATCTAGTCCACAATTTAATGGAAACAGAGTAAATTTTCTACGGGTGCACTGAAGTTAAATTTGCAATATACACTCGTTAATGTTGCTGAAATATTTCTTTTCAAAACTACGAGGTGTGCCTGTGCCTGCCTTCTGAACAACAAAGGAAGCATATGACAAATTTAATTCTCA
This sequence comes from Tenodera sinensis, assembly GCA_030765045.1. Classification (NCBI taxonomy): domain Eukaryota; kingdom Metazoa; phylum Arthropoda; class Insecta; order Mantodea; family Mantidae; genus Tenodera; species Tenodera sinensis. Next base: position 141,952,203 of record CM060961.1, on the reverse strand, counting down.
TACCATCCATACAAGAACGCCTGAGAATTAGGTAGCCTTTCGCTCTGTTCTCGCTGAAGTTGGGGTTTTACTTTTGTGAGAGATAATACCTAATAACCACGTTTATAAAATATATTAATAAGAGCAAAACGATGCACAATCTTAAGTATTAAAGTCAGCACTATAACCATTCTCAGAATAACATAGTTGGCAATACCAAGAAAAACAGTTTTGCCCTGCTAAATGATAAAATTAAAGCGATAAAGCATGCAGGAAAAAGGGATGTGATTAGTTCAAATTCAAACCTTTTCTTTCTTGAACTAATCACTTCATACTGAAATAGTCAACATCAGTATTCAAATGTATGAACTATGAACTGAATTAAGTAACTATGATTAAAGATAAGCTACTTCCTATTTTTAGGACATTTCTCTTAGACTTGCGTTAACACCTCTACACAAACGTTATGGGGATAGCAAAGCAAAACTGTTTTGAGCTATAACAACTCGTATTTATGAATTGTTTATGTGTTTCTGACAGTTGTGGTAGAATGTGTGCATGGAATGGAAATAACTCGCAGCGTTATCAAGTGCGCATTTCACGGTAATTTACTTAAACAGATCCTTAATGGCGCTCATTTCGCTACGTCATATTACCTTGCAATGTGGAGATAAATTAATCTGTACATGCGCATGCAGTTGCTTGCTTAAGAGAGGCTTATGAAGCAGCACGGAATCAAGGACTCCTAAACTACGATGGTACTTTGGGTGTAATTAGATTTTAACAAGGTTAGAAATAAATAAAAATAAACATAAGGTGCAGAGGACGTCAATTCCAGTTAATAGTAATGAAAGTAAAAGAATAATTATTAAAATGCGACAGCAAAGGAGATAATTGGCACTTTGAGGATAAATTAATTAGGGCACTCGTTATTTATTTTAGATGGAAAAAATCTGACGTGTTGCACTCACATGACTTTCTCTACTCTTGCATTAACCATTCTTACAAACCCATTCTTCTATCTTCTTCGTGTTAATTGAGATAAACATTTGCAGAAATTATCTTATTGCTTGTTTTCTTGCACGTGCAACGGGAATGTGGGAATAAAGTAGGCTTTGAGCGATAGTCAAATCTTTTAAAGCTTTCAAATTATGTTCTCTTTGCACAGTTAAAATATAAACAAATGAATAGCGATATTCCGTTTGACAGAAGTATGTTCTCCAAAACTTACAGAAATAACGAGGAATATCTCCGAAATGGTTTACTCTACAAAAAAATTTATTTAGGCATAAATTGTGTATTTTAGCAAGATCTACATTTTTCTCTTAGGGTTTACCAGTTATGCAAAGGTCATCCAGAGTAAATAGACTTTCTGTCTATAGCCAGAAAATTCAAGATATATATTTCGTCATAAAAATATTTCAAACGTGTCGCATTTTAATCAAAATCGTTAGAGGCATTTTCAATAAAATAAAAAAATGTAAAGGTAGTTTAGGGTGAAGGAATTTTCTTCAAAATCTTTGTGCCACATCCTTGAAAGACATTAAACTTAAATACTAACTTTGATTTTTAACTGACTTTTCGTTTTTGAGTCATGTTGTTCACAGGCTGACACACAGATAGATACACGGAACTTTTTCTAAAAATGCTTACTTTTTATTCAGGGGTCCTCAGAACATATATTTCCGGTGAAATCTCGACATCGAACTTTTGGGTGGAATACATTTCTTCCTCTGCTTTACTATACGTAGTAGGGAAAGTAAAAATGGATTTCTTTTTTAGCTTAACAGAAATCTACATAGAGCATGTCCATGTAAGGTTTTTGTGCATTTGGGGCAATTAAGTGAAAAAAAAAGCTATAATAGATAGAGCTTTGAATTTGTTGTGCACATGCAGAATGTACTGCTCTAAAGAGCTTGTGAATGCTTTTTATGTTACATTTCCATGAAATTCCACAAAAAATGTTTTCATACATAAAAAAAATTAAAATTAAAGTGTGCATAATTATTTACCTTTTAAATTGTTATTATTGATTAAAATGTCTTAATCATTCACCAGCTATGTTGAATAACATGTTTGTAAAATGGCCACAAAACTTAAAATTTGTCACTTGAACTATTTAGGAGAAAAGTGCATCTCAAACAAAATATGGAAAAGTTTGAAAATTTCTTGTTCATTGGAATATCAATAGAGTAAATATTATTAACTTTACTTATAATTTTATTGTGGTTTATGAAACAGAAAAAGCTGTTTTATTAGTAGTAAAGGTTTTATTATGAGAGAGTGTGTAAAACTTTTTTTTTAAATTATTTTGTTGTTTAACGACGCTGTCAATTGCCAGGATCACATCAGCGTCGCCGGTGTGCCGGAATTTTGTCCCGCAGGAGTTCTTTTACATGCCAGTAAATCTACTGACATGGAGCTGTCGTTTTTAAGCACACTTAAAAACCATCGGCCTGGGCCGGATTTGAACCCGCGAGCTTGGGAACAGTAGGCCAGCGTCTAACCAACTGAGCCAACCACACCGACAATAGATTTCAAGGAACACTAACATACATTACATTGGGATTCTGCATGGAAATTGCTGTTCTGAAACTACCAAGTGTCCTTGAGAGACTTGTGAAGCCGCAGGGAAACAAATACCCCCACGATGGTATGTTGGGTGTAACTACATTTTAACACGGTAAGAAAAAATACAAATAAAGATTATCGCTTGAGGTGTCAATTTCAGTTAATAATCAAAGTACAAAAAGCAATTATTGAAATGCTGAGATCAAAGAACAGAATTGGCATTTTGAGGATAAATCAATTAACCTTGCCTGTGGTTGTAGAATATCGTTAATTTTCTGGTTCAAAAACGATACAGAAACAGTGTGCGGAAAGTGTTTATAATGTGCAAATAAGTTTGTTTCGTTCAGGAACTAGATTTGTAATTTGAATGCTCTTCTTAATGCATTTAACGGGACCTAGCATAGGTTTAAGCCAAAGCTGCCAATATTTTCGATTTTTGGACTTCTGTAAAAATGAACTCTTTGTAATGTTGGTAAAACATTTAAACGCGTTTTATGGTGTTTCAGACCTTCTTAAGGGCTGAACAATTTTAACCGTTTACACCAGGCACATGAGCTTGTATTAATATTTACAGTATAAAATTTAAGTTTTCTCAGACCTTTCTGATATGAGAAATAACCCATGTTGTTGAGGACACAGAGTAGCTGAGGACATCTACCGTCAGTGATTATAACCAAATAGTTGTTGTTAACGCCACCAGATACGTTTTTGTTCTTGCTTTGTTTTTGTAAAAAATAAAGAGAGTTTAAGTATGGAGGCCTAGCTGTTTGTGTACGTTATTTATACTACGACATACTGGTGCCGAAACCTAATTACTGTTCGAATCACGGATCACTACATCACGAAACGAAACATCTTGAAGATTTCAAGCAGAAAATACTAAGTTAAAGTGGCAGTAAAGTGCAGATTACTTGAAATAAGACACGGAACCTCACAACGCCACACGACGACACCATTTCAACACAACGGATAAGTACAATAATCCATTGTATACGGGTTGATTTGCATAACGCAGCAGCATGTTTGCAATAACACTTGCTACATTACTTTCATTGATTTGGTAGGATTGTGTATTATGTATGCTTGATAACCTCATCAGTTTCGAGTAGCCATAAATCAAGACAAATCCACTTAGTTAACAGACCTATTCTTATTCACATAATGACGGACAAAGAACAAGAACTTAAGAAACTTAAACGAAAACGTACCACTCAGCGCAATAATTGTACACGATTTGCAACATCTTTAAATGGCAGTAATGACTCTACAGATCCAGCTGAGATCGAACACATCAGCGATCGTCTTCAAGATACTTTAAACATGTTACTCACCTTAGAATACTATATTCATGACATGTTAACAGACGAAGAATACGAAGCAGACGCACAGACTTGCGAAGAATATTTAGACAGATCGAAGCGCGCACTTCAGCACGCCAAAACCCTCCTTACAAAGAAGAAAGACAAGCCTGGTGTGCTTTCTACTACTAATAACTATTCTGACGGTATACCCACGGTCATACAAGGGGTTAAACTACCCACAATACGGCCCGAACCCTTTTCCGGTGATATAGAAACTTGGTGCAGGTTCTGGGAACAGTTCCAGTCCTCAGTTGACAAGAACCCCACAATATCTGACATAAATAAGCACGTGTTTCTAAGAGGATACCTCGAAGGAGAGCCAAAGCGACTCATAGATGGCACAGCAGTGAGCGCAGATACCTATGAACAGACGAAAAAGATACTTGTAGCACGATACGGAGACAAGGATAGAATAATCCAGGCCCACCTTGACTTCCTGGAAAATTTAAGACCTGCTTTGTCGGAAAGTCCTCAAGAGTTGAACTCGACGTACGTGGAGTGTCATCGCAGAGTACAAGCCCTCATAGCCCTAGGGGAAGATGTAAACCTATACGGACGTATATTGGCTCCAAAAATCCTACGAGCTTTTCCAGCTGAAATTTGCAGACGCTGGCTAATACACGCAAAGCGAGAAAACATTAAAGAAGGCCACATGATGTCATTAATGGCGTTTCTCAATGAAGAGGTAGAGGGATCGCTAACAACTGAGAAGATCAGAGGAGAAACCACCACGTCCGCTCCATCCTTCTATACTCCGACAGCGGCCACTTTTCAAATTTCTGCAAAAAGGGAAAAATCAAAACCGAGATGGAAGAAAACCATAAATCCATTCTGCGTCTTTTGTGAAAATAAAGGCCACTGGGCCCAAGAATGTAAAGAAATAACCAACCTGGAAGACAGAATACAAAAGCTCAGACTTTCCACGCGATGCTTTCTTTGCCTTAACAGAGGACACACTGTCCACCAGTGCAACAAGAAAGGAAAAGTTTCTTGCTCAAATTGCAAGCAACTTCATCACATATCCGTCTGTAACGCCAATAACACGCCACCCACTACTGTCAGCAAAATTCAAGTGGCAATATCACATTTATCATTTCTCCAAACTGCTCGTGTGTGGATGAAAGGGCCCACGGGAATTTCTAAACTCACACGATGTATCCTGGATGCTGGAAGTCAATCCAGCTTCATTGCACAGGTTTTAGTAGACACTCTCAAACTAAACGTAACTGACAAGCGAGACCTATCGGTGAAATCATTTGAAGCAACGTCCACTGGTTCCCAACTACGACGGCTTGTTCAGTTTGACATTATCGGATTTTCAACAAGGAAAACCGTCACTCTCACGGCCTTTGAAAGTGACAACACTTATTCATCGCATCCAAGTGTCACCCAGGACTTCAGTAATCTAACGCTTGCTGATCCGGGAACTAACAACGAAGAACTTCCTATTGAGATATTAATAGGTGCTGACCATTACTGGAAGATAGTAAAAATGGAACAGCCAATGCCAATAACGCCTTCACTTGTACTGCTTCCTACAGTCTTCGGCTGGGTTCTGACAGGTAACCGGTCCGGAGCTTCAGTTAATCACGTTACGACCTACCACATCTCAACCACTGACTGCGAAATATCTGATGAATCCATGAGACAGTTCTGGGATCTGGAAACAATTGGTATTCGAGAGACACATGGCAGACAAATGTCCGGGAAAGATGCAACTATCCTACATGAATTCCACAAAACATACTGTATCCAAGACGGTAGAAGAGTTGTATCACTTCCACGTAAAAAGGGCGTAATTTTGTCAAATAACCTGCCAATAGCTGAGAGAAGATTCCAGACTCTTGAGCACCGAATGCAAGACGATTCGGTTTTCAAGGCAATGTACCACGCACACATGTTGGACTACATCGTAAAGGAACAAGTCGAAATAGCTCCAACGAACGAGACTCCCGGAAACGTCTTCTATCTACCACATCACGCAGTCAAGAAGCAAAAGAAAGATGGCACTAAATGGAGGATCGTGTTCGATGCCTCTTCTCATGAGCGAGGCCAACCGGCGTTGAACGACGCACTAGAAATGGGACCTAACCTCCTACCCGAAATCGTAGCGACGTTACTCAGATTCAGAGTGTATCCAACTGCCCTTGTCTGCGATGGCAGTCAAGCATTCTTACAGCTAACTCTACATGAGAACGATAGGGATCTAACAAGATTTCTATGGTACCGAGTGGAACCTCATGTTGATGGAATTACGCAGGCGAGCACGGACATTGTACCGTATCGCTTCAGACGATTGCCGTTTGGACTTACCAGTAGCCCGTTCCTCCTTTCGGCAACCTTGCGAGAACTTGCAGCCATGTATCATGAGAAGTACCCAACTGCAGCACAACTTCTAGACAGCTGTACCTTTATGGACGATTTTGCAGCCAGCGTAAATAATGATAACTTAGCAGTTACCGTTTATTATTGTGACTTTTTGGTGTGGGTGTGAAGTAAAATAGACAGATGTAGTCGAGATAAAGACACACTTTTATTTCCGTAAACAGTAACTTGTACACTCGTTGCAACAGCAAGAAAGTCTTTTCCGATTCTCCAACAGCACGACTCCGAACTCGTAACACAAAGAACTAACTCTTCTCCGTCGGCTTCACATACGTCTGTCCGTCTCCGTCGGTACGACTACTCAACCTTCACATACGTCTGACTGACTCTTCTCACACTTTACCGCTATTTATATCTCCCAGGCACTGTTCTGGAAAGTTCATTTATTGCGCTGGAGTACAAAGTAGAAGATTCCAGTAGCCTCTATCCTTTTCTCTCTTTCGGCAAGCGCCCCAACAATGCTGCCATTCTCTGTCTCTTTCCTTCGGCTCCTTTGCGGTAGCGCCGACAATAATGCGATGGGTGACACTGCTGTTGTCGGCAATTAGATGCATCGGGCGCGGTGACACTGCTCCCTCCTCAGAGCTGGTCGTCCCGACCAGCACTATCACTACGGCATCTCCCTTGCGCCCCGGTGGACTAACCCATCGAACCTCTTCTCCAGGAGGCACGATCCTAGGTATCGCTGTTGGATAGTGTCCCTTGGTCCGGGTAGGACGATGTATGCCATCCTGCTTCGAAATTCTGCAACAGTACCGCCGGTCTTGACGGTCCCTCGTCCAGTTGCCCTTCTTCCTGGTGTGTTGACGGGCCATCCTGCGCACTTGGAAACGGCTCACTGGGTACCATGTCCGCCGACCTCTCTGGCGCACCTTCGCAGCCACCTTGCTTCCGATGGGTCCGGCAACAAGCCCCGGAACATCCGCGCGAGTCGCGTCCACCGCTGCACTCGTGTTCACTCGTGCTCGGCACGGCCTCTCCTGTATCCTGCCGTCCAAGATGATGTCCACCATTCTTTTGTTCACGGCACTATGCGTCAGGTGATTGGATGGCTCCGACGGTCCCCCCATGTCACACGCCAAGTCGGTTCTTGCGTGTTGCTCGTTTGCTTGTGCGCTTCCCTGCTGATCGTTCTCCACGTCATATCCTGGTTGGTTACGTACCCGACACACTCCTCCAGGGGATCCTTGACGACGCCCCTGAACTGTCCCTTTGTCTTCCCCGAGACGTACATTTTCGTTATCTGAAACGGGCGCAACTGTCGCCTCGGCCACTAGGTGCTCCCTCCCCGGGTCCGTGCTATTCCGTCTGCCCCTGGCATCCAGTACTTTGACGCTCTCGTCAACTCTTACTACCAGGGCGCCAAGACGTTCCCCGTCGTCCTCCACGACGTCCACATGCTGGCAGAGGTCTTCCACCTTTTCGCCGAGTTCTTCCACGTCTTCCGTCACGCCAATCAGTTTGCCGAGTTGTTCCACGTCTTCCGTCACGCCAATCAGTTCGCCGAGTTGTTCCACGCCTTCCATCACGCCAATCAGTTCGCCGAGTTGTTTCACGTCTTCCGTCACGCCAATCAGTTCGCCGAGTTGTTCCACGTCTTCCGTCACGCCAATCAGTTCGCCGAGTTGTTCCACGTCTTCCGTCACGCCAATCAGTTCGCCGAGTTGTTTCACGTCTTCCCTCACATCATCTGAAATGGGCGCAATTGTCGCCTCGGCCACTAGGTGCTCCCTCCCCGGCTCCGCGCTATTCCGTCTGCCCCTGGCATCAAGTACTTTGACGCTCTCGTCAACTCTTACTACCAGGGCGCCAAGACGTTCCCCGTCGTCCTCCACGACGTCCACGTGCTGGCAGAGGTCTACCACCTTTTCGCCGAGTTCTTCCACGTCTTCCGTCACGCCAGTCAGTTCACCGAGTTGTTCCATCTTCATCAAAGTTCTAAGGCTTTCACGGCCGGTGTCAATACTAGATGCAATAATATTAACCGGGCTTGTGGGCCGTGGTCTATTGGGTTCCTTCTTCTTCCCAAACGTTTCGTCTGCGACTACGGCAGACATCTTCAGTGGCGGCGAGGTCGAAGTTTCCTAGTGGAGATTTCAGCACCGACTGTGCTGGTCACCACCAGAGGTGCGGTATTTATGTCGGCGGCTGGAGGGGAAGTACGTTGTGATAGGTCCGGGTGGCCAGTGGGCTGGACTTGTACCAGTGGAGTACTACAAGGAGCTGGCGTCTGATTGGCTGGAGAGGGGTTCTGGATTTTTGTTTTTGTTAACGCTGTTTGCCATATTCTGTTGAGTTTGAGTCCTTCTACTTTGCGATTGATATTATTTTTGTGCTTGTATATTTCAATGGCTTCACGGAATAAGCGAGAATAGTAGTGGGATGTAGATGCCAGAATATCTGTGTTACCATATTGGATGATGTGTTCCCCTTCTTCAAGTATGGCATGTTCAGCAATTGCTGATTTTTCAGTTTGACCCAAGCGACAATTTCTTCTGTGTTCTTCAATGCGGGTTTTTATACTACGTTGTGTGGTTCCGATGTACACCTTGCCACACGAACAAGGTATTCTATATACTCCTGCGGTGGATAGAGGATCCCTGGGATCTTTGGCGGAACGGAGTATGTTACAAATCTGTTTAGTGGGCTTGTAGACGGTGTCAATGTTGTGGCGTTTAAGTAGTTTGCCTATGCGGTCTGTGACTGATCTGATGTACGGTAAAAAGGCCTTGCCCTTCCTATTGTTTGCGGCTGTTTCTGTGATGTTGGGACCTTTACTAGGATGTAATGCTCTCTTAATTTCTCGTTTTGCGTAGCCATTAGAGTGGAGCGCTGACTCTAAGTGTTGAAATTCCTGGTGTAGAACTTGTGGTTCGCAAATGCGTGTAGCTCGGTCTGCCAGAGTTTTAATCATAGCACGCTTTTGTTTCGGATGGTGGTTGGAGTTCTTGTGAAGGTAGCGGTCTGTATGGGTAGGTGTACCGTAAACCGACCCATACAGACCGCTACCTTCACAAGAACTCCAACCACCATCCGAAACAAAAGCGTGCTATGATTAAAACTCTGGCAGACCGAGCTACACGCATTTGCGAACCACAAGTTCTACACCAGGAATTTCAACACTTAGAGTCAGCGCTCCACTCTAATGGCTACGCAAAACGAGAAATTAAGAGAGCATTACATCCTAGTAAAGGTCCCAACATCACAGAAACAGCCGCAAACAATAGGAAGGGCAAGGCCTTTTTACCGTACATCAGATCAGTCACAGACCGCATAGGCAAACTACTTAAACGCCACAACATTGACACCGTCTACAAGCCCACTAAACAGATTTGTAACATACTCCGTTCCGCCAAAGATCCCAGGGATCCTCTATCCACCGCAGGAGTATATAGAATACCTTGTTCGTGTGGCAAGGTGTACATCGGAACCACACAACGTAGTATAAAAACCCGCATTGAAGAACACAGAAGAAATTGTCGCTTGGGTCAAACTGAAAAATCAGCAATTGCTGAACATGCCATACTTGAAGAAGGGGAACACATCATCCAATATGGTAACACAGATATTCTGGCATCTACATCCCACTACTATTCTCGCTTATTCCGTGAAGCCATTGAAATATACAAGCACAAAAATAATATCAATCGCAAAGTAGAAGGACTCAAACTCAACAGAATATGGCAAACAGCGTTAACAAAAACAAAAATCCAGAACCCCTCTCCAGCCAATCAGACGCCAGCTCCTTGTAGTACTCCACTGGTACAAGTCCAGCCCACTGGCCACCCGGACCTATCACAACGTACTTCCCCTCCAGCCGCCGACATAAATACCGCACCTCTGGTGGTGACCAGCACAGTCGGTGCTGAAATCTCCACTAGGAAACTTCGACCTCGCCGCCACTGAAGATGTCTGCCGTAGTCGCAGACGAAACGTTTGGGAAGAAGAAGGAACCCAATAGACCACGGCCCACAAGCCCGGTTAATATTATTGCATCTAGTATGTTCCATCTTCATCTCTTTCAGCTCGGCAGCGAGGTTGTCGTTTGACGTTTCCATTTTGGCAGCGAGGTTATCGTTTGCCGTCTTCATCTCTTTCAGCTCGGCAGCGAGGTTGTCGTATAACGTTTCCATTTTGGCAGCGAGGTTGTTGTTTGCCGTCTTCATTTCTTTCAGCTCGGCGAATAATTCTTTCATCATTGCCATCATACTGGTTTCCGAATCTCCCTCCATCTTGGTTCTAACGTTGCAACTTCTAACGACGAAGTAACGAAACTAGAAGCAATTCGACGAATCCCACTCCTGACACCAGTGTAACTTTTTGGTGTGGGTGTGAAGTAAAATAGACAGATGTAGTCGAGATAAAGACACACTTTTATTTCCGTAAACAGTAACTTGTACACTCGTTGCAACAGCAAGAAAGTCTTTTCCGATTCTCCAACAGCACGACTCCGAACTCGTAACACAAAGAACTAACTCTTCTCCGTCGGCTTCACATACGTCTGTCCGTCTCCGTCGGTACGACTACTCAACCTTCACATACGTCTGACTGACTCTTCTCACACTTTACCGCTATTTATATCTCCCAGGCACTGTTCTGGAAAGTTCATTTATTGCGCTGGAGTACAAAGTAGAAGATTCCAGTAGCCTCTATCCTTTTCTCTCTTTCGGCAAGCGCCCCAACAATGCGGCCATTCTCTGTCTCTTTCCTTCGGCTCCTTTGCGGTAGCGCCGACAATAATGCGATGGGTGACACTGCTGTTGTCGGCAATTAGATGCATCGGGCGCGGTGACATTATGAACTTATAGCTCTACTTCGACACATCAATCTCCCATTGTCGAAATGGTTTACGAATTCCCTACCACTCAGAGAAATATGGAGAGCAGAAGGTCAAGAGGTGAAATCAGAAACACGGGTTCTCGGTGTTAACTGGAATGCACATTCGGACTTACTCTTTGCCACTCCAGAGGACATTACTCACGAACTAGTAGACAAACCAGCAACTAAACGCCTGCTTCTACGTGTTACAGCCAGATTTTATGACCCACTTGGTTTGTTTTCACCAGTACTGATCATCGGCAAGATTCTCTTTCAGGACACCTGGTGTAAGGGATTAAAATGGGATAGTATCTTACCAGTTGATCTTGGCCAGAGATGGCAAGCCTGGAATTCAAATCTGTCGTACTTGTCTTCTATTCAGGTTCCAAGATGGGTTGGTGTATCCACATTAAGCGATAATCTGTCTGTCCATGTGTTTTGTGATGCTTCAGAAAGAGCATATGGCGCTGTACTATACGTTCGGTCAACCACTGACAACACTTGCAATGTCAAACTTGTCTTCAGCAAAAATAGGTTATCACCTGTGAAGAGAGTAACACTTCCCAGACTGAAATTACTTGCAGCCTTGGTTGGATCACGTCTTCTTCGCTACTTCTGCAAGGAAACTAGAATTGATTCCTCTTGTGCCACCTTATGGAGCGACTCGGCCGTCACTTTGGGCTGGATTCGCAACAATCCAAATCGATGGAAAACCTTCGTTTGCAACCGTGTGACCGAAATTCATACGTATACTTTGTCTAGGCAATGGAGACACTGTCCCGGCATCGAGAATCCTGCAGACTACCTCTCAAGAGGACTACAAGCAAAAGAGCTGTCTTTGAAGGATTCATGGTGGAAGGGGCCTTCTTGGCTTGTCCAACATCCTAACTCGTGGCCTCGTGATATCACTGTGCCGGACACGGCTCTACCAGAAGAAAAGATCTCTCAAGTCCTTGTTGTTACAGCCCCAGAAACACTGTTCAGAGCGTCACGCTACAGTTCATACTGGAAAATATTACATGTCACCGCGTGGATTCTTCGCTTTGTAAGATGCATAAAAGAGAAAAGAAAGGGATGTGTCAACTATTTATCTGCAGAAGAAATAGAGACAGCAAGAATGTATTGGATACGTCAGGTGCAACGGGAATGCTTCGGTACTGAACTAGCATACTTGAAGAAAAGTAAACCACTGCCGAAATCTTCCAAGATTTTTCGATTTAATCCCTTCCTGCGTGATGATATTATTCGCCTTGGGGGACGTCTACAATTCGATAAATCTGACAAATGATGAAAGACATCCAGTGCTTTTAGACGGATCACATGCATTCACATACCTTCTTATCAGACAGACTCACATCAGGCTTCATCACATGGGTGTCCGTGTAATACTTGAAGAGCTTCGCTCGGAATTTTGGATTTTGCGAGCTCGACAGGTGATCAAAAAGGTCTTGCATGAATGTCTACCATGCAAAATATCCCACAAGAAGAGGTGTGAAGAGATCGAAGCCCCATTGCCATTGGATCGTGTTCGTTCTACTCGACCATTTGCCGTGACTGGCATCGACTTTGCCGGCCCACTCTATATCAAATCGGGGAACGAGATGAAGAAAGCTTACATCGTTCTCTTTACATGTGCAACGGTACGAGCTATACACTTAGAACTGGCTACGGACCTATCTACTGACAAATTTTTAATGGCATTCCAGCGATTTGTGGGACGCCGAGGAGTACCACGAATCATATACTCTGACAACGCTCAAACTTTTCAAGCAGCAAATAGAGAGCTTCAACTGTCAAAAGTTCTCACCGATCCGAAGACGCATGAATATCTAGCGCATCACAACGTGACCTGGAAGTTCATAGCTCCACGGGCGGCTTGGTGGGGAGGATGGTGGGAAAGGATGATCGGTTCCACCAAACGCTGTCTCAGAAAGGTACTTGGTCGATCACAGGTCGATGAAGAGGGACTCAACACTGTTCTGATCAGCATCGAAGCCACCCTAAATTCACGTCCCATTGTACAAGACGGGAGCAACCTTGAAGCTCTTACACCTTCCCATTTCCTCAACGGAGAGAAACTCACGACCATTCCGAACGGACCTGAGCCTGACGGAAGAAAAGATCTTACGAAGGAATTCCGAAAGAAGATGAAAATCTCCGAAGACTTCTGGCGAAGGTGGAAAATGGAATACCTCCTGCAACTGCGGAGTTACCACGAGGTTAAGTGTCCAGCCGGCAAACATCCGAAACTGCGAGTTGGAGACGTCGCCCTCCTGCAAGAAGACGTCCTGCCCAGACACATGTGGAAGAGAGCCCGAGTCGACGAAGTACTACAAGGGAGAGATGGCCGAGTGAGGACAGCCATCCTGCGTCTACCCGATGGTACGAGGATCAGTCGACCGGTACAACTGGTGATTCCACTGGAAATCGACCAGGGTGGGGAGGATGTTGAGGACACAGAGTAGCTGAGGACATCTACCGTCAGTGATTATAACCAAATAGTTGTTGTTAACGCCACCAGATGCGTTTTTGTTCTTGCTTTGTTTTTGTAAAAAATAAAGAGAGTTTAAGTATGGAGGCCTAGCTGTTTGTGTACGTTATTTATACTACGACACATGTAATATTGTTTTCTTTACTTTGTCATGAAACTTGGCATAATCGCTCTACAGTGCTATATAAAGGAATTGTATCATCCATTTTGGTTGGGAACATTAGTGCTATTAATCAAAAAATTTTCATTTTAGGCTTCAATATCTGCATTCTTCTTCTTCTTCTCCTCCTTCTTCCATAAGAAGTAGGAGCTGTTACGACGCGAACTGGAACTGTTGTATACACCGTCATTTGTCATAAAAACATTTTAAACATGTCGTTTTAATCAAGATGGTTAAAGCCATTTTTAAGAAAATCAAAATTTTTCAAACATTTTCCATGTAAAGGATAGTTTAGGATGGGGCAATATTCTTCAAAATCTTCGTGTCGCATTCTTGAAAGACTTGAACACCAACTTTGGTTTTTAACCAAAGTAGTTATCCTGCCTACAGACTGACACGCACACACAGACACACACATTGGCACACACAGGGAGCTATTTCTAAAAATGCTCTTTTTGATCCAAGAGACCTCAAAACATATATTTCCGGTGAAATCTCGAAATCGAATTTTTGGGTGGAGCACAATATTACCTCTACTTACTATACGTAGTAGAGAAAGTTAAAAAAAAAAAGTGAGGGAACTGCGTTTGAAATTCTGAAATATGTTATTAAATATCCCAGAAACTCTTTATTCCAATTAAGTAGTCGTATGAAAGATGCATTAAAAGAAAATATATACGATTAGATATTTGAATTTTGAGATATATTTAATTGATCTTACATATCTTCTTAATCACGTTTATATGAAATTTGTGAGTAAATGTTAATCAAAATCAATTGCAACAACCATTAAAGAGAAATATTGATAACTTTTCTGCATACTGAGAAACCTGTTTGACTTCATATGTTCTAGGCTTTCTGGATTCAGACATTGAAACTCGGAAGATGCGTTATATAAAAGAACAGCATTTTGAGATAAAATGATAGTAAATGAGGTAATGATTTTCTTTGATTTTGTGCATATGAAAATTTTTTTTCAAAATTACAATTTGAGTATTACTGGATGCTTATACAGGGGGAAGAAGGGAAAAAAAAAAAGAAACATTACCTGTTTTTACATTTGTGCGGTACTTTGTATTTTCGAGGCCCCAAGCTTCTAAGTAATGCATTATTTTCTTGTGATCTATCTCATCTTTTCTCTTGCCAAATTATTTCGCTTGCTTTGACTATAAATATACATAATTGCTCACTTCTCTGTGCTGAAAATTCATTCGACTTGTCTTCGTATCAATAATACTTAAATTCTACTTAATTTGTTATGCAGTATTTCCAGGATTATCTATAATATATCTCTCTCCTTCATTCCACTCTGCAAATGGGGTGTTACCCAGTTCTATTACTCCTGTTCATACATGTTATCGGAATTATTGACGGATGGGATTTGTAATTTTAGAAGAAAATGGTAAATGGATATATAATTGCAATAAATAATTTCTGCATGTTAAAATCTATATATAAATAGAAGCATAAATTAAGGTTTTGTCACGTCATTAGTAAGTTCTGTGTTGAGGAAAAAGCAATTAGTGTAACACAGGACAGGAAGGCAGTCACCTCAAGGTGTTCCTGACATTCAGTTATTTTCAGCTATTGCAGACGTTGCTAGCATAAAGATCTGAAAATTAGAAAGGAATTCTTAGCATTTTAAAAGAGGAGTTTAAGATTAGACTACGTAAGTAGGGATAGTTTGGTAAGAGAGCCTGCATTTCTAAAATTCACGTCGTTTCCCTTCGCGTTTTACATTCTTACAGAGGTGTGTTTCTATGATTATTATGAGCGATCGTAGCACTTTAAGACCACGGTCACTGCGAGGGAACCTTCCGCTTAGACTTTTTGTGACTCGCGGCAACGTATACTTCCTATTGAAATTTAATCCGTTAAGTGTGGATACCTCAGATATAATTCAGTGGTTACAATTCCGAGCGATAAGATTCAGAAGCAGTTTAATTCTTCAACCTCACAGTCGGCAACTCATATTAAATCAATACTCATTAGCCTTCATTAAATGTATCGCAAACTTAACTGTTACTGTTTATCCTACACCCGCTCTCATATATTCGAGGATAAATATATCATAGTTCACCACTGGAGCAACCGGCAGCAGATGCATAGGAGAACGAGATTGGAGAGGGCATCAAAGGTGAATTACGACTTGCCACAATACTTATAATCTGGAATACCACGAAACAGCACTATGACCAATGAGTATGACTACTGGGAAAAATAGGAATTTGGATGAAAATAGTCTATCGTCTGTGCTGCATTATAATATCCTGTGTTGCTTGCTAAAATGATTGTAGCATCTTCGCTCAATTAAGACTTACGACTAAGAATTATAAAGCTTAAACCATTACACGTTATACAAAAGTAATGTAAAGGTTATCATACCTTAACAGTGAGTGCCTCCATAGCGCAGTGGTAGCGCGCTGCCTTTGGCACTGAGGACCTAGGTTCGATCTCCGATACCCTTGTAGACATTCATCCCCTCCTGGGGAGACAGGGTGCACTCAGCCTCGTTATGTCCCTGAGGGGGCAGTTGAGGAGCTACTTGATAAAGAAGTAGCGACTCCAGGTCGCGAAGGCCGCATAACCGACCGGGCAGCTCAGAGTGCAAACCGCGTCTTACCCTCCATTTCTGCACCCCACTCATGACGCCCGTAATGGACAGAGGTGGGGAACACAGCGGTCGGACGGCAAGCCTTGGGCCGCGAAGGACCGTTGCGCTAGGGCTTGTTATACCCTAATAGCAAAATATTTAAATTTTAGAGCATGATTTATCGAGTAAACACATCACTGCGCATTTTTATGCAACACACATTCTACTTTTTGGTTGCCCATCTGAACTCTCAGCTGCTTGAAATCTGTTTGGTGATTAGTTAAGGCAATTCGAACAATTCACTTAAACATTTTCCATTTAAAACAGCTGGATGCTTAGATTTAATGAATATAAGTATTGAATATACTAACTCAAGGGAATAAGTTGTCCCAAAATGAGATAAATCTATACTACGTATAGTAAGTAGGGGAAATATTGTATTTGACCCAACATTTCGATATCGGGATTTCACCGGAAATATATGTTTTGACACCCCTCTGGATAAAAAAAAAAAATAGAAAAAGGTTCGTGTGTTTTGTCTGTCTTATGTGTCTGTGTGTATGTGCGCACTTTTGTGTGTATGTGTGTAACAGTATAACTCAAAAACGAAAAGTCAGTTAGAAACCAAATTTGATATTTAAGTGTAATATCTTTCAAGCATGCGACACGAAAATTTTGAAGAAAATTCATCCCTCCTAAAATACCCTCACATGGAAAATTGTTCGAAAATTTTGATTTTCTATAAAATGGGACTACTAGTTTTGATTAAAATGCCATATGTTTAAGATATTTTCATGAGAAATGAAATGTATATTTTGAATTTTCTGAATATAGCCTATGTAGTCCTGGTTACCCTTGATGACCTTCGCATAACTGGTAAATCGTAAGAGATACAACAAATCTTACTACAGATCTCGTTAAAACATACATTTTATGTTCAAATGCTATTTTTATGGAGTGAATAATTTCGGAGATATTTTTGTTATTTGTTTGAATTTTGCAATATTTAAACTTTTCTCAAATGATAGGTCGTTATACATTTTTTTTTGTTAGTCCTGCAAAGAGAACGGAGTTTGAAAGCATTAAAACATTTGACTATCCCTCTATTCCCATTTCTCCTTGCAACTACAAGAAAATTAGTTTATTGTTGCGAATGATTATCTCGACTACAATGAGGTAGATACAGAAATGAGTTTGTAAGAATAGTTAGTACAAGAGTAGAGAAAGTAATGTGAGTGCAACACTTCAGAGTTTTTAATTCTAGACTTTTGTTCATGTACTTGTTTCTAAAATTGAATGGCTTAACATTCATTTAGTTTCAACAGTTTAATCCTTTTTCCTCTTTGATCTCCAAGAACTCTAACTCTACAGATGTAAAATCAATCAAAAATGGCCTTGAAAAGCCACAACTATTTTTATTATGTTAACACAAAAGCAAACGAAGGTTTAAGTATTGTAAGATCACTAAAACTGCCATTAATTTCTTCTGCCATAGCATTTAATATGTATGGGTAATTTGCTGTTTCTACCTCAGTTTGAGAAAGATATTTCAAGATTTTTTTCCCTCAGAAGTTAAGTGTGTACTGATTTTGCTATTATCGTCTTTCTGAAAGAGTGCTACTTTACTCTGGAAGCTGAACATATTCTGTGCTTGACCTGAAAAGCTTCTTTTTCACCTTGGAACGAACGGTTTAGCGATTGCAAATGCTGTACATTGAGAAAAATCTTATGTGTTGTACTCACATGACTTTCTCTACTCTTGTACCAACTGTTCTTACTAACTCTTATTTCTATATCTTCATCGTGTTAGTTGACATGAACATTTGTACAAATTATCTTATTGCTTATTTCCTTGTAGGTGCAAGGGGAATATGGGAATACAGTAGGCTTTGAGTGATAATCAAATCTTTTAAAGTTTTGAGATTCCCTTCTCTTTACACGCTTAGCATAAAAATATGAACAACGATATTCCATTTCACAAAAGCTTTTAAGTTCTCCAAAACTTACACAAATAACAGGGAATATCTCCGAAATGGTTCACTGTACAAAAAATTTATTTGGACATAAATTGTGTAGTTTAGCGAGATTTACATTTCTTGTATATTAAGATTTTGTCTACCTCTTATGGTTCACGAGTTATTCAAAAGTCATCTAGAGTAAACAGGACTACATAGGCTATATCCAGAAAATTCAAAATATAGATTTCGTTTGTCATACAAATATCTTAATCATATGACATTTTAATAAAAAAAAAGTTAGAGCCATTTTCAAGAAAATCAACATTTTCGAAAAATTGTCCACCTAAAGGGTAGTTAGGGTGGGGTTATTTTCTTCAAAATCTTCGTGTCGCATGCTTGAAAGAGATTAAACTTAAATACCAACTTTGATTTTTAACAGACTTTTCATTTTTGAGTTGTGCTGTCCACAGACACATATATACACACACGCGCGCGCGCGCGCACACACACACACACACACACACACACACACACACACACACAGACACACTGGCCTATTTATAAAACCGCTTTTTTTTTGGGTTCAGGGTGTCTCAAAACAAATATTTCTGGTGAAATCTCGACGTCGAATTTTTTGGTGGAATACAGTACTTCCCCTACTTACCAGTAGAGAAAGTAAAAATGCTAATTCTAACATTCACGAGAGTCGCCAAAGTGAACATTTGCCTCTTATTTTAAGAGATGTTTTGATGGGTTTTAGTAATGGAAAGAAAAGGAAACGTTACTTAGACAGTTATGTTAGTAAGCAATAGCACACTGAGTGGGACGGCTCACGCAGTAACGTCTGTGGCCCGCATTCGGGAGGTCGTGGGTACGACTCCCGCGGCCAAGCTTCCTAACCTTGGGTCTTTCAGAGGTTTTCCCAGGTCACTAAGGCGAATGATGGGAAGGATCCTTGCATCCCCTTACTGCTACTTTTCTTGTACGTACGAGGGGAATATGGGTATACAGCAATATTGAAAATGCCATATATTGTGCGCTTTAACAAGATCTGACATTTTTGCTTAGTAAGATTTGTCTTTGTCCAAAAGTCACTCACAATGAAGAGGGCTTCAGAGTCTGTCCAAGAAAATTTAAGATGTGCATTTCATTTGTCATGAAAATACCTTAAACATATGATATGTTAATCAATATCGTTAATTATTTTAGATAAAATAAATATTTTTTAAAAATGTTCCATGTAAAGGGTAGTTTGGGACAGGGATATTTTCTTCAAAATATTCGTGTAGCATCCTTTGAAGATAGTGAACTTAAATACTGAGTTTAGTTTATAACAGACTTTTCATTTTTGAGTTATGTTGTTAATACAGGGACAGACCGACACACACACACACACACACACACACACACACACACACACACACACACACACACACACACACACACACACACACACACACACACACACACACAGCCCTTTTTCTAAAAATGCTTTTTTTTTCCCTTGTATTCAAGGGAACTAAAACACATTTCCTGTGAAAGTTCGATATCGAATTTTTGGGTGAAGTATAATACTTTCCCTACTTACTACACATAGTAGAGAAAGTAAAAAACACAGCAGGGTATCATCAACATATGTTTTGATAAATCTGTCTGCCCCGTGTTCCGAGAATAAGCTGGACTGCTGGTTTCTCAGGAATGTCAAATTCCGATGAAAGCGCTCTCTCGCTATATCTTGCTTTGCATTGTTCAAACGTTTACGGTGTTCCCCACTGCAGTATTTATTATGAAATTCATTTCAGTAATAATCACCCACTTTAATTAACGCTTGTAATCATTAATATCCGCTTTGTGCCAGACGCGCTCACAAAGATTACCCGCTGGGAGACTCAAGTCACTGCCAACACACCGCTCCATTATTTCTCAGTCTTGTTTCTAGAAATATAAGACAAGAAAATGTCAAAACTACAATAAAAACTAGGATTACTTGCTTGCTACATCGTCAGAAACTGTGTTTATGACTGAAATATTGCATTTATTAATCACACAAGAATAATTCACTAAGTGAATAGACATAATAGACATTTGTTGCACAAACATGGTTTATAGGATTTTGAAAATAGGTATACTCATATTCAAAAACACAAGATCTAGCAGTTGACAATACACAGATAAATAATTATTCATTTTCAGAGGTAGTTTTAGACCTGGCGAATGATTTTGCCAGGATCTGTGCGGATAACGTCCTGCAAATTGATGGTGGGGGTAATGTCTTGGTTTCATAAACAAGATATTGGTGATAATTCAAGCGAGCACTGTTCTTAAACACGCGCTCCCGCACACGCACTACACGGAAGTCAGAGATATATTAACCTGACACCTCTATGGTCTTAGAAATAACAAAGATTACTTGAACATTAACCACTGCGCAACTACTGGCCATTCGCCACGTCCAAAACACATTTGTAGCAGTTTAGGAAGGGAGAAAAGCAAAACACTACATTTTACCATACACCAAATATTTCATCCTATAAATCACTGCAAATTACATGAAAATAATAAAGTATTAAGTACGGCATACTAAGCACACGTAACATTGGAAGTTTAGCCATTGTATGCGATAGAAAGAAAAAAGAATATCGCAATCTTTCAACCATGTAAGTCAGATGATGCTTTTGAGCAAGAGTAGATAAATCACATAGAATATTCCTAGAAATGATTGATGCTGTGGGGGGACTTATTGCCAGCGTAAACTTTTCCTTAGCAATTTCTTCCATTTCTTATGAGTTCCAAGATGTGCAAAATTAAATCACATGCTATTCACATAAAATTCAAGATATACTTTAATTTTTCATATTCATGTTCTATATGAACGTTACACAATATGGCTATTTTAAGGCAGTTACAGAAAAAGAACGATTTTTTTCACATAAAGAGTAGCTGGGATGGGGATATTTTCCTGAAAAGCTTCGCTTGTTATTTATCTGATTTTTCATTTTTATCTTTTCATAGACAGATAACCACACGTACCTCTCTGTAAAATATAGTTTTTCGTTTCTTGGTGAAATCTGGAAATTGCATTTTTGTGTGGATGCAACACTTCTCTTATTTACTATAGATATGGGGTTAGAAAAGGTAAAAATACGTAAAACCTGTATTCTGTGCCAACACCGCTTTATGTGATGGTCGTCCATGAGCCTACATTGGTCACTTGCCTGGAAGGCAACACAGCTGGGCCTTGAGGTAGGTATTCTTGAGCGACAAACTAGACACATATTACAGACTTGTCCAAATTTATATAACATTCCTATCCTGGTGAGTAACACTTCTGTGCGTTTCAAAATAATACAAACGGCTGTTAGTAAAAAATCTGGTGACTTTCTCTACTCTTGTAATAACCATTCTTACAAACTCTTCTTACTGTATCTTCTTTGCGTTAGTTGTCATAAACTTATGTGCAAATTATCTTATTGCTTATTTCCTTGTAGGTACAAGGGGAATATTAGAATACAGTAGGCTTTGAGCGATAGTCAAATATTCTAAAGCTGTGACATTCGTTCTCTTTGCACGCTTATAAAAAAATCTGATGTGTTGCACTCACATGACTTTCTCTACTCTTATACTAACCATTCTTACAAACTCTTATACCTATATCCTCATCGTGTTAGTTGAGATAAACATATACAGAAATTTGTTATTGCTTATTTCCTTGTAGGTGCAAGGGAAATATGGGAATACAGAAGACTGAGCGATAATCAAATCTTTTAAAGCTTTGAGATCCGTGCACGCTTAGTAACATATAAAAATGAACAACGAATTTCTGTTTCAGCAAAGTTTTAAGTTTTCCGAAACTGACACACGTAACAAGGAATATCTCCGAAATGGTTCACTCTACACAAAAATTTATTCATGTATAAATTGTGTGTTTTAGCGAGATCTATATTTTTTGTATAAAATGTTGTGTTTCTCTAACGGTTTACCAGTCATGCAAAAGTCGTAGAATAAACACGACTACAGCAGATATAGCCAGAAAATTCAAGATATAGATTTCATTTATCATACAACTATCTTAAACATATGGCATTTTAATCAAAATCGTTACAGCCATTTTCAAGAAAGTCAAAATTTTCGAAAAATTTTCCATGTAAACGGTAGTTTATGCTGGGGCAAATTTCTTCAAAATCTTCGTGTTACATCCTTGAAAGACATTAAGCTTAAATACCAACTTTGGTTTCTAACCCACTTTTCGTTTTTGAGTTCTGCTGTCCACAGAGAACATATGGAATGCAAATAAATGTATGTATGCATGTACAGACTGACACACACACACACACACACACACACACACACACACACACACACACACACACACACACACACACACACACACACACACACACACACACACACACACTCACTCACTCACTCACTCTCAAACACGGATCTTTTTCTAAAAATGCTTTTTCTTGGATTTATTGAGCCTCAAAACATATATTTCCTGTGCAATCTCCACATCGAATTATTGGGTGGAATACAATCAAGACCATCTTGAATAACAGGACTGGAGACGGAAAGAGATTACTTTAATGACGTTATCACGGGAGGCTTATGTTTATCACTTGTTTATTACGGGAATGGAACAGATCAGTGAGTGGTTGGAATGTTAAGAAGTTGCTTGTGTCTTACGTGTCAGTAAACAACTAAGTGAGCGAAAAATCGAATTACAAAGTGGTGTAGTTTTCAATACAAAATGCCTAGGAAGTGTTGTGTGCCGGGTTGTACCTCAAACTATGAAACAAGTGTAGAAAAGTATGTTACAATGTTTTCGTTTCCAAAGGATCCACACAGGAGACAGCAGTGGGTACGTGCTATTCATAGGGATAATTATGAACCAGGTGTAGCTGTAGTGGTATGTATTAAACATTTTTCTAAACAGCACATAGTGAAGGAATTTACTGCTACGCGAAATGATGGAAGCGTTCTTGTATTACCCAGAACAATTCCTAAACTTACTGAAGATGCATGCCCCGCACTCTTTTCTAATTTACCATCCTACCTGACATCCGAAGTAGCACCCAAACGTAGGGATCCAGAGGAAAGAAGAGGAGAAATGTTGGAAAGGGATGCAGCAGCATTTCGTAAATGGCTCGAAGATGACAAAATTGTTGATTTTCAGAGCTTTAAAAATAGAATTAGTGACATGAAATTAGAGGGATTCACCGTCATCATAAAAGAAAACGATGTAATTTTTGTGAAAATTGATACTGAAGAAATTCCTAAAATTGTAGCAGCATTGAAAATTAATTCCAGTTTCATTATTCAGGTTCTACAGGGTAAAATTGTAATACCCAACAGTAAGTTTAAATGGATTCTCGGTAAACAAGTGATATTGGATAAATGGTCTAAATTTGATTCTCTTTTAAGTCATGTGAATGGTTTCACAATAGCAAGTGAACAAACAGAACATAAACTATTTCAGGCCGTCAACATTTTAAAGAAATGTTGGGAGGACATGAATGAAGACTCCACAGAATATCTAAAACCCAAATTCCTAGAAGAGCAGGTAAAATTGGTCAGTCAAAAGCCAATTAAATATACGCCCGATACCCTGTTATGGGCGTGCTCAATTTATTTTTCTCACCCAGCAGCTTATAGACAGTTACGTGATTCCAATGTTCTTTCTTTACCCCATTCTGATTACCTCAGACAACTTTCTCAATCCCTCAGTCCTGATAGAAATTGTAAATCATTGCATTTAAAATATTAATTAGAGAAGGTGAAAATTCTTAGTGATCACGAAAAAGTAGTAAATTTATTATTAGATGAAATTTATGTACAAGCTGCAATTTCTTGTAAAGGGGGTAACATACAGGGTCTTTCACATACGCAAGAACCTGCAAAAACAGTGCAAACTTTTATGATAACATCTTTAACATCCAGGAATAAAGATGTTGTATCCAGTGAAAAATTTAACAGCACAAAAGCTGCATGAGCAGATTCTCGCTGTAATGAAAGCTTTGACTGGATTTGGATTTAGGGTATTGACCTTGATATCAGATAACAACAGAGTTAATAGAAACGCTTTTGAGAAGCTGTGCAATGGTTCTTCAAAATGCTGCTTTAAAACCCTAGTGAAGCCAGATGAAGATATTTTCATACTATTTGATACAGTACACCTATTTAAGTCCATTAGAAATAATTAGTTAAATCAAAAGGACAGTGAACAAACATTCCACATACCAATTCCAGCCTTATATTTTCCATCTTCAACACAAATGCCATCAGAGTTAGTTCCAGTACTGCTAGATGTTCCCCCTCCTGCTCCTCCAGCACAATATTTAAAAGCAACTATTGGAGTTCTGAAAAAAAATGCATGTAAATGAAAAAAGGAAGTGTTGTGAAACTAGCACCTTCACTTTCTGTTAAGGTTTCATACTCATCATCAATTGAAAGACAAAACGTGGCATATGCACTGAAACTTTTTGATGAAAAGAACATTGCAGCACTTAAAGTAATAAAAACTCTGGATGCAAGAGGGCCAATTAAATTTTTGGAAACAATTTTGTTCCGGTGGAAATGTGTAAATGTGAAAAATCCACTCAAAAGAAAGCACTTAAGAGATAAAATTTCTGATCCAGTCAGAAACCCAGAATGCCCATCAGTAGATTTTCTAAAAAATTTCACAAGATGGTTAGAGGAGTGGGACAAGATCAGCATTTATCAGAGTGGGGATAAACGACATGGGAAGTTATCATCTGAAACTCATACAGCACTTCTTAATACCACTAATACTCTGGTCAAACTCACAAAATTTTTATTGGAAGAAATGAAATTCGAATATGTGCTTCTAGCAAAATTTCAGACAGATCACCTTGAAGCTCGTTTTGGTCAATACAGGCAAATGAGCGGAGGAAATTACAATGTTTCATTAATGCAAATTTTGGAGTCAGAAAGGAAGTTGAAGCTTATGAGTCTTGTGAAGCTGCATTCCTCAAAAGGTGGCGAATTTAAAATTAAAGATATAACGCATGACACTTCAATAGAAAGTCATATGGAAGAGGAAACAGAGGAAAATGTTTTTGATGCATTTGAAAACATAGTTTATGAATATAGGAACGTCTACATAAGTGAGCAGAATAAAATGACCCTAATATATATTGCAGGATATGCAGCTAACAGCGTTGTGCCTAATTTGAAGTGTGAAAACTGTAGGAACAATTTATGCTCTGAACGCAGAATGATTTTGATGTTCAAAATTCTGAAGTTAGTGATTATTTAAGGGTAATCGATAGGGGAGGGCTGAAGTGTCCATCACAGTTCACCTATGATATAACGACATGCATCTTCAGTATATTTCAGTGCTTAATTTCTGAGACATATGAACAAGAATTTCTTAAAGTAGAAAACCAGAGAAACTTAATTCTACATTTAGGTGCTGAGACATGTGACATTAATAATATCAGTGTTGACTGTAATGCTAGTGATTGCGAGTTACCGGGTGCTATTTTGACGAGGAAAATAATAAAAGTAATAACCAACATCCTCTTGAAAAACTACTATATTATTAAACAAGACAGTTTCGTATTATCTACAGGCAAAAAAAAAAAAAAAAAAAAAAAAAAAAAAAAAAAAAAAAAGGAAACTGGAGATACATTCACATTGAGAAGGTAAGAAGCATGCTCTGCCATTAACAACTATGCAAAGCATGTTTTCCACTAATATACTAAGACACAATATCTTTTAGTACCAAATCTGAAAATATAAATGAATACAAGCTTCCTCCAGCGCAGAAATGCTGTAAAACATGTGATTATTCCGTATGAATTGCTTGGAACGTCAGCCTCGCGTTGTGACGTCACGAATCGCATATCCGGGCCTGTTACTCAGAGATGGCCTTGATGCAATACTTCCTCTACTGTAAAAATGAACAACGATGTTCCATCTCATGAGAGTTTCAAGTTTTCCGATACTGACACAAATAACAAGGAATGTCTCCGAAATGGCTCACTCTACAAATATATATAGACATAAACTGTGTGTTTTAGCCAGATCTACATGTTTTGTATAGTAAGATTTTGTCTACGACTTACGAGTTATTCAAAAGCCGTCCAGAATAAACAGGACTACATACGTTAAAGCTAGAAGATTCAAGATGTACATTTCATTTGTCATATAAACATCTTAAAAATATACCATTTTAATCAAAATCGTTACAGCCATTTTCAAGAAAATCAAAATTTTCGAAAAATTTTCCATGTAAAGGGCAGTTTCGGATGGGACTATTTTCTTCGAAATCTTCGTGTGGCATTCTTGAAAGGTATTTAACTTAAATACCAACTTTGGTTTTTAACCGACTTTTCGTTTTTGAGTTGTGCTGTTCACAGACTGACACACACGCACGTATACACACGCACACACACACACACACACACACACACACACACACACACACACACACACACACACACACACACACACACACACACACACACACAGTCATTTTTCTAAAAATGCTGTTTTGAATTCAGGAGGTCTCAAAACACATATTTCTGGTGAAATCTCGACATCGATGTTTTCGTTGGAATACAATACTTACTTTACTATGGTAAAGGACTAAAATGTCATATTTTAAAGATATTTGTATGACAAATGAAATGTATCTCTTGAATTTTCTGGCTATAGCCTATGTACAAAGTCCTGTTTACTCTGGGAGGCTCTTTAAATAACTCGTATACCGTAAAAGATAGACAAAATCTTACTGTACAAAAAAGTAGATCTGGCTAAAACTCACAGTTTGTGTCTAAATATTTTTGTTTGTTTGTTTGTTTGTTAGTAGAGTGAGCCATTTCGGAGACATGTCACGTTATTTGGGTAAGTTTTGTAGAACGTATACTTCTGTCAAATGGAACATCACTATTCATTTGTTTATAATACGAGTGTTAACCCTGCAAACAGAACGGAGTTGAAACCTTAAAAGGATTTGACTATCGCTCAAAGCCTACTGTATTCCCATATTCCCCTTGCGCCTACAAGGAAATAAGCAATAAGCTAATTTCTGAAAATGTTTATCACAACTAACACGAAGAAGATAGAGGAATAAGATATTGTAAGAATGGTTAATACGAGAGTAGAGAAAGTCATGTAAGTGCAGCACATCAGATATTTTTCCTATCACTTTATTCTCGTTCAAAATGTTTGCACAAATACACAGTTCTTTATACTAACGCTAACACAGCCTACATTCTTTATTGATATTACAACTCACAACTGTCTTCTTCTCGCATCCGTAGGTCACTCCTTTCTGTTCTTCACTTTCTCTGTCTCTGAAACACTAACTGACGATACGATTACTCAGCACTCATAGCTGCTTTGCTATCTTCCTCCACGACGCAACGACATATGCAGCTGACCCACAGCCATCCACCCATACACACACACACACACACACACACACACACACACACACACACACACACACACACACACACACACAAACACACACTCAAACTAAGAAGTGGCTGACTCCTGTCTGTAACTCAATCGTCGCCATCTGTCAGTGCTGCTGGCAGGCTGAGGTTTAGCCTGAAGATCTTTTACTGTATACTCACCCTCAATAGGGTTTAACCGTAGATAGGACTTTACAAGAAAGATTATTTAGGGTAGCTTGTTTTTGGTTAGGGTGAGTGTATGAAGGAAGCATTTGCTCCTCGACCACTGCCTTTATGATTCAGCACTTTCTGCAGTCTTGTGGAACTGAAAAAGATTTTCGTGTTAATTTAGATAATGTGGATAGTTTAGAGCCGAGCAGCACTTGAATGGGAGCTCAGCTTTAGCTGCTGATGGCATTGCTCTATTGTTGTCCGGGGTGCCTGCAAGCCTTTTGGGGCACCCGATATCGCCTGAAGCGGCTCATTCTGGGGTCATAATCCCCAAGTGACGTAATCACTCTCGCTCGTTGTTTCGCCTCCTTATATAGCGAGGATGACGTAACACGGACCTTTCTCGAACTTCTAAAATACTTCGGCTGCGGACACTTCTTGAGTAATCTGAAAAACCCTTTGTGTTGTCGCTCTGATTGTTGTCACGTATTCACAACAGTCGTGCGAGGCAGCCTGACGTTGAGTGCCTTGGGTACACGCACCGCCAGCGGTGTGGGGCAGCCCAGCCACGACCGTCCTTTATTCTGCGTAGCTGTGTTAAATACTGACACCAAATTAAAATATGGCTCACGGTCAAAGGCTCATCACAATGAGCACAGAACGGAGTAGCGTCCGAAGATAAAATGAGACCATGTGTAAAACGGAATTTCCGATACGCATTCTGACCGAAATCACTTCCTCGCGCTGACAGGCGTGCAAGGAAGTGCTCCAGGTGACTGAGAGTGGCTTCACCTCTATTTTTGTTCCTCTGAAAAGGGGAAAGGATGAGACGACGTAAAAATGCGCTAAAATCATCAGAGAGAACACAAAAGCTACAGCAACTGGAAACTAAAACTGCTGCCTTTGCAGCAGAATCAGCAGCCTCGTTACCGTATAGGCACCCACACAAAGGAACCGCAAGTGCCAGCACTGGCGAATGAGTGAAGGCTGCCCTGGATACTCTGCACCAGGGGAATGTAATTGTACAGCATCCGTAGGCTCTGGAGGGCACTCCAAGGATCAGAGCAAATAACGCAACTCTGTAAGACTTGCCACGAATATATAAAAGCTCCTGTAAATACAAAAAAGCTCTGCCATAAAAATCGAGTACTGCAGTAAAAGGCGAAAGCTAAAACTCCTGCAACCATGAATTAAAGCACACTCTATTCCCAATCGTCCTTAGAGCCATCGATGTATATTAAACTGCAGTGTCCAAACTGTGCCTGAACTTCTAAAACGACCGAACGAAGAACCGAAACAGATGTCAACACCTTCGGCAAGGACAGCAAACCCAGCATGTGGGAAATCGTGTCCCCTCTTTGGAAAGTGATGCTGGTAAAGTATAGTCCAACAGTAGAAGCAGGGTTTTAACCGAAGGCCAGGAGGGTGTAGGGCCAGGGAACTCGCTGCGTACTGGCAGTCCAAGGAATCATTAAAAAACAAACTAAACGATGGATCTTCCGGCAAATTAAAAGGTTGGCAAGCGTAATTACAAAGAAGGGCATCCCGCTGATAAGAAAGCGGAGGTTCAGCAGCTTCTGCAGACAGGCTGATATCCGGGTTTGCTGGAAAAGCGCCAATACTCAACTGCATACCATCATGATGAATAGGATAAAGCCGTTTTAAAAACGACAGCGGAGCCAACAAACACACAATACAACCATAGTCAAGTTTAGATCGGACAAGAAAGCGATAAAATCGTAAAAGAACTGTCCTATCGGCTTCCTAGGATGTGCACATAAAATGCATAAAACATCAAGAGATCGCCCACACCTTGCCTTTAAATATTGGAATATGAGAAACCCAATTAAGCTTTCGGTAAAAAATCACTCCCAAGAATTGTGTCTCCTCTGCGTAAGGAAAGACATCTGTCCCAAAGTGTAGAGAAAGCGGAAGAAGCGCTTTCCGTCGCCAGAAGTTTACACAGATGGTCTTCTCGGCGAAGAACGTAAAGCCATTTTCAACATTCCAAGCGAAGAGGCAGTCAAGATGCATTTGGAGGTGGCGTTGTAGGAGAAAAGTCTGCCGAGAACTATAGTAAATAGCGAAATCATCCACGAAAAATGAAGATGAAACGCCGGACGGGACGCACTCTACAATGGAATTGATTGCAATAGCAAATAGTGTGACGCTGAGTACCCTGTGGTTCTCCGTTTTCTTGAGTAAGAACACGAAGAAAACCGAGCTCACCTGTACGCGAGACTCTATCCCGCATAAACTCCCGGATCAAAACGGGCAGTCGACCACGAATGTCCCATTCATGGAGGGTACGAAGAATTCCATTCCCTCAGCAAGTGTCATACGCCTTCTGCAAGTCACAAAACACAGCTACCGTTTGACTGTCCCACAGACAGCCGTCCATGATGTGCGCGGATAAC
The DNA here is from genome assembly GCA_030765045.1 of Tenodera sinensis. Taxonomy (NCBI): domain Eukaryota; kingdom Metazoa; phylum Arthropoda; class Insecta; order Mantodea; family Mantidae; genus Tenodera; species Tenodera sinensis. The sequence goes on along the minus strand of CM060961.1, from coordinate 141,921,871 downwards.
GATGCTAAGTGGTCGACCGTTGAACGAAAGACACACTGAACGTTGGACAACAGATTTTGAAATTCAAGTCACCACGTCAATCGCTCATTGATCATGCGCTCCATTACCTTGCAGGTGATACTGGTGAGGGAGATCGGATGATAACTAGAAGGTAGATGGCGATCCTTCACAGGATTTAAAATCGGAACGATGGTGATTTCGCGCCAAGCCGATGGAAAAGTAGAGGTGCGCCACATGTAGTTATGCACCTGCAAGAGAAAGAGTTTACCAGTCAAAGAGAGGTGTTGCAACATTGAAAAATGAATACTGCCCGGCTCAGGTGAGGAGGGTCTCGAAGAGGGCAGGGCCCGCTCCAGCTCTGCCATGGTGAAAATGGTGTTATTTCAGCGTTCTTTCTTTACTTTGGCTATTAGTTGGGTTGTTGCCTCAACATTGGAAAGCCACTTGTAAAAACGTGATGATTGTAATTGAATAAGTAATTGTTATACTTATTAATTACAGAAGTGCCACTGCAAGTTATTGCAGTATTATTGGAGAGATTGAAAAAAATTGTTTGAATAGGCGCCACTCAATCCTCCTGACACTTATAATTGCTTAGCATGTAAAATCCTCTTCTTCTCGTTCAATTGCTTGTTCAGTAGCTTTGCCTGCCCAGAGACTGCTAAAAAGGGCGTGGAATCACTTACAAATGAAGGTTTTCAAGCTACTAATTAGAACAAGTTTGAGTAGGAAGTAATTACGTTACTTTATTGTATACGAGGCACAAAGGAATTTAAAATATTACAATTACTACACACAAATGAATTGACGAAGATTGCAGTTTATAGCTTTACCGAGATTTCAGTTTCTGTATGAGTCGCCGCGTATAAGCTAAATCTTTTAAGTCATTAGGATGAGAGCCGAAATGATCTTGATGTTAATTTAGCCTACTCTATGATGAGCCGAAATAATTTCTTGAAGTAAAATTTTCCTATTCTACGCAATATTGCCAAATAATTCTTGATGTTAATTTAGCCTATCAAATTTCTAGTGTACTTATTAAATTCGCGCGTGTTCTAAGTAATGTCTCGGCGTAATAGTTGACGACTGTTCCATTCGTGTAGTAGTTTGCGACTTCTCTGTTCGTGTGATGGTTGACGACTCTTCTACTCGTGTGATGGTTGACGACTTCTCTGTTCATGTGTTATTCTTCGACTCTTCTGTTCGTGTGATGGTTGACGACTTTGGACGACTCTTCGTTCCATACGGGAGTATGAGAGACATATTCGGTTCCCCTCCACATAAATTTTTTGAGTTTCACTCTCATTGGAGCGGGTTCTGCTGATTACTTCAAATTTTTGTATTTCTAAATTTTCTGATTAGCTATTGACCAAACATGTCGGTGAACAACACGAGACTGCCGCTGAAATGTCATGTCCTGCCCCTTGTGGTAGCATTTCGAACAACATTGATAGGCAGTTTCATGACTTTTGCTTTACAAAGAAATAATCCTGCCTAACAATGGAGCTTACAATTTGGCTGGCGACAGGTTTTCGCTCTTTCAAGCAGAACTAATTCGGTTCAACGACTCGGGTTGTCTCTGAAGCGAAATCTTTCAAATTTTTCCTATAAACTACATTCTACGTGGGCTATTTCTTATTCTTTCAAATATATGAACTAACACTTATGATGATTTACATGTATACGTTTACACAATAACTTATGTTAATCCTGACACTTGCCCTGTGAGTGGTTCTAAATAATAATAAAAAAAAAAAAAATTCTGGAACTAGTCATGTATTATAGCGTTCATTTATATTTATCTCGGGCACGGTATAAATACCATCTCATTATAACACTCGCGGTTCCAAGAGTGAAAGAAAAGTTCATGCGCTCAGCCCGGTTCTTCATGGGTAAAAAGTCCGGGTAGTAATGTGAGGAGCTGGAGACATCAGCAAAAGCGCCTCCTAGGGCGTCAGCGACAGCTCTTGGGCAAACTATTGTGCCATTAGTAATCTGAAGGCGATGCACTGTAACACTGGAAACTGCCGGCCACGCGACGAAGCTGGTCCCAAACCACAGACGATGGTGTGAAGCCATTAAAGGATTCCACAAAGGATGCCAGGATGCCCTCTTATGGCCTGTATAATGCGACGAGACCAGATTATTGAGATTAGTCTGGCACTGAAATACCCGCAACGCAGTTCGGCGTGCAAGAACGATCGCCCGGCATTCGTCAGTCCACCAAGGACCGGGTAAACACCTCGGTTGGACCCACATCCATGGTATAGCACGTTCGGCTGCAGATATGATGACGGAAGTAAAGTGATCCACCATCTGGTAAACATCTCCGAACACACGGTCGTCGAAAGCAGCTAAGCTGTCAAAAAGTGGTCAGTTCTTTCTGTGCAGCTGCTAAGTGGACACATAACACTGGTATACAGTTGGAGAGCAGGCTGGTGAGGCAGGGAAGACGTTCGCTGGAGATGGTGTCCGAGACGACGTTCCACTGAAAACAATGGGCAAGCTGTGCCGAGTAAACAGATGACTCCCGGTGAGAAAGAGTGCCTGTAGAATCAGAAACAAAAGAGTTTCACCAGTGTTAAGTAGAGAGAGCTGATTCTGATGGAAAAGCTCTACAAGGTTCTTCCCCCTTACGCAAGCCCGAGGGGATCCCCAAAGAGGGTGAGGGGCATTGATCTCCTTTAGACAGAAAATACTGGGGGACAGTGAATTAGCGGGTAGCGGCAGTTCAAACTTATGCGTGCGCACGCCCCGTATATTCCACTGTGGAATGGACATCCTAGGGCAAATGGGAAAAGCAGTTCGCGAAGTTCATTTCATCGACAGCTGCCGCTTCAATTTGCCCTTTTGGTTCTGCGTCGGAATAGGGCTTATGGGAGCAGAGAGTTCCTGTTTCATAGGCTCCTCAGATCGAAGAGGGCCAGTGTCGCCGGATACCGAAGAAAGAAATATAAAACGATTGCCAGTAATTACGGGTGGAGGAGAATCCCGCTTAACGCGACTTCGCCCCCTAATATATTGAGGGCGCGATAGGCGAGGAGGTGAAGGAGAACATTTCCACTTCGCTTCGGATTAACTTTCGGGTTTCGCTACCTCCAAAAACGGCGTTGGAGCCAGTGGAGTCGGAAGTTGGCACTGCGATGCGAGGAGTAACGACGATGGAAGGTATAGGGCAAGTTTCAGTGCCCATATCCCACTTTTGCACCACGGTGAAAACAGCAGCACTAAAAGTGCCAAACTTCAGAAGAGAAGATTTTCGAGCAGGTTTCAGAGAAAAATAAACGCTCTTTCACCCGCAGCTCCTGAATTGCCTTCTCGCCAGATAACACAGGCAATCGCGGGAAGTTGCTGGATGGGTACCTTGACAGCTCACGCAGTTAAGAGCAGATGGATACGCCCCGTCGTGAGCATCCCTACGCGGTTCATATAAACTGCCATAGAAGCCTTGCAGGAGGTCTTAGCATGACCATAGCGTTAGCACCGGAAACAACGCATATGCCGCGGAATATACGGTCGAACCGGAATAATCTCATGACTTCCATTGATCTTTTGGGGCAGGTCGAGCCGATCAAAAGTAATGAACAACGTGGGGGTAGGCACCTGGACGCCATCACGCTTAGATGGTAACGGTGAATTTCCTGGATCTCCTCCGGCATTCCATCCAGTCTGGTAATGACGCCCTTGGAGGAGTTTAGGCAGCGGTGCTTCTCCACACGGATAGGATATCCTTGGAGAAGTCTCACCTTCAACAACTTGTCAAACTGTGTGGCAGTGTAGCTCTCAACCAAAAGGGATTGATTGGATTAATGGAGTTTAGGGGCACGTCGACAACTAGGTCATTTGGGCCCTAGGTTAGAATATAAAAAACCTAAAACTCGCCTAAAATGTGAGGGCTAAAGGAGCAACTAAAAACGCAAACAGATAAAAACATCAAACGGCACGTGAGTGCGCTAAGTTATAAACTTGGAAAAACCATTCACTAGAATGTGTAAAAGCCAACCAAAAGGGAACCGGATCGCAAGCGAGTACAGCATTTAACGGGGCTGGCGATTTCGTCAAGACCAGATTATAATTATAAACGAGTTCACTTTTAAGAAAGCCTGAGTCTCTTCCAATCGATGAATGACTAGGTAATGAGCGGATGACAACACGTGTACCTCTTTTCTTCTGGGACTTGTTTTCGGCATTTAGGTTGTATTGTTTGTCATAAAGAAAGGCAAATGTCATCCCCCAGTGCTCCCCACCCACCCGGAGCCCAGTATAGGGGTTATCCTACTGGAATGACAGGGCTACACAGGAGATATAGAGGGCTCGCCGTCCCACTCACCCTGGAGTTCGGTGCAATTCCTAGTCCTGACCAGGGTTGTATTAGCCCCTAGCCTCCCGTTTAGGCAAGGCAGAAACCAAAAGCGGTGTATTGGAAATGCGCGATCTCCCTGAATGCATAAATAAACTGCTACAGGTTCAAATACGCATCCCTCAATCAATCAGGGTATTCCTTTCCACCGACATGGGTCCCCACGCACGGCCTAAACGTGAGTGGACGTTTTGACTGATTTCCTCACCGAGCGGCCTACACCAAGGGAGTGAAGTGACTCGGAATCCCGGACGCCCCAAATCCGTACCTACCGTAGTAGGCCCCTGAAGGGATATTTTACCCACTAGGTTTCTTCATCTGAAACGCCATATTGTTGTATATAATGACCATGCAGTGAAACATCATAAATGCTTATCGTTAAGAAATTCATAAACAGCAGTGTGACTTACACGGTGGAATTCATTTTGCATAACTCAGAACTCTGCTCTCTAAGTGAAGTGAAATATCTGTTAAATCAGTTGCTACCGTACTAATTTAAGTATTCCATAAGTGATATATAAAATAACATGAGCCATACTTGTTAAAAAGAATATAATACGCCATGAATTATAAGAGTCTCTTTCTTCACATGAAGGACATGGAGCACGCTGCTTTCGGCCATAAAGTGAAGAACAAAATATTTATTTTGCTTTATAAAGATTCATACGCCATTATTTAAAATTTAACAATTTGCATATTTCTTACTCATATATGCGAAGTTTAGAGGATGATAATGCTCTGCTTGTTAATCCAGGAAGATTGTAAATAGCTTCTTATAATAAAGTTTGCTTTACTCTTCCTGTTTTCTTAGAAATTAATATTAAAACTCCAATGTTGTACACCCACACGGTTTTCTTGTGAATGATGTTCCCGGCCCAATTGAAGTACATTTCACTGCCTCTGAAAATAGTAGCATACAGGAAACGAATGACCCTAGGTTTGAAAACCTAACCTAAAAAAAAAAAAAAAAAAAAAAAAAATCTTATTGTGTTGAACTCAAATGACTTTCTCTACTCTTGTACTAACCATTCTTACAAACTCTTATTCCTCTATCTTCTGCGTGTTACATGAGATAAACATTTACAGAAATTATCTTATTATTTCCTTGTAGGTACAAGAGAAATATTAGAATACAGTAGGCTTTCAGCGATAGTCAAATCTTTTAAAGCTTTGAGATCCCTTTGCACGCTTTCTCTTTGCACGCTTAACATATAAAAAAATGAACATCGATGATCCATTTCACGAAAGTTTTCTTTTCCGAAAATGACACAAATAACATGGAATATCTCCGAAATGGTTCACTCTACCCCCCCCCCCAAAAAAAAAAAAGATCAGACATAAATTGTGTGTTCTAGCGAGATCATTTTTTGTATAGTAAGATTGATCTATCTCTTACGTTTACGAGTTATTCAAAAGTCCTCCAGAGTACACAGGACTACATACACTATAGCCAGAAAATTCAAAATATTGACGCAAACGTTCCTCTCTGTCGAAGACGTCGCCTTTAAGACCTATAAGATCTCGTGTTTGGTGTCCGGACTAGCTCTAGCAAGAGGTCCTAATCTACAGGGTATGCGTAAGTTGTGGTAGGAATGCAATCAAACGAAGAATTAAACAATATTTAACTTTATTTGCAAATTTCCAGATTTGTAGAGAACTGCCGACGATATTTAAATAGAACGTAACTTTGCAACTTCAACTACAACGTTATAACATTTTAACTTTGTCACCCTTTAGCAACCGCCGAATTATGTATACGCGCTAGCTTACGTACAACTCCCAAATTGCACGTGCGTTTTCTCGGCTCGATTCAAGACGATTGTGTGTCGCGTTGCATTTGTTTATGCGTGGGCGACACGAAGGAAGCAATTTACATTGGCCAACTTTAGAATATGTCATGGTAAGATAGGAATCAGCCCGCGGAATCGTTAGAGCTTTGTACATACAACAATTATAACCTTATCACTCATTTAAATCTGCCTAGGCTTCCATTCTTGAGACTTTAATCTATTCAGCTTTATTACGTCTTCCCCTTAACTATCGACTAGAATCTCCTTTTGTTTCCTTCTATTATCAATTTTATAATTTTTATCGGCATTATAATTTCGGTTTCAATATACAGTTCATTTGTCACACAAATATCTTAAACATATTACATTTTAATCAACATCGCTAGAGCCATTTTCAAGAAAATCAAAATTTTCGAAAAATTTCCCATGTAAAGGGTAGTTTAGGATGGGGCTATTTTCTTCAAAATCTTCTTGTCGCATCCTTGAAAGACATTAAACTTAAATACCAACTTTGATTTTTAACCGACTTTTCGTTTTTGAATTATGCTGTCCACAGACTGACAGTCACACAGACACGCACACACATGAATATTTTTCTAAAAATGTTTTTTTTTTTTTTTTTTTTTTTTTTTGGATTCAGGGGGTCTCGAAACATGTATTTCTGGTGAACTCTCGACATCGAATTTTTTGGTGGAATACATTCCTTTCTTCAGCAGAGAAAGTAAAGATGTACTTTCAAGTACACTAAGGTTCTAGAAAGGACCATGCTTCAAATGAAAAATGGGAAGAAATAAAAACAAGTTTAAAGGATTGCACGCTACTTGAGATTCTGCAGAGTAATGTGATTCTGTATGCGATATATCACTCTTCCACAGATGTTTGGAACCTTACCACAGTTGATAATAAGCTTTTACCACACCAAATGTTTGAGTAAGTAAGTGGTTTGGCTTTAAATGATCTGTAATTGCGCTAAGAAATAAATTTTAATCATAAAATATGTGAACTTGACGGAAATGTAGTCGTTCATCATTACAGTATGTTATGATACCGTTAACACCCAGCGGTCTACTTATAGGCCGGGTGATTTTGGGACAATATGTGAGTAAAACGTCAAACAAAATATACTGTTGGCATATAAACGAATGCAATACATACATTTTTCTTTATTAAAAAAATGAGTTAGGCATTAATGGGTTAATTAATTTCTTGAGCACATTTGTCCCCATATAAGCTGTAGGTGACACCGTTGTGTAAGGTAGAAATAAACATTTTCAAACTTGGACGTGAAAAATGACATTTACCTCTGGATTTTGACTGGGAAGAACCAACTTTTGTTCCACATTCCTGTCACATGCCAATGTAATTAGCTTGGTTATACAGAAACTTTACAAATATGGTCTTCCAAGAACCAGGCTTACGGATCGCGCCACCTGCGAAATGCTTGACAGCGCTCCTTGTGGGAAATGCAGCTAAAGCCCTGTCAGTAGATGGAACATCTAAACAGCTAATGTTTCCTTACTGAATTTAATTCCAAGAAATAGCACGTTTAACAATGTTATGTAATGTTGTAGGTTTTGAGCATCACCTGCTAGTGCTTTGATAATTTACACTGTCTTTTTCCCTTTTGAAAATCAACTGTCCAAACTGGTTCATATGTTTTAACATCACATGGATGTTTAACGCATCGTCTCAAAATTAAAGCTTCTTCTACCTATATTTTCTGTTCTTTTCATCAAATTTCTTCTCTTCACTTTCTGTTTTTTAATCTTGCATTTCATACTGCTGTCTTTCAAAACTTTCTGATTTAATAACAGTTGCGGCTGAAGTATGAATACACTGGTAGTTCCCGAAATAGTTTTATAATGCACGACGACTGCGGCTACGGCTACAATACTACTATTACTATTATTCCTACTACTACTAATTCTACTCCTATTACTACTATTGTCATTACTACTGGTGAATTTTATCGCAAGCAGATGATCAAATTTTGAACTACCTCAAATTTCACAAATAGATTCTGCATCACGTTCTTCTGGCACAATAAAGGTCCAACATCTTTCTACAGGCCTGCTTTCAACAACGTACCGCAACATCATTACCAGCTGTGTCTGACGTGACACATCTGCTGTTTCATCGGCTATAAGGGCAACGTAATCAGATTTGTTTATTTCTTGAATGACCTCATCGAGATATACTTGAAGCATGTATTCTAAAATGTCATTCTGTATGGTTTTATACGTTCCTTTAAATACAGCGGAAGACAATTTGCATGTGCTGCCAACGGTAACCGTAACAGTTACCAACTGGCGCGAATATGAGATAGTCCACCTCCCCGCAAACGCCGCTAGCACCCAGACTTGACGTCCAGAACACTGTAAATCCGAACTAGATATGAAGTGGCGCGGATCCATAAAATAGTATGATAATAAGGTTGCAAACGTATAACTCGCTGCCACTTCCTTCAACTTCTATAGTTTTTCATTGTCAGACAAGCCATTTCATTGCACCTTTAAGAGTAATAAGATTAATGTTCGTATTCTCGACGTAACCGTGGAGTATACAAATAATTTAAAATTCATATTTTTTCGGTTTATTAAGGTATTGCCATGGCTCGGAGGCACTACCCCCGGAACCGCCCCTGCTTAAGAATTCTGTAAGTTTTCTAACTGCCCGTTTGTTTAATGGCAGAGCTAAGCATTTTCAGTTCAACAGAAATTTCAGGTATAGTGCTAAACTGTTTTCAGTACTCATAATTTTGAAAAGCAGCTAATGTGGATCTCAACAAACATTTTAAGGCGTTGGATTTACTTGGAATTTTATTTCGAAGAAGTTACCGATGAAGACTGGGCGCTCGCGTAACTTGACTTTTACGACAATAAATGTTTCGATTTAGTTGTGCTTTCACAAAGGGTATGTGAAGGACAAGGGTTAAAAGGTAGAATCACAATTAAAAGATCAATGCCGGTCGGGATATGAAACAGGGTTCTCCGGGTGTCATTCGAATGCTCTAACCGTTTGAACTACCATGATAACATACGGATTGTACTCCCCAACTGATTCGCATTTTGTCCGATAGACTACAAGGAGATCTTAAATCATGTCAACAAAAACATTGTTAACAAAAAATATTTCATATTTCATATCAAATCGTGCCCAAATGGTAAATTATAATTTGTTAAGCACTTTAAGGCCCGGGCTTTATGTGTATAGATATGGTAAAATCATTGTCAGAGTAATTTTCCATTAGTTAGTATGTCTCAAAATAAAATGTACTCATTTTTGTCACATGAAGGTGTTTAAGCAACTATTCTTTGGCAACCTTGGATAATATAAAGCATCAGCAACAATAAAATAATTTTCATTGAAGGATACGATACAATTTTACAAATATAATGGGGGAGAGTGCCCTAATTTCGGATACCGTTTTGAAAATGTAATTTAATGGTACTTTCAATAATATTTTAAGTTCATAGCGTACATTTCTTGTTGGAAAACACATTCTGCTTAGTGTTCAAAATGCAAGATCTTCAATAGTTTCTATATTTGGAAAAGGATCCTTTATTAAGTAAAATGTGTTAATTTCATAAGTTTTGCATGAGGGGTGCTAATTTCGGATAGGGAAGTAAATTTGACAATTTATATTACAAGGAAATTATTACTTATTATATTTAATAAACGGAAACAAATATGTTATTCAAAATCAATCCAAGTATAAAATGAAGACAGAATAGAAGAATGTCACAAGTTTACAAATAAACGTTTTCACTCCTTTTCACCAACACCAGTACGGAGTTCATGTGACCATCGAAGGCATTAAAGGCAACGAATCCACTGTTCACCACGTTTATCCAAACGGTAGGGATGTTATATTTATGTGTATAGGTGCAAATTTATTAGTTTCAGTTAAGTATTACTGCTAAGAATACTATAGAAATAAATCATGTACTCTTTGTTTGTTCCTTTAAATTCCACATATAGGTCCTTAACATTTTTACTTTGTCCAACAGCTACTTATATGAGACTGTCTCTGTTATCTGATGGTTAGCATGCTAGCTTCCATCTCAAGAGGTACCGGGTTCTATTCCCCTCTAAAGGGTGGAAATTCTTCTTTAGCCAGGATTATTCCCCACCCTCTGTAGAGCCTAAAAATGTGAGAGAATAGGTGTGCGTGAACATAAAGACAACCCAAAAATTAACACCAACAGTAAAACAAGTAAACATCATTGCCATAAGAAATTGTTAAAGGACAAAGGGCGTCCACATGACTTATATTAAAAGGAGGCATATAAATTGAACAAAACACACTACTTATATCGACAGAGAACGTGTTTTTAACTGTCAAAAGTTCTACATTGAAATTTAGCTAGAAAAACGTGTTTAGAGGTCATATTAACTTATAATAGCATTCCTAGAAGTACAAATGCCTAGATGACCCTCTCTGAACAGCTTATCTCAAAACGAATACGTCGCACTTAAGTCTCAGATTCTATAAGTAGGTATTCCAGTTGACATTTGCATGAAAATTCTCCAAGCACACACTTCCATTTATGTGATAAAGTATGCGTTAATTTTATTTTCTCGAAGCCTCTTTGATCATTTGGTTACAATAAAATGTATTTGAGATATTATTATGACAAATTATACTTGGATTTTTGGTTAATAACTTGTGAAGTCCTTTTCATATCAAATACATTAAGTTTAATTTTGTATATCTGTATACTGTACAAGTACTATATTCAACCAAAAAATTGGATAGCAAAGCTTCATCGAACATATATGCTTTGAGATTCCCTGTCTCCAAAAAAAGGATTTTATAAAAAGGGTTGGATGTGGATGTGTGCACGCTTGTGTGTGTGTGTGTGTGTGTGTGTGTGTGTGTGTGTGTGTGCGCGCGCGCGTGCATGCGTGTGTGTGTGACGCGAAGATTTTCAAGTTGTCTTTTCTCGCCATTTTAACCACCCAAAATGTGGCGCCTATTGGAATTTTGAATTTGCACAGTTGAAATATTTAAGCGAGTGATAGATATTTAGTGATTAAAAGCGTTTTTCTAGTACTACAACAACTACAACAACTACTACTAAAATGTTAAGTACTGAGATTTGTAATGAAGTATTCCCATCACTCGTGCGTAGAAAATGACAAATTTAATAACCAATATTATACAATACAGAATTTGTCTGATACACAAATGTAAATCTATGTCTGCACAAAAATAATTTTCCATTACTGTCCTTTTAAATACAATGTAAAAATTCAGAGCAGGTATAGTAAATCTTTGATATAAAATACGTGGTTAGTTTACAAATAAAAAAGTAATATTTCTTAAAATGTTTCACTTCGATTTACAGCTTCATATGTTCAGTTTCTAATTCGTCTGTTCTGCATAGCAAAAACTTCAGTTCAATTTGAAGAAATGTCTGAATTTTCAGTTGTTTACAGATTTTCTACCTTTTATTATCAACATCAGTTATAGCAATATTAAAATATATATTTCAGAATATAGACATAATTATGTGGCGCAATTGGCTGCCGCACACTAGAATTATCCAGAAGTACCCGTGCTCTGACTGCGTCTAATGCAGTTATTATTCTTGTCACCAGGTCCTCTTCGATTGATTGATGTGCTGTATATTGAGATCTCTAAGTTGACACTAGATAAAACAAAACAAAGAATATGCATTTATTTGGTTCTGATGGCCTCTCACATCTTCAGTTTACATATACTATACCGGGTGGCCCAACTCATCTGTCTTTGGCATAAGTAGATGTCCCATCGTGCGTTAAAACAGTTGCAGAACGCAACGGGACAAATACCAATGAAACGTTACGCGCCCTCATGTTTGCATGGATTTTGTCAGGGCATTTTATAATATGCAATCCGTAATGTAAAACAACAGCATCATATACAGGAGTGCGTTATTCTTTGGAAAATGAACTTTCTGTAAATGAAGTGGAAAACATTCTAAGACCTTTCCAGTTGTTTATACTGTTATTGCCTATTATCCGGACTACGCCCGCTAGCTCAAGCCTGGGAGCTACCTCTCATCACTCGTCTTCTCTTATAATTAGAACAAAGTTCGCTTACGCCACTGGCGCCCGCTTTATGGGAATTGCCCCGTTGCACTCTGCAACTTTTAACGAACGAAGGCATATCCACTTATGTTGGGCCACCTGGTATGTGTTGCAGCCAGCGATAGGTAGAGTAAACGCTGTATTCTATCCAACATTCGGTTTCAAATAAATGTAGTCTTTGAGATCCCCTGAACATAAAGTAATCGAATAAATGCATGTGCATATGTATATATTAACAGTATACCTCAAAACCGAAAAGTCAGATGAATACTTATCTTCGTGATTATGTTCAGCATCCTTCAGAAATTCAAGAAAATAAATTACGTTGTAAAGAACACGTCAGAGTAGGAACAGGCTATTAGTATAAACCCGGGAATATAAGGATTCTTTCGGGAATTTAACGCAAGTGTATAATAAAATTTCTCTCCTCAAATGGTGTAGTGATTTTGATTATAATAGCACATATTTGACCTGAAATTTAAAATATGTGTCTTGAATTTGTATGCTAATAACCATGAAACCCTCATCATTCCAATTGAATTAAACCACATGAGATAGACAAAAACCGCATAAAATACGGATATCATTAAATGTTTATTGTATGGTTTAAATTAGTTTGACAAATGTCGCATAGCTGCAAATTAATGTCAAAAAACGACAGAAAATGTAGTTATACTTACTTAGTTATACTTGATAGAATGTTTTGTGTTAACAAAATTAAAAGCAGTATGTTTATGTTTTCTAAAGAATTAGGTTGTGTAATCACCGTTTACACCGACCCTGAAAGTCGCTGTGTTCTTGATGTCAGTTGTACTGTATTATTTTGAAAACAAAACTTTTCGTGTCATTTAATAATTTCTGAGTTACTTGCTTGAATTTGTAAAATATTTTAAGTAGAAATCACTATTCGTTTGTTTCTCGTAAGCTGTTACAGAGACTACACCATAGCAAGCCGTTTTTCAAACATTTAACCTTATGAATTATCCTGCGAATCTACAACCACATGTATAATGACTCCCTTTCTGCGAAATTTTGGCTTAATATAAATTAGGTAGAAAAATAAGCTTTTCTGTACATAACTTGTGGAATAGGCAAAAATGTATGATACAAATCGTTTGGTTCGTCATCGTTTCTTCTTTTTTGAAGTAAAGAGTGTTATTTGGTTTGGTGATATAGTACTGGAGTCACATAACATTTTATATTCTGTTTTGCCTCTTAGTGATGTGTCATTGGTTAGCATGTTCCATGAACCTCGGGTTCATTTGAGCATTTCATTTCATTTCACCCATTTCATTCATTCACCGTCCGATATGACATTAGGTTAGGGGACGTTAATAAAAAAAATGGTTAGCATAGTAATATATACTGCTTTGAATAACCTGAATATATGCTTTATATCAGTTGTGTTTAGTGGAAACTTTCTACGTCTAATATTTAATTTGTTACTTCTGCATATGAGTTTAAACTGTTGACAGAACCAGACAATGTTTCTATGTAGAATTTTGTATATGGAAAGTCACGAAATGAATTAAGGGGAACAAACTTGAAAATTTAGCAATTTCCATGAGGTATGTCCATTTTTTCAGAGTCATTAATATTTTGCTCTGAAATTAATTCATTTAATTGTGTAATTAAAAACGCCCCACGTGTCAAACAGTTTGTTGCATCCAATTCAGAATTTTATTTTGGCTTTAATACACCATTTAAAGGCACTCCACATAGGAACTTTTAAAATTAAAATGAAGCCATATCAGAAAAAGAGCCCCTTTTTTCGAATGTATGAATATCAAACTATGAACATTTAATAAAAAAAATAACGTAATTACAAATTTTCAAAAAATGGGTTTCCATTTCACTTAAGCAATCATTCATCAATTTTAGCCAAAAGTAAGAAGTCAAACTTTTACCACGTAGAGCATTTTAAGTAATGAAAAATGCGGAGAAATTAGTCTTGAAAAATGTCACCCTTAACATTGAAATGTGCATCACTTATTGTGTTCAGAAGTACCTAAAATCAAACAGAGCATTAAATATTGCCGATATTAGTAACTAAATGTCCAACATAAAAGTACGAGGTGTAAACACAATAAAAAGCAAAACAATTCAATGTTTGTTTTTCCTAGATTTTTACCCACTTTCAAAGGTGCATTTTCTTAAAGGGATGAAATATTCATATTTTATCAGAGGTGAAGGAAGCATGCAATTGTGTAATATTAGGTCTCCTTATGGTAATGGAAGATTCATCAAATCTTATTCTAAAATGCATGTATTAGTGCTCGAAAACCGCACTACGGTCACTATTCTTAATAAAACCAATTTGTGGTCCTTGTAATGAATTGCTTGCTGCACTGTTAATGTTAAATACTGTACATAACACTGAATAAGAGAAGTGCAAACGGCCTCCTTTTCATTATGCATCTCTTGAACGTGCCTCTTCAACTGTGCACCTCGAAGCGGGTGGAGAGATCGATCATAATTATCAGTGCTCTTGAGGTATTATCAGCGTAATGTTGATTGTCTTTAGGGTTGCCATTTTGCGCTAGTCGTGCACCTTCCTCGCACACCACTGGAGATAATAGTGGGCACCCACGTATATTGCATTTGACATCTATATATTCCAATGTTAGGCACACAAAGATTACAAATGTTGCATAAAAAGCACTTCTCTATCTCTTATTAGAAATTTTCTCTCGATTAAAAAATGTTATACACAGCGAAAACCTTAAAACTCCTCTTGCATCAGTATCTGTTTTTACTGAATTGACCTATGAGGCAAAAAATGTATAAAATATATAAAGAGGTAGCAATTTATAAAATAATTCATTGGTAATTCACAAGACCGTCTCTACTGGAGCCTTATGCATGTTACATATTTTATTAAACACTATTTCTTCTTCTTCTTTCTCTTCTTCTTCTTCTATCCATTTTACCTTAAGGATACAATGTGTAAAAAAAAAAAAAAAAAGGCAAAAATTGTCAAAATTTGAATACGAATTTTAGCATTTTAGACACTACAAATCTTTTTCGAATGGCTGCGTAGCTCAGTCGATAGAGTACTCGTACCTCTTGGCAGTGCAAAGGGCCTCGGATTCGATTCCCGGCTGGAGAATCCAAGATTATTTCCTATCTCTCCAGAGTCTGGAATTATGAGAGTGTAAATGTGTGTGAATTTAATAAAAAATAAATAAAATCTGCATTACTGTTATTCTGGCATCCAGAGTCTATACCAGGATACTGTATCCGATAATTTTATTTTTATATTCCTCTTTATTCTTTTTATACATTAATTAACTCAATACAATATACTTTTTTTTGCAGAATTTCTAAACTACAATAAATATAACTAGTAATCTAACCTATATAAAAACAGAACATAACAAAATAAAAGCAATAGATAGGGACAATATTTAATTGTTGATGTTTCCTAGGATTTGTTGTGGATTTATTTCTTCTGCCGCCTATTCTTCTTCTTCCACTTGTATTTAAACACTTGTATGTAAATTTAATGTAAAAAGATCCAAAGAACCAAAAACCCACTGTAAAATAACTTAACACCATTGCCGATAGGCAATAAGTTCCATAGGAGAGACCATTGGAATTAAAGGTGGGGTATAAATGGAACAAAAAATATCTACTTAATTTATATGAAGCTTATACACCTATTCAACAATTTAAACCATGTCATACATCGATTTAAGTGTTTGTGGTATAAAAGTGTAGTAAAGTGAATAAATTGTGCCTAATTTTAAGCGAAACACCATGCAAGAGTAAACCTCAAACACTAAATTAGGTGCAAGGGAGCTTATGCATTAAATCCTTTTAAACGGCATGAGGTTGGAAACGTATTACTTTGGTATTATCTCGTAATTATGTAGCTCTCTTTTCTTGCGTTTTTGTTTGTCCATATATTTTTATTTCAAATTGTTCTGCATGGTGATATAATGTACTTTAAACATGCCTGGTTAATTATCTGGCACTTTAAATGCGTATGTTAACGAAATATAGTTCAAAACCTTTGATTAATATATACATACTAATATTATTCATACAGTAAATTGTATGGATAGTAAGGCTAAACAAGTTATCAACTTCCGTTTATTTCTGTGAGGCGCCCTTTTTTGTTCTCACAGCTGATAAAAACCAAAACTAACGTGGAGAAATACAGCATGATTTGTTTACATCAAGTCCGGTTCTAAGGATAGATGGACGAGGTAGAAAAATGAGAGAGAGAGAGGGGGGGGGGAGAGAAGGGGGGGGGGGGGAGGAAAGAGAGTGAAAGAGAAAATCTTCCTAGACATTTATGAATGGGGTCCATTCGGGTTCAGCCCGCAAAAACAAAAATGTTACTTGACATAACTATGCAGTATTTTAATGAGCTCTACATGTTTTCTCTAGCAAGGTTTTATCTATTTCTTACGGTTTCCCATTGGTACAAAATTGTAACGAAAAGTAAATCAGAATGAAGAATGCTGCACAGGTTATTCGGAGAAAATATACGTTTCATTCATCAAGCTAATAAATAATATATCTCAAATTTAATTTATAACATAATTAAATGTTAAATAAGAAAATAAAAAAAAACTAACTCCATTTAAACAATCTTCTTGTTACATCCTTGACAGTTTCCAAGCTTAAATACATAATAAACTATCATGCTGAGCATAGACAGACACACAGGAGGGGAAAAAAAAAAAGAAAAGAAAAAAAAAACCACACACGTGCGCGCGGGCGCATATTTGGAATACCTTTTTTGGATTCTGGGAGCCAGAAAACATATATTTACGGTGAAAACCCAATATCGAAATTTTAGGTAGAATAAAACATTTCCTCTCTTTAGTAAAAGCAGCTGATAAACTATTAATGAAAGGGGGGAAGGGGAAGAAATTAAATTTGAGATAGTTTATTCACAGAAATCAGTTAAAACAGGGTTTAGATTTTTATATCACACTAAGACATGTTTCAAACCAACGAACGAGAGGAACAGAGCTACTAACATTGTTTTAGATATTTATAATAGCACCCTATTCTTTATGTGTTGGGGAAAATCAATTAGTTATAAGTGAGAGTAGTTAAGGCAATTAGACATTCCCTGACATAGCCAAACATTAATACATTAATTCAAAGTTCGGGTTGGTAGAACTCAGTGTATGTGTGTAGGCATGTAAGTGAACAGCATAACTCAAAAATGAAAAGTAGGTAGGTTAGCAAACTTGGTGTTTAAGTTCAGCATCTTTCAAGGATGCCACAGGACGATTTTCAAAAAAATCTCTCTACCCCAGATGGTACATGGAACATTAAAAAATTGTTTCCGAAACATGACTTTGACGATTTTGATTAAAAGACTGTATGTTTGAGATGTTTTATGACAAATTAATTGCATATCTTCAATTTTCTGGGAATGTCCTCAAAGGTTGTCTTCATTCTGGACGACTTTAGCATAACTAGTAAACTGTAAGACATAGACAAAAGCTTACTGTATAAAAATGTAGATCTCGTTAAAACACTCACTTTACTAACAATGCATTTCTTATTTTGTTATCTTTTATTTTATGCTTTTACTGTTTATTTTATTTTAATTACCTTATTTTTTCCATAGAGTGAACCATTTCGAGGTACCTATTCCTTCTTATACATATTTGAAACTTTCCAACACTGTTATAACAGTACCCACATTTCTCAATTATTTATTACCTTTTATTTGCATTCAGCCATGGCCTCACACAAATCAACATAAGATTCACTCAAAACTGTTTTCTGTACATAAACCTTCTCAATTAGGCTTTCTGGTAAGTTACTCCTCTCTCCTTGACAACGTGACGTCATCTCAAGGAGCTTCTAACTAATGGGATGAAGCTATACTAATGGAATGTGAAAGCCTTCAATCACATAGGGACCAACCAATAAAAGATTTGGCTGTCCTTAAACCTACTGTATTCCTATAACCCATATTCTCATATCTTGTACCTACCAGAAAATGAGCAATAATATAATTTCTATAAATGATTATCGCAATTAACGTGAAACAGATAGAAGAATAAGCTTTTTTAAGATTGTATTGCACAAGTGTGAGTAGAGAAAGTCGTATGAGTGCAGCATATCATATTTTTTAAAGTAATGCTGCAATTTAGAGTAAAACTGTTTCGAAGGTATAAAAAGCAAAGCTTTTTCTGCTATAATTAGGAGTTAATACAAAACACCTGATTGACAGATATTTCTGTGAATCTAACAACAGAAACACCTGAATTTTGATGTGAATATTTTGGAAAGTGCATCGTGTGCAGCATTTAATTAAGGCAATGAATTACACAGTGGCACATTTACATTTAAATAACCTTGCAAGCTAAAGTTTTGAAACACGGCACAAACATTGCTGTTGTGTGTAATACCTGGCACTAACAACAATAAAATGTCACTATAACAAGGTTCGGAGGGGAGACTTAGAACTTCGACCAATGAAATCTTTTATGCCTATGTCCCTGACGAAGCGCTTCCCGAGAAGGAGGGGTGAGGCGTAGAATACTAACGGAGGGAGATGGTTTCGCGATAACTTGCGGCTCGCATTTGGGAGGTCGTGGGTTTGATTCCCGCGGCCGATCTTTTTAACCCTTGAGATTTTTCGGGATTTTTCCCGATCAGCAGGCAAACGCAGGGAAGGATGATTACATCCCCCATATTTCTCGGCCCTCCATTTCACTTCATCTCCCTTTGAATCCGATTTTTCAAGGTCGGAAGTGTTGGCCATGGACGAGTTTGGTGCTGCTGTGTGGGGGCTTTCTGAATGTAACTGCTATTCTCAGTAGAAGGGATGACGTTGTAGTCGCCGGTGGCTGCTTGGCAAACCCTGGTGTTGAGATGAACAATCTCCAGCACACGCCAGGGACCCTCACGCTGGCTCGGGCCACTCGCAAACACGCATACAGATCGCTCTCACTTCATCCTCTCCTTCCATGATCTGGCATAATAGCCTCAACACTTGGCTCAGTGTGAAATATCCTCCGTAATCTCTAAAAGGATACTAGTTATGGCCGATGGAGGCGAGAACAGGATTCCTAACGACTACAGATGGGTCGAAGAGCTCCCACGATCCAGAGGACGAGGATTTACAAAAAGTAATGCACCTGCCATGCACGCCAATGCACACCAACAATTGGGAGGCCTAAAATGCCCAGGATGAAGGGTGAAATGAAATGAGAACTGAGGTGAAATTGGTGGATAGGAAATTCGGGGAATGGGATTTAATTTCCCTCTCATAATTCGCTTAGCGAGAAGGGGAAACCCCAACAAATTTCATGGATCTGAAAGGTCTGCCACGGGAATCGAACCAACGACTCCTGAATGCGGGACACAGACGCTACCACCTGACCTGAGCTCGGTAACAATAAAGTAATTCAATGTGAGTTTCTCAAATTTCACAGATACACTACCTAAGGGCATAAATATATCTTCTCTTTTTAAAAAATGATTTTAATGCAAACTAAATTAAATTTCAAGGGTTTAAATAATGTTAAAAACATCTGGCAAGTACGTAAGCACTGATACTCTCAAAGACATTTCTTTGTCTAACCGCCTTTCACTTCAGGATAGCTTCAAAAAGAAACGCTTGCAAGTACTTTCAATCAACAAAATTAATTTAATGGTAAAGTATTTAAATTGGAAAGGACTCCCTCAGGGCATTATTTCTGCTACGGAAGCATGAAATGAAATGGAAATTCTACATGTAAAGGAACTGACGTGAACAAATAACTTATATGGATGATAGAATATTATCGTCTAAAAAAGCTCGTAGATAAATCGTACATTTGAGCTTTTCTTTTCTTTTCTTTTTTTTTTTTTTTTTTTTTTTTTTTTTTTTTTTTTTTTTTTTTTTTCCATTTATTCTGATCTATTTTAAACGTAGTTATTGAGTTGGTGTAACAATGCCAGATTCATATCAGTTTCACCTATCGTAATATCATTTTCCTGGTTTAGGTTAGAAGTAATAATTTAACTGTTCATTCAGCTCTATTTTATTTATGGTGGAAACAACGTTAATATTGTGACAAAAAAGATAAAATCCCAGTCCAATTAATTTTTTTCTCACTTTATTCTCTTTCAAAATGTTTGCACAAATACACAGTTCTCTTTTACTGACGTTAACATAGTTTACACTCTTTCGTGATATTACAACTCACAACTGTTTTTTTCGTGTAACCTTGACTCACTCCTTTCTTTCTTCACTTTCTCTGTATCTCAAACAGCTGACTATGACGATACAGTCAACCTATATTCATTAAGTGCATCGCTATCTTCGCTTCGAAGCGACCACACACGCAGCTGACACACACAGATACCGCCCCACCCCCCCCCCCTCCCACACACACATACACAACACACTGAAACTAAAAATTGACTGACTCCTGTATGTAACTCACTCATTCTGCTTGTTGTTTCGCCTCCTATAGCGAGAAGGGCGTAACATGGAGCTTTTTTCGAACTTTACAAATACGCCGGCTGATGTATACTTCTCGAATAAACTAAAGAACTCCTTTTTGTTCTGCCGCTTTGGTTGTTGTCACGTGTTTGCTCGCGTGAGGCAGCCTGACCTTGAGCGTCTTTGGCACGTGCCGCGCCTGGTATGTGGAGTGGTAGGTTAACGCCGACCGTCCTTTGTTGTGTGCCGCAGCCGGCGTCACAATATTAAATGTGTCCTAAAAACAGGATGCGACTCCTAGCCTGATTCAGGACGATCAATATAGTTTACGAAAAAATATTTATTCAATGAGTATATTGTGTTCGATAACGTTCCACGAGAAGACCTGGCAATAACATCTGAGGCTCACATTTAGGAGATATGGTTTGACCTGGTATCTAGACAAATGTTGGAATGAATAGCACCATACACAGTCCTTCACTTCCTTTCATTTCAATTCCTTTTTCGTGCACATATATCCCGGAACGTGTATCGAGTATTCTAATCCTGGCGCCTGGCATAGACAGTGTCGGAACCTGTACATACGGATATGTGGGCTTATAGGAGAAGCTTTTCCAGTGTCTCAACCACAAGGACGGAGGAAGCTTTTAAGGCTCTCTGCTCGAACCTGTCAGTGTAAATGTTAGATACCTACATATCTGGGGCTCGGGACACTATGCTATATCAAGAAACGTTAAGGAACCCATTTAAACTGTGTTTTCCACCACTAGATTTGCTTGTCCCCTGAATGTGCTATCTCATCTCTGTTTCCTGCAGGTAACATAGGAGCAATAGGCAGTGCGGAAATGTTTATTCGTAGCCAACAAATATCCACATAATAAATTTTAGACCATTTAGGCGAACGCTGCAATGCTTTCCGATAACTTTTTCACTTCTGGAAGAAATTAAAATTTCTTCATACAAAAATATATTCTTTTGAATAGAGTTCGTTATTGTTACAAAACATAAAAACAAACTTTGCTACTGATGTTTTAACATCTATAAATCCACAACAATTTCTGAGATCCTGTTCTCTGCATTAGTCAAAAAAAAAATATATATATATATATATATATATTTGTATTACTGTTCCTATTTGAAATATAAATAGGCGTGATAGTAGCTGTGTGTTCATCAAAACACAATTACAAGAAAATATTTGATGTGTTGTACTCACATGACTTTCTCTACTCTTGTACTAATCATTCTTACAAACTCTTATTCCAATTATGTTATTCGAGTTAGTTGAGATAAAAATTTGCAGAAATTATCTTATTGCTTAATCCCTTATAGGTGCAAGGGAAATATGAGAATACAATAGGCTTAGAGCGATAGTATTTTTTGAAGTTTTGAGATTCCGTTCTCTTTGCACGGTTAACATATAAAAAAACCTGATGTGTTGCACTCACATAACTTTCTCTACTCTTGTACTAACCATTCTTACAAACTCTTATTCCTATATCTTCTTCGTGTTAGTTAAAATAAACATTTGTACAAATTATCTTATTGCTTATTTCCTTTCCAAGGGGAATGTTAGAATACAGCAGGCTTTCTGCGATTGTCAAATGCTTTAAAGCTTTGAGATTCTGTTGTCTTTGCACACTTAACATATAAAAAAATGAACAACGATGATCCATTTCACGAAAGTTCTAAGTTTTCCGAAACTCACACACATAACAAGGAATATCTCCGAAATGGTTCACCCAACAAGAAAATTTATTGAGACATAAATTGTGTATTTTAGCAAGATCTGCATTTTTTTTTTGTATATTACGATTTGGTCTATCTCTAACGGTTTACCAGTTATGCAAAAGTCGTCCAGAGTAAATACGACTACGGGGGCTATAGCCATAAAATTCAAGATATACATTTCATTTGTCATACAAATATCTCAACCATATGATATTTTAATCAAAATCGTTAAGAGCCATTTTCAAGAAAATCAAAATTTTCTAAAAATTTTTCATGTAAAGGGTAGTTTAGGGTGGGGCTATTTTCTTCAACTTCGTGTCGCATCCTTGGAAGACATTAAACTTAAATACCAACTTTGGTTTTCAACCGACTTTTCGTTTTTGAGTTATGCTGTCCACAGACTGACACGCAGACACACAGACACACACGGACCTTTTTCTAAAAATCCATTTTTTTGGATTCAGGAGGCCTCAAAACACATATTTCCGGTGAAATCTCGACATCGAATTTTTGGGTGGAATACAATACTTCCCCTATTTACCAGTGGAGAAAGTAAAAATGAATAACCATCTTCTAGTTGAAAGTTAAAGTATTCCAAACCTCACACAAATAACAAGGAATATCTCTAAATGGTTCACTTTACAAAAAAAAATTTTGGGCACAAATTGTGTGTTTTAACGAGATACACATTTTTGTATAGTAAGATTTGTTCTATCTCTTACAGTTTACGAGTTATTCAAAAGTAATAAAGAGTAAACAGAGCTACATAGTCTATAGCCAGAAAATTCAAAATATACATTCCATATGCCATAAAAATATCTCAAACATATGGCATTTTAATCAAAATCGGTAGAGCCATTTTCGAGAAAAACAAAATTTTGCGAAAAATGTTCCATGTAACGGGGTAGTTTAGGGTGTGGAAATTTTCCTCAAAATCTTCGTGCTGCATTCCTGAAGCATATTAAACTTAAATGGATTGAACCATTTCAGAGATATTCCTTGTTATTTGTGTGAGCTTTGGAATACCTAAACTTTCGCCAAATGGAAGATCGTTATTCGCTCTTTTATACCTATCTGAGCCGTACAAAAAGTACGGAATATCAAAGCTTTGAAAGATGTTACTATTGTTCAAAGCCTACTGTATTCTCATATTCCCCTTGCACCTACAAGGAAATAAGCAAACAAGATAAGTTCTACAGATGTTTATCCCAACCAACACGAAGAAGATATAGTGAGTGAGTGAGTGGTTAGGGTTTAAGGGCCCGTCGACAGCTAGGTCATTAGAGCCCACGAAGAAGATATAGGAATAAGAGTTTGTAAGAATGGTTAGTGTAAGAGTAGAGTAAGTCATGTGAGTGCTACATATCGCATGGTAATTGTTATTTATTTACGCCAACAAACTTATCTGCTGGTGTTTTTAAACACACAACGTGGTTCAAATCCTGGCTATGGCATTTAATTTTTCACTGCTGATTCCACCTCTTAAACACATCAGATTTTAAAATTATTTTGTTGCAATTCTGTTTCTGTTTTATGCATTCTGAATCCGTGTGGTCAACCTCACTGAAGGACAGATGCTTTTTATATTGTATATATAAAATATATATCTCAAATGGGAGGTCGTTATTCATTTTTTTTAAACCTCTTGGTCATGCAAAGAGAAACGGAATTTCAGACATATTGCGTCCACTCTTCAAAACATTTGACTGTCGCTGAAAGCCTATTATATTTCCCTTGCACCTACAAGAAAATTAACAATAAGATAATTTATACAAATGTTATCTCTATTAACATGAAGTAAATGGAGAAATAAGTGTTTGTAAGAATAGTTTGCGCAAAAGTAGAGGAAGTTATGTGAGTGCTACACATCACGTTTTATTTGTATCTTTTTATTTCATGTTAATGGAAATAAGCATTACATTATATTTTTCTTTAGGTACAAGAGAATAAAGGAGGCTAAGCGATAATTAAATACTTGAAAAGAGGTTCGCCTGCAGTGAAATGGCACTCTTTGCGTGATCCCACAAAAACCAATTGAATGCTGCGTTAATAATTATTATGAATGTAAATGCAATGGAAAATTAAAATCGATAACAGCTAAATCTCGGGAATGGTTAATCCCTCCCCCACCCAAAAAAAAACTAAATAAATTAATTAATTAATTAAGTTGTGTGTTTTAACGAGAAATACATGTTTTGTGGGACAGTTTTTTCCTATCTCGCATGTTTTATTAGTAATACAAAATTCGTTCAAAATGAAGATTTCAGAGGATATTCACGGAAAGCTTCTGTTTCTACATGTTTTATTATATATACCTATAAATATGTTAAACATGTGTTAAACTCTTTAGAGCCACCGAACCAAGTACCAGTTCATAGAACGGCGCTTCTGTTCATTTGTAGAATAAGACATGGGGTTAAATGCTATCTGTTCTGCTTGTGACGTCATAGCGAGTACTCTTCCAAAGTAACAGATTCCCTATTCACTTGTATGACAGATATTTCTGTGAATCTAATAACTGAAACAACTGAATTATGATGTGAATATTTTGTAAAATGCATTGTGTGGAACATTAGATTGAAGCAATGAATTACACTGTAGAGCGTTTACATTTAAATAACCTTGGAAGCTAAATTTTGAAATATAGCAAAAAGGTTGCTGATATATAGGGCTAGGAAGTTCATGCATTTGCATTTTTTTTTTCATAGGGGTTAAAAATCTACGCTTTTACATTATGTGCACGAATTATGGAATTTTCAGTTATTTGGACATGATTTTATGGTGCATCTAACTACATATTTTCTTGTTTTTTGATAAATGCATATTATTTCAATATTATAGCCCATATATTACATATTTTAATGACTGTTAAGCTTTTTTATTATTTTTTTCCATCTGGATTATATTTTTCATATTGGTAGTATTGCCCATGATGATGCAACTCGCGAGGTGACGAGAGCTAATGCTGAGTCATGCTGTCATGCAGTGAATCCCTTGCTTCCATTCTTTCATTATATGTATGTGCATAGAGAATAATCAGTGTGTTTATCTGAGAGGTCTATATCAACAAATATAAAGTGCAGGTCAAGGTTTTGAGCAGCATGATTATAGCAACGCTTGCCTGCCCACCAGCAGTTGCGTCGTGGTCTTCAAACCTAACAGTGTTGTGAACTGGTTCCCACCAAATTAAATTAGGCGTATAAAAGGTTAAAAAGTATGCCGAAAATAAAACCAACTTCGAGTACTACATTAATTAATTTACAGAAAGAGTTTTCGGATGATTTAATATCTGCAGATAACATGATACTGTTTTGTTGAGCGTGTGAGAAAAATGTAGGGAGTGAGAAAATATTTCAAATAGTTCAGCACATAAACACAGCAAAACATAAGGAGAATTTAATCAGAAAACTCCCAAACAAAGAACTTGTTCAAAAACAGTTAGTAGAGTGTTTAGGAAGTAGGTTTACTGAATTTTCCTATGACTTGTGCCAAGCATTTTTAGCTGCTGATATTCCTTTGTTCGAAATTATTAATCCGACATTTAAAAACTTTCTGGTCAAGTGCACTCGACAATATGTGCCTGGAGAAAGTAAACTGCGTAAGACTTATGTAGGGCATTATTACAATAACGTATTGCCAAATATACAAAATGAATTAGGGGATCAGTTTGTGTGGTTGTTCTGTTTATGAAATCCCTGATTCTGGGCGCCGTTCTATTGCTAATATAATCGTGGGTGCTTTAAATAATGAACAAAAGACTACACTTTATCTTCTTAATGTGTGCGAATTGTGACCATATAACTGCGACCCAGTTTGTGATGGACTCTTTGAAATTACTATGGCCATGTGGAATCAAATACGATCGGTTACTTTTATTTGTTATTGATGCAGGTCCTTATATGGTAAAACCAGGACAAAATCGGAAAGGTATTTTTTCTAACTTATTTCATCTAACTTGTTTGGCACACGCTCTTCATCGCATTTCTGAGACAATACGTGATTATTTCCCATTGGTAGATAGATTTGTGTCCAGTACAAAGAGAATTTTTGTTAAATTTCCTAAAAGAGTTAAGTTGTTTAGATCAACAGCACCTAATATCCGACTTCCTCCTGCGCCAGTGTTAACTCGATGGGGAACATGGGTCGATGCAGTTTTATATTATGCTGAGCACATAGAAATGGTCAAAGAGGTTGTTAATTCATTGGACTCGAAAGATGCTTCATCAATAGAAACTGTGCAAAATATTCTGTCAGGCACTGGGTTAAAAGAGGATCTTAGTTTCATATCGCCCCATTTTGCTTTCTTACCAACAGCCTTAATGGCATTGGAAGCTGTGGGATCTCCTTTGCATGAAGCACTTTGGAAACTCAATACATGATCTAAGTTCGTTTCCTGGAAGCATAGGACAAAAAGTGAAAGAGAAAGTGAATTATGTAATTTCAAAAAAGTCTGGTTATAAACAGATGTGCGATATTCGAGACATCCTCGAAAGAAAACCATCTGTCACACTAGGAGACTTGACTCTCTCTATGAAGCAGTTAACATCATTTAAATATGCCCTGATAACATCTTGTGACGTGGAGAGAAGTTTTTCACGTTACAAAAGTGTTTTGCGAGACAACAGACGATGTTTTACAGTTGAAAATTTGTGCAGAGTGTTGGTTGTGAACTGCAAATTATGTTTTAATTCAATAGTGCATATTTCTTGGCATATTTTCAAGTTTTTAAGAGCATATTTGCATGCATATTTCAGTGTTTTTAGGGCATGATCTTCCCAGCCCTACTGATATATGTAATACCTGTAGGTTTAAGCGATGGTCAAGTCCAAATCGCTGTGTGGTCGCTTTGATATTCTTTGTATGACCACGATGAAAACCAAACGAATTACTTATTTTCCACGACAGCAATTTTCAACTGGAATTCTTATAATTTGTCGTATTAATTCCTTTTGAAAGGATAATTATTATTTGTTCTGGTTTTTGTGGTAAGATATTTATTTTTTTAGTGGTAGTTCTAATTAATATCTTGGTTTTGTCGCTTTCTGACTCCATGTTACCACTGCTAACACAGCCGACTCCCGTGAAATGTCCTTCCTGCAGGCGATGGCAGGGAAAAACTATTATTATATTATATATAATGACAAGATTTAATCGTTATGTATTTATATGTATCATTTGACTTTTTATGTTCCTTTGTCTGAATTCCAATAATATATAGCGCTCTAGAATTACAGATTAACTGGAAAAATTAAATTTTTCTTTTGTTATGTAGATTTCTGTTACACTATATTTCTTTTCAACTTTTCGAATCATTGTCATTTTTCCTTAACGTATGATTATTGCTTTCCAAGGTCTTTATATTTTTCATTGTCTTATGCCAGGTTACAAAGAAAAATTGTCCCAAGTGTAAGTATTTGAAAATCCAAACCAATAAAAACGATCAGTGCTATAAATAACATTGGGCACTATTTTGTGCTTCCACCAGGTCTACGTCTTTTTTTTTTTTTTTTTTTTTTTTTTTTTTTTTTTTTTTTGAGTAAGATTTTGTCTATCTCTTACAGTTAACCATTCATAATGAGGAAGAATTCTGAAGCTATTCAAAGGAAATTCAAGATATACATTTTATTTCTTACATAATGTGTTAAGCATATAGTATTTTAATAAAAATAGAGCTATTTTTGAGATAACCGAAAATAACTAAAATTCTCTACACAAGGATTAGTTGAGTTGGGGGACTTCTTTGTAAATTTTTGTATAGTATGTTTGGAAGGTATCAAATTTAAATAGTAAATTTGGTATTCTACGAAGAATGTGTCTTTTAGTTGGGCTGTTTACAGATCGAGATGAACACAAATATCTTTCTCTATAAATTGTTATTATTATTATTTATTATTATTATTATTATTATTATTATTATTATTATTATTATTATTATTATTATTATTATTATTATTATTATTATTATTATTATTATTATTATTATTATTATTATTATTATTATTATTATTATTATTATTATTATTATTATTATTATTATTATTATTATTATTATTATTATTATTATTATTATTATTATTATTATTATTATTATTATTATTATTATTATTATTATTATTATTATTATTATTATTTCTTGTACTTTTGGAGTTTCAAAAATAAATTTCCGGTGAATACTTCCTTTACTTACTCTAACCAGAGCGTTTAGAAGGAGAAGTGTGATCACTGCTGTAGTTCATGTGTTCCGCCGCATAGATGGCAGCGCAACTGCTAGTGCGGTACAATGCTAATACAAACACTAGCGTTTAGCAGGAAATTCACCTGGAAAAGTAACAAAGGAGAAGAATAGTGTCGTTTAACAATAACTAATTCACACATGCACATTCTGGCATAGAAATGCAAGACAATAATGTTAGCACTAGAATGCAAAATGGCATTAAAGGAATAAAGTAAAATGTAATTTCCTGTGAATGAAAAGTTAACTTTGCTGCAAGAATAGTACAAGCTACTTGTACTTTGTTCTACAGATAAGAATGTACTCACCAATGTTGAAATCAGCTGTTAGTAACCTTCGACAATTTCCGAGATGATTTTGCAGCCCTTGATGATTGTAATTCCTTTATTTCCTTGGTGCGGAAAAAGTAGCGACACTTCATGTAATGCAGAATTAATTTGGGGACAAGATCCAGTAAATGTTCCTTACACCACCCAATTCCAGAAGGAACACGAATTTGGTTAACACTGTCACAACAATAAAAAAATATATCGCCCCACAAGTTACTTTAATTTGAAAGTTTCTCTGCTAAAACCCTCTCTATTTGCGAAAGAACGCTATATACAGATTTAGAGGGGTAAGTAAGGCATAAATTGTCTGTACCAGTTTTGTGATCTTTAATTGTAGTTAAAAGTGATACGGAGGGGAAATTTGCACACCTGCCATGCAGTAAATTAACACATGCTTTGAAAAATTGTGTACTATATACCCACTCAAGTGATATACCAGGCATTCTTTAGCCATATCCTTCTGAATAATTTCAGGCACATTGTTTTCCCATTCTGGTATATCAGGTTCCTCAATCTCAATTTCGTCCTTAATTTTGCTCTCTATATTTCTTGTAATTCCACTATTATGGCTCAATAACTTCATTTGGTTAACGAATGATGTTAAAGGCAGCTCTTGCCTATACTCACACTTGCCTTCAGATGATATTGCTAATTTATTTGGAACATAATTGACTGTAACATATGCAACTGGAGAAAATCCACTGTAGATGGATGATGGTCGGAATATATCTCATTATATCTCATACCTTTCCTTTTAGTTGCCTTTGATCTTTTCAAAATTGTATCAACGACAATTTTTTTTGTTTTTCAGTTGGGTATTTTGTTCCATCAGATTCATCGATATTGCTACTACTTCCATTTACTTTCCTTTCAAGTACTTGAATCTTTGCATTGGCTACTTTCAATTGGCATTTTAGTCTAATTATATTACGCTGTTGTTGTTTTAACCTTTTCTTTAGTAAGCCTACTTTATTACTAACATGTCTACTGGTATCCCCTGCGAGGGGAACATTAAATGTCGTATTTTGAAGGCCTTCTGCCTGATTCCCACTGTCTTCTAAATTGGTATTTCTTCCAACCCTTTTTGATGGTCGCTGTGAAGGAGGTTTACGGTAGTCTATTGGTCGTGATAAGTTTTTAGGAAGATTAGGAAAACGATGTGGAACTGCATGAGGCATTAACTTCCATCTTTGCCTTGCAATCTCAATATTTTCTCCATTAACTATAAATTTGTGTACCTTTATCAAAAGTTCTTATGAAAAATGTGAATCTCACACGTAAATATTAGAAGAAAGCCACTTGTCCTTTCTTGGTATGGCCCTCTCCCATTTAGAAAAACAGTAGTTTATCTTTTGGAGATGTAGAGAAATGTTTACCCTTAGATTTGTCATATCCAGATCTACAACCAGGCACGAAACACATAGGCATGTCGATTATTTCTATAAATTCACAGTTTCATAAAAATTAACCACAATTCATCGCACTGTAACAAACAGAGCAACCATACACAACAACACTCAAATGCAATACCCAGCGAAAAGCGCTGTAAATAGCCACACTAACGCCTTTGCTGCCACCTGACGGAGGCGCCAGGTAGCTCTTGTATAATCATATGGAACAGCAGTGGAGTGATCACATTTTCTCTTTCTATTCGCTCTGCTCTAACTATACAGCAAAGAAAGAAAAAATTCTAGTAATTGTAAGATTAAAGCATAAACTTCTACACTGTTAAGGTTCGTAGTAGCTTGGAACGTCAGTTCACCCAAAATAACTGTCTTCATATATTTTTAAAGCCAAGCATTTAGCTCCAAATGCAAGGAGCTATAAGGGAAGAAATGCTGGCAACGAATAACTGGACGGTAAATGCCACGGGCCACATTTCGCAGCCTGTTTAATTATTCGGCCTCCTTACCACCAAAACCCTTATACTGGGGCTATTCAGCGGAGAGCTGTATAGGTCAACTAGCACCAACCTTTAAGAACATTTTAACTGAAGCAAAGCCAAAAGAAATTCAGAATTCTGCTCTCTCTGAATCCCAATGTTCGACCCAAAAATAAAAAATCTTATGTGTTGCACTCGCATGACTTTCTCTACTCTTGTACTAACCATTCTTACAGACTCTTATTCCTATATCTTCTTCATGTTAGTTAAGATAAACATTTGTACAAATTATCTTATTGCTTATTTCCTTGTAGGTGCAAGGGGAACATTAGAATACAGTAGGCTTTGAGCGACAGTCAAATCTTTTAAAGCTTTGAGATCCCGTTCTCTTTGCACATTTAACATATAAAAAAATGAACAACGAGGTTCCATTTCACGAAAGTTTTAAGTTTTCTGAAATTCACACAAATAACAAGGAATATCTCCGAAATGGTTCACCCAACAAGAAAATTTATTCAGACATAAATTGTGCATTTTAGCAAGCTCTACATTTTTTTTAATGATTTATTGATTGATCAGCGCATGTGCACTCTACAAACCATTGTTGAAATACACATAACAATAAATAAAATATAATAGGTAACATTGAAATGAGGTAAACCCCATTGGGCCCCTCACTGACAATATTAGTTGAAATTAAATCAGATCTTGCTGTGATAACTGGTCCAGTGGTAGACGACTCTATCTACATTTTATATAGTATGATTTGGTCTATCTCTAACGGTTTACCGGTTATGCAAAAGTCATCCAGAGAAAATACGACTACAGCGGCTATAGTCAGAAAATTCAAAATAAACATTTCATTTGTCATAAAAATATCTCAAATATATGGCATTTTAATCAAAATCGTTAGTCATTTTCAAGAAAATCAAAATTTTCGAAAAATTTTCCATGAAAAGGGTAGTTTAGGGAGGGGCTGTTTTCTTCAAAATCTTCGTGTCGCATCCTTGAACGACATTAAACTTGAATACAAAATTTAGTTTTCAACCGACTTTTCGTTTTTGAGTTATGCTGTCCACACTGACACACTAAGACAGACAGACACACACACATACACACACACACACACACACACACACACACACACACACACACACACACACACACTATTTCTAAAATGCTTTGTTTTGGATTCAGGGGGTCTCAAAACGTATATTTCCGGAGAAATCTCGACATCGAATTTTTGGGTGGAATACTATATTTCACCTATGTACTTACCAGTAGAGAAAGTAAAAATGAAGAATAAATTAGTTATCTAGGAATTCCTTATAGTTTTATCTTTGTGGACCTTCACCCCCTTTCCTTTATGTGGCAGCTTGCACCATATGACCGTAAGCGCATCTGTTTACGGAGCCAACGTCCTGACTTCAGCATAGTATCTTCATTGCAGGGAATATTTGGGTGCGAAAGTATATCTTTCTTCTCTTTATCTAGATCCTTACATAAGTACAGATGTTCATCTTGTGTTAGTGAAGTTTTCTTGCTATATTGAAATGCTGAATGAAGGTTTCCCATCGAACTCTTATCACTCCACAACCATGTAGTGTTTTCTGTGCATATACCATATCATTAGGAGAATCATGAGGTAGCCCAATTATTTTTTTAACAGTTGTTCGAATTAATTTATCCATCTGTTCGAGGAATGAGGTTGGTATCTTATCCATTGCTGTACTTAGAAGAGAATATATTAAGCCTTGCCATACATACTGGCTAATGATGTTTAATTTCTAATCTGCCTTAAGCAAGTTTGATACTGATAGCGAATTAATTACATTAATTACATTTTTAATTATTTTTATCTATTTAAGTGTATTTTAACAGAGGTATTTAATCGTTTCTCCTTCCTTTACAGTTAGTTGTACGAATAATTCAGTAAATTGAGATATTAGATGATTCATTTAATTTTGCTGCATTGATGTTGTATTCACATATCTTTCTCTACTCAATATTTTACACGCTCTCCTCACAGAAGCTTGTTTTATCTGTTTACTTTCTCTAGTACATATAGTAAGCGGGGAAAGTATTTATGTCGCTCAAAAATTCAATATCGATATTTCACCAAAAATAAATGTTTGAGACTCCCTGAATCCAAAATAATCATTTTTAGAAAAAGGTGTGTGTGTGTGTGTGTGTGTGTGTGTGTGTGTGTGTGTGTGTGTGTGTGTGTGTGTGTGTGTGTGTGTATGTATGTCTACCAATCTATCACTCTTATGTGTCTGTGAACAGCACAAATGAACAGCGAAAGGTCAGTTAAATACCAAGTACATAGTATTCAGGTGTAGCATCTTCCAAGGAGGCGACACAATTTTAAAGGAAATTTCCCCACCCCAGACTCCCTTTACATGGAACATTTTTCGAAAAATTTTGATTCCATCAAAATGGCTCGATTTTTTATTAAGATACCATATCATAAGATATATTTATTGCAATTGAAATCTTGAATGTTGAACTATGGGAGAAATTCCTCAGAAGAACACTCCATTCTGGAGGACTTTTGCATTATTTGTAAAACGTAAGAAATAGACAAAATCTTGCTGCACAAAAAAATGTAATCGTCATTGAAACACAATTTATATCAAGTACGTTTTTATAGAGTGAGCCATTTCAGATACTTCCTTGCCATTTATCTGAATGTTGCAATGCTTATACTTTTCTCAAATAGAAATGGTTATTTATATGTTTATCCCTTGGTCATCCGAAGAGAATGTAATTTTAAAGACACCATAGATAGAGCGATCAGCTTTAAAAGATTGACTATCGCTCAAAGCCTACTCTATTCCCACATTCCCCTTACAACTACAAGAAAATTAGAAATAAGACAATTTTTAGAAATATGTATCTCAATTAACATGAAGTAAATAGAGGAGCAAGCGTTTGGACGAACAGTTTGTGTAAGAGTAGAGAAAGTCTTGTCAGTGGAGAACATCAGGTATTTCGGGATAAGTTTCCGTTAAAAATGTAGACATTTTGTATTAGGTATAAGGTTACAATAGTTAAAGCGATAGTCAGATTTTTATAAACCGTGTTGCTATGTATGGGCTTTGAAAGCCTCTTCGCATGACCAGGAGAAAAAGGCGTAGCGATTTGTCACCAGTAAAGGGTGAAGTATTTGAAAATTCAAACTAACAACATAGATATTCCTTATATACCATTGCCTTGGGTGTGAATACAAAAGCCCCTCCAGCTCCAGCTTGTGGTCCAGTCCAGTCCACTTAAAGCTTGAAACACAATATACTGTGTGCCGGCCGCAGCGCATACTAAAGGACTATCGGGGCCGGGCTTCCCCACCCCACCGCCGGTACGCGCACCAAAAACGCTCAAGGTCAGACTGGCTCGCGCGACTGTTGTGAACGCGTGACAACAAGTAGAGCAGCGGAACCTAAAGGGGTTTTCCAGATCATTGCAAAAGTGTCCGGCGACCGGCGTGTTTGTAGAAGTTCTAGAAAGGACCATATTGCGTCATCTCCTCTATATAAGGTGGTGAAGCAGCGAGCACAGTAAGAGAGGAGACAGGAGTCAGTCAGCTCATACCTGTAGTTTGAGCTGCATGTGTCGTCGCGTCGTGGAGGCAAATAGCGAAACGGTTATGAATGTTGAGTGATATTACCGTGAGACTTAGTGTTTGAGAGACGAGGAAGTGAAGAAATACATCAAGGAGTGAGTCGAGGCTACTAGAAGAAAACAGTTGTGAGTTGTAATTTCACGAGACTATAATGTGTTGTGCAAAGTTTTGGAGGAGAATAAAGTGAGAAAGAAAGTAACTGGACCACCTTCAACACCATTACCACCACCACCACCGCCGCCACCACCACAGCTACCGCCACAGTTACCGCCACCCTCACAGCCACCGCCACCCTCACCACCGCCACAGCCACCACCACCACGACCACCACCAGCACCACCACTACCTCCACTACCACCACCAGCACCATCACCAACACCGCCACCATCACCACTATTACTACTACCACCATAATGCCACCACCATAACGCCACCACCACCGCCGCCACCGCCGCCGACGCCACCACCACCACTACCATCACCACACCTCTTGGTTTAGACACCTTTGTGCCGTCCTCATAATAATCCTTCCATCTTCTCTATGGTCTGCCTATATCTCTTTTACTAGACGGTTTATAATTATGGATTTCGCCTAAATTATATAATAATTTAAATCTGTATTGTATTGTATCTTAATTTATGTACTTTACTTTGATGTTTCTCTAATTTCTCATATTTGATTGTGTTGTCCAATAAACTATAAACTATACCATTTTGTTTTTCTTGAACATCTCATCTCTGCTACTTGTATTTTATTCTTAACCTTTCTAATCGTATATCCTCGTCTCACGCCCAAATATTAATATATTTTTAGCCATTGTTTTATAAAATTTTGTTCCAGTGTACCATTTTGTTTTATTTTTTAACGTTTTCTGATCCTCCCATACATTATAACTAGGAGTTATTTCCGGGCTGTTATGTGGTGGTCTGCTAGAGTTTGAGTACCCAGACGTTTCGTCCACAGCTGCAGCGAACATCTTCAGTGGCGCTATTCCTCCACGCAAACCAAGGTTTTATGTTGAATTCAAGCGCTCGTCAATTAAAATGCTTAAGTATATCAAACAAAACGTGACGAGAAGGGGAACGAACACTAAGCTGCCAATATTTTAAATATTTTTGAAAATTAACGTAATGGTGCTTTTATCTGCGAGAGTATGTATCAATTATTGTTGATCGATACCATGAACCAGATCAGAAATGTACAGATGGCGTTATCTTTCAGGTGCATTTGGAACATTTTGTAGACATTTTAGGAAATAATCCTTAAAATGTACATTTTTAGCAGACATCTCATAGAAACTAATCTTAAATTGCTACAGACTCGAACAAATTACATTTTACATTCGCTTAGCATTTATTAATATTCCTAATTTAACACCTTCACTTGTTCTTTCGCATTTCAATAATGACAACATAACCGATAGAATGTCATTTCATGGTATACATATATCATGTTGCAGGCCCACTGGCAGTGGTAGGCCTTTATCGATAGATATTGAGATAAGGTGTTTTCTAACAGAAATGTTTACTTTTAATTTTACCTTTTGTATCTATAGTTTTGATTTGGGCGAATGTCGATGGTCCTGAAGTGTTATAAGATGTTTCAATTCATCATATTAATTTTATTAATTCCCTAGGGCGTCTCCTCTATGCAGAGGCTACCCTCATCGTCAATCTAATGTGATACGCTCTCATTATTTTCCCTATCTACTATCGCTTATTTTGATTCAAAAGGTTAAAGAGTAGACCACAGTAACTTTAGTACGGATATATTGCTGCTAACATCCCTGAAGCGGCAATAGGTTCACAGGCAGACAGGCCAGAGGGGCGCAGAAATCCCTAAAAGTGATGAGATTTCTTCACTCGGGACAAGCCCCGCCGGGTGGTCACCAATACTTCGGAACTGGTGCCAAGTACCACACCCGAGAGGACAGCGAGCACACAGCGTCATCCAGCGCCGAGAAAGCATACACAGCGCGAAAGCATCCGCACCATATGCCCGGCATCTCCATACAGCACTCGCCTGAAAGCACACCTGGAAGATGATAAGGAAATGGAATGAAGGGCAATGCTGGAAAGGAAAGTATGGTATGAAAATAAGCACATAGGATTCGCCTAAGTGACATGGGAAACCACGAAATACCGAAGTCAAGAGTGCGCGGTCGATGAGGATGGAAGCCGCCACTTCACAATGCAAAGGATAGACGTTTCCTTAGGGATTTTAACTCAAGCCTCCACATATACAGAACGTATCTGGTATATTGCAATGAGATCGGGACATTGTGGGTGTTCATTAGCACACGCTACAGCCTTATCCGGGTCAAGGCCCACCGCCCAGCCGTTGCGTCTACCATCTCCGCCCACTACAGGCGTCATGAGTGGGGTGGTACGTGGTCAGCGCTCCGACCCCTCCCGGCCGGTTATACGGTGTCGGGGAATAAAGACGCTTACGCCATCTGTTGGTGTTGTGTTAAGACTGTAGATTGTGGTGCGCTCTGCAGTGGATATATAACACTATTTTAGCTACTTGGCTTTGGTAATCCAGGAAACAAAGTTCTGTAAATGGACGTTTGGGTAATGTGTGTGAATAGAAGTTCTACTGCGTCGACCTGGGGCCGCTACTTCTTTATTCAAGTAGTCCCTCAATTGATCCCTCAGGCACCTAATGAGGCTGAGTGTACCCCGGACCAGAGCTCCCAGCGAGGAAAAATACCGGTATTGGGGATCGAACCCGGGTCCCCCACGCCTAAGGTAGACGCGCTACCACTGCGCTACTGGAGCGGTCAGCACACACAATAAACATAACTGAAAATATTGCAGTACAACGAACTTGTATACGCTTACTGAAGGGGCACTGTAGCTTACCACACACGCACACTGGTATACATAGACATACACACAAACATACACACGGACATTTTGTAAACTGTGTTTTTCTTTACCTGATTACCCTTCCCTTATGTAGCACTTACGAGCCAGTGCCTAGGGTCAGACGCCTATCGGGGAACACAGGAGCCTATGGACCAGAAAGAGTGAAGACCAGATAACGGGTGGTCAGCCAAGTACCAGGTATGAGAGTGAGAAAGAGGATGATATGAAATGCAGGCAAATCGATATTTGGAAAGGTGATAATGGAGCAAATGTTAGAATGAGTGGAGGGGGAAACCAGAGAACCCGGAGAAAACCCACCCTGACGCCGCTTCGTCCACTACGAATACCACATGCGGGTCCCTGGGATCTAACCCTTATAGGTGGTAGGTGAACGCTCTAACGCTCGGCCACCGCGCCGCCCATTTTTCTAACCACTTGTTTTATTTAGAGCGTCTCAAAATGGTGAAATCTATAATCGATTTTTTTTTTTTTTTTTTTTTGGTGGAATAAATAATCTTGCTACTATACGCAGAAAGAAAGTAATAAAAACGGCGCATTAAAAATGCGTTTAAACTATTTAAGATTTAATGAGATACACTAAAATGCTAATTTGTGATGAGGAACTGAAAACCCCGTTATTCAGCAAGAGCAAAATACTCGTACATTACAACAGCAGCCATTTGGAATAAAAGTCTATAAAGACATTAACAGCGTTGCGGCACTGCTTTGGATCCTATTATGGCTGTAATCCGCTTCTAATGGTAATAAATCTTAAATAAAAAACTGTTCATTTATTTTCTGCAGTCGTTTCATTGTATTATTTCCTTTAGATAATAAAGTATCAAAGCCACTGCCCTCGTTTCAGAAATATTCAATTGCAAGTTCGAGTCTAAAGCTTTCGTACCTCTTTGAATCAAATTGAAATATTTCTGCGATATTGTTCAAGCTTACAGTACAATTTCAACTGCATACCTGTAGTGGTTCACCTAAAAACTAAAAATTGTTGGGAGGTTCTCGATGTAATCTGCCTTAATTTTGTATCCATACCAACCAAATTTGAGATGTGTTGATAAACAGTGTTCAAATTCTTATATACAGAAATTCAATTATACTCGCATTCATGCAGTGACTTGCCTAAAATCCGAAAATTTGTATGGAGCTGTTTGTCTAATTTAATCCTTTATTTTGTCTTAATCTTAACTAAATTTTAAAATAGTTATTTTTATTCAAACTCCAATGCATAAAATT
Organism: Tenodera sinensis; assembly: GCA_030765045.1. Classification (NCBI taxonomy): domain Eukaryota; kingdom Metazoa; phylum Arthropoda; class Insecta; order Mantodea; family Mantidae; genus Tenodera; species Tenodera sinensis. The sequence continues at coordinate 141,883,321 of CM060961.1, read as the reverse complement.
TAAGCTAATGCTTTCAGTCACTATTTGTTTCATGGGTACTGTGGATGTTCGGATAGAGAAAAGCTACGCTGATATGTACTTAGTAGTAGCTTATGCGTCTAAAACTGTTGTTGCCACTCTAACGGGTGGATGAAAACCGGGTTAGACGACAAAGACGTTCAGTGTTGCGAAAAATAACGTCACGTTTTCTCCAAGTAAGCGTCCTCACTTCGCGCGTGAACATTTACTTCTTAGAACACCAACGTCACAGAAAACTAACAAAACAAGAGAAAAAACAGGGAAGATGCACGTGGAGTTAACAACTCTCTGTCATTTGTGATCTGTTTGATTTCATTGGTGCAAAGTGATACTTCAGCGACTTCCGAGAACAAATATGAATGTTTTGTGTGTTACCTAAGAGGCTTCTGATGACCAAAGGTAAAGTGCATGTTTACCAATAGAGTAGTTATATTTAACCAACTATCCCTTTCTGAGTCTGCTGTTCACAGACAAACAGATACTCTCGGACAGACAGACACAAACACATACCACTTAGTCGGTGCACCAGGCTCATGATCCCTGGTAGGATGGCAACGAATGAGTAAATCAGTAAACAATTCTTGGTACACAACAATATCTGAAATTGGGCTGATGCTCCGGGTAATATAAATGCAACCACAACCACAAGTCCAGCTTCAGATATTGCCGTACATCTCGAATTGTTTACTGAGTACTCACTCGTTGCATTCCTACGAGGGCCCATGAGTTGGTGGGCAGGTTGTGTACACGGATTTTATTCTAAAAATGCGTTCTGGGGGTTTCAGAAGGACTCAAACAGCCTCAAAACATGTATCCCAGATGAAACCTCGACAACGAATTTTTGGATGTTATGCAATACTTCCTCTACTTACTGCCTCGTATGTAGTAGAGAAAGTAAAAACTGTACTACTATAGACTACAGATTTCGAGAAGCACCGTCATTATTTCAGAATACAGTATCATTATTGTATAGGTAAACAATTATAATTCCCTTACCTCATCTAATGCTAAAATTATCAAATATCACACCACCATTCATTACAATCGAGGAGCATAGCTTAGGATACAGAATATTAATACTAAGTCTAATGTTATAGGCCAATGCTTCCCGACACTTTTATCAATAATGTAATATTTAAAATCACACCATTGACCTAATTTTACGTCACAAGAAGCGTGGCTTTAGAGGACAACTAGAAGAAAATAGCCAGGGGAAAATAGCATTTCAAAACTTCTTTTTTGTTCAGACACCCAATTCTTTCAGCGCTGCCGCCTCTACTTATCTCAGTTTATATTTCCAACTGCCCAACACTGACGATCCAATAATTTTGAGCCATAGCCTTTGCGCCCTGGCTCTTAACTTGCTGCTGAAAGGAAAGCTATGAACCTTCCAAATCGAAGTCGAAACAAAAAACGCAACCAACGCACTCAGAATGTGAAGTGCGACCAAATATGAAATCCGAAAAGTCCAAACCTGTAACAAACATTATTGTGATGTACATGAAATGCTGAGCCGTTATTTGCCAGTTAGTGTTGGACAAAGGAGATCTTTTACATAGAGGATTCCACGAATGAAGTTAGACGATAGACTTGTATAATTAAAAATATCTTTAAACAAGTTTACTCCCTCCATGGCACCACAATCCGACGCCGGGCCAAGGCCTACCACAGAGCCGCTGCGTCACCCACCTCTGTCCACAACGTGCGTCATGAGTGGGGTGTATTACTGGGTGCAGTATACGTGGTTGGAGCCCTGAGTTCCTTTGGTTCCAATACGTCCATATGGCGCTCTCATCTCGTCGCTTCCTCCCAGTGGTCTGACATAATTGCCCTAAGTGCGCAGTGTGGAATCCCCTCCGCTTGTAGCCCAACCCATTCCAGTCCCTCTGAATGGTGGGCCCTAATGACCTAGTTGTCGACGGGCCCTTAAACCCAAATCACTCACTCACTCACTCACTCACTCACTCACTCACTCACTCACTCACTCACTCACTCACTCACTCACTCACTCACCTCTGAAGGGTGAGTGCGCTTTTTGCAATTCGGAGCCGCTACTCCCTTCAGGGACCTCGCGAGGTTTAGTGCACCCCGGTTCAAGTCTTCCATTGGGAGGAAATCCCCACGCCGCCGGTGTCGAGAATCGAACCTGAGCCTCCCTCATCTAACAGACTTAGGTAGTATTATTTTGGGATCCCTACCTATAGGACGCAAAATAATATTAAACGACGAAACCATTGAACGTAGGTTTAAATTCTTAGGCTGTCATGTGTCATTTTTGGAATAAATTGCTGTAAATCATGAACTGATGACGTTTAACAACGGATATGGTACAACAGATAGAACAATGGAGGCAAAAGTAAGAATAAAATTCTACAAAACCAGAGATATAACCAGATTTCTTAATGGTAGCGAATTAAAGGCATTAAAAGACAAGAATTGAGTTGAATACAAGCATCAAGAAATGGTATTCATAAGATTACAGCCAGGAGCTAGCAGAGAAACTGAATAAGAAATGATGATTTAAGACAGCAATTAAATACCGGGAGTTTGCAGAGAGAAAAAGAATAAAACCCGAAGCCAATGCGGAGATTAAGCACAAAGCAAATTTCCCAAGAAAATTATGAAATTAAAAAAAAAGCAGGAAGAAATATGGTAGACCTAAACAAACGATAAGAGCATCAATTTTAAAAAGCTGTGCGAATCGAAAGATCCGTTTAAAGAGCAAGCAAAGGAAGAAGAAAAGTATAGGCTTAATATTTTTAGATATTTTCTAATATATGCTGCTTTTTGCTTTCTTTATTACTTACAGTAAGCAGAAGATGTATCGTGTCCTATCCAAAAATTCGATACCGGTATTTCACCGGAAATGCATTTTTGGAGCCTCCTAAACTCTCAAAAACTTTATTAGCTAAAGGTGTATATGCATGTGTGTATGTTGCATGTACGTCTGTATGTGTATATATGTATGTTGTATGCATGTGTGTATGGGTATATGTGTGTATGCATGTTTTTTAACGGCATGCTTCATTCGATAGAATTACTGCATGTCTTTTTACCACATTATATACAGTTTACAAATAGTTTTTACAATATATGTTCACAGTGATGATGTTCTAATAGAAGATTTGCTATAATCTGATTATTCCTAAATACTATTCTAACTTTTCTTGCTTAGTTTCCGATATATAGCATAAGGATAACTGAGTAAGGTAAGTTGAAATTGCTATGCTTTAGTTACTCTATATCCATGAAGTTGATGGATTTCACGAGCCTGATGTATTGAGAATGTGTGTTTATGAGTATTCCTTTAGCTACGGGCCAGGCGCCTACCCTACTTCGTATTTTTCTAATCATGTCATTTCTTTACTGGTTCACAAGTTGTGTATGTGTGTACATGTGTGTGTGCGTGTGTGTACGAAAAGTCGGCTATATATCTAGCGTTTTTTGCAAATAGCCAGTGAGTCTCTTTATTCCAAATGACTTTTGTACTATTATTTCACTCCAACATGACTTTGTTGAAATCAACCAATCATGTGCATAACAATTTCAGATTTCAATCAATGACAGCCTACGTTCACGAAAAATTTATCAAATTTAATTATCACCTTCTTTGAATTTTAATCATCACCTCCTCTGCTTTTATGTTAAGATGAGGTTAGAGAATAGCTGCACTGTCCTACAGATGCGCAACAGCTTACGTAATTTAACGCAACAGAGCTGCTAGGTTCAAGTATCAAAAATGGCTGACTCTCACTTCGTTGAAGCATCTGATGCTGAAATAGATGAAATATTCCAACAGGGAAACCTCAAAATACAGAATACAGCAAGAAATATGTTCAGAATCAGTTTCAAAAATTTGTATTGGATGAAATTAGGTATTAACAGTAGATACTCCAACTTCTGATATTGCTAACTCTTAAAAGATTGGAGCATCAGTATGATACTCTTGTAGGCCGAGCCAATTAGTGATTACAATACAGCATTTAAATAGCATTTCATGGAGTACATCATATTTTAATTCGTGAAATAGTCTTAATCAATACAACTTGTGATAGTTAAATTCTCTAGATAAATTGAAAATCATTCGTGGCATTACTTGTGATAAACAGCTATACACCAAATCTTTTTGAGAGGAAAAATGCAGATCTGTTTAAGTACACAATTTATATCAAATCATTTTGTTTGGTGTAATTAACCATTTCCAAGGCAGTCCTTGTTATTGGTTTGAATTTCCAAATATTCGCTATTCGTTTTTATTTCCCATCGTCCTCCAAGGATCATGTAATTTCAAAGTCCTAATGTAGTGGCATAGTGTTTAAAAATCTGACTATCGTTTCACCTGTTGTAACCTACAGTAAAATGTGCATTGAACATTTATTTGGAGTAACATGAAGTAGATATAATAAGTTTTTGTAAGAATATTTTGTAGAAGATTGAGTAGATAGTCATGTGAGTGCAACACATCAGATTTTGAAAGTGGTGTTCAGTATTTCTTGCGTCTTCGTGACTAGCATTTTAATGTGACGTCAGCTTTAAATTGCGTTAAACACTTCATTTACATTAGAGTCAGTGTAGTTGTAAACAGGGGTATATAGAGTGCACTAATTTGAGACATGGCCCATTTCAGTATTATCGCAAAGTCTTACGGTCGTTGATCATTGGAATCTGATACGCAGCTACATATTGATTTAGAGCTGTACCCAGGAGGAGCTGTGTGCAAATTTATGGCACTGGTGACACACAACAAGCATTTTATTATCTGGCCAATTAGAAATCTGACTGTATTTTATATCTGCTTTTACCGTTATTGTGACAAGCAAATCTTAATGCTGCAAAACTCTGCATTTCGCGGTGTCAGGTGATGGCGTATGAATTTCCACACAGCTGATTCATTTGGAGTTCTGCACAAACATGCATTACGGCATTCCAAGGCTCCAGGGCTAGGAAGTTGAGGAAAAATCCTTTCTTATTCTAGTGTCTGAAGACGAGTCCCAACATAACATATGTTCATTACGGGTCATTACAGGCCAGAAAATAGTGAATTTTATTTGTCTTTTTGTGTCTTTTGGAGTGTTTTGGTTTAAATATCTTTTTCTCGCATTTTTGTTTCGTTTAACAGCTTTTGTTCAACTTCAGCTTTCTTTACTTTGCTGTCCAACGTGTCTAATCAATCACAATTCAAATGTCTTTTAACTATTGCGCACCGCTAGACCGGCTACAACAAGTAGTTGAGGAGTTTTTCTATTGTATTCATGGCATTAACACTAGTAGAGGGGATGCATACGTCCAGAGAGAAACTAATGAACCTTCTCTAAATGCCCCGTTGTTGCTTACCAGCATCGTGACAATGACCTTGAACAGATAGAAGTGGGAGGTTGCATTTATCTTATGCTTAACAACAATTTCGCAGTTTCTAGAAGAAATCCCGACTATAAATATGCTTAAAACTAAGTCTATTCAAACTTCTTTTTTGCGACAACTTGTATTTGAATTTGGATCGGAGATATTTTCTATTGATAGAAGTATTATTTTCTGAAAATATTGCGAGATAAAAGTTAGTACACAAAAGCAGTTCCATGTCCAGCGCTATATTGGGCGTTAGAAACACACAGAAAAACTGCAATTATTAATTAATTTGGAGCACGCTATTTTTTCAGTTTTTAGTTCCTTTTTGTAGATATTGCAGGCACTTTAAATACCCTTTTAGGAAATGTATAAGTCTTCAATTTCCAAGATGAAGTTGTAACCTCTTCACTTTTTCTACGATTGTCACAGACGCTTCTGAACACAGAGAACTAAGAGTGTAAGTGAAGAAAGAATATACAGGATGGAAGGGAAGTCATTACATTCCTTCTAATATGTGCTTCATAGAAGCATTACAAACACAAAAGTCGAATGACATTTTGTTCTTTGATCAGCCGATTTCGAAAAAATAAATAGCTTTTTATCCAAGTTGGATGCATAATTCCACAACAATATGCAAAGATAACAGTTTGTTACTTGTAAGATACGTAGACTAACTTATTTCTGACATAACTTCGGTAGTAATTAAGGGACATCAGATAGAGTTTCGAAATAATCACTTAAAAGACGTGAAGGAATACTCTGAGCTGCTATTTCAGAGATGACGTAACTTGACAACGTTGCGTTGAGGTTGGTCAGGGTATTCACCTGGTTTGTGGATGTAAACAGCTTTCGCTTTCGGTAATGTTTTGCGAGCTAGCGCTTGTGATTGGCCACAGTAAACACGGAAGGACAAGGCAGCGTACCAGTTTGTTTTCAAAACGCACCGTTACGCTGTTTGTTTATGTACGGAGCTAGGGAAAGTGACCACCCGCACAATCTGCAGTGTTGCCAGGTTGTTTTCGATAAAACTAAAATAGCTCCATAGGAAATGGTCGGAGACAAAAACGTAAGATACAAAATGTGTTCCAAATACCGAGATCTACCACTGGTTTAAATTAATGTAATGACTTCCCTTCCACTCGGTATATGCAATATAGTTAATGTCTTCCATTCGCATAAAACTCAACTTTTATTCCTCTTTGAAATTGTTCGTGTTAATTGAAATAATTGTGTGCCTAAACAGCTTTATCACACATTTCGTTGTGGATAAAAGTTAGATACAGGAGACTGAAGTGGGTCCCTATGCGATGGCTTTGAAATTCCACTCTTTCCATAACATGGCGAGAGGCAAAGTCATGAAATTCAACAAATATAAAGTATGGAATATTATAACCAGTCACAATTATCTTGAAAATGGTTAATGGCACAAAATGTTTAGTTGACGTAAACTGTGTGTCTTAATGACATATACATCTCCATGTAGTAAGTTCTTATCCTTTACCACTTATATAAAATTTCACAAAATGATTTTGGAAACGGATAAAGCTACGCAAAAAGGCATTCAACATATAACATCCTCACGTAAGCGTTTTGCTTATATCTGCCAATTTTGTATACAACGAGGAGTCCTTCTCTGGTCATTTACACATAATTCATTATATACATTTTATTTGTCACGCCAATTGTTTTATTTGGAGTCGTGATTCAGTTTCATGAAAAAACCCAGTTTCATTCTTATAAGTAACATAGGTATGGCAATTGGTATTCATATGATTTTCCATTGTTAGTTATGGTCTTTTTTTCAATGGTGCCCACAATTTTCTAGGAACCTTTCTTATTCAGGAAATTACATAGCTTGTATTTCCAGGGCAAAATAGAATTTCTAGTTGGAATCCAATACTTGCTTAGAGAAAGTGAAAATGTGGAAGTAAAAATTGAAATATTATATTAACAGTAATAATGTAAAATATAATATGAAACAAATTTACTTAGCAAAAACTGTTCCAATCTTGGATGGAGGAAGGGAATTTCCCCTTTAATCAAGAATAGTTCCTAACACGTCTGAAACTATCAAAGAGTGAGCGAATGTGTGTGGGATTTAATGTTTGAAAGAAAATCAAAAGAACAAACCTGATATTACCATCACGCGACCTACTTTTCCAACCTCAGTTTACTTTCATATTTACATTCTTTTAATTATTCTAAAAATGAGCGTGTTTTTATTCCTTTGTTAATCATGTTTCCGGAAATGGTTTATATACATATTTGTTGTAAGTACGTAAGAATGTATGGAAAGTGACTGTCACTCGTTATATGTATGCTGGGTTTGATATTTTCATGAGAACTATAGAACAGACATAAGTGTTGCTTGAAATGCCCCGACCAACAACAGAATGTACCTCGTAAACAGCTTAAATGTACAACAGTTTTTTCGTAAAATCATAGATTGTAACAAGCGCTACATTTGTCCTGAGTTAAACTCTGGCATATCTCTTTGGGTTTCAGAGTTGCCACATATACAACATTGAATCTCAATCAAAGGGCTTTTCATAGAAAATATCAAAATGTCAATAAGATGTGTTGCATTCACATGACTTTCTCTACCTTTGTACTAACTATTCTTCTAAACTCTTATCCCTCTACCTTTTTCGTGTCAATAGAGATAAATATTTTCGTAGAAATTATATTATTACTAATTTTCTTGTAGGTGTAAGGGGAATATAGAAATAGATTGGCCTTGAGCGATATTCAAATCGTTTAAAGCTGGTCACTGTATGAAGGCTTTGAATTTCCTTTCTCTTTGAACGGGCAAAAGATGAAAGGGGAATAACGACGTTCCATTTGAGAAAAGTTCAAGTATTTCAAAACTCATACAAATAACAAGGAATATCTCCGAAATGGTTCATTCCATAAAAATATATATTTGGACATAAATTGTGTATTTTAACGAAATCTACTTTTTTGTATAATACGATTTTGTCTTTCTCTTACGGTTTGCCAGTCATGGAAAAATCATCAAGAGTAAACAAGTCTACATAGAATATATCCACAAAATTCAAATCATACATTTCATTTGCCATAAAAATATCCTATTTTGCCATATCAAAATCGTCAAAGCAATTTTTGAGAAAATCAAAATTTTCCCTCTAAATGGTAATTTAGGTTGGAGAGATTTCTTCAAAATCTCCGTATCGCATCTTTGAAAGATATTCAACTTAAATATCAACTTCGGTAACTATTCCTCAATAAAACGCTTGATCATTAAAAAAATTTCTCATTCATACCCACAAGAAATAGAAACAAATGCCAAAGATAAAAAATGGACTACACTACTTTCCAACCCAGATATAATCCCCCAGAGACCAAGGAAAACAGCGGTTGCAGCCTTCCGACTATTGACAAATCACGACTGCTTAGCAAGTCATCTCTACAGAATAGGTATCTCAGCTTCACCAATATTTGTCCTGTGTAACGATCCAGCAGAAATGAACGAAGATCACTTGAAGACCTGTGAAGCATTCAGATCAGAAGGAACTACAGTTCAAAAATATTGGAAAGCACGAAAGCAGTTCATAGCAGTTCATAGACACACAAGCGGGCGTGAACCTTTTTCTAAAATTGACCCTTTTTTATTCCTGGGACCTTAAAACATGTATTTCTGGCGAAATGAACATTGAAATTTCGGGTCGAATGCAATACTTCCCCTACTTACTATACGTAGTAGAGAAAGTAAAAATTAGTATTTCAGTTGTGAAAAGAGAAAAGTGACATTTTGCATGTAAACAAGGATGTTACATCCTTGGAAAACTTGTATTTTAAATCCCAAGTTTGGCAACGCGCGCGTTGGTTCAAAAATATTTTTTCAGTGAAATCTCAATAGCAATAAGTTTAGTGGAGTACAATAGTTCCTCTGTCAACCATGGGCCAAAGGTAGAAAAGCTTTAAAAAGGGATTAACATAAGCCATAAAAATCGAGCGAAATGGCTCAGACGGTAGTGTTTGTGGCTGTGACTCCAAAGGATGTAGGTACAAATTCCGTATATCAGCCAATCTGACAGCGGTTTCTTCGTGTTTCCGTCAGTTAGCAGGTAAATACCGGATTTCATACTCAATGATGCAAACCAATGTTCTACCTAGAGAATCAAAAGAAATAGAACAGATTAGGTATCTACAAACAAGTTCCTGGGTAGATGATGCAGGAAAACAACTTTGAAAGATCATCTGCCCAACGTCACGATGACTAAGTATACACTTAAAGAACAGAAAATAGTTTTAACGTCTCAAGGTCCACATACCCCTTAACTCAATATCAACCAAAGGGTAGGGCATTACCGGAAGATAACTACGCAACAAAGGTCGTCTGTATGACACACGGCTCAAGTGAACTAATTAGCCTGCAGTAATCGTCGCGATATGACTAAGGAGCTAAAGCGACGCTAAACAATGAAACATCGCCAATGTGCAATTGTTACACAGCCAAAACCCATGATGTGACTTAGGTGGAAATAACATATCTGATGCATTTGTATCATACCACTTGCACCTCTCAACTACGCCATTTAGATTTGTATCAACATATTATTTGTACAAAAGCTTGAATTTTTATCTGTGGTGAGGCAGCGAAACTTGGACACAAATGGGAGAGAGATGGAAGACTTCAGGTTAAATGGGTTCTGGAGTATTGCAGTATTGTTTAAAATATCAGAGTTGGTTCTACACTGTCGCAATCGTGGATATGCGTAATTGTGTGCAATCAAGGATCTTTAAAAGGGAACAGTTCACTTTAGAATAACAAAATACATGAGTTGCACAAGTAGTTACGCTTCACCTTCATCATGGCCTACTGTGTGTTTCAAACGGGAAGGAGTTTGTCCTTGAACGTCTCCAGGTCGACAACCAATCAGAGTCCTGCTGTGTTGTCATATTGCTTTCCCCTTAAGTGGGGCTTGCGATATCACATTACGTCTAGTGCCAGGTAGACTTGAATGAACTAGGACAATGTGCGAGAGAGAGAAGGAAATATGAAAAGAGTGGGGGTAATGACCTTGCAACGCTGTGCACGTAAACGTATCTCATTGGCTGCAGATCAGAACTCTTCCCATTAGAAAAGCACAGTAGAGCGGTACGTATACACTATACAGTATTTAAATAAAAGCCACAGGAGATTTACTTTTGAGACTTAAAGAAAATATTGTAGTGTACTGCTAATTCTATAACATAAAAACATGACATGATGAAAGAAACGCATCAGTACAAAAAAGACACCTTAGATAAATGAATACTGTATTTCACAATGAACATATGATACTTGTACGAATATTGCGAATTACGAATACGAAGGTAATTAGGATAGGATGGTCCGAATCGCTGTAGCTCGTCGAATTTCTGCGAACATTGAAACGCGTTTGCCCACCGGTTCCCGGCATGCACGTAATGCGACGCCATTTGCATTGATAGTGTTGCAGTGTGCTGTTCAGCTGTCGGTTCAAAATGCTTAAAAGAATTGATAGGCCCGTTGACTGTGAAACACGGTCTGAGATTCGGTTTTTGACAGCAAGGAACGTTTCAGTAGCGAACATTCATGAGAAGAATATGGCCCAATGCGATGAGTGACAGCAAAATGCATAAGTGGGTGAGAGCTTTCAAGGACGGACGGATCAGTAACCGCGATCAGGCCGGCCATCAACGATCACGGAAGATTTAATCAATGCCGTGGGTGAGAAGATCCACGAAGATCGGTGCTTGAGATTTTCCACTGGTTATTCAGTGGTTATCCAACCACCGGTTATCTTCACATGTAGCACACTTCTATGACGTCGGCATACAAACGCTTGTGGAACGTTATGACAAATGTTTAAACAGGTATGACAACTATGTAGAAAAATAGAGAAATATGTAAGAAATTAAATAAAACAACCATTTTGCACTGTGTACAAAACATCAGACCTTACTTTATGAATTGCCCTCGTCTATAGATATAAATGTGTTGTAAATCTGTCATACAAGATGGAAGTATTTTTATTTGAAAGTGTGCATATATAATTTAGGTGTAATAAGTGTACATTTATTAGTAATCAATTCATTATACATATAAACTACTTCTTTGGATGAAGGAAAGTGCGCTATGAAAATTACCGACTTTGAAACACTTCGAAGCTGAACAGCGAGGTAGTATGCAATAATTAACTGTTTTTCCACACAATGGCCGTGTGTAGAGTAAGGTTTCAAAGGATAGAATGATACTGAAAAATTCAATATCGTAGGCGGGATTTGATTAATCTTCCGGTTCATATCCCAGCTCTGGCATTGAATTTTTCAGTCTCATTCTACTCTTTCAAGCGAGAGAGTATGTTGAATGCTAAGTCGCATTGATACATATCGGTTTAGTTTGACTTGCCGCTCACTCCCTCTCCACTACGAGACACCCTGCGTTAGTTATACCTAACCTGTTTCATCAGTGTCCAAGTTTCGCTGCCCGTTTATGATATATATTGGTGCAAATTGTTTCTACACCGATTTTGTAACAGTTATACGACTGTGCAATGGTTATCTGTCTAGAAACCTTTCATTCCATATTTAGTTCACTAAAAGTAACTAACAATTCATCAAACAATGAATACAGATATGCACATGTATATTGATGCAGGCAACAAAGTCTATTTGCAGCTCCAGCTGCCTTTCTGACAAATGGTGGTGAAACTGACAAAAAAAAACTTAAATCTAAATTTCAGGTAATCGTAACAAGATACTATTTGCTGCCTACAATATTAGTTTGAATTAACTGTACTTAGTTCTTAGTTTTGACAGTAACCTCATACAATTCAAGAACTCACCAACTTCTCACAATTGTTTTAGTACAGTGCATAATTGGACCCATTTGGTACCGATTCACTTCATTAATTTTATTAAGCCTTTCACCGTCATACGTCACGCAAATAGCAACCACTCGGTGTTGACTCACCAGAGCTTACCTTCACAATGTTATCCTGAATCTTTTCCGCGCCAGCGCGCCGTTTGAGACTTCGTGTGTGTTACTTCTCCGCCTGATTAACATTTACCGATAAGTGCAATAACCTTTCTGTAGACATCCCTCGTGTACATTGTTATTTTCTGTGCTACGTGAGGTAAATACATATTTAAACAATCGGAAGTTAAGTGACGAAAGAAAGTAGAAGCGAATAATAAATAATTAAGAAAAAGTGAATCACTGTGATGGAGGAAATCATTAGAAAGTGGATAGGAAACTTAGGAAAGGGGAAAAAAGGGAGGTATAGAATAAGATTAGAATAAACTGAGTGATTTTAAAATAAAATGGGAAAAGGGAAAATGAAAACATAAAGAGAGTATGTGAGAAAAGTGATGCAAAAGACAAATGACAAATTGCAGAAAGTTAAAAATATTAGCAAAAGAAATAAACAGCATACATCAAAGTTTAAAAATATGTAAAGAAACTTAGCAGCCGTCCAATGACAGAAGGACCAGGATCCAAGTTCACGGGGAGCAATAGATATGAATGCTTCAGTTTTCCATAAATTCATAAATTCTATAATAACATTAATAATAATGAAAACAATAATAATTTATTATTATTATTATTATTATTATTATTATTATTATTATTATTATTATTATTATTATTATTATTATTATTATTATTATTATTATTATTATTATTATTATTATTATTATTATTATTATTATTATTATTATTATTATTATTATTATTATTATTATTATTATTATTATTATTATTATTATTATTATTATTATTATTATTATTATTATTATTATTATTATTATTAAGTATATATTTTACCAAAATAAATTTTACAGGAAATAGATACATGTTTTGAGTGCCTCTAAACTCCAAACGAAACAGTTTAAAAAAGGGTCGCATATCTCTCTCACTCTCTCTCTCTCTCTCTCTCTGTGTGTGTGTGTGTGTGTGTGTGTGTGTGTGTGTGGGTGTGTGTGGGTGTGTGTGGGTGGGTGTGTCTGGAACAAACTCAAAAATGAAAAACTGATAAATGTCAAACTCCTAGCACATATACAAAGCATTTAAGCAAATAATCGTAACAAAGATTAACATTGTACAATATACATAAGCTAACGACTGTCAGGTGCAACAATAGAGATAACCAATGCATGAATCTCGCTTGGTCGTATACAGGACTCATGGATTCTACCAAGAAGTAACACTTGACGCGCTCGCATGCAATGCATGCCAGGTTGGTAGTATTCACATACTAACCGAGATGCTATGTGGGACCCGACAATAGCATGAAACTTGCACACAAAACACAGAAATGCACACTCTAATACATGGAGTGGGTACATCTCTTTCAGAGCGCAGGAACTTCCACAGTTGGTCATGGTACGTGGGCCTCAGACTGTAATCGGGTGTGCCCCTACCCCCACGGTAAAAATTGTCCAAATTTCATGGAGTCTACCAAGAAATAGCGCTTGACGCCTTCTCATGCAATACATACCAGCATAGCAGCATTCACATACTAAACGGAGGGCTATGTGGGACTCCACAATAGTATGAAAGTTGCATGATATTATAAAGAAATGCACACACTAACACGTTAAGGGGTTTCTTTTTTGGTTGGTACATCTGCTGTCCTTCAAGGTATAGCCCCCCCCCCCCCTCCCCTATTGCATGCGCTGGACATTGCACGTGGGCCTTCAGTTGTAACCTGGGATTTCCCTTCATAAAAAGAAAAAGTTTTAATTTTTAACCATCATTTTTTTAAAGTGCTGTCGCTATTCAGTTATTCTCACTATGTCCTGGAATGAGTATTATTTTGAAGGCCAGGATATTCTGAGTAACTTTTAAACATGTTACTAATGATCCGATTTCTTCCACCCCGTTGTAGCTATATCGAAATGTCCCATGAAAGTACGAGTATTGTCTCGTCCTACGTCCTTAGAATACGATGAATTGAAATATCAAGTTTGTTATTTAACCGACTTTTCATCTTTGAGTTATGCTGTTAACAAGGACAACAGATAAAGGCACAGCCTCACTCATATACGCAGAGAGAAAGAGAGAGAGCGACACGGACACACACCCAGAGGTTTTTCCAAAAATATTTTTACTGGGGGCTTAGTGAGCCTCAAAACAAATGTTTCCGGTGAAATCTCGGTTTCGAATTTTTGAGTGGAGTGGGCCCAGGTTAAACAACTGCGGTATGGAATATCTGGATGATGATAGGATTAAAACTGTTTTCCTGGAGGGCTGGGGACTACAGTTTCCGTGTTCAACCTCCATAGAAGTCATTTTCACTACGACTAATGAATTTTCTCTAACTGACACTCTTTCAGAGTATTTGTAATAAAATAAAAAGCCTTAGAAACCTTCAAAAATTTGGAACGATACTCTATTTCTCAATACTCTATATCGACAATGATTTTTAAGGGGAGACCCTAGTCCTTTTGTCTAGAAGTATCACTTATGAGAATTTTATTGTTTATTACACTTTGAACATTGTAATTTTAGGAGATGTAATTACTTTGTACCTTGTCTCTTAAAGTCTTAAAAGTAAGTTTGAATGGCATGCTGGAACTAGATCATAGCTTGTTTTCTGGCCTTGATTTCTTTATCTTGTTGCCCGGGAAGCTTATAAAGAAATTTAATTGGTCATGAGCTGTATTGGTAACAGACAACTTACCTGAGTTATTTTCAACATTTTTGTTCTGTAATGAATATGAATATGGCCAGAAGCGCTCTAAGTTTAGTGCAAGAGTTTGTTTTCTCAAAGCTATATTTTCCACACGTATGCACCTTGTTTTCTGAATTGACATATTCTACACAAATCCAGTTCATACAGTGCTTTGCAAGCTCTTTTACATCTATTGGCATTTTTAAAACAATTTTTAATAATAAACATAAAGGGAAAAATAATTTTATAACCTGAAATGTTAAAAATTATTAGCCAGAATTGAAATTTTCCCCACTAACCTAATTTCTATCTAATCATTACTAACCTGTCAGTATAAGTAATAAGTATGCTTTTTAGAACTACCAAATTTCATAGCTTTAACAGTTCCTAAGAAACAGATACCTGCATAAGTCTGCCAACATTATCATGGGCAATATGGAGACTACAGTCCCGTCCACTTGAGCACCTGTACTTTATAAAAAGCTGTAAAGGCGATATCTTCTTTAATGAATTTTGTTCTTACAAGCAGTTTTCTGTGTACAAACGCACGTAACCAGTCTTGTTTTACTCATCATTTTCAGACGTCGTGACATCATGTTCTGAGGGGAAACTCGTACATTGCTTTTTCAATAGAGGTTCTGTAAACTTCACTCGGTTAATGAATGTAACCTGTTTCTTTAAATGCCCTGTATTATGTCACCGCCGCGCAAAAATGCTTTTACGCATATTTTACACACTACTCTGTTATTATTATTAGTAGTCTATTTCAAAATAGGTCCACACTTCACTCATGTTTTATTGAATGCCACTGTTAATCCACATTGGTAAAACAAATTATGGGTATAATCTGGCCATACCTGTAAGGCACAGTTTTGACACCAATTTGGTTTGTAAAATACAACTTAACAGATGAAAGGAGAGGACAATATATGCTGTATTATCTCACGTCAGTTTCTGCTGGATTCACAGATTTGTGTCACCTGTAGAGGTAAATGTAATGACCGAGAGTGAGTCACCAAACAAGGCTATTTCAGAAACGTGACTTACTGCGTCAGCTAGATCATCTTCATTCACAACTCAGTTAAGGATCCATGCTACACAGGTATCTCTACTCCTTCCTCCATCGTTCTTCATGTTTTCATTTAGACCAAATATGGGCAACATCGACTCAATTGGGCCACTCCACTGAAATACGTTCTTACCTCACTCTACCAGACATACCTCATCTTCATTGTTGTTCAGGTTCCGACACGCCTCATTCATTGGCGAGTATACTGTTTCATGAAGAGTGGTAGAGACAATTTGTTGTAAGTTACTAAGACAGGAAAGTTTGTTGCTTAATATGCGGACTTCAGTTTGTAAATGCGAACTGTTACAATATCAAATGCCAGTTTGATCAAAAGCATAAATCAAACTTAAGGTATTTATTTACAATTTCCAAATGTACTTTCTGAATGCTCGTATTTGTAAACAAATAAAAGGGACGATATGATTCTACCTTTTAGGGATTCTTATTAGTATATTTAATATAAACGTTGGAATTTCGTGTTTCACAGTTTGAACATAATAAGTATGAAATGTATAAAATGTTTTGCAAGCTAAATAGCAATGGAACTTTACTGCTTTACGTATTTATTGTGAAACAGAAACAATTTAATATGTTAACCATAAGGCAGCGTAAGAATATTACGTACATAGAATACAGAAAGGTGATAAACTTCAAGATTATGTAATTTGCCTAACCACAGTAACTATTATTGTATGTAACATATGTTTAATATAAACAAAAGTAGTTAGTAACTGTGACAGAAATTATTACTATCGTGCAGGTGGTGGAACGAACCCACCACTGCACGTGTTGTATCCAAACAGCCTTTTTCACTCGGCAAGAGAATGTGGATGGGTAAGGTAAGTTCCATCGCTACCTCTCCTCTCGTACCCATGCCTGGTTTAGACTCATGAGTCTATCTATGGCATCTGCATTCATTCATTTACAGGAAACGCAGTAAAGGTCTGTGAAGAACTACAGTCCAGCAACTCTTTGGGGACACTCCGAGGTAAAACCGCGAAGTCTCGACTCCTTTTCCTCCTTATCTAGCATAAAGTTAAGAGTAAAGCTGTCAATAATGCAAAACTCAAAATTTTAAACCATCGAGTATCGAGATATTGACGGTATTGAGATCCCATCCATATGTACAACATTTAATTCCTCTATACTAGGTGCTTTATATTTCAGATATACGTTGGATAATTGCCTCGAAAGCAAGAAAGAAAGTCTTAGAACCAAATTTTAGGTGCATAAGGATCACTTGTATGATGGATTAAGGACTGTAAAACAGAAGATAGATAGTTTAAAATATCTTATGTGAACTGTTAAGCAGTTCTGCTCTTGACACACATATATCTGTTATGTACTATAGTATTCATACAAGAAGCTATTTTCCAAATATTTTAGTTATTAATGATTTTAAATTAAAGTATCTTTGTTGTACATAACATTTGGAAATAGCCTTTAAATCTTTAGTTAGTAGTAAAAAGTTGTAGCAATGGAAAGAAAAAACAAAAACCACAGAAGTTCTACAATTCTACGTAAGTTGGCTAATCAGATGGCTTGGAAAAGTGTAAACAAGCAGCATGAAGTATTTCGAAAGTATTTATTTTATGCAAATTATGCATTTGAATGGCCTCTTTTTCCGGCAGTAAATTTGTGTCTGTCTCATTAGTTTTACCAGTTACGCAAAACTATACAAAAGTGTATCAGTAAGACATTCTTGCAACTAAGGTAATCACGTAAAATGCATATATGTACACATAGAATATACTCTTTTAATAAAAATGTGATTGTCATTGTAGATAAAATTAAAAATACGGATAGTTTGGGATGGAGTAATTTTCTTGGAAATATTCTCCTACAATCAGATATGAGTGATCCACCTGTCACATTCAGGAAGGGGAGCCGTAAAGGATTACTTTGACTTAATCTAACTACATCTCTCTCGGAGCAGCGGCGTAATGCTGATTCTTACTTTTAAGGGGAATGGGAATTAACGTATCAGCATACTTTAAAATTAGTTTATAAACCTTTTAATTTCGGTTACGTGTTAGTTTTGTGGCCAAGTCTTCTGAACTTCTGTGGCCAAGTCTTCTGAACTTCTGTGGCCAAGTCTTCTGAACTTCTGTGGCCAAGTCTTCTGAACTTCTGTGGCCAAGTCTTCTGAACTTCTGTGGCCAAGTCTTCTGAACTTCTGTGGCCAAGTCTTCTGAACTTCTGTGGCCAAGTCTTCTGAACTTCTGTGGCCAAGTCTTCTGAACTTCTGTGGCCAAGTCTTCTGAACTTCTGTGGCCAAGTCTTCTGAACTTCTAAGTGTAGAATTTGTGAATGCACACGACTTAGAAGAGGACACTACGTTCTTCAAATTGGTATTACTAGTATACACATGCGTCATCTAGGTGTTTGTTTATTAAATTCGATTGTTCAAGCAATAAAATGGATGGGAACAACAATTATTAAAAGTGTAAATCCCGTGATAACGAGTATATAAACAACAATACCATGAATAGTATTATTTGCATGCGTAATAATGGCGCTTTAGCTAAAAAGGATGACATAATTATTACAGAAAGTGGGATTTGCTTGGAAGCTGGCACTGTTGCTAATATAAAGCCTACAGTAACCAAGACTCCAACTTCTTCTAGCAAGAGGACTATCTATAAAGGCATTATTTAATGATTTACCAACAGATAACGTGTGTGCAATACATGATGAAAAACTTTCTTCAGGTTTTTAGTTTATTTCTCTTTAGTTATTGTCTAATGCAGTGAATACATTTGTTTTGTGACAATAATGGCTGTATTTTTGTACATGAAAAATCTAAGAAACGAATTTTTGCCCGTGTGAGTGTGAACATGAGAGTGTTAACGTGAGAGACAGTCTTTCCAGTATGCTGATACTCGCATGTTAAAAAACTTAAAATTATTTTGTTGCTGTCAATTACCAGGATCACATTAGCGTCGCCGGTGTGCCAGAATTTCGTCCCGCAGGAGTTCTTTTACATGCCAGTAAATCTACTGACATGGAGCGGTCGTGTTTAAGCACACTTAAAAACCATCGGTCTGGGCCGGCTGCGACCTTGAGATCAGTAGACCAGAGTGGAACCAAATGATGCACCCAGACCGACATACTCGCATGTAAAATATTGGTACTGAATATCTATTCTGGTGAAACAGATAATGGTTGCGAAATTAATCAGAGATTTTTTATGGCATCTGTATTTTTCAGGTGATACGTTATGCTCACTTAAAAGTGCATCAGTTCGTCCAAAAAAAATTAAATGTTATAAACCAACCACACTAAAAGCTCGAAGTAGTTTCTGAAAACTACATGAAGACAGCTAGCAAAGAAGCTATAGCAAAAAGTAATGGCAATAATGAGATTTCGGTTGCATGGATGGAAGTTGACAAAAGAGGGGTAAGACATTATTGAAGGACATCGTTAAAGGAAAAAATGTGCGCACAAGCAAGGTTTTAAATCTATGAAATGTAAAAGAGGTGGAAGGGTGAGAATCATGTAAATTGTGAAGTAACCTGTCCTGGCACTAGTCAACTGAAAGCTGAAGGTGCTGAAAGAATATTTGAAAGGCCATTGTAAACAACAGGTGTAAAATATACGCGGTATTTGGGATATGAAGACAGCAGAGGCTTTGATAAAATATTGGAAGCAAACTCTTATGTTGAAAATAAAGAAATAATTTAACTGGAATAGGGACACGTTTACAAGAGAATGGCTGAAAGAATTTCCAAAATGGTACAAGATAATACAGGAGATAAATATTAAAATGGGATGGGAATTGGATGAGTAAATAGATTAATCGGGAGGTTGACAGGTGCATAAACCATCGACAGATGACAAACCGTGCCGTGGACTCTGTCCTAAGGATTTGTGATGTAAGCATAATACTGAACAGAGAAATATGGACAACATGGATTTCCAGAAGTGAGTATGAATGAAGTAAGAGCTACATAGGGATTTAGCACACCCAGATCTTTTGGGAAAACGTTTGCATTGGAAAACCCAGGACCTAAATGAAAGTTTTAATAATTTGATACAGAATCCATAAAACAATATTTGTGGGATACAGTAGGGGCTGATGTGTCGCGTGGACTGTTGAGATCCCATAGAGATCACATAGAAACATATTACAATTCGGAATCTTATTATGAGAGACATTTGTTTAATTCGGATTACCCTATACATATTCTAAATTATATAAACCCTCTTTCTTGGCTGATGGCTCATAGCAATATTTAATGTGTAACAGGAATATTGTGGGTTACCACTTCCTGTGAAACCCAGTGGACTTAACATGGCATCAGCTTCCGGTTGTCTACGTGCCGAGGTGCACGGCGCTCGAGCTGCACCCTGGTCCGCGTGCACCCAGGATGTCCTAGAACAATTTGAATACCCGCTTCTGATTGGTCGATATAACTTAAGCTTCGGGCGTCGCCTTACCTTATTTGGCATAAGTGACGCCATCTTGATCGGAACTCCCGTAGGTGGTGATGGCCTATATAATGAGACATAAATCTCAAGCGCATGGGGCTCCGTAAATGGATGTTTCCACCACTTGAAAAAAAATGTTGGGGATTCGTCTGATTGCCTTGCTGTCCTCTGTGCGTGAGAACCACATTATTATCGTCAGTCTTGCAGCACTCTCTGGCAGTCACCCGCCTTCTCTGAAAGTAAGAGTCCGGAATTGGGACTTTGTTATCTTTATGAGGTTAGGGTACAAGTTTCTTAAAGATATCTTGAATGTTCAGCCTCTTCAGGGCACAACTGAGGCAAATCTCTTAAAGAAATCTTGAATGTTCAGGCCTCTTCAAGGCATAACTGAGTGCAAGTCTCTTAAGGACATCTTGAATGTTCAGCCTCTTCAAGGCATAACTGATGTGTAAGTTTCTTAAAGACATCTTGAATGTTCAGCCTCTTCAAGGCATAACAGAGTACAAGTCTCTTAAAGACATCTTGAATGTTCAGCCTCTTCAAGGCATAACTGAGTACAAGTCTCTTAAAGACATCTTGAATGTTCAGCCTCTTCAAGGCATAACTGAGTGCAAGTCTCTTAAAGACATCTTGAATGTTCAGGCCTCTTCAAGGCATAACTGAGTGCAAGTCTCTTAAAGATATCTTGAATGTTCAGCCTCTTCAAGGCATAACTGATGTGTAAGTTTCTTAAAGACATCTTGAATGTTCAGCCTCTTCAAGGCACAACTGAGAGCAAGTTTCTTAAAGACATCTTGAATGTTCAGGCTCTTCAAGGCACAACTGAGTGCAAGTCTCTTAAAGACATCTTGAATGTTCAGCCTCTTCATGGCATAATGAGTGCAAGTCTCTTAAAGACATCTTGAATGTTCAGGCCTCTTCAAGGCACAACTGAGTGCAAGTCTCTCAAAGACATCTTGAATGTTCAGCCTCTTCAAGGCACAACTGATGTACAATTCTCTTAAAGACATCGTGAATGTTCAGGGCTCTTCAAGGCATAACTGATGTGTAATTCTCTTAAATACATATTGAATGTTCAGGCGGCCTCTTCAAGGCACAATTGATGCACAAGTCTCTGAAAGACATATTGAATGTTCAGGCCTCTTCAAGGCATAACTGATGTGCAATTCTCTTAAAGACATATTGAATGTTCAGGCCTCTTCAAGGCATAACTGATGTGCAATTCTCCTAAAGACATATTGAATGTTCAGGCGGCCTCTTCAAGGCAAAACTGATGTACAAGTCTCTTAAAGACATATTGAATGTTCAGGCGGCCTCTTCAAGGCATAACTGATGTGCAATTCTCTTAAAGACATATTGAATGCTCAGGCGGCCTCTTCAAAGCATAACTGATGTGCAATTCTCTTAAAGACATATTGAATGTTCAGGCCTCTTCAAGGAACAACTGATGTACAAGTCTCTTAAAGACATCGTGAATGTTCAGGACTCTTCAAGGCATAACTGATGTACAATTCTCTTAAAGACATCGTGAATGTTCAGGCGGCCTCTTCAAGGCATAACTGATGTGCAATTCTCTTAAAGCCATATTGAATGTTCAGACGGCCTCTTCAAGGCATAACTGATGTACAATTCTCTTAAAGACATCGTGAATGTTCAGGACTCTTCAAGGCACAACTGATGGACAAGTCTCTTAAAGACATATTGAATGTTCAGGCCTCTTCAAGGCATAACTGATGTGCAATTCTCTTAAAGACATATTGAATGTTCAGGCGGCCTCTTCAAGGCATAACTGATGTGCAATTCTCTTAAAGACATATTGAATGCTCAGGCGGCCTCTTCAAAGCATAACTGATGTGCAATTCTCTTAAAGACATATTGAATGTTCAGGCCTCTTCAAGGAACAACTGATGTACAAGTCTCTTAAAGACATCGTGAATGTTCAGGACTCTTCAAGGCATAACTGATGTACAATTCTCTTAAAGACATCGTGAATGTTCAGGCGGCCTCTTCAAGGCATAACTGATGTGCAATTCTCTTAAAGCCATATTGAATGTTCAGACGGCCTCTTCAAGGCATAACTGATGTACAATTCTCTTAAAGACATCGTGAATGTTCAGGACTCTTCAAGGCACAACTGATGGACAAGTCTCTTAAAGACATATTGAATGTTCAGGCCTCTTCAAGGCATAACTGATGTGCAATTCTCTTAAAGACATATTGAATGTTCAGGCGGCCTCTTCAAGGTACAACTGATGTACAAGTCTCTTAAAGACATATTGAATGTTCAGGCGGCCTCTTCAGGCATAACTGATGTGCAATTCTCTTAAAGACATATTGAATGTTCAGGCGGCCTCTTCAAGGCACAACTGATGTACAATTCTCTTAAATACATATTGAATGTTCAGGCCTCTTCAAGGCATAACTGATGTGCAATTCTCTTAAAGACATATTGAATGTTCAGGCGGCCTCTTCAAGGCACAACTGATGTACAACTCTCTTAAAGACATATTGAATGTTCAGGCGGCCTCTTCAAGGCATAACTGATGTGCAATTCTCTTAAAGACATATTGAATGCTCAGGCGGCCTCTTCAAAGCATAACTGATGTGCAATTCTCTTAAAGACATATTGAATTTTCAGGCCTCTTCAAGGAACAACTGATGTACAAGTATCTTAAAGACATCGTGAATGTTCAGGACTCTTCAAGGCATAACTGATGTACAATTCTCTTAAAGACATCGTGAATGTTCAGGCGGCCTCTTCAAGGCATAACTGATGTGTAATTCTCTTAAAGACATATTGAATGTTCAGACGGCCTCTTCAAGGCATAACTGATGTACAATTCTCTTAAAGACATCGTGAATGTTCAGGACTCTTCAAGGCACAACTGATGGACAAGTCTCTTAAAGACATCTTGAATGTTCAGCTTGTTCAAGGCACAACTGATGGACAAGTCTCTTAAAGACATCTTGAATGTTCAGCTTCTTCAAGGCACAACTGATGGACAAGTCTCTTAAAGACATTTTGAATGTTCAGGCCTCCTCAAGGCACAACTGATGGACAATTCTCTTAAAGACATATTGAATGTTCAGGCCTCTTCAAGGCACAACTGATGTACAAGTCTCTTAAAGACATCGTGAATGTTCAGGCCTCTTCAAGGCACAACTGATGGACAAGTCTCTTAAAGACATTTTGAATGTTCAGGCCTCCTCAAGGCACAACTGATGGACAATTCTCTTAAAGACATATTGAATGTTCAGGCCTCTTCAAGGCACAACTGATGTACAATTCTCTTAAAGACATATTGAATGTTCAGGCCTCTTCAAGGCACAACTGATGGACAAGTCTCTTAAAGACATTTTGAATGTTCAGGCCTCCTCAAGGCATGGTGGGTGTACATGTCCTTCCAGACATTTTGAATGTTCACATTACCAACAAATTATTAAGCAACACAAATTGTGAGTTGTCTCTACCATGGTATTTGTCCTTCCCGAGTTACGTCATCCAGTCGCAACCCCGGTCGTGAAAATAGAAATGTACTATCATTCATTATGGGCAATTTTGGAAGAACCCAAGTTTCTGGGTGCTGGACCAGGTATCACCACACTTTATGTCTTGAAAAGGATGAACCAATAGAGAATCAAATTTGCAGACCACTAGGCTGAACCGTGACTACAGAGGCAAAAAAGAATCGTAAGGTTTCCAAATTGAAGCCAGATGTAGATAGGATGCTGCCTATGGAGCTATTAACCTCTAAATTAACATAATTTAACTTTATTGTGTTATTAAATCTTAAATTAATGGTTTGATGTTTTATATTTTTTAAATTTTGATACACTCAGCTCAAAACTATTTAAGATATTTATCTCATATTTTACTATTTCAAGCAAGTATACTTTCCCAACAATTAAAGCTTCGGTTATAGGTTGTAGTAGAGTCACCACAAACTCAAACGTTGAAAAAAGGTGGTAAAAAGTTTACATTAATATACAAATTATATAAACTACTGAAAGTTAATAGTTTCAAATTGCATTAATGCGTAGTTAAACGTTGTAGCTAACATTAGCAAAAATTCCAAAAACTTATCTGTAGTAGTTAAGGAGCTGAGCTCACCATAAAATCACAATTTCAGTATTATTGATATAGATCAGTCCCAGTCGCATTAAGAAGTTGAAAATGCCTATTTATTAAATTGAAAGTATGGGTTAAATGACAAAATAAAAGAACGTGCCATATTCATTATTATTCATTAAATGAATTTTTGAAAGTAAAATTATCTCAAATGTATTACCTAGTTTAAGAAATGAATAGAATAATTATTGCTTATACACTTGCACGAAAACTAACAAACAATACTCTATACTTGCAGTTGTTACAGCATTTATACAGAGCTGCAAAATACGGAAGAGCATATTTTTCCCTGAATGTGTGACCAACTCTTGTTAAATGTATCTATAAATGCATACAGCAATATTCCAACACCGAATTGGAATACTGCTTATGTGTTGCAAATAGCAAACGAGAAGGGGAGGGGTGTAAGTTCCCTAACACGCGGTGGCACGGGAGCCCATCCCTAGCTTACACATGCTTAAGCATTGTTTGACTCAAGCACGAACTTTGGTAAGCATTCCTGCTGTTTACAGAAGACAGACAGACTCAGAGACAAAAGAACATTATCTAAAATGCTTTATTGGGTTCAGTGGCCCTCAAAACGCATTTCGATGTACTTTCGTAATCGAAGTTTAGGATGGAATACGAGATTTTGTATACCTACCATACCGGGGCAGAGAAACTTACAATGTACGTAGCACAAGATAAATCAAAATAGGATCACGTGTAGAAGTGAAAAGCTCATGCAAACTGAAACAGTATAAGCTTCGTGTAGCTTACAAGAACGACAACTACAACAATACTAATGATGATAATAATTATAATAATTAATAATAATGTTATTAAAGCTCAAAGTCTAGTTACGATATTTCTGATTCCAGCATAGTCCAGGACTTGGTAAGGAGAAAGAGCTTTTTTACATGTTAAAGATCGAACGATTTGTGAGAAGAAAAATTCAATGCTCGGTTGCAAGTTTAAAACGGAATTCAGAAATTAAGAATTAAGAAAAACTGACTAATAGGAATTAAATTATAGGCCACGTGTTATAACAGTAGGTGCTTTCAGAATCTAACTGGGAGAGAAAATAGTTGAAAGTGCACGAAGAATAAGTTTTACGAATTCTGTTTTCGTGAGTGTAAGTCCTGACCGCGCCAGTAAGTGTTACGATGAGACAAATACGCACCAAAAGCGTTTACATGTGTACTGAGTGAGAGGTTGAAGTTGAGGGTGCGTGTGTTTTAGACAGCAACAATACAAGAAGAAAGGTGACGGGCAAATAAATAGCAGTGAAACACAACCGTCGATTTTTTTATTACCCTTAAGATAGATCCATGCTCATATACCTGAGTATTCAGTTGAAACATGTCCCCATATGTTCTGGCTCATTTGTTGAAGCGAGTGTCAGCTTTAAGGGGAAGGGTGTGACACAGTACATGCGTGGTGGAGAAGTTGCCTAGACAGCACGGCGTTTAATGCTTAAGTACAACGATACTTAACAAACATAAAATGTAGATCAAATAACGTATCTCGTAAAGTCACACACAAAAGCGTAAAATAAAATAAAACCAAGCGAGATGATTCAGGTGGTAACGCATATGACCCGCATTTGGTAGGTCCCAGGTTCAAATCCCATGGACAGAACAATCTGGTTGACTATCTTCGTGGTTTCCCTCAGTTGCCAAGGTAAATACCCAAAGTTCACCTTAAATCTAAAGGAATGGTATAAATGAAAGATAGATGGTAATAGTGAATACTGTGCCATTTATTCACAGATAATGGAAACAGATAGACTGGATGGCACCCTAATGCCATCTGCCCGGAGGTACACTTGCCCTGTGGACTGGTGAGGAAGCAAGACGACCTTGGTATGGGTGAGACCTTGAACTGTCTGGCAGACACCGATCTACAAGAATCTCCTAACAGATCCCTCGCGATATAACTCCGTAGTTAAAGTGACGTAAAAGAAACGGGGAAAAAACAATCACATAATGTTAATCTTCGTTGCGTAACTCTAGCAAAGTCCATTCATTTCACACAGATGTGTTTGTTTACATTCGCAGAGGGGAGCCACAGCACTCTTTGTAGACAAATGGCTGTTGTCTTACGCTAACGATGACAAGTATCTTCTATGGACCTTCGATATCGACCGAATACAAGTGCAAAAGAGGTTTTTGTGAGACACATATCCTCTAACCCACCAACTGTTGCCACGACGTGGAAGGTTCTCACTTTCATCCCGTGCATCATACATAACTTGAGTCATACTCCTTGCGGAAGAACTGGGTGAATTGAATTCTAGGCTCAACGGGTAGACAAGTGACGTCATACAGCATGTTTTGGTACACTTTGAAATGAATATTCAGTATATAAAAACAGAGCCACCGTGCCAAAGACCTGAACCCAGGCCTACTCCAGGACATACCAGTAAAGTACCCTATCGGGTAACGCATCCTAACTGAGATGCACTTAATCCTTTTGCTTGTAAAATAGTATCTATGTAGGTACGTTTCTATTAAGCATGAAAACACTCAACTGTTTCAACAAAATAGCATTTTCTTATATTTGTTTGTGTTTTTACACAGGAGCTAAACAAAATAGCTAACAAACAAAGCATCAGTCCTTCTTTTTCTCTATTTTCTTTTTTGTTGTATATTGAAATAAAATAACACGAAGGATATATAACTCGTGAGGCAAGACAAGAGGAACTCCCTTTGCTGAGCAGTGGCAACTCTTCACCTGAGAGGCTGGTGGTGGGGGAAGTTGCGCAATTATGTATGCGCCGGTCATAACGTTGCTGTCCACGGAGTGAAGTTCGCTAGCATAGTTTTAGAGCATATTGCTGATGACATTACACATGTATAAAATTAGCTTTTTAAGGAACAAAGCGATTTTGCTATAATTATGGCTATATGCCAACAATTACCTTCATGTTAACTGCATTTGATTCAGCTGCACGCGGTTGTGGTATTGTTTATTCATTCGCGACAAGCTTGCCCGTCTACTTCCGTTAAAGAGAGTGAGGGAAGGAAAGCAGCTTCCCTTGTGTGCAAAAGTTGTCCATGTCCCACTTCACGACCTATACAACACAATCGTATTATATTTTTCTTTATTCTAAATAATATCAAATCTCTATGGTGCTTAAACATTACAAACATAACAAGGTGACGTTTATGTAGATACATTCAGCTATAGTACCCCGATGTGTGCTAATTACAATTTCTCCAGGAAGTTGTTGTTGTAGTGTTTAACGCCCGCTTTTACTACTACGGCACCGCAGGCGGTGACACTGATGATACATGAAGATGGAGCACCGGTGGAATGAGATGGCGGGGGAAACCGGAGTACCCGGAGAAAACCCGCCCTGACGCCGCTTCGTCCACCACAAATACCACATGCGGGTCCCTGGGATCGAACCCGGGCCGCCTAGGTGGTAGGCGAGCGCGCTAACCGCTCGGCCACGGCGCCGCCCTCCAGGAAGTGTAAGATTATGTTGAATGCTTCGCTTAATCACTCTTGTTCTTCTCTCACTCTTGATTCTTTCATTAAGATTCAAAGCCACCTATGTCTACCAGCGAGGTAAAAACTAAGCCAAATACACTCCTCCTTTTTCTCCTTTTCCTCTTTCTTCTTAATCTTCTCTTCATTTTCAAAAATTTGTTTTCATACTAGAAAAGTAGTCGTACCACCTATTATTAACACAAGTTGACAAGGAAAGGAGCGAGGTCGAGTGTGGGAGATAGCAAAATGAGAGAAAGAGGCACAGGCAGAGAGGATAAAGAAAGGAAGAGCTAGACGCGGAGACTTGGGACTGAGTGAAGGAAGAAAGGGTGAGTGAAAGACAGAATGGATAGAGTATAAACAATCTCGGCATTGTCGACTCTGTCTCCACTGACCTCGGCTGGGTACTAACAGCCCTTATATAGTACCCGCACCAAGACGAATATTCTCAAAAGAGGCAAGATTCTCTCACATCTGGCACCAAGGAAGTTTCCAGAACTGCGGGGAGCGCCAGCCATTTGCTCTAAAGGACTTCAGATCGCTGCGTAATCCAGGTGGCCAGACAAAGGGGCCAGCATATTTTTACTCCAACGCCACACTTTACAAGCTAGCGCATGTCATATGCTGCCAAAAATTCACATGGCCAGATAAAGGTGGAACAGGGCTCCACTGGTGACGCTAGATGGCAGACGCAGTATAACCACTAGACTCGACACCCATGTTTCTTAGCGAAAGCATTCACATAGACTAACGTAATGCGCTATGTAACGGAAGAATCTACAAACTACAAACTCACACTTGCGTGCATAGAGGAATAATTCCGTATTTCTTTTTCCATGCATTACCAGGTTTTCAAGAGCACATGGTCGTGATGCGAGTTTCTCTATCTACCGTAGGATCATAGTCAGGCGACGCCATTTTAAGTGTTCGTGCCAGAACGGATCTTATGTTTGCTTGGTACTACAATACTTCTGACGTATTTGTTTATAAATAGTCAATGAACTTTCATGCTGGAGATTATTGGTTATGTTACTCGACTTAGAGCTTGAAGCAGCTCATAAGATTTCCGCATACAATTTATGATTCTAGGAACCCATACCAAATGTTGTGTAATGCCTACGCCAAGCCGAACAAAGTTGGCAAACTGAGGACAACCCAATGGAGCGTTTTATAGTGTACCTATCCCGATGGGTTTAAGCGCTTGTGGAGAGAAAGAGGGGTTGCAGGGGGGACGGGTGAGATAGAGATTGAGGAAATAAAAGAAGGTAACAAATGTTGCTCCTCAACGGCTGCTGGTCAGGGTGTAATTACCCTTCTGCACCATTTGTACTGTGCGTTCATAATATTAGTGTTATGGATGTACGTTGAGAATTTTGTGTCCAGGTACCTCTTGGAAGGTTTGCCGAGGAGCTCAGATTTAACTGATGATTGCAGTTGATCCTTGTTACCAAGGGTGCACTCATGCCATACAGGGAATCCGGTGTCACCTCAAGCGGCGATGTCTAAGGTTTTAATTCCCAAGGGACCTAACGAGGGGGCTCCGATGGAATGTAAATGTCTCTTAGAAATGTATGGTCCGACGCTTATGGTAGAGATAAGACTTCGTAAAGTAGTCTCACGGGGAAGAAACGGCATAGAGAATAGATATCCCGAACACCCCTATTCGGTACCCTCTGTAAGCTTAACAGACTGGAGTCTGCGGTAATGCACTAAAACCAGCAAGCATAAACTAGCGGGGTTTATCAATACTCTGAAAAGGTGTAGCTGACCTCCCTGGCCTCAGCATGGGTTATGATGAGGCAATGATCCTGGGCGACAGCTCTCAGATGTGCTGCTGAAAAGTTAGATCCTTGAACATCCAAGTAGGTGATGACAGGGAGCGGACATTCATACAGGGAACAAAAAGTTGCGGAGTATGGACTATAGGAAGTGGGGGGTATGTCACATGATCAAAGCACAGAAGAGGCGAGGTACAGTCAACGTTTGAACATTGTAGATAATGTTGTTGCAAAACTTACATTCAATTTTACTGTCACCATCTGCAGTAAAATATTCACTCCCAAATTCTTGTACAAGTTCAGCAGTACGTCAATATTTCGATTTTCGTGCTGGGGGCATTTTATTCTGTTTGGAATAATGAGACACACTATGCACTGCACACAGTGAGCCCAGTTGTGTTTCGTGCGGTTACTGTAATAATGCAATGATGTCACTCTGCTCATGTGGCAGGGAACTTGCGATCACCTCATTTCGCGATAGTTGTATAAAGGTTCGAAGCCTAGTGATAACATTTCTCCACTATGTTCTTGGGCGGAGATAGATAAAAGTGGGGCAATTCGCATGGAAGCAGCCCTTTGCTAATAGAATGGCGTGGCTTTCCTACGGGTTAATGGACATGCACTAATGTTTGCGCCAATCTTGGATGGTTGAAGGCTCTGAGAAAGTTTCTTTCTACAGAATAACAGCACGCATTCAGCGAACTGGATGATATTGACGCGCTGTTCTGTCGGTAGCTTGGCCATAAAACGCCTACGTTACTCCTGTCCTTATCCCGCAATATATCTTCATTGTGAATGATATCTAACAGGACATACCGGGTGCTAAAAAACAATGTATATCAAATTGTAAAGTACGAAGGAGTGCCATACTAAGTAATTGACAAAGTTGAAAATTGAGTTGTTATTTAACTACTATGGTTCTCAGCGTCCCATTCTATATTGAGCCTGAAAGACCGCTTAATTTTGCTGAGAAACCTTTTTATCAGGCTTGAGGTTCTTTTACGTGCCGTAAACCTATGACATGGGACCACCGACTTTAGTTCCCTTCTGAATAAAGGATTTTTGCACCCTAAAAAATCCATCGCCCTACTTCGGATTTGAATCCGCGGCCTCGGAAACCACAGCCTAGCATGTTACCCAGACACCACGGAGGATGACAAGCATTTGACGTTAGAAGCATTGCGTCACAGATGCAGGAGCATTGCGTGAACAGTAATTGAAATCTGACTATGAAACATCTTCAATTGCGTTTTGTTTACGTCGGACGCGCCACAAACAGGTTTCAGAATTGGAAACCCCCAACGATGGTTTAATGTTGACGCACGTAGCGCAGTCTAAAAGCTTATGTGACCTTTTAATGCAAGTTGCTCATTATGATAGTAGTTTTCTACTCTAAAATGTGTCACAAATTGTTTTTCATATTGAAACGATCCAAGGGCATAGCCTGTTAAAATTTATTTTTCTTCACAGCCACCTTAATATTTCTCAGGAGAGATAGCGTCATTCTTGCATTAAGTTATGTATTATTGCGTAAGATAATAACAAATTTTTAAAGCTCCTTATATTATAATACAAAAGTATTTTAAAAGGTTCTACAAAATGTGCCTATCTTAGGTTTCTTTCATAAAAATCATATATTTAGAACATAGTTCTGTGACATTTGCAATGTGTGAAGATCCAGGGTTCGATTCTTATTGAACTGACCAGCCTGACCATGGGGTTTTCCGTAGTTTTCGGGTCACTGGGTGAATGCTGGAGTGATTTTTCTTCTACATCATTTTCTTTCGTCTGTTTCAGAACCAGGCGACGGCATTCGGTGTGTTGCAGTAAGACGGCGAATGATGTGCTTTGGGAACATTCATCCCTGGCGTTTGATTGGAAGCCAAGAAGCCTTTCCTGAGGCGAGTCAAGTACCTAGGACCCTTCGGGGAGTCCGCAAGCTACGGCGTGTGTCGCTCCGTCAGGATGTCTTCCACCGACAGTTACTCCGTCCTTTCTAACTCACACTGTAGTCCGGATCTGATCACCCTTCAGGTCTACGCCTTCATTCCTCCCTACCAGGGGTCACGTTAGAAGCAAAAGGGGCCATTGCGGCTTATATAGTGTTCATATGTACTCCCACTGTATGTGACATTTTTTTTTCATTCTGAACTCTTCATTGTAGAAATAATAACAATTATAATGAACTTCCATTTTCGTTATATGTCGGAATATAAATTCTTGTTTTTAAGTGAAGTGTAATAAAAACTATTAGCCAAGAATCTCTGATATTTACATTGTGTCGTCAATACCATGTCAGTTCTTTAAATATTAGAGCGCTTAGTTTTTTCATAGTAGAGGGATTCACTACATTACAAAAAGATTAATAGTATTTTATGTTTCATATTTTAGTAGTCGATATTCAAAGCCACTAATGATATAAAATAAGAAATTCAAAAAGTATGTGCCGTGTAATTAGTGGAAGGGTGTACAGAGTGGAAAGTATTGTTTCGGCCTTACGTTAATAAGGGATTCTACAAATGAGTGTAAAAAAATACGTCCAATACAATTATTGCCAATAAAGAACCATTTCGTCGAAAAAAAAAAATGTGTCAAATATTCGGAGCCATCTAACTTCTTAACGAATGGATATAAATGGTTTATTATTTCACTCTGTAACGCATACATTGAGTGAACAATACTGTAAGGTAATTCTATCTTAATTTGAGTGAATTTAGTCACAATTTATAAAGTTAAAAGTCATGCAAAATTCAATTTGTAAGAGAGATTTGGCAACGTCATGTTAACATTAAATTACCGCTAAATTTATACGAATTAAGGTAGAAACGCATTACAACACTATTCACGCAATGTTTGCGCGACAGTTAGGGCAATAATAAACCTTTCATATCCATTCGTCAAGAAGCTAGATGGCTCCAAATATTTGACACATTTTTTAGGCGAAATAGTTCTTTATTGACAAAAAAGTAAATAGATAATAATAATAATAATAATAATAATAATAATAATAATAATAATAATAATAATAATAATAATAATAATAATAATAATAATAATAATAATAATAATAATAATAATAATAATAATAATAATAATAATAATAATAATAATAATAATAATAATAATAATAATAATAATAATAATAATAATAATAATAATAATAATAATAATAATAATAATAATAGCAAAAATAATAATTTGAAAAATGTAACTTGAGAAAAAGAAATTGTTTCTTCTACATATACAAGCATACTCAGTAGAATTTTATTTGACGTTGTTTACCTTTTCTACTACCACGATGCACTTAAAAGCACACTCAAGAATTAGACCCTGTCACTAAAGCTCAAGTCGAGCTGGGTAGAGATGGCCAAACCGGCCAACAGACTGATGTTCTTATTTCAAGTAATAAGACTTGATTTTAAACGTCTGAAATGCGGTGACCAGTCGTCAGTGTTAGATATGTACATCCGTGGACAAAAGAAAAAAATCTGATGTGTTGCACTCACATGACTTTCTCTACTCTCGTACTAACCATTCTTACAAACTCTTATTCCTATATCTTCTTTGTGTTAGTTGAGATAAATATTCATACAAATTATCTTATTGTTATTTCCTTGTAGGTGCAAGGGGAATATTAGAATACAGTAGGCTTTGAGCGATAGTCAAATATTTTAAAGCTTTGAGATTCCGTTCTCTTTGCAAGCTTAACATATAAAAAATGGAACAACGATGATCCATTGCACCTAAGTTTTCCGAAACTGACACACAAAAAAAGGAATATGTCCGAAATAGTTCACTCTACAAAAAAAATTATTGAGACATAAATTGTGTATTTTAGCAAGATCTACATTTCGTGTACAGTAAGATTTTGCCTATCTCTTACGGTTTACAAGTTATTCAAAACTCATCCAGATTAAACAGGACTACATAGGCTATAGCCAGAAAATTCAAAATATACATTTCATTTGTCATAAAAAATATCTCAAACAGATGGCATTTTAATCAAAGTCGTTAGAGCTATTTTCAAGAAAATCAAAATTTTCGAAAAATGTTCCATGTAAAGGGTAGTTTAGGGTGGGGATATTTTCTTCAAATTCTTCGTGTCGCATTCTCAAAAGACATTAAACCTAAATACCAACTTTGGTTTTTAACCGACTTTTCGTTTGTTAGTTATGCTGTCCACAGACTGACACACACAGACTGACACTCATCCACACACACACACACACACACACACACACACACACACACACACACACACACACACACACCTTTTTCCAAAAATACTTCTTCTTTTTGGATTCAGGGGGCCTCAAAACATATATTTCCGGTGAAATCTCGACATAGAATTTTTGGGTGGAATATTTCCTCTATTTACCAGTAGAGAAGGTAAGAAAAAGCTATGTCTGGAACGCTAGGCTACCTTAACAGTAGAGAACAACCCCATAGGTACCAAATAACTTTCAGTTTTCACAAAGTAGGTATCTCTGACTGTCTGTCGATCTGTCAGTATGTGTTTAAGAATGTCTGTCTGCCTGTCTGTCTGTATGTCTGTCTGTACGAGTATGTAGGCACATATGTATGTGCTCTAGACATGACCTTTTTTTTTTTTTTTTTTTGGTCCACGGGGGCACCATATTTTATTATATACAATCGACGTGAAATATCTATTAAACTGTACGTTGAGTTTGTAATTAACACTAATTGCTGATTGTAGACACTAATTAGTGCATATCTACTTAATAAGGATCAACAGAATTTACATACAGAGAGAAACTATACGTCTGTTACTCGAGAAACATGCCGGTATCACGCCATATGTGTTTCGATAAATTGAAAGTCATCATACTGTTTTGCAACTGAGCAATATTGGCAATGCAAATCTTTGTTCATTTGCAAAAATGCAGTAAAGCTAATTTAATCCCCTAGAAAACCATCTAAGCATGACTTAAAAGTGCCTTAAGATTTGAGTAATTCCCTACCAGCTCCCGCATTTGAGATTATTAAAATGCAACATGTTATTGTCCTGGTAAGAATAACGGACAAGTAAAAGAATCCACATCCCGCTTTTTCTTTAAACATGCTATGTGTTCTCCATAAGAACATTATATCATATGATGTAAGAATCATTGATGTCAAAATCCGTTTGAATATGCTCTCGCCGACTAGTAAATATAGTTCTATGCGAGGGTGGATCGACAAATAACGCACATTTTTCCCCCGTCTTGGTATTGTGAGTGGGATGTTGAAATTGCACCAAGATATAACTTGAAGCTGTTATTACAGATGCTAATCGTTGTTTATGTGCAGCTCTAGTGACAGAAGCGTGAACTATGCAACAAAATGGCGCGCATGTTGCTGCCGTCAACTTGTCATCAGTCGCGCAGCAGCGTGTGTAAGGAGAGGTTGTTTGGCGAAAGCTTGTTCGCTTGGTTCGACCTTCAACTTACGTGACTTTGCACCAGCTATAACTCGCTTGTTTTCATTACACATTTTTGTGTGTTAAATAAGTGTGATTTTCTAGTAACGTAAAAATGTATATAGAACGAAAGAACACATTAGTACTAACGTTTGTGGATCGTGATGTGCCGAAACCGTCTCCATACGAACTACATGAATGGATTCACGATATATTCCGATTTGAAGAAGAGGAGCTGGAAATGATACAGATCAACAACTACACCCGGCAAATATACATCCAGTGTAAGGAAGCGCTGCGAGTAAAAAGGGCCATAGAGGACACAAACGGTGAGTCAATTTTTACCTATAGTAATGGACAAAGAAGTAAAGTAACAATAACATCGGCAGGTCTAGGGTTTCGTATTGTGAAATTATACCACTTACCCAAAGATTTAAACCAAGAAATTGTACGACAACATCTAGGAAACTACGGCACAGTACTAGCACTATCAATGGATACTTGGGGGCCCACGCTTCGATACAAAATCAGTAACGGAGTACGCACTGCAAAGATAGATTTAAAAAAGCATATTCCCTCATATATAGATATTGCCGGATATAAAAGCTTTATAAGCTATGAAGGTCAACCAATTACATGTGCGGTGTGTAGTGAAACAGGACATTTACGAAACAACTGTCCCAGACGGAGGGTAATCACGCAGACACCACGTCTAACAGACCCGCCCACATGGTCTAAACTAGTGCAGGGAGACTTCCCCATTAGACGGGTACCGGTGGATTTGCCACAAGACACAGCTATGACCTCGGCAGAAATGACGACTACTGATAAAGAACAAGTAACTGCAGCTCAGTTTTCAGGAAAAGATACTGTGGACGAAACACAGAGGGAAACTGTAATCAATCCTGAACAGGCGGAAAATTTACTAATGGATGATGATGACGCACAAAGTGATGCCCCGATAACGAACTTTACCACTATTGCAATGGCAGAGGAACCCTCCGAGGTGACACCAGAAACTTCAAATATAACTTCAGAAACATGTGCATTCGCTCCAATAACGACAGATATGGAAGTAGTGCCCACAATTTCCAATAATAGTAGAAACCGCGACCCACGCGTGAAAAAGAGACGTACGGAGAGTAGCAAGGGTAACCGAAAGAAAGAAAAAACTGAAGAATCATTCGAAAATGACCCGGGTACTCCCACACCGCTATCATAATGCCTGATGTTTCTTCTTGGCTGTTCCTATTCTACCTCATCTACTTAATCTGCATGACTTATACCCGTATTTATGCCACCTTAAATGTCAATGGTATACGCAGTACTGCTAAACAACAACTTCTCAATAATTTCATTTTCAGCCATGATATTGACATCCTACTCCTGCAAGAGGTGAACACCGATAATTTAAACTTCCTTGGTCCTCAGTATAACTACATTTGCAATGTAGGCATTGACAATAGGGGCACAGCAATAATATACAGATCGACTTTGAGAATTACCCATCATGAGGAACATCCTAGTGGACGCATTTTAGCTATGGTAATAGACAATGACATCTTAGTGGTGAATGTGTACTTGCCATCTGGCTCCAATAAACGACGAGACCGTGAATCTCTCATTGCAGATGATATGCCATATTTCTTTCGTCACAGCTATAATTACTTGTTGCTGGGTGGTGACTTTAACTGCGTGTTACATGCCAAGGACCAACGAGGAACTTATAATCCGTCACCAGCACTACAGCGCCTGTCTTCGGAATTGCAGTTAACTGACACTTGGGAATATCTACATGGAAATGAAGTTCGCTACACTTTCTGTCGTGCTACCTCCGCTTCACGAATTGATAGGATGTATGTTAATGGCCTTCATCGAACCAACATCCGGAATGCCCTTGTTGTACCTGCCGCAATAAGCGACCATCATGCCGTAATTGTGAAGATGACAGCATCCACTCCTTTACCCATCCTTGGTAGAAGCTACTGGAAATTAAATAATGCTCTATTATATTATGAGGACGTACAACAACAGTTTCGTGAAACTTGGGAAAGCCTTAACGTACGAGCGTCCAGGTCTTGCTACCAGGAGCTTCAACAGTGGCTTTTGATTTATAAACCAGCGATACAGTCCTTCTTCAAATGTGTTGGTAAGGCTAAGGCTGCCGAACGAGCTAATAGCCAACACTATTATTACGCCCTGTTACATGATTTAGCTAATCAACAGAGCACCGGCAACGACGTCAGTGGCAGGATAACTGCGATAAAATTAAAAATTCGTAAAATTCAGGAGTCCATTTTAGATGGTATACGGGTGCGTTCTCGTGCCCTCTCAATTACTGATGATGAACGTGCTGCTTTGTACCATGTAGCTTCGGAGAAGAAACGACACCAACGTAAATTCATATGTGATATTTCCACTACCAATGCTACTCTCCTACGCACAACGCCTGAAATTCTCCGAGGGGCAGAGGAACACTTCAGACAGCAATATGGTGAACATCCTACTCTTGATTCCTCAAAAAGAGTACTTTTTGAGGCTATCAATAAAACTGTGAATCCTACTGATAAGGATGAATTGGACGCACCTATCACCATGGATGAACTTCGGGACGTGATTTTTAAAGCCAGCAACAATTCTGCACCAGGACCAGATGGTATTAGCTATACTTTTTACAAAGTATTTTGGACGATCATTAAAGACCGTCTGCTACAACTGATGAACGCCACTTTTGCCATGAGCGACCACTTGTCAGGGTTTAATGAAGGAATTGTAATTTTAATTCCAAAATGTATAAAACCACACCATTTTAACAGCTTTAGGCCGATAACACTACTGAATACTGATTTTAAAATTTTTACAAAGATTTTAGCCAACAGATTGCGTAAAGTACTGCCAGCCTTGATTGGACCGGAACAAACTTGTGGACTTCCAGACAGGAAAATCTCGCACAATTTGATACAATTAAGGGATGCTGTGGTATATCTCGAGGAACATCCTGAGGAAGAAGCGGCCTTGTTGTCATTGGACCTCGAGAGAGCATTCGACAATATTGACCATAATTACATTTTTGGTGTCTTGCAGCACATGGGTATTTCTGATCGTATCCTACAAACCATTAAACTAGTGTACAAGTCTGCATACTCCAGAATCCATATCAATGGATATTTTACTAGGCCAATACCCATTTTGAGTGGTATACGACAAGGTTGCCCATTATCAATGTTATTGTTTACAGTTTGCACCGAACCTCTGTCGCGATTGATGAAGAAACACTTATTTTCACCTACAGTGCCGACAAAACTGCTCACCATAAAGACTTATGCCGATGACATGACTCTGCTACTCCGCTACCATCATCAAGTTTTCCTACTGCCGCACATATTACAGTTTCATGAACAGGCATCTTGCGCGAAGATTAATTATCAGAAGTCCTCATTGATACCTTTTGGGACCTGGCCTCGGACGTTAACGGTGGATGATGTGCCCATTAAAGACCACGTCACTATTCTAGGCCTCCAAATCACCACGAACGTCATAGAAATGGTAAACATAAATTGGACATCTTTACTCAATCGCATCCGTTACTCCCTACAGCGCAACTTGAGTAGAAACCTTAACATTCTCCAGAGAGTTTGGTATGTTAACCTCATGGGATTATCCAAGATTTGGTATTTGGCCCAAATTCTGCCCATCCCGTTAGAGATATCCCAGCGCATCGAGCTGGCAGTGTCATATTATTTGTGGAATGGACATGTATATAAAGTGGCAAAATCTCAGCTGTGGCGTCCCATCATGAATGGAGGCCTAGGACTCATTAAGGTCTCCGAAAAATGTTCAGCACTGTTAATTAGAACTTCTTTACAGATGGGACAATTCAAGGACAACAAACAACTTCACTCCAGCACTGGAACATTAATGAACCATGCCATTTATCGCCGGATGGTGAAATGTATTACCACTTTACCTGCGAATTTCGTCTCTGGGGATCCAATTCCAACTACAAAGATCCTCTACCGTCATCTGCTGTTACGTATTCCTTCTACTCCCACAATAGAGGTTAAATATCCCAATATTCCTTGGAAGAATGTCTGGAGAGTTTTTCGCTACGCTGATATCCCGACGGACTGGAAGGCCTCTGCCTACAAGATGCTCAATGCCATAGTACCCACAGCAGAAAAACAATATCGCCACAACATCTGCAATTCACCGCATTGTTCTCGATGCCACAACCTTGACACCCTTCAACACCGTCTTACAACGTGCATTCCCGAAACTTGGCAGTGGATACAAAATAAAATCCGCTGCATTACCAGGGCAGATAACCCAAATACCATTCGCAGGGCAATCCTGCAGCTAGATATCCAGGTGAAAAAACACGTCTTTGCCCAAATATGGCTTATCATGGGCTATATCCATTATATGTTGCAGGATCCATCTCCTAGTGTCCGTGGCCTGGAGAGATTTTTAACAGAACATAGGACGCGCCTCAAAAGGAAAAAACGTGACTTTCTCTTGAAGCTTCACCCTAACATAGATGTCCTTTCTGTGTAAAGGATTATGCCAGCTGGATGGAGATATCACCATCTCGGAAGTGTCATCGCCCAGTTGCCAGATGAAACCAAATGGAGGACCAGCAAAGGATTATGCCAGCTGGATGGAGATATCACCATCTCGGAAGTGGCATCGCCCAGTGGCCAGATGAAACCAAATGGAGGACCAGCAAAGGTAACTTACATCATGCAATGAACTTCTGTGTAAAGGAGTGTGCCAGCTGGATGGAGGTATCACCATCTCGGAAGTGTCATCGCCCAGTTGCCAGATGAAACCAAATGGAGGACCAGCAAAGGTAACTGACCTCATACAATGAACAGCAATATGCTTTACCAAATGAAAGAACATTACAAAATGCAGAAATGGTTTAGTATTGTACACCCGATTGTAATTGCAATGTATTGCTTCTTTTATCTAATTTAAATAAATAGAAAAAAAAAAAAAAAAAAACTTGTGAAGAGCAGCGGAGTGTAGTGGGATTTTTGTGAGGTAAAGGGCATAACTCGAGTGAAGTTCACAGGGACATGCATGATGTGTATGGGGCCGACTGTATGGATCGTACCAATGTCTCCAAGTGGTGTGCATTCTTATAAGGCGGCCATGATAACCTTTGTGATTTGCCACGTTCCGGACGGCCGGTAACAATTGCAGAATCACAGCCATTGCCTCAATGGCAATTTTGAAAATTAGCTATGGCGGACTAACCCTGCAGTCCAGACCTTGCACCGTTGAACTTTCATGAAGAAATTCCTGGCCGGTCAGTCCTATACCACAGGTGCAGAAGTAAAATTAGCAGTCCACAGATGGCTATATTTCAGGAACAGGAAATAATGAAACTGGTTCACAATTAGAGAAATATATTAAAAAAGTTGACGACTATATAGAAAATAGTTAAAAGATATCAATTTATTTATACATTATTTTACCTGTTAAATATATGTTTTAAAAATTATTGTGCGTCACTTTTCGATCCACCCTCTTACTTTAAAACTCTGAATTGTAATGTTTTACTGGTTGCAGTGAGTACAGGTCGCGCGTTTCTTCTTGACGAATGAAAATTTTATATGAAAGGTTGAATGCGAGTCACTACTCAGTTTTTGCGGGAACGTTAGCATTGAAAGAGAGCGGAGGTACAGTCTGCAGTGAGATGACAGACATGCTTCTGAGCTGAAGTAGTACAGCACTACAAA
Source organism: Tenodera sinensis (assembly GCA_030765045.1). Taxonomy (NCBI): domain Eukaryota; kingdom Metazoa; phylum Arthropoda; class Insecta; order Mantodea; family Mantidae; genus Tenodera; species Tenodera sinensis. The sequence goes on along the minus strand of CM060961.1, from coordinate 141,842,245 downwards.
TCAATTTATCGCACTTCCAGTAATATCAGCCACACGTATTATACACTATACTTCTATAACTGTTTCCACTTAACTTTATTGTATTTCTTCTATTCCCGACATTTCTCCCTCGTCTGAATTGCTGTTATTTTCGCTGCATGCACACATCCGTACCGCACAAAACTTTTGCAGTCGACTGTACACACAAACGCGACAGAGGAAAACAGAGGTGTCTGTTATCGTAGCATAAACATTTGCTGACCTGTTTATTAAGGGTAGGCCTACTCACTGGATTTCTGCTCAAGGTCATCCGTCAAGAACAAACGCGCAACCTATACATACAAGAATATTTGACAACCCCTATGTTAAATCATAGTATTAGAAATAAAACGAGTAAAAGCAGCCAAGTGATGATAATGTTGTACAGAGAGATCCAAAAACATCCGAATCGCTGCGCGGTGTTTTTCCACTGCGCACACAGAAACACAATAACGCAGCTGCTACACACAAGATCATGCGGTTGACTTTGTTTTCTCTGCTCTGAAACTGCACTCTTGAGCTGATTGATAACGTGTGATTGAGTTATTACCAGTGTGCTTTATTATTTTGTCCTGTAGTTAGCTACAAAGTGTATTATGGCTCAGCATTTATTTTCTACTGTACAACGCGTATTTATTTATGATTTGTATGTGGTTACTCAGATCACTAAGTGAAAGTGCGATTTGCAGAAAGATTTCCAGGTGATCGGGCGATTTATATTTCTGGGATAACTTGAAGCATAAAGTGTACAAGACAAACCCTCACACCCTGAAAGGATTAAAACAAAATATCCGCCAGGAAATTGCCAGCATTTTGCAACGTGAACTACAGCGAGTGATGAATAGTTTCCTATATAAGTGCCGAAAATGTATGGACAATGGTGATAGCCAGTTTCAGCATCTCCTTTAATAACATTGGTAAGTAAAGCCTTTAAAAGTAGTTTTAAAAATCTGATGTGTTGCACTCACATGACTTTCTCTACTCTTGTACTAATCATTCTTACAAACTCTTATTCCTATATCTTCTTCGTGTTAGTTGAGATAAACATTTGTACAAATTATCTTATTGCTTATTTCCTTGTAGGTACAAGGGGAATGTTAGAATACAGCAGGCTTTGAGCGATAGTCAAATGTTTGAGATTCTGTTGTCTTTGCACACTTAACATATAAAAAAATGAACAACGATGATCCATTTCACGAAAGTTCTAAGTTTTCCGAAACTCACACACATAACAAGGAATATCTCCTAAATGGTTCACCCTACAAGAAAATTTATTTGGATATAAATTGTGTATTTTACCAAGATCTACATTTTTTGTGCAGTATAATTTGGTCTATCTCTAACGGTTTACCAGTTATGCAAAAGTCGTCCAGAGTAAATACGACTACAGGGGCTATAGCCAGAAAATTCAAGATATACATTTCGTTTGTCATCAAAGTATCTCAAACACATGACATTTCAATCAAAATCGTTAGAGCCATTTTCAAGAAAATCAAAATTTTCGAAAAATGTTCCATGTAAAGGGTAGTTTAAGGTGGGCCTATTTTCTTCAAAATCTTCGTGTCGCATCCTTGAAAGACATTAAACTTAAATACCAACTTTGGTTTTTAACCGACTTTTTGTTTTTGAGCTATGCTGTCCACAGACTGACACACAGACACACATATTGACACAGACTGACACACAGACACACACACGGACCTTTTTCTTAAAAATGCTTTTTTTTTTTTTTTTTTTTTTCATGGGGTCTCAAAACATATATTTCCGGTGAAATCTCGACATCGAATTTTTGGGTGGAATACAATACTTCCCCTACTTACCAGTAGAGAAAGTAAAAATGTATGGCTTCATCCACGCTGTTCTATGATAGCGGCAATAGGCGACGAGCACCGTGGACGCGTACAGCCAAAACACAGCGCAGCCGGTTCGGAGTCTTTTGAAACACCCGTTGGCTCTTGCGTAATATTATGATCAGTTTATGTATACTTCTATGCACTTCTAATTTCATGTCTTGAGTTACTTGTAATTAAGTTGATAACTGTTTATTATCTATGCCAATATTATAGTAACTTAAAAGGGGTTTGTATTTTGTGTGTTGCAATGACTCCATGACAACTTGCGGAGGAGGACTTAGCACCTCGACCTAAAGGCGATCCTTTCTGGCCATGCCCCTGACGGGGCAACTCCCAGGAGGATGGATGAGGCGAATGGATCCGAAGGATGACCGGAACGTTGCCACGACAGAGTAGAGAGCAGGGTCCCTACATTTTCCCAGTTAGAATCACCCTGTGGAGGGTGGCTCAGCCCGGTTCCTCTCCCACCTCTTCGGATTCGTACATCCAAGACGGGTGCGGAACTCTGTAATCGACTCTCCTCCCCCATCCCATGGGGGGCCCGATAACCAGTGACTCACCTTCCAATCCAGGGGACGAGATTTCCAGAGCGCATTTGTTCCCCCTGCCATGTTGCTGCCGCGAGCTCGCCGAAGCTTCCGTCCCTGAAAGAAATCTAACGGGATGAAGGGTGAAATGAAATTATTAATGTAGCGAAATGAAGGGACAGGGGATTCGGAGGATACGGAAATTCTTCCTAGTATTCGCCTGGCAACTCGGGGAACCTCCGAAAAAACCCATGGGTCTGGAAGGTCGGCCAAGGGGATCGAACCCGCGATCTCCCGAAGGCGGGCCACAGACGTTACCACCTGAGCCATCCCGCTCGGCTTGTGTGTATTACCTTCCACCCAGTAAATGTGTTCGGGTACAAAGTAACTTGATTACGTTCCTTACAATAAGTAATTCATAGAAGTATTAAAAAAGCACAGTATAGTAAAATTTTGTATTTTAATCAGTCGTTTTCGAAAAACAACTAGCTTTTGTTCCAAACTGCATGTTTTATTCAACTAGAATGTATGAAGGTAATGTTTTGTTATTTGAAAGGTAAGTAGAGTTACACATTTGTGGTATAACTTTGGTGATTATAGTCTGATATCACATAGGACTTTGAAGTAATTACTAATTTAAAAGAATATGCTTTTGCATATATAATCTGGCTGTAGAACTAGAGAATATTGCAAACAGGTCGAGCTAGGTCACACATATGAACCAGCTTCCGGGTGTAAACAAAACATGGCCCACCTCAGTCATCTTTATTTCAAAAATTCTAATTTGAACACCTACTTAATTATAATACTACATACTAAAATGCCGTACAATACTAGAATACCATAGACGATTTAAAACGTGTGGATATTGGAATACGAACATGATAGAATCATAACAGAAGATTACTAGGATATTTTTAACTTTTAAAGTTCTTGTTACTCCATAGAGAAACCGTATAGAAACACAATGCTTATTTCAAGCAAAATGCATGATGTTACAGTTAAGCCTTGGAGATATGTTATGTAACTTATTCCTCCATATGCTAAGCAAACACAACATGGAGCGAAACAAATGATAATCGAATCTTTTTTTTTTTAATTAACGTCCCGCTGTTTTTACGTTTATGTGTATTTTTTCTTTTGATACTAGTATTTTATTTTTGATTCAAGTTTATATCTGGCTATTGCCATGAATTTTAGAAGGGCGCTAATGACCTAGAAGTTGAGCGCCCTTAAACCCATAAATCATCATCATCATCATCATCGTGTCATATCGGACAAATGAATGAAATGAAATGGGTGAAATGATGCTCAAATGAGCCCGAGGTCCATGGAGCTTTAAGTTACCCGACATTCGTGTAATCCTAAAGTGAATAGTGTACGTGGAATCTTTGCAATATTGCGTAGTAACGGGATGAAACACAAGGTTCAAAATCGAATATTTCATCTGAAAGTTGTTCAACCAAGTAAGATCCTATGCTTTCTCGATGAGTACCAATAAGTATAAATCACGGCTTCTGAGTTAGGATGCTGTTCGCTGATGAAATCGCAAATTCACATATTTTAATATTTGACCACGTCAAAATAGCCCGCAAGATAATAATTATTCGACCTTATGGAAAAATATTTTCAGCATTGAAGGAGTCCGATTTTGCATTTTAGAATTTGAAATATGTTTGGAGTAGGTTATCCAACAACCGCCGATATTTCACCTCCATTTCATAGGTTATTATGAAAGTACTACGGAATAAAGAAATAAAGAGCTTTATGTTTAATTGAGCAATAATTTTATAGCGGAGGGGAAAATGAAGTGAATTACATCGAAGTTCGATATTTAAAACATCAACCGAGAAACGCCAGCCAGTTTATTTGCTATATACTCTCAAGTAAAAGTGAGTGGCTTTGTTTTATACAAAGTACGTATTGAGTTGTCTGTATTACACTCTCCAATGAGTGCTGCTGGCTCTGCTGAATGTTGATGTGGTTTTTATTCGCAGATAGAGATTTATCTTATCCAACAAGAGCCAGGAGCAGAATTATATTAGTGGGCTCTTGATGCACAATGTTAGACAAATAATCCAGATATTAAGAGGTTATAATCTCTCAATAACCAATGTGTTGTCGCTTAAATACCCATACTAAACTACCCTTTCAATGGATAACGGAGTTAATATTTTCAAAAAAGGGTTCTAATTTTTATTAAACGTTTGTTTAATATATGTTCACGACGAATGAAATGTGTATCTTGAATTTTGTGGAAGTAGATTCTGAAATCCTTTCATGCTGAATGACCTTTGCATAACTAAATATTACGGCACAGACAATGTAGATATCATTAAAGCACGCGATTTATGTTAAATTTCTTTTATGGAGATAACCATTTTTGAGAATTCCTTTTTGCTTTGATTTTCAAATACTTGCACTTTCCTGAAATAGGAAGTCTCTATTCGTTCCTATGTCCTCGCTATGCAAAGAGAAGGAATTTCAAAGCCATCACATAATGATTAGCTATTCTATAATTTGCCTATAGCTTAAGCCTATTGTATTCTTTTTTTGCCATCTATCTCTAAGGAAATGTGCAATAAGACCATTTGTACAAATATTTATCTCTATTAACGTGTAGTATTTTTACTTTCTCTACTGGTAAGTAGGGGAAGTATTGTATTCCACCCAAAAATTCGATGTCGAAATTTCACCGGAAATATATGTTTTGAGACCTCCTGAATCCAAAAGAAGAAAAAGGTCCGTGTGTATGTCTGTGTGTCAGTCTGTGGACAAATAAGTCAAAAACGGAAACTCGGTTACAGTGGCGGCTATTCAAGTGAAGCAGGTGAAGAGGTTTTCACCTGAATATAGCAGTATTCTATTTTTGTTAATATTGGCATTATTACTGCCATTCTAACAGTTTAGTCACAAATATCAAATGCTAGCAGCCGTAGCAGGGTCAGTGACCAACCCTTCTTTTGTTTGGAACTTACAGCCTGGCAGCCGGCAGGGAAAATTGGTGGGAACGCACCCTGTGATCGGTTACAAGGACAAGTGCAAAAGTCACAGTTACGGAAGAAACTACTGCACTAAACAGCTTGGTTGCCATGGCAACATGACGTCACGAAACAATGTACTACGGGGAAATAACACGGGATGGTTTCCGTTTTCGCGCGCTTAGAAGATAGTAGTCGTGTACCTCGAGGAAGAGCTGGTGGTAAACTTAAAACGTGGTGTTTTAGATAACTGTGAACGGTATAATTTGCGAGTTTGCTAGACTCCAGTGCTTTTAATATTTAAATTACGGAATATAAGTGCTTTGTTATGAATCCAGTGAACGATATAGTTTGCAATTTGTTAGAAACCCCATTTTCCAGGTGGAAAGATGAAGACAAGAAAGATGTTTTAAACTTTGGGCAGCCCACCGATATCATCGATATACGCATTAAAAGAGAGGACAAGAAAGTAGACAAGTCATATAATATTAAATTCAAAAGCTCTTGGTTCGATAATTATTCTTGGTTATGCAGTAGTCGCACTTTGCAATTGCTATTCTGTTGGCCTTGTTTACTTTTTAGCAACAAAACTAATGTGTGGAACAAAGAGGGATTCACAGATTTCATTAATATAATCCGTTCCCTTCACAAGCACAATGATTCGGCGGAACATTTCAAATGTAAATTACAATTAAATAATTTTCAAAAAAAAAAAAAAAAACAGAAACACAATAGCTGGCGCTCTTCAAGAAAACAGCAGACTTTTTCATGTGCGTTTCAATGAAAACGTGAGATAAAATAGGCTTTTCCTGCAGTTGATCATTAAAGCAGCATTGTAGTTAGGTAAACAAGAGTTTGTATTCAGAGGTCATGATGAGAGTGCGCTTTCGCTAAATCGGGGAAATTTCAAGGAGCTTGTGTCCGTATTAATCTCTGAAAGTCCATTAGAAATCCAAAACCACTATAGTAATATCAAAAGTGTATTCAGCGGTGATTCTAAATCTGTATAAAATGAGCTGATTGGATGTATTTCGGAATACTTACAGGGCTATATTAGAGCTGAAATTAATGCCTCAGATTTTTTTCTGTTGAAGTTGACGATACTACAGATATTTGCCAACAGTCTCAGTGCTCTATCTTTGTAAGGTACGTGAATACACAGAGCACATTGGTTGAACGATTTTTGGGATTTCATGATGTGAGTGTTGACAGGTCTGCAGACACATTGTTTCTTTTACTGCATGGTATTCTTGCAAATTTTAATTATGAACGTAAATTAGTTGCACAATGTTACGATGGAGCGAGTGTTATGCCAGGACATTTGAATTGACTTCAAAAAAGAATCAAGAATAATGCTCCTCAAGCAATTTTTGTACATTGTTTGGCTCACCGTTTAAATTTGATTTTAAAACAAAGCTGTAGAGCCGTTTCTAAGTGTCGCATATTTTTTTGCGAATGTTAGTGGTATTCTATCATTTTTTCATTGCTCGGCAAAACGGTCGTACATGTTGTATTCCGTTTTGAGCAAAAGAATACCAACATTAACTGAGACAAGGTGGAGTTCCAACTCAAAGGTCATCCATGTAATGGTTCACAATTGGCAAAAGCTGAAACGTGTGTTTGAAGTTTTAATAAACGATGTAGATTCAGATGACACAACAATCGCACCTAGCGAAGGGTTTCTCAACAAAATGAACAATTTTCAATTTACCATTCTGGCTGTGGTATTCGATGATATTTTCAGTTTAACGGACATTTTGTTTGATATCCTACAGAAAAAGTCTCTCGACATTAACTACTGTGTTACGAAAATTCAAAATACCAGCGACTTAATAAAAAGCAGACGCAATGAAAAATGTTTCAGAACACTGTTTAACAAAGCGTCACAGCTTACCAGTCTGGGTACTGCAAGAGAATCAGCTGACAATTCTTTCCAGAATTCTAAGCTCATTTACTTTGAAATTCTTGACAACGTATTGATGCAAATAAGCGTTCGCTTTCAAGATTGTGAGAAATTGCAGTTCCTGTGTCTTGTCGACTCGTCAAAATTTCAAAATCATTGCGTGAATTTTCCTTCAAACGCTCTCTGCCAGTTGCAACAGTGTTACCCTCAATTATTCAGGAAGCCGCAACGCCTTAAAAATGAACTGTGCTTGTTTTACGCAGATCATTTGATCTATAAGGGTTTTACACTCCAAGAAGTGCTGTGCTCATTGAAGAAAAATCGTGATGTGTTTGAGGAAACCTACAAACTTTTCTCCCTGGTTCTAACAATTCCCTCAACCAGTGCATCCGTTGAAAGAAGCTTTTCTTGTCTCAAGAGAATCAAGACTTGGTCAAGGAACACCACTTCACAAGAACGGCTTCATCTTTGGCGATCATTTCCATTGAGAAGGAGCTACTAGCTGATCTTATGGAACGTCATCCCTTTTATGATGACATTGTCGACAGATTTGCTGCTCTAAAAAATATGAGGATCGACTTAGTTTTCAAGAAATAGGTGAGTCGGGCATGCTGCTACTATACAAAAATCGTAGACCTTGCTAAAATTCACAATTTATGTCTAAATGAATTTTTTTTTGTGGAGTAAACCATTTCGGAGATATTCCTTGTTATTTGTGTAACTTTTGGACAACTTATACTTCTGTTAAATGGAACATCACTATTCATCTGTTTCTATGTTAACCGTGCAAAGAGAACGGAATATGAAAGCTTTAGAAGATATGACTATCGCTCAAAGACTGCTGTATTCCCATACTCCCCTTGCACCTACAAGGAAATAAAGCAATAAGATAATTTCTGGAAATGCTTAACTCAACTAACACGTAGAAGATATAGGAATATGAGATCGTAAGAACGGTGAGTACAAGAGTAGAGAAGGTCATGTGAGTGCAACACATCGGATATTTAACACTACTTTTGAAGAATAGCTAGATAAAGTTATGTGAGTGCAACATAGGTTTTTATTATACAGTTTATATAAACTATTCTTGCAAAAAGTATTTTTATCTGCTTTATATTAATACAGATTAACCTTTGTGGAAATAGTTTTATTATACATTTAGTTGGCGGCACAAAGGGTGTACAGAAAACCGAAGCGATACTAAAATTTTATAATTGGGTCACCTATATGCTATCCTTAAAATTTTCAATTTTCTCATAACATCGTGAGAAACAACTGACAGGTGATAGCACTTCATAAAATGGTACTGAAAGGTTTTAAAACAACAATGTATGTGTCGGAGATGACCGATATCTCAAAAACGATGTTTGAAATTAACTGCGTATTTTAAAGAGATTAGATTTTTGTTAAGTTTTTATCTGTTTCTAATAGTTTATTCGTTATACAGCAATTAATCAAACTTTGGAAAAATATCCACTGGACAGGGAATCAACCTAACTACCATTCTACCTAGTATACGTGACGTCACACTGAGCATACGGATCCAGGGCTGTACAGTTGACAGCAATACTTTTCGACTGCAGTACTGGTATTGTAAAGTTATTCGCTGTGCGTTCTGTGTTTACGTTTTATTTTGCACTACACAAAGTTCAGTATGTCAGAATCATCGCGTGCTGCCACACTGAAAACCTTAGTGGAAGAATTTGGTACAAATAATTTCACAGTGAATGGTAAAAACATACAATGTAGGTTCTGTCATTCAGAAATACGAAATTGTAAGAAGAAGCAAAAATTGGTAAAACAACACTGTTAGTACAAATAGTATAAATTATTTGTTCATCATCAGACATTATGAAGACAGAAGAATAAGAAAGTTCCCCCCTACAATCGGAGTTCTTTGAAGATCTAGGTAAAATAATTACATCGTACATACCAACATACCATTTTACAGACTACACTTTAAAAATTTCATTACGAAATATACTAAATTATTTGACAGGCGAACTAACGAATATGAAGATAGTGTTTAGCTTTATTACAATACACGTGCATGCATCTTTAATGTTTATTTTTTAGATTAGATTTGTTGTTATTCCCCTGATTGCGATGTTTACAATTTCAGGTTACCTGCCAGCCGCTTCCCCTCCTCCCACTATCGACACCTACTCGTAGCACGCACACATTGCAAGCAAAAGGATATTTGTCCTAGTTCTAATAAAATTATACAATCTTCCTACCTGATTAAGAGGACATCACAGCTGTTCCCTGAGAATTCAAGATATACATTTTATTTTTCATGTAAATACCTTAATTATGTGATGCAATCAAAATTTTTAGGGATATTTTAGCAAATAAAAAATAACAAAAAATTCCACCAGGATAGCATTCTGGGGAGAATAGATGATTATCTTTACTTCCTCTACTGGCAAATAGATTAAAATGCCAGATGTTTAAGATATTTGTATGACAAACAAAAAGCATATTTTGAACTTTTCTGGCTATAGCCTATGTAGTCCTCTTTACTCTGGATGACTTTTGCATAACTCGTAAACCGTAAGAGATAGACAAAATCTTACTCTACAAAAAATGTAGATCTCGCTAAAACACACAATTTATGTCCAAATACATTTTTTGTGGAGTAAACCATTTCGGAGATATTCCCCGTTATTTGTGTAAGTTTTGGAGAACTTACACTTCTGTCAAATGGAGCATCGTTATTCTTCTTCTTTTTTTAAGATGTTAACCGTGCAAAGACAACGGAATTTAAAAGCTTTAAAAGATTTGACTATCGCTGAAAGCCCACTGTATTCCCATATTCCTCTTGCACCTACAAGGGAATAAGCAATAAGATAAATTGTGCAAATATTTATCTCAACTAACACGAAGAGGATATAGGAATAAGAGCCTGTAAGAATTGTTAGTACAAGACCAGAGGTAGCCATGTGAGTGCAACACATCAGATTTTTATTTTTTTTCTTGTTTGTACAAGTGTAGGGGTTTATACTGTAATATTAGCTGTTTGATCTTCGGAAAAATCTTAGTATGGCATCTTTGAAACCTACTGAATTTAAATATGAAGTTTGCTATTTATCCAACATCTGAATGTTATACCGTTCACACTCACGCACATACACACACACACACACACACACACACACACACACACACACACACACACACACACACACACATTCACTCACATCGATCTTTTCGTGAAAATGCTAAAGATGCTCTGATGACAACTGATTAAGGGGGTCTCAAAATATGCACTTTCAGTGAAATTTTGGAATTAAAATTTTGGGTGAAGTGCAATACGTCCTCCACTTATTGGCTATGTGGTGAAGAAAGTAAAAATGGGAACTTTGGTTAAATTAGATACCAACGGACGTCACTATTACGTACTATATGACTCAGTTCAGTCCTTTATACTAATTCCTCGACTTTATAATGTAACATTTCGGGTATAACTGTTCCAAAATCTAAGAAATTATTTTGTCTGAGCTTCGAAATATCTATGGGGTCACTGTATGTACACAGTGTTCTTCATGAAGCTCCATTGAGAAAGAGAGAGAGAGAGAGAGAGAGAGAGAGAGAGAGAGAGAGAGAGATAAATGCGATATCTGGAGAATTTGAATGTAGTTCATCTTCATCAAAGCATTTGGTATCTCTAAACTAATCTTGAACGTACGACTATTTTGTCTAGAGGATACATCATCGATAAGCTTGCTGAATACTTTGAAGTTCAGGAAGCAAACAACACAGGATAAGGTAGTTTCTCAGACGTACACGATAACTTTGTCATCTCAAATGTAGTAAACATAATCCAAAAGTGCCGACCATTTCTAAACAACTTCTTGCAATTTCGAAACACCAACCATACTCGCATCCGAATGAGTTAATTTTCACAAATTTTGTTTTATTAAAATAGTTCTTGTCTTGCACTTTATTCGGGGCTGTTCGTAGCCTACAAACATTTTACCATCAGAATGAATGAAACTGCTCCTTCGCTTGTGGGCGAAATGAAAAGGTCACAAAAGGCCACGCTCTGACACACTGTTCGCTCAAAATTCTCACTGTTCTTCCATTTGTGTGGGCGGATGCACTGTCTTGATGAGATGCCAATCTTTGATCTTGGTTACTACTGCCTCCATTGTTCGAAGGCTTGTCCTGCTGTACCTTTCCTCTCTGGTAGATGGTGATTTTAAGGCTGAGGATATTGTAGCTGCATCTTTAATGAGTAGAAGGAGTGATATTTAAAACAATTCTTCCCAATTTTTATAAACAATTAAGCTTCAAACCTCCAAACTCGAACTGATATTTTGTTACTATTCCAGTAAACTGTCATAAATTCCGTACTTTCGCCTTCGTAGTATGTTTTCCGTATTTATTGGTGCAATTAACATAGATTGTTTCTCGATTATCATTGAGGGGATATGGGGTGGAAACATCGGCTAATGAGGTGTAGTTAAAAGTGAATTGAAGCTTGTGCTGCGATTATCGCGTGTTTGGAATCATAATTACGTACTTCGAGAAACCATATATGTTGAAGTTCTTCTGTAATTCCTTTGTTGACATTCATGTTTTACAACATGATAGTACTGTTTGAACGATCAAAACAAAGTTCTTGGAAATGCTTTCTATAGTTATTTCATAACACTTCCAAAGTGAGATAAATGAAGGGAGAAAATTCTTAAAAAATACTGAATGACCTAGTTGTCCATCGGCCCCTAAGTTCCAATCACTCATTCACTCACTCCCCTCTCTTCATGTTTAATGTATTTTAAAATCATGCAAAAATATTGCTTCTCAACCAAAATGGAATACTCCCTTCACATTCGTAGGGCAGCAGACATAGATCAAGGCGTATTTTGTTTTTCTTTTTATACATATGCAGAAACATAATGTATGCCGCTCCAGCTGTCAAATTAACTCATTCAACTGCAAATTCAAAGATCCTGAATTGAAATTTGATATGATCAGATGCCAGAAAAAGTCATTTCTAACGTATCTTCATAGGGACTTGCAGCTAAATACAAATAGCTTAAACACTTCTGATTACCGATTGCTTTATTCATTACTTCATAAAAATTAATTTGCCATTTTAGGCTTTAGTGCATGTAAAGTACAACGCTAGCAAGGAAGCATTTAAAGCAAAAGAAAGTACAAACTGGAATCTCACTGCAAATTCGAAGCTAAGTGTGTTGAAAGGATTAAAATGTTACCAAGTGCCTTGGTTGAAAGAAGTTTGAGAATCGTTGATTGTAAGTAATCTTGAGAAAATTGTTCATAATGTGAACATTAGTAATGGACGTAAGCAAGCGTTTGAAATTAAATAAACTCAGAATAACAGGAACGATAGATGAGTAGTCGGAAGCTTTCATGGCCGGAGTCAGAAATTATTATACCTAGAGATTTCTTCCGAGCTTAAAAGCCGTGGTCTGCTGGAGTTTAGAGGTCCAGACGTTTCGTCCACACCTGCGGTGGACATCATCGGTGGCGTGGTCTTAGTCTTCTCGGTGAAGGTTCAATTACAGCAGAATCGCATTGCCATACTACCACGCCAGACTATAACGCGAAGCCATAGACATTTGCGAACATCCCAATAATTTTGACAGAAAGGAAGAAGGTCTAAAACTGAACAAAACCTGGCATCCGATACTTGAGCATAAAGAAGAAGCACAAATGCAAAGAAATCGCGTAAATCATTCAGCAATCAGAGCGGAGAAGTCCCGTCCACCTAGCGCACACCTCCCGCTCCAGCCAACCCAATCCCCAGTGAGCGGCCCACATATAAATACGGCATATCCAGCCAGATAATTATAAGTTAATGATAATTGTAGCCTGTAAGCCGGCCCTATTGTACCGGCACCAGGCAAAACATTCTCAATAAACAAACAAAAGCGATTCTGTTCAATTCTTTAATCCTAGAGGCTACGGCAGTCACCTTGGACCTCGACGGCACGGAGATTTTGTTAGTCTCTGTGTACCACCCCCTCTCCCCCCACAGACAGTTCGTACCCAACGACTACCTCTCTATCCTGGCCTTTCATCCCAATGCCATCCTGGCCGGCGATTGACCAGTGCTGGTATTGTGGCCTACGGGCGGATGCCCAAGGCAAGGCAATCATCCGCCTCATCGACGCGGGCCCTGATGATGCTCTTGCTTGATCTCTTGCGATCATCAAGCATTTCCCATTTCATCTCACCCTCACATCAATCAACGCTCTTCAATCAGGCCACAATCCAGTGTTGACAGAAATCAACACCCGGATTGCCAGTCATGACAGCTCAATTCAAACTCGACAAACGGACTGGGAAGGCCTTCGCAATTGCCTCCGTACCTCCATCCCACCCAATCCCAGAATCACTGACATCCCAAGCCTTGAGGCGGCAGTCTCTTCCTTCACATCCATTATGACACGAACTGCCCATAACCGAACAGTCCAAGCCCCAGCACCTCTACACCCAGATGTCCTTCCACTAGATATAACCCTCCACATCCGCCGCTCCTGGGCAGCACGGAGACTCTACCAGCGGCACCGCACCCCCCAAAACAGAGCCCTGTTACGGCACTTCTGCCGACAGGTCCGAGGCCGCCTGCGCGAGTACCAGGTGCAAGCAATCGTCGAAGCCAATACTCCTCTCCATTCCAGGACACCCGAGGCCTGACCTATGATCCCAAGCCAAAGCAAAAGCGTTTTCCGACTACCTGGAACGTATCTACCATATGCCCAAGAGATGACCCTCAGGACCACCGATATTATCGACGCCCCCTGGAGGACGCGGAACGACTCCCGGTAATACGCCCCAATGAACTACATGCCGCACTCCAGCGTCTCAAACCCAAAAAGGTGGCGGAACCTCATGGGCTGACTCCCCTCATGCTTCACCACCTTCCCTTTAACGCCGTGCTCTTTCTGACTAGGGCGTTCAACATGTGCCTCGCCCTGGTCACTTTCCACGAGAGTGGAGAGAAACTCGGGTGATCTGCATCTTGAAGCCCGGGAAGGTCCAGGTACACCCCTCCAACTACCGATCTATAAGCCTCCTATCTACCCTCTCAAAAGAACTCGAAAGTACTCCTGGGCATTCTACGCCTCAGCAGCTGCTGCGGGTGGTGGAGGCTGCTGCCCTGGTTTTCCAGGAACGCGCCTTGTTTGCTGCTGTATCTCTGGACGCTGAAAAGGCCTCAACGACCTTACATGCGGAGCTCCTATTCAAACTATAATCTTCGCAAACGTTAAAGGCATATAGAGGCGGGCCGTATTGCAAATTCCAGCGAATCTTAAGGTTGCTACTCCTACCGGCGCTGCCGAATGTGGTACACGCATCTCACACGCTCTTATGTACAGAACCTATGCAGGTATACCACTACGCTTGGCAACAGCGCTCCGCTTGAACATTGGCCAACGTTCACATGCCTTTAACTTTTGCGAGCAATATAATCCAACTGGGATTACCTACACAAATAATCAGCATCCTACACAGCTTCCTCAGACACCGCATATTTAAAGTCATAGTCGCGGGGAGAACGTCTACACTAAGACAAATAAGAGGCGGAGTCCCCGAAGAACATTCCATCCGACCCGCGGCGGGCCTGACGTCAAGGCATCATGATCACCAAAAACCAAATGCCATTGCATTTTGACCTCTCGGCAGTTAATGAGCTGGATTCCGACCACGACCCTATAGCCACGCCAGCTCTGTTAAACTCAGACTGGACACATGAGACCGACTGGGATGCAGCAGTCCTAGAACTCGACCAGGCATCGATGATCTTGAAGCGTTGGAAGTGGCAGCGACGGATTTTCCCCACCAGATCTTAAATGCGGTACGCGCACATACTCACCGCATTCCCACCAACACCTCAGACCCTAGAACATTACCTATAGAACTCTAACAGTTGCTAAAAGCCAAGGCAACTGTTCGGAAGCTATGGTAGCGTTTCCGCCATCCCAGGATAGGAGCAGTATACCAGAGGTTCAAAACCTTGGTAAGGCGACTGCTCCGTGCGCACAGAACAACAGCCTGGGAAAACACTCTTCAGAATGCAAACCTTCAGGAATAGAAACCATGGCGGATTGTAAGGGCCTTGAGGAAGGACAAGACCTAATACCAGCATCCCTTGCATGGCGCTCGTGGGCAGCTCGCCTTCAAGCCAGACGAGAAAGCCACTGTGTTCGCGGACCATCTTGAGGTACAGTTCGAACCCCGAGAGGACCCACAAGACGAAGACTTTACTGAACTTGTGGAAGCAACCGTGGATTACCTCTATGAGGATCCACGGCGGCTACACGAGGAGATCCAAGTTCCTTTAATCACTCCGAAAGCGGTGATCTCCGAAATCCAAAGTCTAAACCCAAATAAATCCCATGGACATGACGGCGTCACGGCGCTCATGTTCCAGCACCTACCCAAAAAGGCTGTCGTCCACTTGACCCGGATTTTCAATGCATGCCTACGTCTCCGTCACTTTCCAGCTTTCTGGAAGGAGGCGAGAGTGGTGTGTATCTTGAAACCGGGCAAGAACCCAGTATTTCCTAACAATTACCGTTCCATCAGCATTCTCCCAACCGTCTCAAAAGTTTTTGAGCGGTTGCTCCTTACCCTCCAAACGGTTCTTTTCGAGGATAGGTAACTCCTACCGGATCACCAATTTGGTTTTCGTCTGGGTTATTCCACGACCATGCAGTTGCTGCGTGTGGCCGAGATGGTTTCCCTGGGTTTCCAGGAAAACATCAAGACCATAGCAGTTCTGTTGGACGTGGAAAAGGCATTCGCCATAATTTGGCACGAAGACCTACTGTACAAATTAAAGCAGGCAAACATCCCACCCCCATATCTCACATTAATTAGCAGCTTCCTTCAGGACCGCTCTTTCAGAGTGAAAGTGGAAGGAAAACTGTCCACACTAAGAGACATAGCGGCAGGAGTCCCAGAGGGCTGTGTACTCTCCCCGCTACTCTTCGCAGCATACATGTCCGATTTCCCCACGGAACAACACACTGCGACATGCCAGTATGTGGACGACGTCCTCATCATGGCACAAAACAAGAATGTGAGATTATTGCCTCCCTCCCCTTCAAAGACAACTTGACGCCGTCGGCCGTTGGAGTGAGAAGTGGAGAATGGCTATTAGTTCGGGGAAAAGCTCCGCTCTCCTCCTTGGTAAGGTTCGCCATTGGCGGTCAGAACGGTCTCTTCGGCTTAGGCGGAGAAATATCCCATGGGTAGCCTCCGCCAAATATTTAGGCGTTCTCCTCGACCGCGGGCTAACATACGCTCCACATATCACGCTGCGCTTAGACAGCTCTACCCTATCCTCCAATCCACCATGCCCACTCACCTAAAACTACGCATTTACCGGGCAATCATTCCGCCATTAATCGTATACGGCTGCGAAGCCTGGGGATCAGCGGCTCCCTCTACCATACGCAAACTGCAGACAGTGCAGAATACGGCGTTAAGAATGATATACAATGCTGGGCGTAGATTTGCGTCTTACATCCTTCACAACCACTCCGGACTACCCTACATCATGGACTTGGTAAGGGAGCTCTCCCGAACCATGCACGCCAAACTTAACTCCCACACCAATCAGCTGGTACGGGCATTCGGTCAATACGACCACAGAGCACCTCGTAGAAGGAAAGGTTACCGCCTACCGAAGGACGCCCTTGGACAATAGTAATGCCACTCCCATCATCTAACACATACTTACCCCAACACCTATTCCTGTCCCCTTCCTGTATTCAAAATTAGGTATACAGGAAGAAACCATTGCCCAAGACACAAAAGCTTCAAAACATTAGAACACCTTTAGTACTGCACAAATAAAGTCGCATTAGCGGCTACGTGCTGTACAAATAAACCGTAGTTCTCGAATGCTGGAATGCTCTGTGCTGTCCCTAACACTATTCAGCGTCTATATGGCAGACTTTTCATCACAGCTACAGGTCAGCACAGCTCTATATGCTGATGATGTATTGCTGTTCTGCACCAACACATTCTCAGAGCCTTCAACCCCATACAGCGATACCTCCGCCTCGTCCAAGAGTGATGCCGGCGTTGGCAAATGTCCGTTAATGCGTACAAGAGCCACGCCATCCTCTTAACGAGGTGCCACATCCGCTTTCAATTTCGAGGGCAAAGGATCGACTGGAGAAACTCCATCACCTACTTGGGAGTTAAACTGGATAGGGGTCTAACTTCCCGCGAGCACATATGAGACCTCTCTGCAAGGGCACAAGGGGCTGTTGCCCCTCTGTACCCCAAGCTGATATCCGAGATGCCAGTCCGCCTAAAGTTGCACCTCTTCCGGGCTCTTGTAATCCTGCTTATGCTTTGCGCCTGTGAAGTGTAGGGCATGGCAGCAGGCAGTTAGCTCCTGTGGCTCCAAAGGGCATAGAATAGAGGACTCCGGTCCATCTTTTCTGTTCCACTACCTTCCCTCGTGAGACTACTTCACGAAGCCCTGTCTCTTCCATACATGGAGGATTAAATTAATCGCCGGGCAGCAAAATTCTACAATAAGTTACTTATCCATCAAAGCGCCCTGGTTAGGTCTCTTGGGGACTGTGATCCCAGAATACGCCACATTAGGTCCCACCGGGTTTCCCCATCAGGAGCTAAAGCTGAGTTCCATGTATAGTCCCAACAAAGAGTTGTTCGGCTCTCAAAATTCTCCCCATTCAAAATTCTAAATTAAAAACCTTTTAAAACTGTATTTTAAAACTTTTCACTCCACTAGGATACAGACCTTACTGTATCCTGTTAGTCAACTGTCAAGGGCCAATATAGCATCCTTCTAAACCAAAACAACCTAAAATTATTATAACACCACCCTTATATACTCTTCCAAATAATTCCTATCTGCGATTAAACCCCACACAGGTACGCAGCAAAATTATTTAGGCTGATCCTCAGCCTGTCAGGAGCTCGTGGTCGTGGTCGTGGCGATTCTGTTGTAACTGAACCTTCGCCGAGAAGATTAAAACCACGCCACCGATGATGTCCACCGCAGGTGTGGACGAAACGTCTGGACCTCAAAACTCCAGCAGCCCACGGCTTTTAAACCCGGAAGAAATCTCTAGCTATAATTAGGAACGATAGAGTTAATCAGTTCTTAGAGTTTTAACTTGGCGCAACCGAAGCACAGGAACAATCAACTTAGGCATAGTTTCATGAAAGCCATTAAATTGATATATCGTGAGCTGTTCCAAGAGCTAATGCTCTATCGTTGAGGAATTGAAGAAATACTGAACACTTCTTAAAATTCTATTATCTGATTAATGTATTCCGGCAATCTCAAAGTCCATAAAATCCATACTCTCTAGGTGGATTGGAGATTCATCAGTATATTCATGACAAAATCAATGCACTTCGGATACAGCTAATATTTGTAGTTAGAATCTCGGTTAGAGCCCTGAGTTTTCAATTTTGATTATTACTTTTTTTTTTGGTAGCGTTTAACGCCCGCATTTACTACATACGGCACCGCAGGCGGTGGCACTGATGATACATGGAATGAAGATGGAGCACCGGTAGAACGATGGGGAAACCGGAGAACCCGGAGGAAACCCGCGCCACCGCCGCGATCACAAATCTCTCACGCGGTTGCCTGGGACCGGACCCGAGCCACTTTGGTGCGAAGCAAATAGTCTAACCACTCGGCCAGGGCGCGGCCATTCTGATTCAACTTTCAAACTTACCTTACACATGGTCCATGGGAAAGAATAATTGCCTTAACCTGCTTCCATTAAGCTTAGCAAATAGTGATTTCTGGAAACTGATGACTAAACTTATAACTGTATTTCACTTTTCATTGTTTCTGATCAATTTTAAGGCATTTCAACCGAGAGAGGTAGCTTAAGCGCGTGAGATTCGCAATCGGGTGGTCATATGTTCGACCACCACGGCCGTCCATCCTGACCCATGGACTTTTCGGGGGTTTTTCCCAGGATGCCAGGTGAATGCTGGGCAGGTTCCTTTCGTCCCCCTGAATTTCCTCCCCCTTCATTTAACCTCACTTCTCATTTTACTTCACCCTTCATCCGCTTGATTCTTTCAGGCTTGCAACGTGTCGACAGGTACCTCTGTGCTGCATGACAGGGGAAAGGATGCTCTCTGTAAAACCACGGACCCCTTGCGGGGTGGTATCTCCTTCCAGTGGGATGTGCAAGCCTGTATTTTACATTGTGTATGGCAGTATGTTATCTGATGGTACATGGCTGTTATTGTAGTGTAGAGCAGCTTGTATTTCCGGTGCATGTTTACAACTCACATACTTTGTTAGCCAATTGATATTTTATTCGTCTGAACAACCTCTATTTCCTGCGAAGTCCTACACTGCGCCTATAATGTACAAACGCAGCACTGCTTTTAAATTAATAAGAATTAATATACTGCCGTACACAATGAAAATGCAAGCTTCAGGAAGAGTTGAATACTTCCAGGTGTGTGTCTTTTATAAAGCGCAGTACAGGGATAAAGGTGAAGATTAAGGTACTTACTACGGAGGAGCTTCTGCAACCGGAGCAGAGCACCACACGTAAGCCCTTTAGAGCTCTTGTGCTCTGGTGACCTCTGGGTGGGAGGGAAGGAGGGAGGGAGGAATGACCCGAAGTACGATCAGATGCTTATGAATGATGGGCCCAACTATGGAGGCCATATTGTTTCTAGTACGAGCGCATCCGGCGCCACTCGTCCCCGCTTCGGCAGATCATCTCCGAGAACCTCATTTAGGGATACTCTAATACAGCAATGTCCAACCTTGTCTGTTTGGAGAAGCTTATGTAATTAGCTGTCATTCCCCACCTCCTCTTTCGGTCGGAGGGAGAATCAATTCACAACCATACAGTCAGTATCCAGTGACGGACACAAAGAGGCAATTCCATTGCCGTTTCTGTCATACCTTGCGATATTCCCCAGAAAACCTCTTCATTCTGGATGAGTTTTGCATAAATGGTAAACAGTAAGAGACCAACAAAAGCTTATTAAATAAAAAATGTGGATATCATTAAAAAACACAATTTATATAAAATACTTCTTTTTCACTTTCTCTACTGGTAAGTAGGGGAAGTATTGTATTCCACCCAAATATTCGATGTCGAGATTTCACCGGAAATATATGTTTTGAGATCCCCTGAATCCATAAAAAGCATTTTTAGAAAAAGGTCCGTGTGTGTCTGTGTGTCAATGGACAGCATAACTCAAAAACGAAAAGTCGGTTAGAAACCAAAGTTGGTATTTAATTTTAATGTCTTTCAAGGATACGACACGAAGGTTTTGAAGCAAATAGCTCCACCCTAAAAAACTCTTTACATGGAAAATGTTTAGAAAATTTTGATTATCTCGAAAATGGCTCTAACGATTTTGATTAAAATGCCATATGTTTGAAATATTTTTATTACAAATTAAATCTATATCTTAAATTTTCTGGCTATAGCCCCTGTAGTCGTATTTACTCTGGACGACTTCTGCATAACTGGTTAACCGTTATAGATAGACCAAATTATACTATACAAAAACTGTAGATCTTACTAGAATACACAATTTATGTCCAAATAAATTTTTTGTAGAGTGAACCATTCCGGAGATATTCCTTGTTATGTGTGTGAGTTTCAGAAAACTTAAAAAATTTCGTGAAATGGAACATCGTTGTTCATCTTTTTTATGTTAAGTGTGCATAGAGAACGGAATCTCAGAGCTTTAAAAGATTTGACTATCGCACAAAGCCTGCTGTATTCTAATATTCCTCTTGCACCTACAAAGAAATAAGCAATAAGATAATTTGTACAAATGTTTTATCTCAACTAACACGAAGAAGATATTGGAATAAGAGTTAATAAGAATGCAATGATCACTTGGTGTATCTTCTAAGGCTATACATTTCGACTTTGTCGCCAAATATTGATAGACTTCTTAAACGTAAACAGTAGCAAGGAAGTCACTAATGAACAGATGTTTATCGCAGATAAAGATTAGAAAGTGCTTTCGTAAATAAAATGTAACGTACATGTAACCAACCCGGCACTGCAACATGATGTACGTCCCAGTCATAAGGAATGGTAAAATGTGCGTATAGTGCAAGGAGGTAAATCCAACCTTCCCTCTATCGCAAACGTAGTTGGAATATCTTCTGCAACAACTTGAGCCACATCTTAAGCATCATACGCCTTTTTAGGATGTCCGAAACTCCGATGGGTTCGGTGGTTTCTGAGATCTCCAAGCTCAGAAGAATGCAAATCATTCCTAATTCATATAGGACACGTTTTATCAATGCATATTAAATTCGACTAACATAACAGAACATCCTCCTTATTCAATGGAAGGTATACCTACTTGTACGCTCGTCCTTCAGTGAAAAATTCTGCACACACATGGTACGCAAGCTCCGAAAATTAGAGGGGTAATAGAATCGGAACTGAAAAAATTCAGTGCCACAGCTGGGATTTGGACTACAGACCTCCGATTACCAGACGGGTGCTCTAACCATTAAGCTATTGTGACAACTTGCCAGAATGACACTGAATTCTACAACCGATTCGTACCGTTTGACTGTTGGCATAAATAAATAATAATTACCATTCGAAAATGAGGCTATTCCTCGCTGGCAACTATAGAAAACTAAGCTGACTTTATTAATGACATGCATAGGGAATACTAAACGATACATCCACAAATGACTAGTATCTTACAGACATGCGTAAGACACAATTGATCGGACGTACTGCTTTGTCATAATCTACGTGGTCTACAGTTGCCGTCACGAATGAAGGTGGCTGTGCAGAAGACGAATATCCGACGATGCCATAGTCACGTGTTTTCTAGCCAATCAGAGCGTGTGTGAGAGTACTTCTCCACAATTTAACAGTGAAATTAAATAAGTCCACTCCATTGTGTGATAGTAAGTTCGTTAAGAGACCCGACGATTGCAGAAGAAAAAAAAAAAAAGAAGAAGAAGATGGGAAACATTTGCAATGCAGCACTTCACCTATTACCCCTACCTCCGTGTAATATGTCATTTACCGCCATCGTTCCTAACGGCTAGCCTACTGCAGGGAGAGATATCACCACATGTTATCTACCATTTCAAATGAAATCTATTATAAAAGTATTTTTAGGCCAGAATCTGTGCTTGCTTGTGGGTTTGTGTTTTATTGAACTAACGGCAAATTATGTCGAATTTGGTTTTGAAAAGGGAAACTAACAGAAATTGATAGCTAGTGCTTCCATTATTTTCAATAAAGTTTCCAATATCGATTGGT
This sequence comes from Tenodera sinensis, assembly GCA_030765045.1. Taxonomy (NCBI): domain Eukaryota; kingdom Metazoa; phylum Arthropoda; class Insecta; order Mantodea; family Mantidae; genus Tenodera; species Tenodera sinensis. The sequence continues at coordinate 141,819,694 of CM060961.1, read as the reverse complement.
GTAACATTTCGCGTAGTGCATGACACCATTTATCTAGCAAGACAGACTGCTTGCAAAAATGAAAAATAAAACTATTAAATGAGCAAATAGAAAACATTGTGAATAGAACTAAGGAGGTTCTAATGGGTCATCAATGCCAAAACACAGCTTAATTTGAGTTGTAGGATGAGAGAATTCTGAAAAAGTTCGTCTTCCATTCTTAAAAGATTTTCGATATAAGAGCTAATTATTTCATTTTATTATTGTGTTAGTTACCTCACAAGGGAAAGGGGATTGAGACATATAAAGAGAATCCCAGAGCCAATTCATGGATGAGCAACAGAAAAATCCTGTCATGTTCTGAATGGACTAATGCCATCAAAATGTAATGTAACACGTCAGCAGTAAGATCTGTGCCTGGAAGAAATCAGCGAACAACACTATGTCGGCACTCAAATTGTAAAGAAGTGGAAACCCTTGGGCATGTACTAGGATATTGCCCAAAGGGAGAATTACTTCGCAACACTCGTCACCACCGTGTGCATTCATCCATTTCTACAGCCCTTCGTAGAGCCAATTGGGAGGTCTATAAAGAGGTCCATTGCCTGTCTGAGGATGGTAGCCATCGAAGAGCAGATATCATAGCCATCAAGAGGGATGCAGGAAAGGGTCTCATTCTTCATCCAACTGTAAGAATGGAGCAACATCTACAGCAGGCGACACAGGTGAACGGAAAAGGAAGCCATCTACCAACCATGCATTCCTCACCTTAGTGAGAGATATAATGTACCTGAAAATGCATGGGAGGTAAAAGGACTACTCTTTGGTGCCCGCGGAACATGTTTTAAATTCACAAGTACCTGCCTCAAACCACTGGGTGTGCAATGGTCCGAAATTGTAAATATATGTTTACATGTCCTAAAAGACTCTTTATTTATTTTAAATAATCACTTATATTCCATGTGTTAACTGTTATCTTCTTGTTATAATCCTTTAATGTTTCTTTAGATATTTTGCATCTTAATTTTAATCTTTTTTTCTTAAAATTTGACTTTGTCATATATCTTTGTATTCTGGATCTTTATGGTCACCTGAAATGTCAGGCAGATGTCACAATTTTTGTTTGTTATATATCACAATCAAAAATTGTTTGTTTTATACACAAATATAAAATAGCATAAGTGCTAATCACTGACACGTAAAAATATGGAAAATGTCATGTTTTTGAATGCTCACTTGTTAGTATTATACTCGATTCACTATAGCAGAGGTAGAGGTTTTAAAGTTTTAAGGACTGAGAAGGTTGTTTATTGCTGGAAAACAAGTCTGTCCCTTTGCGCGTGGGCTATCTTTCCTTTTTTCATTTGTGTAACTGCTAATTAACTTGTATAGTTTAACTTTAAGGACATGATTTGGAAAAAAAAAAGAAAAAAAAGAAAAAGAAACAAAAAACAAATAAACAATTGGCTGCATTTATAACGCGTTGCACTGTGAGTATTAATGTTGGATTTTGCTCATTTATGCCAAAGTACATGCCTGTATTCACTCTCACATTCTATTTTCACCTTCTGTTAAGGGCAGTTAAAGAAAAATTCTTCCGAGACGAGAAATTGTATCCGGAGCCTGTGGTTTAAAACGCCATAACACTGGTCACTGTATTATCCTACCTTGTCAATCAACATATTACTTAAAACCATCGTTAATGTCCATGTAGTGATACATTTCAAGAACATTGAGTAAATGTGTGGCGCCCTGTTGTTTACTGGATAATTTTATGAAACAACTCCAAAAGTCGTGCATCAGGGGAAGACAGGTAACGCTGCTGTGACGTCAGCCCACTCAGCACACTTGCTCCCAGAGCAAGCCTGTTGAACGTGTGACGTCACAGCGGGCAAGAGGAAATAGGATACGGGACATCGTAATCTTAATGTTGACTGTTTCAATTACAGAATAGTCACAGATTATAAATAATTACATTTCGGCTTTATGCATTACATGTAAATTCTAGTTTATGTGAACAGTCATGTTATAACGCTAATAGAACAGAAATTATAACTATTTTGCCTGAGCTAGAGGAGAGCTTTACAGAACAATTAGGTGGACATTTTCCTACATTTGTCGTTTCGCTTTTCTTTAACTAGTTTGTCAATGTTAGGACGTAATGTACGGCACATTTGTAACCGAAGACTGCATGTTAGATTGTGATCTGACAATATGCTTCGGGATTTTGACTTAGAAGGGTTCATAATAGAAAAGAATTGTTCGCACACATACGTAGAACCAAACATACATAATATAATGTGCAACAAGTGCATATAACCTCAGAAATGTGTTTTGAGGAACATTCTTATAACAATCAGCCAAGTCTTCCTTGTGTTTGTATTTGCCCTTCAGCAAATCGTCGCACTGTAAATTTATCAATTCAATTTGCAACCTGCTAGAAACATTGTTAACATCCAATGGATACGGGGTCGCAAAGATCTGAAACGTAGTTGATAATGTTTCTACATCTCGAAGCCTGGTCTCAAACTGGTGTGAAACACGGGGAACTGAACACATGCGCCGCTGATCTAGGCAGCCTAGCAATACACTGCTCTCGCCTGACGTCACTCGAAAGTACAAGCTGGCTCTTCGTTTAAATACGTCACACGGCCCGAAGTTGTCTTCCCCTGTCGTACATCTTATAGAGGTTCTCATACAAACCATTCTTAAATTTTAACTGATTTCGAACAAATTACAACCACGAAGATTCGCTTAGGATTTATGAGTATTGCTTATTTAGCACCCTCATTTGTTTTCTCGTCGTTTAAAAATACCAGCATAATCGCAATCATGTCGTTACATTTTGGAAGTCTGTACCCACATGTGTAGAACTTTATCGTCACGTTGTGTTAGAGGATGGCTTATAAATCTATGAGATTACCCAATTTTTATTTACTTTTAATAGTAGCTTTATTGTTTTACACCCAGTTGTTTTCTCAGTTCGTAATAACAAATAAAAAATAACTTAAATGCTTCATCTAAGTTGCAGATGATTAATGATACGTTTAAGATACTTCAGATTTAATAATGAAGAATAAAATACAGTACTTTCCACTAACATTGTGTACACCGGCCGTTGGCGTATGCGCCGGCCGCCTAGGTTCAGTCTACCGCCGAAAGTATTATAATATTCCGGCAACCACTTCCCATTCTCGTAGCTTTGGTTATAGTTAAAATGAATACATACCTTATAATAAGATATGTTGGTAGTGTTGCCTTCCTCTATCCACACATTGTTAAGCATCTCCTCACAAAATTTGCAGCCACACTAGAGTTTAATATCTAAAACCGAGTGAATTTTTCGCCTGACGTTTTCTTTTAGTTCTTCCAAAGTATGGGGATTTTTTGCATACTCTTTAATTTTTGAGTGTCCCCATATATAAAAATCGCACCTGCAGTTAAATCAGGAGATACTAATTACTCTATCTACAAACATTGTGTTTCCAGGGAATTATGTTTCAAGTTGCCTTATAATTTTTCTATAAGAGTCTTCACATATTACGTTCATAAAAACACTTTGGAGTAATGTGCAATGGTTTCGAGGTATTATGGATAACTGCTAAATCACTGACATTCGTAATTTAGCACTGTTTAAATCTCATATATTTATTGGAACAGAAACAAAACAAAATAGACAATGACTTGAAAAATTGCTTTTCACTCGTGATGCTGTTGGGCATTGCGCAATGCATTGTGTGCGTGTGACGGGAGTCTCAGGGAGAAATGTTGACGTACATTCGGCCGTGCGGTTGCCGCAGTGTGAGGGAAAAGCACTGTAGACAATGCTAGTGAGGAATGGTACCCAGCTCTTTCTCATGGTATGCCCTTGGACAAACTGTATCAAGAATATTGTTCCGCGTCTAATGTCAAGGATAATTAAACAAAATAGTGCATTTATCTTCTTCCATAGTTTCAGTCGCGTCTACCTAGGGTAGGGCAGGAGTAATCGGTCTCTCTCATCTCACTTAATCAGTTCGTTTGATTTTAAACCAAAAAGTTTAGTAAATGAATAAAAAAAGTGTAGAGATAGAGGAAGAGTATGTACAGAGGGGATTCCACACTGAGACCATGCAGACTATTGTATGTCAGACCCCTGCTAGAAAGGGATGGAATAACGGCGCTCTAGGGACGTGAGGAAACCCCAGGGAACAGCGAGCTGACGTGGGGGTTCTTAACGTGTGCTGGAGAGTCTTCATCTCGACACCAAGGTTCACCAAGCGGTGACCAGCCGCATAAGTTTATAGCGGTACCCCTCGCCAGATCTGACAACTACAAGACCACTCATCCGTCGAGAACAACAGTTACAGTGCGCAAATCCCCCACTCGCAGATTTAACTCCATCACCAAAACTTCCGACCCTGAAAGACTGCATTGAAAGGAAGCTGAAATGAAATAGAGAGACGGGAAATTCAGGGGATATAATGATCCTTCCCAGCGTTCCCCTGGTGAACCGGGAAACCCCCGAAAAAAACCCATGTGTCAGTAAGGTTGGCCACGAGAATCGAATACAGAACCTCCCGAATGGAAGTCTCACATGTTAGTACAGCGGAGCTATCTCACTCTTATGGTATAAGAGATTAAAATAATATTCTCATATTCAGTGAACAATTTTTTGCCCGAGGTTTGCCGAGGACAGTAATTACTAGAAATGTTTAATCTATTTTCCTCTGTATAGTATACAATATTTTATTTCTACTAAAATGCAAATCAGAGTAATTCTTTGAATCCAATTTGCACATTTGTCGTTGCCGAATGGGCACAGGATGCATCAATACTGGTTGTCTTGGAGATAATGGATACAAATAAACTGAAACTAATGGTAGATATTACAAGTATAAATTGAAATGTGTACGGATAAAGGGAAAGATATGCACTGTTGGCAATGAGATAGATACTCAGAGTACGCTATATTCATTGCTTCCTTAAAAGTCTATATATATATATATATATATATATATATATATATATATATATATATATATATATATAGACTTTTAAGGAAGCAATGAATAAGAGTGCAAGTGGCTTTATGAGTGGGGGAAACGAAGGAAAGTAAAGTGAGTTAATAAAGTTATTATTCTAGCATATGTTTCAAAGAAGATAAGAAAATTGAAACTATCGTCATAATCGATTTTAGGCACACAAAAAATGGGATTAGAATCTATTACTTAATAAAATTGTTGAGAATTTGTTTATGCCAATTAATATTACTTGAAGTCTAGTTTCAGAAATGAAATAAAAAGAGTGTAACGATTAGTTTTAATTCATCACTGCGATTAAAACTAGTATAAGTAGGTTCTGCTGTGCTTTTCAAATGAGAAGAGTTCTGATCTACAGCCAATGAGATACATTTACGTGCACAGCGTTGCAAACTCATTATCCACATCTTTTGATATTTCTTGGCGAGTGCCAAGCCCCACTTAAGGGAAAGCAATATGACAACACAGCAGGACTCCGATTGGTTGCCGGTCTGGAGGCGCTCAAGGACAAACTCCTCCCCATTTGAAAAGTACAGTAGGAGTGACAAAACAAGTAATATTTTATATGGTAGTAGCGGATAAATAAATAGTAGTTACCAGCAAAATAAAAAACAGTAACTAAAAGCGAAGAAAAAATAATCAACAAAAAAAAAGGTAGAAGTTTTCTTTTAAACAAGATCGTCCCATACCTTCCGCGCTGTCTGGAAGTGTGAAATAAGCGTGTTTCATAGTTCAAGTTAATAAAACCAACGATTAAAAATATGATGTGTTGCACTCACATGGCTTTCTCTATTCTTGTACTAACCATTCTTACAAATTCTTATTCCTATATCTTCTTCGTGTTAAGATAAACATTTGTACAAATTATTTTATTGTTTATTTCCTTGTAGGTGCAAGAGGAATATTAGAATACAGTAGGCTTTGAGCGATAGTCAAATCTTTTAAAGCTTTGAGATTCCGTTCTCTTTGCACACTTAACATGCAAAACAAATAAACAACGATTTTCCATTTCACGAAAGTTTTACGTTTCCCGAAACTCACACACATAACAAGGAATATCTCCGAAATGGTTCATCCTGGAGATTTATTTAGACATAAATTGTGTATTTCAGCAAGATCTACACTTTTTGTATAGTATGATTTGATCTATCTCTAACATTTACCAATTATGCAAAAGTCGTCCAGAGTAAATACGACTACAGGGGCTATAGCCAGAAAATTCAAGATATACATTTCATTTTTCATAAAAGTATCTCAAACATATCTCATTTTAATCAAAATCGTTTGAGCCATTTTCAAGAAAATCAAAATTTTCCATGTAAAGGGTAGTTTAGGGTGGGGCTATTTTCTTCAATATCTTTGTGCCGTATCCTTGAAATACATTAAACTTAAATACCAACTTTGGTTTTTAACCGACTTTTCGTTTTTGAGTTATGCTATCCACAGACTAACACACAGACACACAGACACACACACACACACACACACACACACACACACACACACACAAACACAGAGAGAGAGAGAGATTTTTCTAAAAATGGTTTTCTTTGGATTCAGGGGGTCTCAAAACATATATTTCCGGTGAAATCTCGACATCGAATTTTTGGGTGGAATACAATACTTCCCTACTTACCAGTAGAGAAAGTAAAATTACGAACTATAACACCAGTTATTTCTCATGTCTGAACTCCCAATACGAGCAACAGTCAATATCAGATCCAGAAGCAAAACTCAACTCGAAAGTGAGTGGGGAATGAGTGAACATTGAGCGAGGTTTGAGATGAAGAGACAAAATTGTTAAATCTACTGCAGATCCTGAATGATCAATTGCTCCTGTGAAATATGCTTGAGTATCTACGTCTATACCTACTGTGAATATATGGTGAGCTCAAGGTTCTAGTCTGTTGTGAACTTTAGCGCTTTTTGAGGATTGGTAACTACAGGGCCCTGTTTCATAAAACTACTAATAATATTAGCTAATAATATTGGGAATGATAAAATAATATGTTTTAACCCCGGCGCAACAGCCCATGAAAGGCCAAGTCCTACCGCCCAGCCGCTGCGTCCCCCACCTCTGCCCACTACAGGCGTCATTGGTGAGGTACAGTCTAGACTCTAGAGGGTGGGACGTGGTCAGCGCCCCGATCCCTCTCGGCCAGTTGTGGTCTTCTCGACTTGGGGCTGCTACTTCTCCATCAAGTAGCCCCTCAATTGGTCCCCCCGGGACCTAACGAGGCTGAGTGCACCCCGTGCCAGACCTCCCAGAGGGAATAAAATCCCCATGCTGGTACCGGGGATCGAACCCGGGTTCTCTGCGCCAGAGGCAATCGCGCTACCAACTGCGCTACGGAGGTGGTCAAAATAATAATATTAGTTAGCCCAGTTGCGTATCATAAAACATTCTTTCAAACTAATAAAATGCTTCACCAATATTATTAGTGTTAATCATTTGTTTCAAGTGATTGTGTTTTGTCGCTTGTTTTAGTAGGAAAACTTGATGTACTGAAATACTCGTATTAAAGAAGTACCCAAGTTAATTTACAGTGGATAAAAGAGACGGAACTAATACAAAAAGGAGTGTTTTCTAAACAATCTGCTTGAATTTAAAACTCAATTATTTGGAGCCGTCTTTTCTGCAATTACCAAGTATTTAAAAAAGCAAGCCTGGGCTTGAATTAAGAGACCATACTTTGTCTATTACATTTATATCAAATGAGAAAGATACTGCTTATGTTCGTGATGGTACATGGTGGAGTATAAGAAAAAATATGATAAGTTTCGTTTATCTTCCAGTCTATGCAGCAACATAAGTTGCTGCATTAAATAAAGTATCTTTTTTATTTTTGTTATGAAAAAGCAAGGTGATATTGACTTCAATTCAATAAGATTTCTGCGGGTCAACGTTGACAATTATTCAAAGTTTGGAACTGGGATTGGAAGGAGGAACTGATCGCAAAATTGACCAAATAGATAATCTAGTCTTGGAAATTATAGGCAGTAAATCGGCAGTATTTCAGGGATGTGGTGTGCTAGGTTCAATGGGGACAACTTCTTGTCTCATTTTGGGTGCAAACGTTCGTGTTATGGATGTGTCTAGTGAACAGAGTCACACTATAGAGAAAGTGGCTATAATACCTGCAGGTATTTAACACAATTACATAATCCACTAATTTATTCATTAAGGGGAGTGAAATTTAGAAATTGCTCATTTTTAAGTAATTAATTGCACTGTTTTATCACATGTTAATATCAAGTAAGTATATTAAGCATCCCGCCAAGTTTCAAAAGCAATACCTTGAATGTTTCTTGAGAAAAAAAAAGTGTCATGCTCTTTATGGGTTGTATTGTAAAATGTCATTGCAGTTTAGTTTAAAGTTTTTACTGCTTTTGTTTTATTCAAGTTTCTTTTAGTCCACAAAAGCAAAGTTATGGGTTGACTTATGATCAAAAGCACAAATACACAATTTTAAAAAGTTTTTTTTTTTTTAATAAATAAGCCTTAGATTTAAGACAACAAATAATTATGACATGCTTTGTTTAGAAAGTTTGGCATAACTGTACTTCTTGTTGCAGAAGTAACATTGCAGCCATTTAAAGAGCCACGATACATGTGCAGTGTCATTTAAAATGTCCTATGGGGGTTTAAAGCCGAATTAGAGCAAAATAGTTTCATTTTATGAATCTAAAAAGAAGAATCACAAAGTGTTAATATGCAAAAATATTTTTCTTTTTTAACTTGGCCATTTTCACAGGTTGGTCCCGCTAACAAATTGTATTCAGACTATGATATAATGGTTCAAATTTTACGACAATAAATTACTAACAGTAATATCATTGATGTTTATTAGCTAATGGTTCAGGGTACCCATTAGTGATTTTATGGCTCTTTTATGCAAAATTTAACAACAAATTAAAATATTTTTAATTCAATGTGAATCAAAGATTAATAAAACTGTTTACTAATTGAAATGATAAAGTAGTATAATAATTAACCAGTGATAAACTTTGTATTTATTATTTATAATTTATCTTCTATTCACGCAGTTCAAGTTCCAGTAAAGAGAAAATTTATTGTCAAAGAGAAGGAAGAAAAAAACAATCAAATCGGGGCACTACAAAAAGAGAACTAGAACTTCAAGTAATAAAATTGCAAGTGAAGCTGTGGGAGAAAGAAAAGGTGCTGAATATCAAGCATTCAGACTTGACTAGTAGTATTAAAGGGTTGTAATGAGTATATACAGTATTTCTATATAATATGTGTGTTAAAATTTATCTATTCTATGTATGATATACCTTTAATTTCTGTCAGTGATTCATATGCTTTTGAGTTGAAATGTAGCTTCTCTTCAGCCTGCTGACCTGGAGCCTCTTCCTTGCCCCTCCAATCTCGTTCTACAATTCCTCATCTTCTGTATCAGGAACGATATAGATATCTAACGTTCTTGATAACTTACAAAGCATTACACGAGCATTAATAACACGGCCAGCAAATATGGGGTTTAAGCGCATTCCAATGGTCAGAACACCGAACTTCTCTTTGAGAAGTCCTACAGTACATTCTATTAGCCTCCTTGTGTTTATTTATGTGCTCTTAAAAACTTCCGTTGTGATGCATTGCCAAAACCTTGGATAATTGGTGGTATTAGCCACGACTTTAGAGGATAAATGAAGTCTCCAAATAATATTTAATCTTTTGTTGTTTAACGACGCTGTCAATTGCCAGGATCACATCAGTGACGTCGGTGTGTTGGAATTTCGTTGCGCAGGAGTTATTTTACATGCCAGTAAATCATCGGTCTGGGTCGGGTTTGAACAGCAGTCGCTCGCTACCTGGCGAGAGAGAAGGTCGTTCACGTCTGCAGTGAAGCATTTATACAGCAGTATAAGTATTGCTGCGTGACACCTATTTCACTGTTTTCTTTGTTTTTCTAGTGCGGGAGTGATAGTAGTGACGTTATAAATTAACATCTCACACTATATACGACAAAAATAAATAATGGAAAATCGACCAACGACCTTAGTTGTTAGTTTTGTTGAACGTGATATTATTCGACCGACTGCATATGAAATGCATGAGTGGATTTTCAACACGCTGAAATTGGATGAAAGTGACGTCACAGGATTGCAGGTAAATGGAATTTCTAGACAAATTTTTATCCAATGCACCACACCAGAGCTCGTTACAAGAGTGTTGACTCAGACAAATGGGGAAGCTAATTTTGTGCTGTCAAATGGGCAACGCACTAAAGTGATTATTGATGTGGCTGGTTTTGGAAGACGTGTGGTGAAAGTATACAATCTACCTTTAAATTTTGTCAGTAGGAAGTTGATGGTAGCCTTGGAGCCTTACGGAGCAGTGTTACAGGTGAAAGAAGATGTTTGGAATGAAACTTTTCGTTATAAGGTTACAAATGGGGTCCGTACTGTTAATATATTACTAAAAAAAGCATATTCCTTCTTTTTTGAACATTGATGGTTATTCAGCATTAATAAGTTACCCTGACCAACCCATCACCTGTGCAATTTGTCATGAAGCTGGTCATTTACGCAATCAGTGCCCTCGCAGATTCGTTCCAAAAATACTGCCTACTACGTCGGAGCCTGCTACATGGGCCAAGCTGGTCACGGGAAATTTGACAAAACCACGAACAGCATTGAGTGCAACAGAACCGCTAGTGGCAAATGAACTACAATTACTAACTCCTACCATAGTAAAAGAGGGAAGTGAACAGAAAAGTGTAGCTACAGTTCCTCCACCCATGCCACAGCAGGAAGAAGACAAGAGTAGTCCGGAAATGCCTGAGGTAACCCGGGAACACTCTACGCAAATGTGTGCTAGAGTCTCTCCAACCGAAGAAGACAGGTGTAGTCCGGGAGTGTCTGATGCAACCTTGGAACACTCTGTATCAATGTCTGCGGTAATCCATCCAACTAGTGTGAAGTCACCTCTGAGTACTATGGAGATAGTAGAGGAATGTGTGGTGGAGGAAGCGGAGAAAGAAAAAACCTTAAACGTTCAAGTGGAAGCAATGGAAACAGTCACACCAGTAACGATAAAGTCACAGTCTCTGACGTTTTCGGATGAGGAAGTGGAATATGAGGATTTGGTGAATGTGCGTGGATTGGAGACCAGGCGTATGGAGAATGATGAAAGGGTGAGTCAGCGTGATCCGCGTTTGGAAAAACGAAAAAAGACTGCCAAGATGCATAAAGCAGGGTCACCTACACGAAAGGCTATGAAGACGCATAAACCTATGGAACAGTGATTGGAGGATTGAATACTTCATGAATAAACACTACATTCGGCGTTTCTCCTTATGGTGTTAATTCTTCAGAAATTTGCGACTATGAATGTAAATTGTTTACGCAGTAAGACCAAACAAGCCTTGGTACGGGATTTTACTTTTGAACACGACCTTGATTTTTTGTTTTTGCAGGAGAACAATGAACCACATTTAAACTTTTTTGGCCCAAGGTATAATTATGTTTCCAATATTGGTGAAGAACAACGAGGTACAGCCAAAGTTTATCGCTCATCTCTAGGGGTACAACTGACGGAAAAGCATGCCAGTGGCCGAATTACTTCCTTATTGACGGAGGATAATATTCTACTAGTCAACGTATATTTACCATCAGGTTCAAATCGACGAAAGGAACGGGAAGACTTTCTTGCAACAGAGTTACCGTTCTTTTTGCGACACCGATATGACAAATTGGTTTTCGGAGGAGATTTTAATTGTGTCCTTAATGCTAAAGACCAAACTGGGCAATATCTACCGTCTCCAATGTTAGACCGGATTTGCAAGTCTTTGGAGCTGCAGGATGCCTGGGAACTTCTATATGATACCTATGTTGAATATACCTTTCACCGAAATACTACAGCCTCCAGAATAGACAGAATTTATGTTAGTACAACCATGAAGCAGCAGATCAGAAGTGTGAAGGTGCGACCAGTACCCTTTAGTGATCACCATGCTCTAATAATGTCGCTGGTATGCACTACTCGGACACCGATAATAGGCAGAAGTTATTGGAAACTCAACAGCGCGCTCCTTCAGGATAAGGAGATCCGAGAACAGTTTCAGCGATTGTGGACTAGATGGAGGCGTACGGCGCAAAGTAGATCTCCCAGTATGCTGCAACAATGGTTATATACGTATAAACCTGCAATTCGTAACTTTTATAAAGGAGAAGGTATTAAGCGGGCGAAATTGCGAAGGCAACGGTTGAATTATTACTACGAATTAATCAATGAATTATATCAGCAACAGTGTGATGGCCGAAATGTGACGAACCATATTGCAGCAGCCAGGAAAAGATTGTGTTGCTTGCATGAGGAACTCTGTCGTGGAGCACAAATACGGGCGGGAGACCGCTCAGTACAGGATGAAGAGAGAATTTCACTGTATCACTTAGCGTCTGAGAAACACTCAGGAACAAGGAAATATCTTTCCAAGTTACGTTCTTCGGAAGGGAATTTACTGCTGACCTCACGGGATATATTAATGGAGGTTCAGGAGGCTTTTACACAAAGGTTTGCAGCAAAAGAGGTTAATATAGTAGCGCAGCAATATGTCTATAAGCTAATTGAACCACTAGTGACCTCGGAGATGAATGATGCCTTGAATGAAGACATAACGGAAGAAGAATTGCGTACAGCACTAATGTCGGCTAGTATGGGCTCTGCACCTGGACCCGATGGGATTGGGTATCAGTTCTACCGCGAGAATTGGAGTATAGTGAAGGATACATTGCTTGGTGTCATGATAGAATTACAACGAGGTTCGGGAGTCTTGTCCGGGTTTAATGAGGGCATCATTGTACTCATTGCCAAGCATCCAACAGCCTTGGATGTAAACGACTATCGCCCAATCACGCTTTTAAATGCCGACTACAAATTATATACAAAGATAATAGCAAACAGGATGAAGAGATACATGCCTGACATCATCGGAACAGGACAAACTTGTGGTATCCCAGAGAGGAAGATTACACATATACTTATGACGTTAAGAGACACTATTATTGAATGTGAGAGCAAGCCTGATGAACCAGCAGCAATCTTGGCGTTGGATTTTGCCACAGCCTTTGACAGAATAAATCATGGATATCTATGGGATGTACTACAACGCTTTGGGTTCTCATTCTCATTTTTGAATCTACTACAACGATTATATACAAATGCACACTCCAGAATCCAAGTAAACGGATTCTTCACGCAGCCAGTACTTATAGAACAATCAATTCGCCAGGGATGCCCACTGTCGATGATCCTGTATACTTTGTGTGTAGAACCCTTGATACGAGGATTGGTTTCAGTGCTCTCCAGGAGAAGAAACCCAATGCACTTCGAGAGACTTTTTGCATATGCGAATGATATTACCTTAGTGCTCACGGATGCTGGGGACTTCACAGCAATTGAGCCAATATTATTGCAATACCAGAGTGCATCAGGGGCTTTAATCAATTACAGTAAATCTCAGCTCCTAGCCCTGAATAACTGGATGATGAAGGAAGCTCGGTTTACACATAAGTCAGTCATTAAAGTCCTAGGTCTGTTTCTTACATCTAGGCTGGAGGAACTTATCATATTAAATTGGCAAAGAATTGTTAACCACCGTCTAAATATTTTGAACTCGCAGTTAACAAGGAATTTGAACTTTGTTCAGAAAATCTGGCATGTGAATACCTTTGTGCTGGCAAAGCTGTGGTACGTAGCACAGGTACTCCCGATGCCTAATCAGTTCTCACAGCGATTAGAAAGGGCGATAGGATACTATATTTGGAAAAACCAGTATTACAAGGTGGCCCGACCTCAGTTGCGCAGAGACATACATAGTGGGGGATGGAATTTGGTGGATGTGAACGTGAAGTGTCGTGCGCTGTTATTGCGTGCTGTTCTGGTAGCCATCAATGGCCAAAGTAGACAGCAAGATGTAAATTTTAGTAAAAAATTGATTGGCGCGGATATTGCAGCGCCTGCTGCTTTTCGGATAATGCGAAAAGATTATGAGAGTATTATACCTTTGATTGAAAGAACAACAACGACGTTGACCTCCAAAGGCATATACAAAGAATTATTGCAAGAATTTTTGACAGTACCGGCGATTGTACGCAAATACCCAAATGCTCCATGGAAGAATATCTGGAAGCTCTTCAGTTATAATTTTATACCGTTGGACTGGAAGGTCTCCCTATATCAGTATGTTAATGAAATTATCCCCACGGAATCAAAAAAACATAAACATAACATAGTATCAGCACCATGGTGTAAACATTGTAGACAGGTAGATACGCAACGACATAGAATTACTTCCTGTGTGATGGTACGTGACATCTGGACATGGACCAAGAAACAGATGGGGCACTTGATTGGGAACACTTCAGAAAACGCTGTAACGTCGGTTTTGTTATCTTGGAAATTCCAGAAAGGAATAACTGAGTACATCCAGATATGGTTGACCCTTGGATTATACCATTACTGTCTCAGTTTTGAACAACCGGCGTTAACAGACTTTAAATCCTGGCTAAAGGCAGAAAGATACCGGATGAGAAAATATCCTCACATATGGAAGCTCTTAAATGAGCACTTAGACGTTATTTAAAAAAAAAAAAAAAAAAAAAAAAAAAAAAAAAAAAAACCTCTTTCTTCGTCCCTCAGAGTAACAAAAAATCCAAAGTAAAAAAAAAAAAAAAAAAAAAACAAAAAAAAAACAAAAAAAAATCATTCTTTCAAAATAAATAGGAAGCAGGCATACATATATTGGCGTCCATTGACACGGCCTGCAAGATTATCATGTTGATACTCCAAACTTTTAGCATGTTGGTCATGTCATCTGCTGTTAATTTATAATTTCGTTCAGTTCAAAATTTGTCAAACTGATTCCAAACATATATTCTGTTCTGTTTCCCTCTTCGAATTATTTCATAAAAAAAATAGCAAGGTAAAAAAAAAAAGACAATAAAAAGTAAAAAAAAAAAATAAAAAATAAAAAAAATAAAAAAATTAAAAAAAAAAAGAAAAAAAATCCCGCGATCTTGGGATCAGTAGAGTAGCGTCTAAACAACTGAGCCACTCAGACCGACAATGAGGTCTCCAAGTAGAACTGTGCCAGGGATAGGTGTCCACCCTTCAGACATTCTATTGTTCAATTCACTGAATCTTAAAAATCTTGCATCACTAACACTGCTTGCCCAATTTGAACAAACAGTAAAATTCTAAATTAGGTTCACATACAAACATTACATTCAAAGAGCGCTCACCATGACGGTCAACAAAAGCCAGTTCGTACAGTTTTGGTGCATCAATGTGTATTCCACACACTAAAGGCATACCTCCAACTTCCCGGAATCTGGCAGCTACTTCCCCACGTTAGCTAACGTACAACATCTTGAAGAAGAGCGTCATTTATACCATCAAAACTCTATGCACAATTCTGCCTATCTTTACCCTCCAAACGACAAGCATATCAGACATACAATGATACTGTGCACCATTACCTAGCAGTGAAGTGCAATTAGAAGTTGCTGTTTTGAGGTTAGAATGTCATTCCTAGTAGTGGGATGCTGTAAATGATTTCCAATCTTATCAATAACATATGAAAATGTGCTATAGTCCGGCCTAAATCGTTCATTAAATTCATGTTTCCTCCGTTAAGTCTTAGTGAATTCTTGACCTAAAATGTTTTGGGCACTGCATATTTATTATTTCTTCATCACTGCTTGCACTTGAATCAGCCATTTTATTGGCCATCACTGGTTAAAATTCACTTGTAGAGAAAAAACGCTAACATTGTCAATTAAATATATTACTCTTTCTTGTTTATGAAGTAGATTAATAATATTTTAAGAATAATTACTAATTATATTAGTTAATAATATTAACTTCTTACTAATAATATTAATGTAAAAACTTTATGAAACAAGCCCCAGAAAGTTTCAAAAACATTAAACATGTTAGTAATACATTCAAATATATAAGCTATGTGTGAACATAGGTGACATTTTGCGAAATTTTCTAATTTAGAATTTGAAGGATAAATACAAGTTTCACAGCCGCAAAGTTAAGGTCCGGAAGACCTTGCGTTGAAGGGGCGGGGGTTATCGGATTTCTAGGCCTTTAATATAATTTTCTAATACACACACATACAGGATGTCCCAAAAGACACCGACAACGCTTAATATGTTGTTTGGGATGGCAAACTGATCAGTTTTAAAATAGGAACTCCTGTCCGGAAATCCATGGTTTGGACGCTGTAGCGCATTGAAGTGTAAGATGGGTGTTCGTTCACATTTCGTCAATAAATCCAACACCGAGCTGTCTACATTACAAGCGGGCTTCAAACTGTGTACCTTTTATGTCATTCCAGAGACTATATCGGCGGTGGTGAGCCTCATGAACAGTGACCCAATACCTGCGGTTGACTTTGAAGATTTTAAATCACTCCGTGGACTTGAGGCATAAGGTCCTCCGCTGACGTTACAGGAGTGCCATACCGCATACTGTTCATGCAACTCCACAGAAAACAGTCGGGAGGTATCAGATCTCTCAACCATGCTGGACATGGAACTAGTCCATCTTTAGCAATCGACTGATTTGAATATGCGACGTTGAAGTGATTCCACACATTTGCATCAAAACGTGCTGGAGCTCATGTCGGTCTTTTCAGCAGCTGTGTACTGGTACGTGTCACAATGCTCTTAAAATGTTACTGTACTGGAAACTAGGCAAGTAACGCAGTAGAATGCGCACCAAGAACTTTATGGAGGAATTTAAGGCAGGCTGTTATTATGCTCAGGTCGTTCATCCCAGTACACAGATGGTAAAAGGTTGCATACCTTCTGTATTAAGATACCAAAACGAATGCTAAATTGCCACAATTTCCGAACAGGGGTTCCTATCTGAAAATCAATCAGTACGCCATCTCGTACAACATACTAAGCGTTGTCTGTGGTTTTTTTTTTTTTTTTTTTTTTGAGGGGGGGGGGAGGGACGCCCAGTATATATACTGTTTTACTTGAGAAAGAATTCATAATTATGCTTGTCTACAATGTGGGTTTACTTCAAACGAAATGCAAAGTTGAACAAGTCACTATCACTTGTACGACGCCAGGCAGCTGGATGATATTCGAAATTATATTGCTTATGTTGGCAAAACGGAACACTAACGACACACTGTTGTACGGATTCAATATTTCTAGTTGTTGCATTCAGTATTGCCATCACAGAAACGTGAGATGTGCCGAGGTTCTACTTACGTCCTGTTCTTACATCAACATTTTTTTTATTTTTTACTTGTTTCATTTTATAGTCCTCTTTAACTTATTTGATCATATCGGGGTCATGTAGATGAACTTTGGATTTTCTTAAACACAATCACTCATTAAACACACTCACCCACATTCATATTTACAGACGCTGAAGAATAGGGAATTATTCTGGTTGAAGAAAAATTCCAACCTCAGCTGCGAATCGAACCCGGGATCTCTGGGTTGAGAAGCAAGAACTCTGGCAATCGACCGCAATCTCATTTTTTCTAATGTCCCATTTAACATTTTCATACCGCTGCTGTATACCTTCGGAGCAATTGCTCAACAGCCATGATGTTGACTTGTCTTAATCTCTGAATTTGTATTACATGTGGTTATTATATTAAATGCGCATTCACATTAAGACCCTCATTTGCAGTTTCAGATTATAAGAGGAATGGGGAATAATCCTGCCTAAAGAAAAATTCCCACTCCCAGCCAGGAACAGAACCAGGACCAGCCGCACAGCAGGCAGTTGTTCTACCCACTAAGCTACGACGCCTGCCGGTGGATATTTTCAGTTTAAAATCCTCTTCAATTAAATTTAACCTGTATACACCCCGTTATATTATATATTAGCTTTAAGAACTTGGTCATCAATATAAGTATAATAAAGTACTAATGGTGTATTATTTATGTATTATGTATTTATATTCAACTTCCTTTGTCAAATCCTGATAACTTCGTCAGTACTGTGACAGCGGCCGCGGCACACAACAAAGGACAGTTCAGGCCACGCTGCCCCCCACAGGCAATGCCTGTATAAAAGTGCACAACAAAGGTGCACTCATCTGATGGTGCGTGTATCAAAGACGCTCAAGATCAGGCTTCCTCGCGCTTCTGTTGTGAACAGGTGGCAACAATCAGAGCGCTAGAAACAAAAGGGGTTTTCTAGGTCATTCGAGAGTTTGGGAAAGGTCCGTACTACATCGTCCCCACTATGGAGGCGAGACGGCGTGAGTCAGTTTAGTTCAGCTTTTAGGTTTAGTATGTGTGTGTGTTTGTCAGCTGCGTGTGTACGTGAGAGAACCAGCGCGTGAGGAAGATAGCGAAGCAGTTAATGAGTGTTGAGTGCCTGTATCGTCAGAGTTAGCTGTTTGAGAGACAGAAAGTAAAGAAAGGAGTGAGCCAAGGTTACGGTAAGTGTTGCAATATCACGAAAGATATTACGTTAACGTCAGTAAAAGAGAACTGCGTTGCTGTGCATTCAGTTAGAATAAAATAAAGGGACAAACAGTAATTGGACTGGATTTTATCCTTTGTCACAATAGCTCTATGTGCACATCAGATAGTACAGGTGATAAAGGACACCCTTGTTTTATACCTTTTGAAACCTCTCTCATGGATTTACTTATTGTATTATTGAACTTAACTTTAATTTTTGTGCCTCTGTATAAACTTTGGATTACTTTGTCTATGCCTTTTAAGCGGATTTGTGTTTTCATACACTGGTATATTCTTAATTCGTATTTTCCAAAACATCACCACACTGTGTTAACACACGTTCGTTTTTACTGAGAAAATCTGAGGATTGTCCGAAACGTTAACTCAGAAGTGAAAACCATGGAACAACACAAGCCATATGTACGACCAGTGCACCAAGCGATAACCGCAAAATTTACAGTCCTCTCTAGCATTCAGAGCTGGTTCCGGAAAAGACAACAATTATTATCGACCTACCGAACTGTGCTCATGATTATTTAATGTGTTGCAGTGGGTAGTCATTTTGTTCACTACTCACTAAAATAAATTTCTCTGGTTAGCAAAGTGAGGAAGCATTGACACTCATACGTGGGTGAGTGGCGAATGAGCGGAATATGAGTGTGCCTCAAGTGGGTCAATCCACGTCAAATCGAACACCCGTAAAACACGACTTTTTCGTAGGAGGTTCAAAATTTGTTATGAATAATAGGCATCAAATAAGGAGACCCGTATTTTTTTATTTCCGTATTTTTAAATTACTTGCTTAGTTATGGCTATTAGAAATTAAGTAACTTCTGCGCGCATCGTAATATAAAATCACTTGTTCCTCTAAGACCATATAGAGTTAAGAGTTGGGGTTTGGCGCACTGGAAAGGTTAAATATAACACTTTTAACAACTTTCGATCAATCATTATTACACGTTAATTTTGGACTGTTTTTTATGGTATATTTTGTAAAACCAAAAATAGAATTTAAATCAATGTGCTAAAAATCTTAAAAAAAAAAAAAAATACACACATATTCCCTGACATTTTATCTATAAAATAAGATGTTGAAAACTATGGAGCTTGCATTAGTGCATTTGCTACAATTTTTTTTCTGGAGGCCTGCAAGCGCACACGGACGAGTAACAAGCCAGGTGACTACAGACAACATGCGAATTGGTGCGTCAGCTATGCTACTCAGATAACTTCTAAGGCAGTAATGTCCATGCAGAAAAATGTCTCCACAATGTGCCTTCTTTCTGATACTCCTGTGGCATCTGATACGTGCTTTTGAACTTTTGAATTTTTTTGAAAAAATCTTCTGATGTAAGCAGTTCTTTGCTTTTAGCTTCTTCCTTCATGTATGTCCATATATTTGAAATAATTTCTCTATTGTGACTGCGTAATGTTTTGGCCCCTAATTTAGAACGCACAGATAGCATAATTGATTTGCGCTATGATCAATGTCTCACAATCACTATATTCACTCTTTATCGCAAAGATCTATGTCTTCAATTGCACGCTGCACTAAAAAGTACATGTGAATTAGCAAGGACTGTCTCAGATGATGCAGGCATTACTAGCTTCCCCCTCCCTCACATGTGCATGGTTTCATTCACAGAATTATACAATATGAGCTGATGAAACAGACAAAAGCTATCTATGGATTCGCCAACAGGACTTCCAGTCAAGGTCAGGGGCCAAGAACGATGGGTCCAGCTGTGCTATAAAATTACACTCCTTCATTCCTTTGTCACAAACTGAAGCTTTAGTAAAACAATATTTTTTTTCTTCGAAGGAGGTAAAGTTGTGTGTTTTATGAAAACATTAGTTTAAAATACATATTTTAAAAACATTTTGAAGATGCTAATAGTGTACATATAATAGTGTCAGCTAGCAGTGTTCTCCTTTCTGTACTTTGTAACGTTCATGGGACCTCAAGCAGTGGACAGTTGCCGTAATGCAAGGTGGCAATTGTGTAAGGTTACGGTAGCCGTCACCGCTGCCTCGCGCTCCGCTGCACTGATTTGCAAGTAAGTTAATTGAAACTGAACTATTAGAGACTCCATTCTGATTTTTTCTGAGAATATTGAATAAAATTCATTGTATTTTTAGTTTTTTTCCAGATTTTTAAATGGTCGAGTTTATGTAATTATCTAAGTTTAAAACTTTAATCGTATAAAATATAATATTAATAATAGTTAATAAAATTTTCTAATAAATACCTCACGAAATACTGCGATTTTTCTTTAATTTGAGCCAAAGATCAAGTTAATTTGCTTCATTACAATCGGAGGTATGATTAATTGAAGAGTGAAGAGCGCGCGATTTTTGGGACATTTCAAAAATCAACATCTGCCAAAATAATTTTTTTTATAAAACGAAGAAACACGGGTCAAATATATTTTGTTCCAAAACACCAAAAAAAATTTCATGAAAATCTGAGAGATCAAGGTCATTTTTTGCCATGTTTTGTTCGATTTGACGTGGAATGACTCAAGTGCAGTTGTGGAGTTGCCCCTTATCCAGCTACGGTTAGGAAAACTACGGCTACAGCCTCATCTTGAAAGCGTCCTGTCAGAATTAAGACATGTTTTTGAAACCGTTTTATTTAAGTAGTCTGTTGAACCGATTTAAACAAAGTCTGAAATGTTTCAATAAATTGTGTACAGACTCCTATACATCAAATTTCAACCCGTGCTGCGGAGTATCCTGAAAGTTAAGTTTAAGGTCCGTTCAAAGTACCTCAAATTTTGCACCAGTTTCAACATTTGGAATATGTCAACACATTTTCTTCAACTCCTACATATAAAATATCAACTATACCTACATAATTATGTGACGTTCAGCGAGTTGTTTCATAGATACGGAGCAGAATATGCCCCAAAAAATGAAAATGTGGGCTATTATCAAACTTTGTATTTAACTCAGACATTTTTAGGATCCAAAGTGAATATTTTCATTAACTTCCCGCCACTTAAATAATCCTTTACGGGAAGAATGTTCGTCATTCTATTTTCTAAAAAACATATAATTGTTTTGTTTAAAATTACATATATTTAGCATCTCTGGATGAGGAATAAAATAATTATCTTGAATTTTATTGTAACAGATGTTCTTCGTAGGATGGAGTTTGCCATGGTCAGTATGTGTTATCGGTTTGAAAACGTATGGTTCATACTTCTTGCTTTTTCTCGCTTTCGGTCATTGCAATGGTAAAAGGCTTGTTATATAAATATCAAAGTGTTGTTTTCGCACCTTGCATGCAAGCAAGTCCATATTTCCTAATTTGAAACCATTCCTTGGAAAAGGATTTAAAGGGTACATGGAAAGAACAATGTAAGTATAAAAATTAAGGAGAAACAGACAAAGAGAGATTTGGATGAAGAATTGTAACGGAGGTTCCTGACTATATATCCAACAGATATGTGACAATACCATTCAAAGTTCACTGGTTCAAGGAAAGAACAATCTAAGTCCTAATCCAGTTCAAACACTATATCACAATCAAAATCATTATTATACTCCAAAACTTCAATGCTCTTTAGATATAAACTAAATTTTGTGCTCTATTGGTGAACGAATTCTGCAATAACATCAAGACTAACTCCAACATCGTTCATAATGGCAGTGATTTTTTGTAGTGTTTAACGTCCACTTTTACTACATACGGCACCGCAGGCGGTGACACTGATGATACATGATGATGATGATAACTATTTTGTTGTTTAACGACGCTGTCAATTACCAGGATCACATCAGCGTCGCCGGTGTGCCGGAATTTTGTCCCGCAGGAGTTCTTTTACATGCCAGTAAATCTACTGACATGGAGCTGTCGTTTTTAAGCACACTTAAAAACCATCGACCTGGGCCGGGTTTGAACCCGCGACCTTGGGATCAGTAGGCCAGCGTCTAACCAACTAAGTCACCCAGACCAACGATGATCCATCGACCTGGGCCGGGTTTGAACCCGCGACCTTGGGATCAGTAGGCCAGCGTCTAACCAACTGACCACCCAGACCGACGACGACGATGATGATGATGATGATGAGTACAACATAGTATCGTAAAAGGTAAGCATGAAACATAGTGTTGTTAACTATTAACTAATTGTGTTTGTGCATCTTAATAGTCTTAGTTAATGTTATGTTGGATGTTCACTGAAATATAATTGGAAACCTTTACACTAAGATGTACTGCTCAAATATTTCACTAAAAATTGCTAGTATAATTAAAACTATGGGATAACAACTTATTGACGGATGTCATTGCTATGTTATCACATTCAACCAAACTATATAACATTCATTGAAATACAATATCAGTGTTCCAAACTTAAAATTGATATTACTTAGCACTTTAAAAATGTGACTTCATTTTATTCTTTCCGTGTAACATTATTTTATCTTGATTAAAATCGAATTAAGTATAGTTTTTAATTGAGCACTAACATATAGTACATTCCCGCATTAGATATTTTGTTTCGTTCAGAAGGCCTCAAAAAGTGCACTTCTGGTGAAATCAGTGTATTGGTTTTTGGGTAGTTTGCAACATCTTCTCTACAACACAGTAGGTAACCCGCAGAGAAAGAAAACAAATTGGACAAAGGGAAGGAGAAAAGGACACCACAAATGTTCTTTTTTGCAATATTTGATACGTAAGTTAATCATAAGCTAAATTTTGCAATTCATTTATCAATTCCCATGGCAACAAGGCTAAGGCTGGTCATCGATACTTACGGTTTCAGTAAGAAATGACGTCACACCCAACAGCATACTGACCTAAAAATAAGTGATTAATGAATCTTTAGCAAAATATGAATTATTTATTGGTTGAAATATTAAATGTGTAATTGGACATATTAACTTAAGCGATTCAATTCTTTTTGTTTCTTCAGTACATCTTGAGGTGGAACCTGGATTTTCACATGAAATTTACACATTATTAGGCCTATATGAGACAACATAGATCTAGCTTTTCATTTGTTCACATTGAGAATTTAATTAATGTCTAATAAAATACGGAAAAGCAATTTTGATGTATTATTGCTTTTTACGGCTTTTTCAAGTATTGCAAAAAGTAATTGGCTAGCCACGAACTGTAAGTTACTTATCAGATCTCGAATGCTTGGGAGAACTCTGCGGGTCTCGTACCCCAAAATGCATTCTGGATCTGTTAAGTATCGCTTACAGTTCTTAGTACACAATATCTATTAAACAGCGCTTAGTATATTTACCTCTTACGTGGCGTAATGGAAAGAATAATGAGCAGATTCGAGAGGTACAACGTGCTAATTTGTTACTTGGTATCGCTGATAGTCGATGTTCATTTCCTTTGTTCCTACAGTAAACAGAAGGCTCTCTGAACAGCTTTTATCAGTACACTACATGTGCACCAGCATTCCTTAAATGAAAGCAGTATATCACAAAAGTTAGCGTCCTTTGCTTTTTCACATTTGCATCAGTCATTACACTTATTCCCTATTAAAGCTCATAACCAGGGGCGTAACGTCAATGGATGTGACAGATGTATTACATACCCCGTAATTTTCCTCAAACTGATTGCCAAATTGGTGTTCATTATAATTTTGAGGTACATAATCGCTTTAATGTCATTAAAAAGCAAGCTTTATAAACATTATGATTTGAATTCGCTCCATTCTGCAGCAGTATGTTTAGAAACAAAGCTTGGGCAACGGCATCTGTCGTCAGAGGAAGCTGGTGTTGTGTGCCTGAGCTAAGGCATGTGGTATGTAAGACCACATCTCGTATTAAGAATCGCATTATTATATTAAAGTCGTGAACATGGGGTAATTCGACATTTGTTTTGCTTCTTGTATGTGTTCTCCTTATTTTCGGACATTTAAGCATGATTTGGATACTTGGTTACTTATTATTAAAGTAAAATTCAGGTTAAAATTTGCGCAGGTTCTGGGACGAAAGTATGCATCCAGACTCTGTGCATACGAGAGATCACTAAATGAATCAGAGCTAGAGCAGTAAACAAAACTTGGTTCCCGTGCGGTTGTTGCATCGAAAATCAAACTAAATTTTTGTATGATCGACAAATTCAACGTAAAAAGCTTCCTAACATTAAAGTTTTTCTAAAAAGTTATATATAATTAAAGCAGATCCTCCAAATCCGCACTCAGGATTACGACGAGCATTAAAAACGTATTAGGTACCTATTTCAGCATCAAAGTTTATGAAAGTAAGTCGTGGCGGCGTCATAATACTTCAAACAAATGTTTTGGTGATTTTTTTTTTCAAAAGATTCCACCCTTATGAGGATCTAAATAAAATTTGTAACGCAACCATAAAGCACAACTATTCTTATAATATTCTTGTAATGTGCGGAAATCAACTAAAATGTTCGTGATCACTCCAACAATCGAATTTTTACTGAATAATGAGTATAAGCTAGTTCTTTAAAAGCATAACAATGAAATGGAAAAGAACAGAGCTATACTTCCCCTTTTGCACGGCTGTATATTTTCTAGGAAAATAGGCACTTCCTTTTTATGGTCACAATGAGAACGAAGGTTCTTCAAACAGAACCAATTATATTGAATATTTAAATAAATTAGCATCTCTGAAAGACCACTTGGTAAAGTCGGCTGTTTTTTGTGCAACTTTACTCCATATCAAAATGAATTAATTTGAGGTGTGAGTGCCGTGATGAAATATGGAATTAAGAAAGACATTTCTGATGTCTTCTTTGTTTAATTAATATTAAATAAAACTCCTGACATTAATAGTGAAGAACAACTCGGTACCGTTCGTTGCATAAATGTTGGCGAAATTGTTTGATTTACAAACGTAAGTAGTAACAGAAACACAGAGTCTCTTTTGAATCCTGCTCACAGTATTATTGAAGATCTGTTTCGCACAATGATGAAAGATGAAACTCCAAAGGTCAGTTCAAATGTTAATGAATTTTACAATATTCGATGGGTTAAATACCCGAGTGCGATCATCAGGCTATGCCACAGCTCATAGCTCATAGCACCCTTTTCTGAAAGTTTGACGACCTGGGAAATTCTTTTGAAGTTGTGGAACGAACTAGAATGAACTAATGTGAACATGTAGCAGAAGAGAAAACGATCTCGAAAAGCTTATCGATGGAGATAAGTAAACAACAATGGAAAACAAGAGCGGAAGATATAAATAAAATGGCAAAGACTATATTTAATGGAAGAAGAGTAAAAAAGACCCTGACAAAAGGAAAATGTTGGAGAAAGTGGAATGCTTTAGATACTTTCGATGAACAATAAGTAAGAGAATGAGTTGCTGTCAAGAAGTCAAACAGAGGATGGCAATGACAAGGAAACTTTTAGCAGAGAAAGAAACACCTGTAAGCCTTTGAAGAAAGAAAACGAAGATATATCTTTGTAGTGACACTGAACGTAGCAATAAATTGCCGGGGGGGGGGGGGGAGCGGATAATTGAAAGGCTGTCAACTAGAAATGCGTAGTACGGTAGAACCATGGGTGTACAAAATAAGAAATGCATTTATTTTAGTAACATTAGACAGAGGAATCACAACACAAAAATGAATAAGTTGGCGATCAAGGTAGGCTGCCTTTACGACTGCTTGTGTATACGTGACTAACAACAATGAGCGCGGCGCTTAACCAAAGAATTGCTGGAACCTTCGAGAAGCATCCGGCGGCCAGCGTGTTTGTAGAAGTTCCAGAAAGGACCGCGTGACTTCATCCCCGCTATATAAGGAGGTGAAGCAATGAGCTGGAGTGAGTTAGTTACAGTTTTAGAGTCGGTCAGTGTGTCAGTGAGTGTGACATCGCCGAGACTAAGAGAGTGTTAAGGCAACGCCACTGAGGATGTTCGACGCAGCTTCGGACGAAACGTCTGGAAGGAGTTTCCTGACTAGACCACGGCCCACAAACCCGGATAATCAGTTTCTACATTATGACACCGGCCGTGAAAGCTTACGCAGTTTGATCAAAGTAAACTTTTCTATTAGTTGCCAATACATTAGATGTACGTAACATGGTGTCCTTGTTCAGAATCTCTCGTATTCGCAGAAGGCCTTACATTTTTAGGATTACTGGTTTTTAATTTCCTTATGATTTAGGTACGTTATCTTAAACACTGGTTGTATGTATTGTTAGAATTTAAATAAATCATCCTCAAAGATTACCTATGTAAATGTACAGAAAATCTATAATACCAACGTATCCTGTCATATTAGGCAGAAAATCTAACCTCCTGAAACAGATGGTATCACCTCTAATGGACAGGGAATTAAGCTATTACGTTATCTTAGTCAATTAGAAGAAAATAAAGAGCATTTCATCAACATCCTTTGCACTTTTATAGTATACAAGACAAATTAAATGTGGTTGTTTCTATAACGCTATTTTTAAAGTTGCATTAAAACGGCATATATCTAGTGTAGTTTTCTTATTACGACAAGCCATTGATACTCAAGGCGTTTAGTTTTGCTCATATAATTATATATTTATTAATGACAACACTTCAGCATACAAATACATTATTTATTATATATTAATAAAACACATCTATGAGCGAGATAAAAGTGAAATCAGAATTTCGATATGTAAAACTTCTTAGCAACTGCGTTATATGTTGTTACAACTATAATTACATCACTGTAATTAAAATTTGAACTGGTAGCTATTGAAGTTCAGAAAAATACCCTGCTAATTATGCAATAATCTAAATATTTGAATTTTTTTATTTTCTGGCAATTGGCTTCTTAAGGCTAACAAAGCTTTCTATCGTAAATTTCTTTGCATGGTATTTCAAGAATGTACTCGTGTACTTGCTGTAGAAGATGTGTAGTTCTATAATTTGTATTTTATAATACTTTAAATATTATTTGTTTGTTATATGAAATATTAGATCTTTTCTTGTATAATTTAGTAAACATGCAGTAAAAATAAAGCACTTCTATTTTTCACTGTGTTTAACCAGAAAAAAATAAATTCCCACATTATGGGAGCAACTATACCAGTGGCATCTATACAAAGGCGAATCAAAAATTCTGTGTTGCACTCACATGACGTTTCTACCTCTTACAAACGATTCCTACAAATGCGTATTCCTCTTGATCGGGGTAAACATTGCATAAATTAGCTTATTGATAATTTTCTTGTAAGTGCAAGGGGAGTATGGGGATACAGTAGCCTTTAAGCAATATCAAATCTTTTAAAGCTGGTCGCTATGTAATGGTTCTGAAATTTCGTTCACTTTGCGTTGTCAAGAGATAAAAAATGAATAAGGCTTTCCCATTTAAGAAAAGTATAATTATTAAAAAATTCAAACAAATGTCAAGGAATATCTCCGAAATGGTGCACTCTACAAAATCTATGTATTGTGTGCTTCAACGGGATGTATATTTTTATAGTAACATTTTTTCCACCTCTTAAGGTTTGCCAGTTATACAAAAGTAATCAGAATGAACAGGACTTCTGAAGACATTCCTAGAGAATTCAAGATGTAGGTACATTTCCTTTCTCATGAAAATATCTTAAACGTGTGGTATTTTAATCAAAAACAATTATGGCTCCACGGCTGATCATGCCTGATTACCTGTAAAGACAGAATTAACAACACTCGGCGTGAAATCTGCAAGTCTTACGTTAATCAAAATAGTTAGAACCATTTTTGATAAAATAAAAATGTTCGAAAAATGTTCCAATGTAAAGGCTGGATGGATTTTGTTGAAAGTCTTCATGTTGTGAGTTTGGAAGACACTGAACTTAAACTTCAAGTTTGGTATTTATTTATTTTGAGTTATACTACATACACACACAAACACACACACACAAACACAGCCCCTTTTTGATTCAGGAAGGTTCGAAACATGTATTGCCGAGAAATCTCGACGTCAGTGTTTTGGACAAGTAGTGGTAATTTCAAACCCTACATTTCTAGTGAAGTTTCTATAAGCTCCTATTTTAGTTAACCAAACTCAAGGAAATATTAAATGCGGTTCGAAAGGTTGTCAAAATGTGGCATGTTGCACGTTATGGGTGTTATGAAGTGGAATAGTAAGGTATTGTAAATCACTGTTGATATGTTCAGAATCGCTACAACCTGTAAGCCCTCCTAGAGGAATAGCAGAAATTAGTTTACAAAACTCCAGAGAGTTTGTCAAACCCAGTGACATCACTGCTACAATTGACTAGCCGTTCACCTGTTGCGTCCTGAGGTGAATAGTGCCTCTCCTGCTCGCAGTTGGGGGTTACACAATTAAACTTCCTTCCGCCCCTTCTTAATTTGCAGCATACCACAGTATTTTTTCGAATAATGTAATTATAGCAACTTCCAAGTCATACGTCTGCCACAGATATACCAATAAATTGATTCTTAATATTTTAATATCCATTCACACCAAGAGAAAAGTAACCACAGTACCTTGGTATAATCATCAACTAAATGTACGATAGTGCTATGACAAGTGTGGCTAACTATTTGAAACAACTTTGGGAATTGATAGAGGACTTTAAAAAAGCAAGAAACGTTCATTAAAGCAAGCGTACCGTTTAAACTAGTTTCTACTGCTGTTATCTGCGATGTACAGGCAAAGTTTAATCCACAACTTACAGATATATTCTAGATGTGCGTCTATGTGCATCCTTCTTCAATTGCTGACAAAGGCGTGAGTTAAACATGAGGACTGGAGCTCTGCGGTAAGGTTAGACCTATTGTGTCTATCCTCCACATGAGGCAAGGGAGGATGTACATCTTCCAACTCCGACACACCTATCCACAACTGGACCGTCGGAGCTATCCTCCTCGCGTTAGTAATAGCTAGTGGCCCATAAACTCCAATTATTGGGTCAGGAATTTTGATTAGGAGGACCAGTATATCATATATTTTTAAGTGCATACCCAATCTAAAGTCACTATAGTAACAAGAACAGAAGGTGAAGGTGGTCAGCGTTCTGAATTCTCAACCCAGAGATCCCGGATTTCTTGGGAATTCCCGGTTGGGGTTGGAAATTTTGCTTAGCCAGAATAATTCCCTATCGTCCACAAAGTCTGGAAGTATAAATACGGTAGCGAATGTATTTAATGTTAAAATTAGAAAACTCGACGTTAAGAAACGCTGCAATTCAGCGAGCAAATAATCATCAGCTGTTTCTCAAGTCAAAGTCCCCGATATGACCAAGGATGTTAAAGGGGCTAAACAAATTAAAAAATTAAAGAATAATAAAGCGGTGCCTCAGTAAATACCATCCACATACGATAAACTATAGTAATTGCACTTTCTTTTAATAAACCATTCAAATGGTCTGTTGAAACGTCGCAATAAGGTTCTTCTGTTAACGTTCCATATAAAATGTAAACATCGGCAACAATTGGATTGCAATTACTAACAGTGATCTAAGCCCTGAAATGAAATAGTGAGATTATCATTTTACTGGTTCCGGACAAGTATATTCTAGTTTAGAAAAAACTCCCATAGTGGCTCCAAAGTGCTCCCGTCTAACAGTAGTTTTAAAGATTTCTTAGAGTGTTATATAGCTTTTATAGGAAAAAGGTTTACAAAAAGATGAATATCTCAGTTTGTGATTTTGGAGCTTGGGTCACTATTGCTAACTGCGATCCAATTGTTCTAGCCCAAATGTTAATACTGAAATCTTGTCTGCTTTTTCCTTCCAAAACTCTGTAGCATAGATGGGGAGAACCGGCACATTGTGTCACTTCCCCTACATCGCAGTTTTAACCCCTTCTTCTACCTCACAGCGGTTAGCTACCAGGCCATGCCTCCCGCTATTGTCTGTCTACCTCAGAGAACTGGTCAGTCCTTCAAATTGTGTCAGTAAGTGGAGAGGGTAAATGCTCGATTGTACTGCTGTCACCCCTTTTCCCCATGCCTGCTCTAGAACATAGATTTTGGGACAGCTCTACAGTGCAACCCTGATAAATCACACTTCATCGACAAAGAGCATAGGAGCAAAAAGTGTTGATCTTGAAAAGTTTGATTGTAACTAGTAGCATTACACTTTTATTGTGGAAATTCAGCTTCACTAAGATCTCTGTTGACACAAAGTCTCACTCATAGGATTCCTCCACAATCTCTGTTGTTTTGTTTCTGGGGCTTTACCCCTACTGTGTTCATGAGTAGTCGTTTCTCCAAGTGTTATGTAGCTCCCTGTCTTCCACCGTCTGAAACGGTATCTTCCCAAACGATCTTTATGCACTTTATGGCATATCTTGTTAATCCCTAATCCAAAATTGTTCAGTAAAGACGCTCCTCACCTCATTTGTGTTTTAATGGATGTTCCCATAGATACGTTGCATATTTTCCCTTTTCTGAGTAGAATAATCCATGTCGACCACTTGCTCCCGTATTTTCTAAAATATAATTATTCCCTAAAATACAAATATTCGTGTGTTTCAATAAAATTCCTATTCACGTTTATGCAATAGTTGAACTATTTGCTATGTTATGCAAGGTGACGTAATGTTTTGAATAAATGTCAAGGCTGAAAAAAAAAAAAGGAATTCGGAAAGAAAATTCCAACATAATAAAAGCAAACTGCTGCATCTTACAGAGAGTTCAAGATTACTCGTGGCTTTCTCACTTGTACTCCATAAAAAATACTGTAGCTTCGAAATTAAGGACAAAGGACCATTTACTTGCTTTGTGTTACTTGTCCTTTTTCCATACTTCCCCACGTATAGTTACATCCTATATGTATAGGAATAGGAGAAGAGAGATACGGAAGGAGTTCGGCATCGAAGCCAGGATTATTGTACCTATGCTCCCAAGGGGGCACCCTCTGAAGGAAGGATGAGGTGAGAGGAAAGACAGGGCGGCTAGATCCAGACTAACGGCACAGACATTAACAGAGGTCCCTAAGGTTTCCCAAGTTTGACAACACCTGGAAATCTACGTCTTCAGGTGGGCCTCAGCGAGGGGTCAAACGCTCCCAGATGCCGCCCTTTCCATCGGAATCCTACGGACAACGAGAGACGGAAAAACTTCCTGTGTGCATATCGTCCCTGCCAAACTGCACCTAACGCCTTCGCTGACACTTGTAACCCTGAAAGAACTAACGGGATGATGGATGGATGAAACGGTGAGTGAAACCAAGTGGAAGAACAGGGAATTTGGGGAAAGTAATTATCCTTCCCTGGCGACCCGGGGAAATCCCAAAAGAACCATGTGTCAGGAAGGTCGGCCACGGGAATTGAACCGACGACCTCCTAAATGCGAGCCTCACACATTACCACGGAGTCACTTCGCTCAGTTCCTGTATGTATACTTTTCAAACAATGTACTAAAGTTAGACTTTGGCTTTGACAGAAAACCATTTTTCAATGACAGGATAAGCTACAGAATGTGCGGGTTTCAGACCGCGGAAAGGGTGAGGAAGTCAACCTCTCTAATATTTACAATGGCCTTTCTCATCCAATTTGCTGACAACACAATTCATCACATTTCTTCCAGTTATTCTGGACAAAACCGTTAAAGTTTGAAACTAGCTCTAAGGATTAGGACCTTTTCTTGTACTGGATGAATGTTGCAAGCAGCACAACACAGATTATGGGACCAAAATGTCTTACTCTGCGCAAATTATGGCTATTTTCCCTATGTAGGTCTATAGAATACAATTTAGTACTACTTGAAACATTTCTGAAACATTTGGAACGAAATTACAATATCGCTGTCAGACTAAATTTACCTCGAAGTCAATAATAAAATCCTGCTTTAAATTCCTCTCCAGTGGTCTAAATTATACTGTACAACTACAGAAAGTAATGAGTCAAATTAATATGTACATATACTGACACGTACCCGAACTTCTTCCTTTTCCATACTTTGGGAACATTAAAATATGATCTTATTCTGCAACCTCTCCGAGGCAGCTTCCTACATTTCTCTACTGCACTTTTCCATATCCTTCCATTCCAACAATGGACAACACAGTAAATATCTAGCGTACCAAACTTTCCTGCCCTCATTATGACAATAGCGCGGTTCCAACTACCCAAATAATATTCTCAAAATATATCACGTTTCAGAATTGCTATGCTAAAAACCACTACAGAACTCTTGCTTCTGTCGTCCGCAATCATTTCCACTAATTTCATTTTTAAAATTCTTCCCATTCCTAATAACCAAGATCTTCCATTCAATATAATTTTCCTACTCTCGCGCATCAAGTACACAGAACTTCAGCATTAATGGAACTGTTTTAGTCTGGATCTCAAATAAATATATTACTTATCGCCCAATTGTTATTAATACATTGCTCCATTATATGATCCACTTAGCTTTATGGTTCAGTTATGGTTTTCGAGAGAATAAAGAATACTAGAAACAATTGTGAATGATAACTTCCGTGGTTATTCTTGGCATAGATTTTTTCTCAGAACTGCTGCATTATTATGGTTCTCAGGAATATTATAACGCTATGCTTGACACAAAATTTAATGACAGATGACATATATTAACATCCTCCTACGCAGTATCATATCGGACGACGCATGAAATTGGTGAAATCATGCTCAAATGAGCCCAACGTCTACAGAGCTTAAAGTTACCCGACATTCTTCTTCTCAGGATAAGGGAAAACCTCGGAAAAAGACCTTATCCCGACCTCTTGA
Organism: Tenodera sinensis; assembly: GCA_030765045.1. Lineage (NCBI taxonomy): Eukaryota > Metazoa > Arthropoda > Insecta > Mantodea > Mantidae > Tenodera > Tenodera sinensis. Next base: position 141,786,585 of record CM060961.1, on the reverse strand, counting down.
ATTCAGGCAGACACGCTACCATCACATCACAGGGGTGGGCTCAGGAGGAGCTGGTCAACATAGCATTCAATGGAGGCTTGCCACGCCTTACGGTATTGTATAGATAAATACACTGTGAAATTAAGCTGTAAACCCGGTAATGTGAATATCATTTGCACCCACAAAATTTATTTGCACAACATAATAGTAGTAATCAGCTATCAGCCGCCATTAAACTTTGTGTCTGTCATAGAACTTTGTGTTACCACTATAATCATATTGCATTCCGTAGTGAATACATTCTTTTTGGCATAATAATTATTGATTATTGGGAATGACAAGGATTAGTGGTTGTTCTTACTCCTCAGAAAGTATACGGAAAATAAAACAAATGCAGTGGATAGTTCATTTCAAACAACATATACATATGGTTAAGAGTTAGCAACTAAATCAGAACAAAACACAAGAGTAGCAAATCTGTTTATAACGTTATATGCAACGCGCTAATGCTAAAATATTTTAATAATCCTAATGTAGAAACTGTTTACTTTATTTCTTTTGTATGTTGTATGTGAGCAGGTCGTGCGAACTAATTGTATGAGAGAAAAATGAGTTCGACTAATATTAGAAATCAGTCAATCGATAGCTTATGGTTAATAATTGAGAAGGCTATATTTCTCCATGCTCGCAAACTGCGTGTCTTTACCGAAGCGGTTCGTGATCCGAGAATGGGGAATTTTCATATTCATCAGGTTCATCTCTTTCTCGCTGTATTTTGAACTGTTTCTTATGTGAAAACAATGTAGCTTCTATGTTATTAAACAACTATTGCACCAAAGAGAAGGTAAAAGCTTTAAATTGTCACACACTGTGATTATTTAACAAATTACTCGAACATTTCCCCTATGATTATTCACTACCAAATGATACTTGTAGATCAGTAGTGCTAACCCTTTTCACTTACGATACAATGACATCATCTTGTTGCTCTATCCCACCTCCTTTTTTTGTGCATAAGGCATTTCCCCTTCATTAACTCAGGTAACCAGGGGTTAGAGAGGTTTGTTGAGTTATAGCTTGACGAACAGTAGGTGGAGGCAAACCCACCCTCCCTTCTTTCCCACAGTTGCAGATTATACAACATTTCCAGAACTTGGAAGACTGTCGTGCGTAGTTTAAGAAACTCGAACGCCCTGCCAACGTTTCACACCCATTTGTGTGAATATCAAGTGATTTTTCAACCCCTATTAGGAACAGCTGAAATTTTACAAAATTACAATAAAATTATTAGGGGTAATGGGGAGGTTTTCTAGATCATTATACAATTATTTCGTAAAGAACAGGAGGACATAAAAGAAATTAATTAAATAATCGTTCGGATACGTTAGGTAACCCATAGGTTAAACATATTCTCTACTACGTATACTAAGTAGGGGAAGTATTGTATTCGGCCCAAAATTTCGATGTCGAGATTTCACGGGAAATGCCTACCTATACGTTTCGAGGCCCCTGAATTCAACCCTGTGCGTGTCTGTCTGTGATCAGCATAACTCAAAAACGAAAAGTCGGTTAAAAACCAACGTTGGTATTTAAGTTTTATTCTTCCAAGGATGCGACACGAAATTTTTTAGGAAAATTCCTCCACACTTAACTACCCTTTACATGGAAAATTTTTCAAAATTTTAATTTTCTCGAAAATGGCTTATTTATTTTTATTAAAATGCCGTGCGTAAGATATTTTTATGGCAAATAAAATATATATTTAAAATGTTCTGACTATGTATAGTCAAATGAAGTCCTGTTTACTCATGATGACTTTTGCATAACTGATAAAGAGAGGGACCAAATCTTACTTGCAAAAAATGTAGAGTTCGTAAAAACACATAAGTTATGTCTGTATGCATTTTTTGTGGGGTGAAGCAGTTCGGAGATATTCCTTGTTATTTGTGTGAGTTTTGCAATACTTCAACTTTTCTGAAATGGAAGGTCTTTATTCAGTTTTTTATCTCTTGGCTGTGCAAAGAGAAATAAATTTCAAAGCTTTAAAAGATGTGACAGTCACTCAAAACCTACTGTATCCCTATATTCCCCTTGCACCTACAAGGAAATAAGCAATAAGATAATTTTTGCAAATGTTTATCTCGAGTGATATGAATAAGATAGAGGAATAAGAGCTTATAACTATAGTTAGTACAAGACCAGAGGAAGTTGTGTGAGTGCAACACGTCAAATGTTTTTAGATTTATTTCTTATATCTATAATCTCTTTGCCTATTCTATAAAATGTACGATTTTCCAGTTTCGTACAGGTAAAGGATTCTGTCAGCAACTGAGGAACATTTGAGTCTACATTTGTACTATTGTAACTCCACGAAACGCATTTCGCACTCAGTCGTCTGCTGCTCCGCCACAACCAACGACAAGGTCAGTTCCTTAATGTGATGTCTCTCGGCTACTGCGCAGCAGGAGGCACACAGCCTCGGTTGAAAGGAAAGCCAATATCTCCGTGCAAGTTTATCGCTCTGTATCATGTGAATACGGTTAAAATCCTGAGAGAGAAGGCACTCGATTATAGAACTTGATTCGGATGTATTGCTTCGCAATATACTCGTAAACGCTTAGTAAGCTGTGGCCATTTTCTCTTATGTTGTAAAAATGAAATCCCTAATGTTTAAGTTTGTTAAATTATTTACAGATGCCGGGATTACGATAAACTTACGCAATGTGATTTAATGCGTAACGGGAAAGTCTAATGCATATTCTTCCTCTTTTCCTCTCCCTTATGCACTTTAAAGCGTCTGGTTTCCTCAGCCAGTTTCCTATACATTTTCCAGTCCCTAGTTGTTTAGCTTCGTCGACTTAACGTGACGTAACGTAAGAGTTTGGTAATGCATCCACATTACGTCACGTTTGGAGATCACGTGACTAATTTGAACCAAGAGGTGTGCAGTGCCATGCAGGAATAAATTGTGCTTCTCTATGTAACTATTTGCCTCAAAACTTTCTGTTTCCTTTGTTTGTCTCCTAAAGTAGGTTACAGTCATCTCCATAGTACTTTATTTACCGCTTTAAACATGTTTTACTACACATTTTCGTATTCTCTCTCTCTCTTTTTTTCCCCTCCATTTTTGGAAAACAATCTCTGATTAGAAAAAGAGCTATCTCCAATGTCCGCCATATCTGCCGAGTAGAGGAATAGCCAATCAGAATCATTCCCATTACGTTAAGTGCATTCTAATAGCCCTTTCTCACTTTACGCTACGTCCCGTAGCGTTAAGTCACGTTACGTTAAGTTGGTCCTAATCCATGGCGTTATAGAGCCCGAGTCTGCCTCACTTTCGTCGCGAGGAGGTTAGTTTGACTCGATTAAGAATAGGGCACTGCAATTTTTCGCACGGTTACCTATTTAAAAGGGGCCCTGCACCTCTATGTCCGCTGTGTGACAACCTTTTGTCAGTTCGCCACGTGCTGCTAGAGTGTTGCTCTATAGCGCACCTTCGGGATTCTCTGCAGCTGCCTGCCAGACTTGCAGAGGTCCTAGTGGACGACAAAACAGCGGTTGATAGAGTTTTTAATTTTTTAGCGGAGTGCAATATCAATTTGAGAATTTAAAAATTTTTAATTATCTGTTTCTACTTTTGGACACCTTGTTTCATATCTGGCTATTGCCACTGCTTTTTACCTTTGTATATTTTTCTTGTTGCTAGTATTTTATTTTTTGAGTGAAATTTATATTTGGCTATTGCCATGAATCTTTTAAGGGCGCTGATGACCTAGAAGTTGAGCACCCTTAAACCAAATCAAACTCAAACTCTGCCTCACTATCGAAGTCCAAAATCTCCTGTGCTTACTTCTCCATCCTCTTATACCAAACTATATTTTCTAATAATTTCTTCCGCGGTCTCCCCACACGTCTTCTTCCACCTGGCTTTCCTTTATACTTATATCTTTTACGGTGGGGATCCCCCTCCACTTCCTTCATGTCCCACCCATCCGAGCCTTACCCCTTAGTAGCTCTTCTAATTTGTGGTTCACCATATAATTCATAGATCTCTCTGTTGGTCCAAATTTTCCATTCATCATTCTCAACTTTGGCTGCACATATTCTTCGGAGAATTTTCCTTTCCAATGTTACTATTCTTCTTTCATCGCTCTTTAACGTGTACCATGTTTCAGATGCGTTACCACCGGTTTGATTAGCGTTCTATATCATATTCTTACTTTACTTTCTCTGTTACGTATAGTAAAGTAGAGGAAGTATTGTATTCCACCCAAAAATTCGATGTCGAGATTTCACCGGAAAAAATGCTTTGAGGCCCTGGAATAAAAAAACAGCATTTTTAGCTAAAGGTGTGTGTGCGTGCGTGCGTGCGTGCGTATGTGTGTGTGTGTGTGTGTGTGTGTGTGTGTGTGTGTATGTGTGTGTGTGTGGATATCTGTCTCAGTCTGTGGACAGCATAACTCAAAAACGAAACGTCGGTTAAAAACCAAAGTTGGTATTTAAGTTTAATGTCTTTCAAGGATACGACACGAAGATTTTGAAGAAAATAGCCCCACCCTAAACTACCCTTTGCGTGGAAAATAAATAAGTTCGTAAAGCAGAATATAAATGTGCTTCTTCTTGAAATAAGTTATACATTAAATAACGCCTAAATACGAAAATAGATGCAGTAAAATATTCGAGTAGATTTAATACTACCTAAATGATTTCGCATGAATGGCAACTATGGCTGACACAAAATTTAATGGCACGTAGCAGAAGCTGGTCAACACAACATTATCTAATAAAAAGGTAACATGTGGTTTATTTTGGTAATATTTCTAGAAAATTGCCGTTTTGTATCCTTTACACCTGAGTAAACAAATACTAAGTCATAAAGTCAGTGAATGGTGGTCTTTAGGGCCCGTCGACAACTAAGCCATTAGGGCCCGACTAAGTCTTAAAGATAAACTTATATTTATAACTATGAAGGATATTAGTTTCTTTTTAATTTAAACCTTAATACATATGATAAGATTACTGCTTAATATCCCTGGATCTAGTTATGAAATTTGGTTTTCATCCGACATTTCGTTTTTGATTTGAGTTATGCAGTTCATAGACACGCTGGCCTTTTTCTAATGCTAATGTATATGGATAGAAGGTTTACAAATCGTGTATTTTCGGTGAAATCAGATAGAAAACAATTGAGTTTATTGTAAGTACGTACTATTTCCTCTATCTGCCACAGTTAAGCAATATATAAATTATGTAAATTTAAAACTAATGGCATAAGGCATAATTTTGTCTTAACAGAAAACTGGTGATGAACAATTATTGGTTGTTTTATAACCGCAAATCCACAATCGGATAATTTGTGCAAGCAGTAAAGCCATACAATGGCAATCAATGACAATTCATCATTACATAGAATAGGTAATCCCTGTCAAAACAACGAGGCCATACTAAAGTGCTATATCAAAGCCATATTAAAGCTACCGCAGCAATCGTTTAAATACAAATTCAGACGTTATTATACAATACACTTTCCTTTCGTAACCTAGCTTTCCACTATAAGTGTGTTTTGTTACATCTGGCATATTTTGTTCTCTTATTGACGAGAAAAGTTATTCGGGAGTTGCGTTCGAGAATGATAAAACTAGATATTATTCTCTTGTTTACTGTAACAGTTCGCTTTTGCGCTCAGTGCTTGTTTAGATTAAAGCATATGTCATGCCTAACTGTAGACTTAACCTTTTAGGTTAAAATATACGCTTTTTTCAATTTCTTAAGGTTGCTTAAGATGTGATGTCCCTGTACCTGAGAGCGGAATTGAGTTCTATTTTTGTTTGTGTACCAGATAGTTTCCTTTTCCTGCTGAAGGCACGCTAACTCCACGGCACAACAGCCCATACGGGCCAAGGCACACCGCCCGACCGCTGCGTCCCCCGTATCCCTTCTCTCTACCCACCACAAGCTTCATGAGTGGGGAGCAGTACTGGAGATGGAATGTGGTCAGCCTCCCAGTCCTTCCTCGACCAGGAGCCGCCACTTTTCAATCAAGTAGCTTCTCAATTGGTCCCTCAGGAACCTACCGAGGCTGAGTGCACCCCAGACCAGGCCTTCCAACGGAAGAAAATCCCCACGCCGGTACCGGGAATCGAACCCGGGTCCCCCGCTTGGTAAGCAGCAGTGCTACCACCACGCTAAGGAAACGACCACTTGAACAATACAACTGATTATTTTGCTTTTTTCTTGAAAATAGAAAAACGTGTTAATTTGGATGAAGTTGTTGGACAAAAAAGTTACGTTTTCTTAGTCTTCAATCCAAGAATTAGGCTAATAGTCTGTACCATCCTCACTCCTTCATTCCCATCTCTTTGTAGAGTATCCAATGTTTCTCTCGTCTCTAAGCTTGTAATTATGGATGAATTATTCTTGGACCGCCTCCGTAGCGCAGTGGTAGCGCGCCTGTCTCTGGCACGGAGGACCCGGGTTCCAACTCCGGTACCGGCGTGAGGATTTTTCCTCCACTGGGAGGTTTAGCATGGGGTGCACTCAGCCTCATTAGGTACCGGAGAGACCATTGAGGAGCTACTTGATAAAGAAGTAGCGAATCCAGGTCGTCAAAGTCGCATAACCGGCCGAGAGGTCTCGGGGCGCTGACAACGTCCCACCCTTCACTTTTGCATCCCACTCATGACACCTGTGGTGGGCAGAGGTGGAGGACGCAGCAGCTGGGCAATAAGTCACGGCCCGCGAAGGGCTGTTGTACTCGGGGTTATTTTTCATGGTATTTTTGATTACTCATTCTGCTGATACTATTTTATTTCCAATTTTCTTTAATCTATTTTTCTCATTATTTCAAACATATTTAAATCCTCCCATATAGTTTCATTTTTTATTTACTGCTTCTTTGTAAATCCTTTCATCTTCCTTAAAATGCATTTCATAATCAGCAGCTTACTTTTACCTTAGGACTTAGACATGACTCACTCCCGTGCATTATCACTGGAACAGCCATTGTCTTGTAGAATTTCAATTTTACGAATTATTTTGAAATGTATTAATTTCATTTTCTATCTTTATAATCTACAATTTTTTCTAAATAAACTGTTCCATATTCTAAAGCATAAAATGAAACTGAATTATTCTAAATGTTTGTGGGATGAACTTAATTGAATCAGGCTTTATAAATTGACACAATATGATCTTTAACATTAAGTTACACTGACCAGTTCTTCCAAAGAGCACTGATGTTTTCTCACCTTATTCATACATAAGCCGGAAAACCTTCAATAAAATCTAAATTACTTTGAGATGTCGTACCTTAAAGTTAACTAGCACTTTTAATTCCCGGGATCTCATTAGTCAGAATATAAAATATTGATTTAAAAATTTATACCTGTTAATTTTTCAATTGTCCTTGTCTTACATAATTGCAAATGTTGTGATTTGCTTTTACACACAACATAAATAAATGTTATTTTATCTATGAACCGCCTCCGTAGCGCAGTTGGTAGCGCGCTTGCCTCTGGCGCAGAGGGCCCGGGTTCGATCCCCAGTACCAGCATGGGGACTTTATCCCCTCTGGGAGGTTTAGCACGGGGTTCACTCAGCCTCTTTAGGTCGCGGGGGGGACCAATTGAGGAGCTACTTGATGGAGAAGTAGCGGCCCCAGGTCGAGAAGGCCGTATAACTGTGTGGGAGGGCTCGGTGCGCTGACCACGTCCCACCCTCCAGTATTGCACCCCACCAATGACGCCTGTAGTGGGCAGAGGTAGGGGACGCAGCGGCTGGGCGGTAAGCCCTTCATGGGCTGTTGCGCTAGGGGTTTATTTTGTCTATACTTTATCATATATCAATTTTACTCGTGAATTAGTCATAACACCCTTCCAAGTTTTGATCTAAATCTCTTGTGATGTAAGATTTCGTAGTTTAGAACATAAGATGTAGTTCTTGAATTTTTTGAAATATTAACCAAATTTCAGCTATAGGTAGCGTTAACCTAAGCACACTGCATTCCAAGATCAAAACCTTGGGTACTTCTTTTCCGTTTAGTCTACCGCCCGCCTCTGTAGCGTGGTGGTAGTGTATCTGCCTCACGTCCAAGAGGCTGCGAGTTCGAGTCTCGCTGAGGGTGAGTTATTTGGATAAGGCTCTTTCCGAGGTTTTCCCTTATCCTGAGAAGACGAATGTCGGATAACTTAAAGCTCTGTGGGCCTCGGCTCATTTGAGCATCATTTCATTCATTCACCGTCCGATATGACATTATTGTGGAGGACGTTAAAAAAATTTAGTCCCTGTTTTCTTTATGTATTTCTCAACTGAGAAACAGCTGATAGTGGCTTTACTCGTTGAATTCTAAATTTTCTTAGATTTCTTAGTTATTAATTTTTACAATTGGACACGCATTCATTCACACCTCCACAATGTGAAGGAGAAGGAATCATTCTGGTTCCCAGCCAGGGATCGAAAACAGGGCCTCTTGTGTTCAGAAGGTAGAACGCTGACCAGTCAGTTTACAGAAACAGTCGACGGTTGTTTTACCAAGTATGCCAGAAATTGGTTGAAACAGAAGCTTGCACATTAACAAACGCAAACACAGAGTCACACTCACAACTTCAGTTTCTTTACGTCCCATCTTTATTTTGATAAAACGAAACCAAGCCATTATATTTTTGCTTTGTGTTTTTTTTTTTCGAACGAATTTACATAATTACAATTATTCTGGATTGGTTTTCATTTCATTTTACCACACATATGATAAAGGACACTTTAAAATATACTTATCCATCACACACACTTATCAGCATATCCTTAACTCTAATGGGATCATTGTGAAGTCTTGTAAATGCGGATATCCTGGTTGGCGTCATTAATGAGATTGCCTGTTAATTTAACACTGCGTCTATTTTATTATACCAATTATAGACATATTAGAATATTTACCATATTCATGGAACACAATTCTTGATATTTTTATTTCTTCCTTTTCGTTGTGATTACAAGTTCTCATCAGTCCTCCAAACTCACAGTTTATCCCCATTATTTAGACATATACCTCAGATAAGGTGTTTCATATTATCATTTTATTGCAACTATGACGATATAATGTTGTGATAATTTGACAATTTGACGAATCCCACTCCTGACACCAGTGTGACAAAATTACAAAAGTCTAGTCCAATTACTTTTCCTTAGTTTATTTTCCTCCAAAACTTGCACAAATACACAGTTCTCTTTTACTAATGTTAACACAGTCTTTAGTCTTTCGTGATATTACAACTCACAACTTTTTTTTTTCGTGACCTTCACTCACTCTTTTCACTGTCTCCCCCTTTTGGGGGGCCCGGAACAAGGGGACCTTCCCCGATCCGGAGGATGAGGAATTAGGGAGAGCAAGTACCCGTCACGCACGCCGAAACTCCCGCCTACACTTAAAACCCTGAAACAACTAAGCAGATGAAAGGTGAAACTAATTGTGAGGTGAAAAATCAATCTTCCCAGCATTCGCTTTACGACCCGGGATAAAACCCATGGTCAGGAAGGTCGGCCACGGGAATCGAACCCACGACCTCCCGAATGTGAGCCTCACACGTTACCGCGGAGTCATCTTGCTCGGTTCATTTTCCCAAAAGCAGTCTACAAGAACAGATTTGATTGTAAGAAACGTGAACGAATAACGTATTTTGCATTATTTCAACATCTGAGTCTTGTGCTTGAGCTGAACTCTTTTGTTTCTTTCTCATACCCCATGCTCCGGCTACCTAACTGCTAGAATCGAAATGAAAGCTTTCATCCGCGCAAGTTACCATAGCAACGCGATGGACAAATTCGAGGGCGAAAATAAATAGCGTCTGTACTATTTCTTTTCACGTCGAAAACTAGTTCTGTATTTCTTGAAGACCAGTGTCAGTTAACGATCGTTAACTTATTGTGTTAAGTTCAGTGCATTTCCCGTCTTCTTTAATAAGGATTAATATGGATGGCTGTTAGCAACCCGATGAAGTGCAGCGAATATTGACAAGGAAAGGTAAATAATCAAGTATCTCTATTTAAAAAAATAGAAATAAAAAAGGTCGATATGTTACACTCACGTGACTTTCTCTGCTTTTGTACTAATTATTCTTACAAACTCTTACTCCTCTATCATCCTCATGTTAGTGGAGATAAACATTTGCAGAAATTATCTTATTGTTAATTTTCTTCTAGGGGCAAGGAGAATATGGGAGTACAGTAGGCTTTGAACCATAGTCAAATCCTTTAAAGCTGGTTCTCTTTGCACGGCCAGGAGATAAAGAAGTGAATAAGGACCTTTTATTTGAGGAAAGTATAAGTATTGCAGAAGTCACGCAAATAACAAGGAATATCTCCGAAATGATTCACTACGCAAAAAAAACTATATTTGAACATAACGCGTGTTTTAACGAGATCTAAATTTTTGTATAGTAAGATTTGGTCTATCTCTTACGGTTTCCCAGCTACGCAAAAGTCATCAAGAATATACAGGACTACATAGGCTATAGCCAGAAAATTAAAAATATACATTTCATTTGCCATAAAAATATCTTAAACATATGGCATATTTATCAAAATCATTAGAGCTATTTTTGAGAGTATAAAAATTTTCCATGAAGCTTAGGGTGTAGTAATTTTCTTCAGCATCATCGTGTCACGTCCTTGAAAGATATAAACTTAAGTGCCAACTTTGATTTTTAATCGACTTCTCGTTTTTGAGTTATGTACAGACATACGCGCGCGCGGATCTTTTTCTAAAACTGCTTTTGTTAGATTCAGGGGGCCTCAAAATATGTATTTGCGGTGAAATATCAATATCGAAATTTTGGATCGAATACAATCCTTGTCCTGCTTACTATATGTAGTAGAGAAAGTAAAAACAGTACTTTATAATACGCTGTTTGATTACCGCATCATATCACCATCGTCGATGCGCCGGAATTTATTCCTGCAGTTCATTTACATGGCAGTAAATTTACTGATATGTGCATTTAAGCACATTTAAAAACCGTTGGGTTTGCAACCACGACCTTGAGATCAGTAGGCCAATTACAGTTTCAGAGATTTGC